>OZ018317.1:209173375-209773375 GCA_963969495.1 Ceratothoa steindachneri
ATGGGCCTATGATTATCCTGAGATTTCAATCATTTGAGGGGCTTCTGAGGGGCTCTCCAGTATATAATCGGAAATCGCCTTAAGCTTTGTCCACATAGATTTCAGCTCAGAAAAAGTAGCTAGGAAAAATAACCCCAAATAAGCTAGGACTCGGATCCAGCCATACTCTACACAATTACCCCATACGGTTGCCACGTTAACATGCTGTGAGGGTTTTAGATCTGCTGATACATAGACTCCTAGCTCTTTTTCCACAGCTGATTCCTTTAGCTGCACCATGTTGAGGTTATAGCAGCTATGGGGATTCCTGTGACCAATATGCATGGTGACACACTTATCAGCATTAAACTCCAACAACCACTTCTCACTCCAAGTTTCTAACTTCTTCAGATCTCTGCATTGCCTTGATATTGTCCAGCGATCTAATCTCTTTGAAAATTTTTGCATCATCTGCAAAAAGCAACACAGGGCATTCCAGCTCGTTTACCAGGTCATTGATGTAAATGAGAAATATTACAGGGCCCAAGACGGATCCCTGGGTTACTTGTGAGGTTACCTGGAGATTATCCGACCTTGTGCCTTTTATTTTGACATATTGCTCTCTCCCATCAAGAAGGCCTTAATCCACTGCAAGATTTTGTCTCCGAACCCATATGCCTCTAGTTTTCTAATCAATCGTGCATGTGGTACAGTATCAAAGGCTTTTCTACAGTCAAGATAATTTACATCCACTGGAACTTTGTTGCCTATTGCTGTTGTCAGTATTTCCATGTATTCCAACAGGTTTGTGAGCATGCTCCTTTTCTCTCTGATCCCATGTTGTCCTATTCCTCTCCTTATCAATTTCTCACATATTTTGCATAGTACACAGGTCAACGAAACTTGTCAATAATTCAGAGGTTGAGATTATCACCTTTCTTGTAGATTGGACACAGAGATCCAAGAGTCCAGAGAGCTGGTACTAGACCTGAATCAAGTGATTTCCTGATGATTAGTGACACTGGCAATGCTAGTTCACCTTTTTTCAGTAAATTCAAGGGGGGGACTGCCTGCGGGGGGGATATCACAGTGATGATCCTGAGTTTCAATCAATTGGGGTAGGTCTTGGGTGCACAGCCCCAGTATAAAACCAAATCATTTCTGCGAAAATCCGTGGGGGGGGGGGGGCTGACTTCAGAAATGAATAGTGATTTTTTTTTTGTTTTTAACTTCTCTTTTTATTAACCTCATTTTTATTTGTCAATATATTTTTTCTCATTTTATTATTTTTTTACCTTTTTTATACATTTAAATATACTTAGCTAGATCTTTTAAAGGAACTAGTTTTGGTGGAGGAGAGACTAGTTTTATGTAGGAATTTCAGTTTCAACATGGATTTGTTGTCTACAAGTTGCCCTTCATCTATTATCGAACTTTCTGGTTTATTTTCCGATCGAGAAAAGTTATTAACATTTTTGGCTGAGCATAATTTGATTAAAGTTACAATTGATTGTGAAGTTTGTGGTTAGGCATTAGCTGTCAGACATAATTACAAATTTAAATGTGCAAAAACAAAGCGTGACTCCAAAACTGGCGCCAGCATTTGCCTTTTTCTTAGAATGGGAATTAAAGAAAGATACCACACTTTCTTTGCTGCTATTTCAGAGCTATACTCACCACAATAAAGTAAGTGAACAACATTTTCTGTTTGGTTACTTTCAGGCATTTTTGTTTACAAAAATGGTGCCTTGTAGATTTTAACTAGGACTCAAATGCGCATGAATATTCATGCGTGGGGGAATGAAACATAAAGGCAATTTGGTGCTGATAGATTCGGCTGAAACCCCCCCACTTTTTCAGGCAGGCCGCTGATCTTCAGGTTTACCTATAGATTAATAAAGGAACAAAATTTAAATTTATTATGTATAAGCAACCTGAAAGAAACCATTTCTGAAAGTACTGGGCTTTTGTTGTTAGACTTTGCTGAAAATTACAGTTTTGTTGTTCAAGATGCAGTTCAAGGACACCACTGGGATAACAGTCAAGCCACACTGCACCCATTTGTCCTCCACTACATTGTAGATGACAAGCTGAATGTTTTGAATGTGTGTGTGATATCAGATTGTATGAATCATGAAACCAATACTGTTCAAGCTTTTCTAGAGGTTGTTATCAAACATATCAAAACGGTGATGCCCACTTTGACAGATATACAGTACTTCAGTGATAGTGCTGCTTCCCAGTATAAGAATTACAAAAACCTTGTGAATCTTTGCTGCCACAAAGATGATTTTGGAATACCTTCACAGTGGAATTTCTTTACCACTAGTCACGGTAAGAGTCCCTGTAATGGCATAGGTGGCACTGTCAAACGTCTAGTTGCACATGCTAGTTTGCAGGCCACTATCTCTGGACAAATTCTAACCTCTCTAGAAATGCATGATTGGTGTGTCATCAATGTGAAAGGTATAAAATTCTTTTATGTATCAGCGACAGATGTCATCAATAGTTGTGAACAGTTCAAGTTAGAGGAAAGGTATAGTCATGTGTCTGCAGTCCCAGGTACACGTTCCCATCATAGTTTTGTGCCAGTTGGGGACATGAAACTTGAGATTAGGCGAATTTCAGTAGACGCCATCTTTAAAACAGTTCAGATGGGAGGCTTGCAGGATATCAAGCCACAAGATGATAGTGCTTTTGAGGTAGAAAAGTACGTAGCCTGCATGTATGACAAAGACTGGTATATTGGGATTGTAGAAGATCACCCTGATGAACAGCACGACTTGCTTGTCAACTTCATGCAGAAGGGTGCAACAGAGCAGTCACTTTCATGGCCACAAAAACATGATATCTGCTGGATTCATTTCCAAGATGTTATCTGCACAGTTGATGTCCCTAGTGCCCAAGGAGCAAGTGGTAGGCAGTATTTCTTATTGAATTCTGATTTGCAAAGAGTCCTGCAATACTGTGAGAAATCATAGATATCTAATTGATCAATCTGTTTAGAAAGGAACTTACCTGCATGATGATATAGTTATACTGTTAGTGTTTTTGTTCATTTTATGGTTATAACATAGATATATTTTGTGGCACATACAATATCATACTTTCCATTAGTCTGTACGTGAGGTGTGTAAATACAATAAGTAAATTAGCTAAATCAATGGTGAAATGGTCTGTCCTAATATGCATGAATAAAGGATGGAACAAATAAGATATTTAGTATAGCTACTGTATAGACCTTTCCCTTCAAGCACAAAAAATTTGAAGGGGGTCCTCATGTTTCCACAGGGTTAAAAAGGTCAAAAGCTCAAGGTCATTTTATGAAAATCATGAAAATTAGCTATATTTGAAACACTTTTTCTCAGCTGCTATGTATGTTTCTCTGCCAGAAATGGTTTTAAATACAATAAAAGACATATATCCTCATATCCTATTAGTTATAACTTTTAGTATTGTTTCTAAGTATGAATATTTTGAATCGGAAGTTGGTTCAGATGTGACGGATTTGCTCAATATTTCAGTTTTTGCTAGCTTATAACTCTTTGATGGTTAGAGATAGACTGGTTTTGATTGCTCTTTTGGATCTATGGTCCTGATTCTGTAGGACATGAACTTTTCAGACCTATATCTTTCAAACTGCATGTTTTATGAGGCCTCAAAGTCAGCGATTTTGAAAAATCGACTTAGTCTCTAAAAAGCCTCAAATTATGTGGGCCATATCTCCAGAACCGTTTGAGGTACAGAGCTATAATTTTGCATGTGAAGTTCTTTTGATATGTATCAACATACCCGAAAATGAAGTGAAATCCAAGATGGTCACGGGTTTTGCATTGCCTGATTTTATGCAGAATGACTGATATTGTGGCAGGAGTTAGATAATGTCATTGGGTCTTTGAAGCGGGAAACTAGTTACTCCTAGTAGTCAGGAAAATATAAGAGTACAGGATGGGTCGGGGAAAGGAAAGAGATGCAGAAGAGAGAGAGCGCAAGGTATACAGGCTAAAAGAGGTGGTTCAGGGATAGGAGGGCTGAATGGTCTTTATACCAATGGTTGTAGTCTTAGAAATAAGAAGGATAAGTTATTTATTATATTATTGATAAAGATATAGATATAATGTGTAATAGAGTCATGGGTTAATGAAAATAAATTTAATAACAATGTGAGTGAATTTTAACTAGTCAACAGAAAGATAGGACTGGTTGTTGGTTGATTATTTATATCAGAAATAGCATTTCTTCAAATTTAAATAATTCTATGAAGCAAGGCTTCTCCTAGAGTCACTATGGATAGATATTTGGGTCACTAAAAATAGCATAATACAATTGGGAGCCATTTACAGACCACCCATACAGACCCACTGTATTGATGAGCTAATGATCAGGAAAGGATGTGAAGTATATACAGTTATTCTTAGTGAATTTAATTTAAATTCTGTGGACTGGGAAAATATGATAGGAAGGGATAGAGCAATATATTAAATAAGGTTCTTTCAAATGATGATCACTTGGTTCTGGAATTGGCTGTCTGGGAAGCATTGGGAAATAGTGATTATCAGATGGTTCATTTTAACTTGGAAATAGTGAAAGGTAGAAGATCAACAAACTCCATGAAAACTCAAAATTTTTATAGGGGCGATTACGATAAACTATTAATGTGAACAGGGAAATACTTAAGGTCTTATATTGGAATTAAATACTAGTAGGTTTCTGGCCCAGACAACATTCATTCTAGGTTACTCAATGAAAGTGTAGATAGTATTGCAGTAGCTCTTGAGAAGTTATATACTAGTTCACTAGAGTTTAGAGAAATGCCTAATGATTGGAAAATAGCGAATGTAGTGCCAATTATTAAAAAGGGAAGTAAAGAGGATCCAAATAACTTTAGACCAGTAAGCTTAACTTCTGTCATTTATAAAATTCTTGAGAAGATAGTTAAGATGGGAATTTCTGACCATCTAGAGAGTGGTAGGTTGGTTAATAAATGATGCTCAGCATGGGTTTAGAAGAGGTAGATCGTATTTAACAAATTTATTGGATTTTATGGATTATGTAATTAAACAATTAGATAAGCGAGAGAATATT
This sequence comes from Ceratothoa steindachneri, assembly GCA_963969495.1. Taxonomy (NCBI): domain Eukaryota; kingdom Metazoa; phylum Arthropoda; class Malacostraca; order Isopoda; family Cymothoidae; genus Ceratothoa; species Ceratothoa steindachneri. The sequence continues at coordinate 209,178,440 of OZ018317.1, forward strand.
GATGTTATTTACTTAGATTTTAGCAAAGCTTTTGATAAAGTTCCACATAGGATAGCTGATTGGCTGAAAGATGGGAAACAGAGTTGTACTGAATGGGGTGAGGTCTGAGTGGAAGGATGTTATCAGTGGCATACCTCAGGGATCAGTTCTAGGCCCTTTATTATTCATAGTTTATATAAATGATCTTGGGGAGGCTGTAAATAGCAAAGTATCAATTTTTGCTCATGATACTAAATTGGCAGCTGTAGTCTAATAAGTTGAGGGTAGCTTTAAAGTGCAGCGTGACCTAAATAAGTTATTAGCTTGGGCAAAGAAGTGGCAGATGACTTTTAACCTTAAAAAATGCAAAGTTATTAACATGGGAATGGATAATAGAGTTTTAGCTATGAGATGGAAAGGCATTGGCTGAATTGAGTTGAGGAGGAGAAGGACTTAGACGTTGTAGTAGATAGCTCACTGAAGTTTTCAAAGTGGTGTATTGAGGAAAAAAATAGAGCAAATAGGGTGCTAGGATACATTAGGAGGAATGTTAGCTACAAGAGTAAGGAGGTTATCCTTAAAATCTACAATTCGTATTTAGAGTATTGTATACATGTATGGTCAACACACTTTAGACATGATATCAACCTACTAGAGTCAGTACAAAGGAGGGCACAAAAATAATACCTTCACTAAAGCACCTTTTATATGAAGATAGACTGAGGGTACTAATTATTTTCTCATTTGAAAGGAGGTGTGTGAGGGAAGATATGATTGAGCTTTTTAAAATCTGTTCTGAGATGGATAAATTGGATTTTAGCAAGTTATTTGAGTTGGAAGGTAGTAATAGGACTAGGGGTCACCACTTAAAAATTAAAAAACAGGTGCAGGTTTGATGTTAAAAAAATATTTTTTCACCCATAGAGTGGTAGATTACTGGAATAGTTTGCCACCTGAGACAGTAGACAGTCTAAACTTGAATGTTTTCAAACGCAGATTAGAAGATTATATAGTGAGGGAGGGACGGTTAACTTCCTTTTGGGTTGGGGGGGTTATTCTGGACTCATTCCTGTGGATTTTTTTTTTTTTTTTTTGTATATAATGGGTGATTTGGATTTTGACAAAAGAGCCTTGATGATCAATGATACTTTTTATTTTTGATGCATTCCTGTGGATGGTTCAAATTCTATACTGTAGATGCATGATCTGACATAATCCTATGGTTGCATTTTGTTGGTGGGGATATTATAATCAAGCCGCACCTCATTCCCACACCTGTTGTAATGCTTTGCTTTCAAAATGAGGCCATGATTTCAACAAAAGTCTATTAAATTTAGCTAGGAATTATGAAAAGTAGTCTTATTAAAAATGTAAATATGCAAAAAACATAGGACTCCTTAAGAACATTAGACAAAGGCTTTGGTGCAAAAATTGAAAGTGGCTCTCTTATAAATACTTGTATTCAGGGTTGCCAATGTATGAATTAAGTGCCCATTAAATGTTGCCAATGTGTGTAATTTATGGTTTCTGGTCACAGCAGTAGAAGGTATGGCAGACATTTAAATACCTATCAATATTAACCCTATCAATGCCTAGTATCTAAAAAAAAATATGTACTTTCCGGGCCAAAACACAACCCTATATGATCACTCGAATGCCTCAAAAAGAGTATTGAGTCATTCTATATGAACTCTACCAGAAGTACCATGGTGACCGACTCTGATTTTGCTGGTACCTCTACATATAATGAGTACCTATGTGCCAAATACTAGGCCAAAATTCCAATCGGTTTCTGTGCTGTAGCTCTTCAAAAATAGGATCTTCACCCATTTTTGACACTCCCGAATTACGCATGTTCCTGAGCACCCAGGCTTTCAGGATCTCTCATCAGAAAAGGCCTATCTCTTTTAGTTTCTGACTTATTGGCCTCCAAATGAGTGATCTTGTTATGCGCTAAAAATTTCAATTTTAAGTGGGCAATTGTCATACTAGAATAATTCACAAGCTATTTAGGCTGAATTTCCTCTTGTTAAGGACATGACTATTTGTAGAAGGTTTCTTGACCATGCCAGTTTGAATTTAGAAGTAAGAAGGCTTTAAAAAGGGCTTCACCCAGCAGGAACCCCCTTTTTTAGAGCCCTCTGCAGATATGTCTCTTCACTTAAGGGAATGACCCCTCTAGTAGAGGTGTGGAAGTGAGTCAAAAAGATTTGGGGCAAGTTCTTGCAAGAGCCCCCTCATATTCTCTACTCTAGCCAAGATGCTGCTCTACCAGCATTCAATATGTGTTGTGATGTTGTGGAAAGCCACCGACTGGACTTTACCTCCAGAGGTGGAGAACCCTTTAACTGCAGGTTTGCATTGTGAGTTGCATTCTGCTCTTGCTTCATGTGTGGACACCACCCCTGTACGCCATGCTTCAACACCTGTGTAAGCCTGGCATGGCCTTTCTTTTAGATTTGTTCAACAGGTTCTGGGTAGAGGGTATCCTCACAGACTTCTGGTCAATTGCTACTGTGCTTGCTTTTCGCAAACCCGGGAGAGATCACTCTATCCCAGCTGGTTTCTGCCCAATCTCTCTAACCTCCTGTGTATGCAAGTTGATGGAAAAGTTGGTAAATGTTAGATTAGCCTTTTTTCTGGACAGCAGAGGCCACCTGTCTTCACAGTGTGGCTTCCACAAGTTTCACGCCACATCAGATGCTCTGCTCTGACTGGAAAATAGTGTCTATGAAGCCTTCCGTCATAGACAGCACTACACCATGGTGTTTTTTGATCTGGAGAAGGCCTATGATACTCCATGGTGATACAGTATCATAGAGACTCTCCGATGATGGGGGCTAGGGAATGCCTCCCAATCTTTATATCTGAATTTTCGCAAGATTGTTGATTCTGCGTACTGGTGGGGTGGAGGGCTCTTTGGCCCAATGGAGCAGGAAGATGGTAGCCTACAGGGAAGTGTCCTCAGTATCACACTCTTTACCCGGAGCATCAATGGCATCACCTCAGTGCTGCCGGAAGATGTTCTTGCTATGCTTTATGTGGACCTTTCATTCTCTTTTGGCACAGCCCAGATGCTCCAATGGGCATTGAACCACATCCTCGAAGCACACAGGCTTTGATTTTCCTTTTTGGCCAAGACTTCTGCCACTATTCATGGCTCCACCCTGATCCGGAATTGTTTCTAAATTGGTTTTGCCTGGAAGTGGTGGACTCGCACTCTTTCCTTGGTTTTGTATTTATTTCACTGATGCCTTACCAGGGTGGCTCATAATCACAGCCTTAGGTTCTCTTGTACCCACACAATGGATATCCTTCACTCTGTGACGTTCAGTGCCTGTGGTGCTGCTAGAGCTAGTGCCATACTTTTTTTATCAATCCTTTGTTTGTTCAAAGATCAACTAAGTATGTGAGCTTTATGCATCCACAGCCGAGCGTGTATTGTGGTTATTGGACTCATTAGCCAGGGTTACCTCTGGATTTACCCTGCCTCATGTTTGACTAGCATACTTTTGTCAAGTGCCATTTTTTAGCAGCATCAACATACAGCCTTCTTTGTCAGTCATTTTAGCACGACTCTCATTGAGAGCTTCTCCACAGAAGTAAAATGTGTTTTGGATTACAAAAACAGTATTCTGCCCTAAGTCAGTTGAGGCATCCAGGGAGTTGCATTGGACTGACTCCTCAGATTATCAGGTGTGATAGGTGACAAGCATTGTGGTGACATACAACTGAGAATCTGTGTAGGTACAGATTCAGTTGGAAGCAAAGGAGGGAAGTTAGCAGAGTTGCCAGATTGGCAACACAGTATTTCTATTGTTTAATTATAATAGTTTCTGGAGATATTACTGGGTTTTAGTTATTTGTTTAATGTTAGCTTATGTATGAAACAATTTTAGCTTGAATTACTAATTTCAGAAAATTCTTGATTTAGTAGTAGTCAGCTGATTTATAAACTTTCCTATGTTTTCAGATAGACTTCTCAGTATTTGCGACTCTAAAATCTTTAGAGCTATTATAATCTCAATGATAAATTATTTATTTTGTTTGGGAAAGAAGAGAAAATGACCTCGGTTAATAAAACTCCTTTCTCTCTAAATCAATCTGCCATTTCTTTGTTAAAGGCATACAAAAAGTCTAATGATTCTTCACTATACCTACCATTTCTAAATTATTTGCGTCAAGTTCCACCTCCACCTAAGCTTTGCTGTCACTGGTTGTTGCAGCTGCAAGATTTCATTCCACTGTTAAATAAGAGCACTGAAAAAATTGTTATAGATACTTTGGTAAGTAATTTGCTTTTTTTCTGCAGGTAAAGTTGAAATTAGGAAATAGATCTATGCATAACCTGTACAGTCTCATTAAACTTAAATTTACTAAATTTTCTAGGCTAATTTATCTACTGCTACTCTTTGTTTATTGTAATATTTTTTTTACAGCAAATACCTTGGCAGCATGGAGAGGAGGATGTTCAGTTACACATTCGTAATTTCACTTTAAGTTTGGTAACTGGTCATAACTATTACGTGGCACCAGTCCTGGAATGCTTATTAAAACAACTGATGCCAAGTAAGGGAAGAAAGTTAGCAGTGAATTTTTCCATTTGAATAACTTAATTCTAATTTATAATTGACTATAAATTACTGAGTAGTATTAATGACGCTTTATTTAGCATCCACCTCCCTCCCATTTATCTTTGACAGTATCCAATCTTGGACTGTAATGCCACTCCCATATAGGCATTTGTACTTTTCATTTGCACGTGTTCTTGGTACAAATTATTGAACTTAGATGCTCTCTCCCATTCCTATAATTAAGAATGGTGAGATTTTCCATTAGGTTAATCTTTTATAATTTTCCACATTTATTTCAACAACCCATCAGTCACATTACATCCTAAATCAACTATTGAGGATATGACCTACATAGGTCTGATGAGCAACTTAGTGGAACGGCTAGACAGTCCCATGGATCCCCTTAAGCACAAGCATGGCCTGAGAGGGTCACCCCCTAATGAAGGGTGGGTTTATGGTAGATCAGAAATAGGCTTACTGGCATTTCTATGTATGATTCACTTTCTCCCCCCCCTCCTCCTGGCAATTGTCTGCAGGTACATAATTGTGATTGACTTCTCTGGAAAATCAATGCTGAGCTAACAAGCTATTATTTATGAAGGTTCTAGCTTGACCCAAATGCAAGAAGCAACCTGGTCCTATAAATTGTTACATTATTGCCTGGTAAACCAAGGCACAGGATACAGGTAGTCACAGAGGATGGATGGGCATGGGAGACACCCCAGGAGTTTTCAGGCAGTATGCATTTCAAGGTGGAGTCAATGGCCTTGCAATTTTTTTGATCAGTAATGGTTCTGGAGTTGTATCTTCAGGACCAGGGAGCTTGATGATTCTCTCTACTTAAAAATTGAACCCAAAGTGGTAACTCCCACTGATCTACTACTGCACATTTTATGTTGAAGGACATTCATACCACCAAGAAATATATGCAAATTGGGAAGGTTACAGGCCCTAAGGGAATGACACTGTGCCACCATAAGATTTTATTGAACTATGTACCCTGAAAAATTGTTGAATGCTTTGCTCTGGTGGACAGTGAATAAACCTAACCAAAATTGCCATATATCGATTCTGTGCTCTTGAATATTTACAAGGATGCTTGCCTGTTGATGGGAGCAGTGTCCATCCATCCGTAACTGCATGTTTTTACAGCCAGTGAATGGAGTTGCAGAACAAGGATAGATCCTGCAGGTCCTTATTGATATTGCCCTAGTAACTAAGGATCTTGTTCATGCAGAAGTCCCTTGACTGCAACTTGAGGGAGGGAGGAGCAGAAATATTGAAGTGAAATGCCTTTTGTATACTAATGGATTTAAGTAAGCCTCTGGTCATGCCACAGCCCCCATGCTGACTAGCTGAAAGGGGACCATTGATGCTGCTCCTGTATTACTCCCGCCACTAGTTGACCCTATTAATATCCTTGTTTCCTATCCTTATAATAATTCTCTTACTCCCAGCTGTTAAGAACTTGTGTATTGTGCAGTCTCATTTAAAAAATGATGCAATTAAGACATCACCATCACCTTTTTAGTCTGTTCATCGCTTTTTTATGCTGAGCGCCACACACTACTATTATTTATCCTAAAAATATAACTAAGGTATTTATCAAAACCACAAATCCTGACTACAAAGTCTTTATTGGGTTCAGGAAAGTTTCATCCCCCCTGAACCTAACTTTTCCCATATCAGCCTCTTAAATCTTCCTTGTTGACCGGTGCATAGAGTACACACAAGACTAATCATTGCCATAGTCTATAACCATTTTCATGGTTTGGTTAAGGGTAGGAATATATGACACTTTCTTCCATTCCCTGTAAACAGAATCTGACCTCATTGAATTACACATCTCATTTTTATTCCCAACTAAGGCAGAATTGACAATGCTCACTTAGAGTAGGTCAAATGTCTTAAACTTTTGGAATATGTTAGAACTTTGCACATTTCAAGTATTGCTTGTTTACAGTGTAAAGTGGGGATGATATATTTTTTTTTTGGACAGTGTTCTCTCTTTTCAGCTATTAGTGAGGATGACAGTGATGCACTCAAGGTCAATCCTTACCAGCTGACAAAAGAGAGGGAATTGGCGAATTATAAGACACTTGACTTGATTCATACTATATATTTGCATGTCCCTCTGTAAGTATGCAGGTTGTTTGGATGTTTATTCTATTGAATTGTTCATTTATGCTCTTTTAAAAGTTTCATTGCCATTTTTCTGTGGTATGAAATTAAATATAGTGAGAATATCACCACTCGCTGTCATGTCCGTATTAGCGGTGATGCAAATGCATTGATTACCGGGTATTGCAAAAGTCCTGTTACTCATTACAACTCTCATCAAAGGACATAATGGTAGTTTTGATGCACACATTTTTATTTTTTTACCACATAAATATGTTTAAATTGTAATATTAATCAATGCAGCTGCCAAGCAAGCACAAGCTCCAGGTAAGACCTATATGCTGCGCATGTGTTGATGAAATCCTTCCTCATGTTGGTCCACACACAGTTGATGGAGGACTTCCGCTTATTCAAGTTGCTGTGGTGAACCTTGCAAGCCTTGCCCTCGACATGCGCCTGCATACTGTAGTCGAGGGGATTAAATTTGGGTGGCTGTGGCATGACCAAGACTCTTGCACACCCATGGTCATGTCAGCTGGGGTACTGTCCTGCTGAAAGATGTAATTCCCTTTTTTGTGATCTTTCTCACATAGGGCAGTACTTTCATGGCCAAGATGCCCCTGTAATCAGCCGGGGTGAGCCTGTAACCGGCTGTGAACCACACCAGCACCCCATCTTCTCACCATTTGAAGCCACAACGCTGAACATCATCAAGAAGGACAGGTGCTTGGTTGTGGACATGTAGTGGACCTTGGAGATGTCCTGGCCAAAGCTTGCCACATGGTTGTTCTATTTGTTGATTAACGCACTGATTGTGAACGCTTTTTCATCAGAAAAAATAAGAATTTGATTGCAATGAATGACCCTTCAAGTCGTTGATAAAGTGGCAATCAGCATGCCTAACGGTCGGTGAGCAGAGGCCTTTCCACATACCTCAAGCTCTTGCTGCTCTCCTCCTTGATGGCCCTGGACATCGTGACCATGAGATGTTCTTTTTGCAAGCGCAGTGATTTTGAGCTTCAGAGCACTTTTAAAGGCCTTTCTCACAGCCAAATGGTTGACAACTTAAGGTCTACCTGAATGAGGTCTTTTCCATTCTTGAGCCTGCCTCTCTATGACTTTGTGGATGGTCATCAGGCTGATATTGAGCCCCTTGGCAATGTTGTACTTGATGTGACCCCACGCATGAGAGCAGAGATGTCGATTCTTTTAACTTCCACCTTGACACATCACCTGTTCACAATGAAAAGGACATTTTAATGATACATGCTGGAAAAGTAGAAGTTTAAGAACCTCTCGAAAGATTAAAAAAAAGTAGTGTAACAGAACTTTTGCAAAACCCGGTACTCAAGTGGGTTATCACAATGGGTTTGGGCTTTTGTAAATATAAACAATTTCATGATGATGAGGTTATGGTACTTCCCCATGCTACTATTATTTAGTGGGAAAATTTTATATATTATCTTGGTATGTAGGGTGTAAAAGAGGTATGTGTGTGATTAGTACATTTAGGTTGACTGCACTGATTACATAGTCATGTTTAAAAGAATGCAGGGTTTCTGTTACGTACACCATGTCACTTTTCAATCATGGTTAAGATCCCCAACCAGATAATGAAATTTCCATAAAGATCAGGATTATATTTGCTGGTTCTGGGTATTATAGCTCATTTTCTTTAGTGCATAGTGGCCAAATTCTATGTTTGGGTCAAATGAATTTGTGTTTCGAGGACATTGAGTTTTACCTGGTAAATGATATTTGTTTGGAGGGGGGGGGGGCAGTTTGCACTGTCTGCCTATCTTGATAGAGATTCATATAGGCTATTAACTATTAGCAATACCCCATATGGCACCCTGTGGCAAGGACTTCTACAAGGCACTGCAGCCTAGTCAAGTGGAAACACTACTTTTGATTTGAGCGAGGGGTAAATCTGTGTTTTATGAAACCCTAGTCACTCTGTAAGTTGAGAGATAAAGGCATACAAGTCTTAGAGGACAGATATGCATTCATCCTAAGTAAACTAGTGATGTTGTCAGAGTAACGTGCTGAAAAAGTAGAACTTTTAAGTTTGTTTGATTGAACTTTTTCTCTCACAAACATAAACCCCATCGAAAGATAAAAAAATAAATGTAACAACTTTTTTAAAAATCTGGTAGGTAAAAATAGGGTGTCCAGGCCTCCCTTAATTTCAATTGTGAAGGAGAGCGAACAACCTGATATGCCATCCTCACCTAAGAAAATAAAAATCAGGGCTCTTCAGGGGAAGGCGGTGCTCTCACTTTCTCAATACAGTTGGGGTTTGGGGGCTAAGGCTGGTCTGCCCATTCAGAGGGGAAGGGCAAGGTGAGTAAATTCACCCTCCCCACCCTAAAAAACAAAATGACAAAAGGGGAGCCTTGGGAAACTCGATGTTGCTCATTGAAAGGCTGCTGGGTATCTTCTAGCTAGCACTCTGGCTCTATGCCCAGAGGGAACATGTCTACACCAGGTCATGAAATCATAATTTAGAATCATTTTGCATGCTGAATTTAAGAATATAATTAGTTTTTTTTGGTCAGGTCTGGTTTCTAAGATATGCTTGATTTATATTAAAATGTATATTCCTAAATAGCGCTATCATCCAACCGTTTATTACTACTGTTTTGTCGCATCTAGTGATGAGTAACTACACATAACCTATTTATTCATCTTTTCCGGTCTAGATTTGCATTACAATGGATCGTATTTGTAAGAATCATCTGAACAAGTTTTATTACATCTGCAGACATGTCGCTCTTCTAGACTGTCAAGCAAAACTCACTAATTTTTTTAAAAGGGCATATCATGCTTACTTTGGAGTGAAACTAGGGGATCAGGATAAGCCATTTGCTCCCCATATTTGCTGTAAAATGTGTGTAAAATTTACGGGATTGGAGTAATAAGAAAAGGAAGGGTATGCCATTTGGTGTCCCAATGGTGTGGAGGGAAGGCAAAGATCAACATCATCGACTGCTACCTCTGCATGACAAATTTGAAAGGCATCAATTGTAAGAACAAGCACCATGTTCAATACCCCAATGTTCCTTCTGCTATAAAACCAGTCCAACATGGTGGCCCCGATCTTCCTGTTCTCCAGCCTGATTTTACCATGGGTTATAGGTCTGATTCTAGTGTTACTACCGATACAGCTCAGTTTGATGCATACAAGCGAGAAGAGGGCAACTAACTGATGCCATTTTGGCAAGCTGAACTCAATGACCTGACACGAGACCTGAACCTTTCCAAAGAATCTGCTCAGCTATTGGGTTCACGTCTTAGAGATAAATCTATGCTGGCACCAGGACTGCAAGAAAGAATTTAGGAAATTTTTCACATTTGATGAAGTCTCTTTACTGGTCTACTGTAACAACATTGCTGACCTGTTCAACTTAATGGGCCTGAAGTATGATGCTATGGAATGGAGACTGTTCATTGACTCCCCTAACAGAAGTCTCAAGGCAGTTGTTCTTAATGGCAATAAGTTTTCATCAACCCTTGTTGTACATTCAGCTGCAATGAAAGAAACCTGCAACAGCATGGACAGTCTGTTGTCTGCTCTCAACTACCAGGTACACAAATGGCTGATCTGTGGAGTTCTTAAAGTTGTTGGACTCATCCTACCCCCTTCAAGGTGGGTACACAAGTATCCATGCTTTATGTGCTTGTGGGACAGTCAGGCTGACAACCAGCATTATGTCAGATAAGACTGGCTGTCAAGACAAAGATTAGAACCCATTTCACACAACATTCTGTCCAACCCTCTGGTTGAACCCCCCCCCCCTGCACATCAAACTTAGTTTGATGAAGAACTTTGTCAAGGCAATGGACAGGGAAGTTAGAAGATTTGCTTTCCTCCATCAGAAGTTTCCATGAGTCAGCATGGAAAAACTGAAGGCAGGTGTATTTTAATGGTACTCAAATAAGGGAGCTGATCAAGGACACCAGTTTTTATGAAGCACTGAATCCTGCTGAACTCTGCCTTTTTGTCCCCTAAGTTAGTCATTGCAAACTTCCTTGGTAACCACAGAAGTCCTCAGTTTGAGAAGGCAGTTGATGAGTCAATGGAGATTTTCCTCAAACTAGGTGCACACATGTCAGTGAAAATGAACTTCTCTCTGTCCCATGTGGACTATTTTCCCAGAGAATTGTGGAGACTTCAGTGAAGAACAGGGTGAGTGCTTTCACCAAGATGTGTGATGGAGGAACGCTACCAAGGGCATTGGGATGTCAACTTTCTGACTGAGTACTGCTTATGCCTGAAGGGGAATTTGGTGTCTGCTAGGCACAATTGGAACTCCCTGAAGAAACCATTTATCCATGAGTAGCTTTTTTGCATCTTGTACTCTTCTTGGTATCAATTAGAACATTCTGTAAACCTTTTGTGTATAAATCAGTCCAAAATTTACTGTGTGTACATTCACCTACAAATAAATCAGAATATAGGAATTTCTGGCATGTATTTTTATCTCAAAAGCTTCATCTGATTAGATAAGATGAGCATGATTTTTGAATTCCACACAAAATCTGGCCTAAAATCAGAAATTTGGGGTGCAATTCCTCCTTGCCCTCTCTCAGGCTTACCTTTTTTCTTATGACTATCCCCTCAACCATCTCTCTAGGAATAAGGACCTGACCAGCTACCAAATTAAGTGTCAGAAGAGAAGCTGTGGAACCTCTCTATACCCTTTAACATCTGCATCTGCAGGTTTAAGAGACCAGGCTGAGAGGAGACCTGAGCATTAGGGTGCAAATAATGGGAAGGTCTATCTTGTCCCAATAACCACTTCCTTGCATGTAATGGGCTTACCATCTCCCTGTGGTAGTTCTCCAATGCATAAGGGTGTACTGTTTGTGGTAAGTGGGACTTAGTGACTTATTGGATGTCAGGTCAACTAAAAAGTTTTGTGTCCCATCCCTGTCTCTGCCACAACAGATCCTGGCCATCCTATTGAGATTTACTATGTCCGGGGAAGGATATCCTCTCTTGCTGCCCATTTGAGAGCTGCAACATTTAGGGAATGACTGGCCACTGGGTAACTTCTGGTAGGTGTGAGTCACTCTCCAAGGTTGCGAACACCATTATTTAACACTAAGGGCAGACCCGCTGAAAAGTCTGAAAACCTGCGGCCGGAGCATCTGAATGTGGGGATATAGCCCACCAATTCCCCCTCCCCTCCCTGTTTTTTAATTTTAATGGCCACAAGTTTAGGAAATTTGTGTGTGGAGGCTGGCTTTCAAACTTTACACCAGCTTTACCAAAGTTTTGGCCTATGTTCCCCTTTCTCATCCAATCTCGGTGTTGGGGGGAGATGATTAACTAGGATACATCACTACTCTGACAGGTCAAGGGGCTCCCCCTCATATCCTCTGAATGCGACAAAAGGGTTTCCCCTCTGCCATTTTCAGAACTGTTCCACCTCTGGGATGGAAGTGCCCCAATGTGCTTCCTCAGGGCCCCCTCCAGATTCTTCTAGCAGAGAGGGCACTTCTCCCTTTACTTCTTTAATGGATTCAGTGGTGTTCTCCCTTACCTTCTTTTTACAATCTTGCCCTCTGGGTCACTTTCCAGTTGCAGCAGGTCCACCCCCTTTGCTTTGCTTCCTCAGGGCCCCTTCCAGATTCTTGTAGCAGAGAGGGCACATCTCCCTTTACTTCTTTAATGGATTCAGTGGTGTTCTCCCTTACCTTCTTTTTACAATCTTGCCCTCTGGGTCACTTTCCAGTTGCAGCAGGTCCACCCCCTTTGCTTTGCTTCCTCAGGGCCCCTTCCAGATTCTTGTAGCAGAGAGGGCACATCTCCCTTTACTTCTTTAATGGATTCAGTGGTGTTCTCCCTTACCTTCTTTTTACAATCTTGCCCTCTGGGTCACTTTCCAGTTGCAGCAGGTCCACCCCCTTTGCTTTGCTTTCTCATGGCCCCGCTAAGCATACATTGAGACAGGATGCGCTGCCTCGGTTCCCACCCCTATTGCTGGGTTCAGGTGACTCACGACAACTTCTTTGGAGGGATAAGAGATGATGGCATCCTGTGGGCCTTGCCCATGCACCCTGTTGATGAAAGGTTTGCCAAGTCGATGTGAGCAAGCAGGCCTGTGCCCCCTATCTTACTAATGTGGGTCAGCATGCTGACCCCCAATGGTGGGCTGTAAGCTGTACAAGTTCCCAGTCAGGATACCTGACACCTTGGTGGGGGGACATGGCCAGCTGGAGGCCCCTCCTGAGTTCAGATTGTCCTGGAGGTCATTCCACTCTGGTAGTGTGTTTAAAAGTGCTATAACCTTGGCTCAATGCCAGATAATGAACCCAAGTCCGCCCATCCTCAGGCAGCATGGGCCCCAGAGACTCGCAAGGAAAACAACCCCTCTCCCCTACAAGCTGCCCAATGATGGACTTTGGGAGGTAATGCGTATCTCCGGATGCCATCCAAATTTGTAAAGATAACAAAACAATTCCATGAAAGCAAGGGTCACTATGAGAGGTCTGGAATCAAAGCCTTTTCTTGTGGGCTCTGGGGTTAGACAGGGCTGTGTGATGGTACCAGTCCTGTTTAATATGTACCTGGTATGTATTACAACGCTCCTTCATAGATCTCTTCAAGAAAGGAGTGGCATTAACATCACCTTTAGATTAGATGGGAGTCTCTTCAACATTCAAAGACTCCAAGCAAGAACTAAAACCTCACTAGACCATATCCTAGAATTGCACATATGCCTGAGGCACTACAGAATGCACTAACAGCTATTACAGAGACCAACACTAGACTTGGCCTATCAATCAACATCACATTAAAAAGACACTTAAAAAATGCAAAATAGATTCCATGAACCTAGAACATCTAGCAATCAACAGAGAGGACTGGAGGAGACGCATCCACTAAGGAGTGGATGCCCTGGAAGCCGATCGCAAAGTCACCAGAGTGAGAAGTGTGCTCGAAGGGACCATCCAACTCTCCCACCTGGTCAATGTGCTGACTGTAGTAGACACTGCTCTTTAAGGATTGGCCTCAACAGTCATCAAAGAACCCACAGATGAAGACTGATGATGTGAGATGAGAGAACGTCATCATCGGATCACAATGGACTATCATAAGCAAGTGAGCGTTGGTCCGCATTTTAGGAAATTACTGATTTCTCTGTCCCAGTCAAGGAGTTTAGGTTAGTGGATGAGGCTGTTGAGTTTTTCTCTGGCACCCTCATCGCTGTGGGCCAGGCTACTATTCCTCGAATGTCTGGTAATTTTTTACGCTATCTGGTTGCTTCCTTGATGGTTGGCACAAATGATTTTACTGTCTGTAAGTTGTCATGCTAGGGGTAGATTTTGGTATATTTCAAAGCACTCCGTCTGCCCTTCCTGGTTATTATGTCTCTTTTGACTTAATGGGAAGACCCCTCATGTTCTCAGGAGAATGGAACTGCAATCTCCAACCCCATATGTGGCAATCTTTTGTGAATGCTTTCTCCATATTTTTGAGCCAAGATGCTGCTCACCCAGCATTCATTACACATTGTGATGCCTCTTAAGGCTACTGATGGGCCTTACCCCCGAGGCAGAGATCCTTTCAATCGCAAGTTTACATTGTGTGAATTGCGTTTCACTCTTGGTTCGTATGTGGACACTGGCTCTGGTCTGGACAATGTCCTGTATGGCATGCTTTTAACACCTAGGTGAGTGAGGCTAGCTAGCCTTTGTTAGATTTCTTCAACAGGATCTGAACAGAGGGTATCATCTTAGACTACTGGGCAACCAGTTTCTGCCAATTTCTTTAACCTGGTGCATGTGCAAGTTGATGGAGAAATTGGTAAATGTTAGATTAACTTATTTCCTTACAGCGAAGGATGTTGAATGCTCTGCCTGACTGGAAAATGCGATCTGTGAGGCCTTCCTTTGTATACAGCATTATGCTCGGTGTTTTTTGATGCTGCAGATGATATGGTATCATCAAAACAATAATGGGGATGAAGGGCCCCTCCCAATCATTATTCCTCTGAATTTCTATGAGATCGTTGATTCCCTGTATGAGTGTGGGGAGCCCTCTTTGGGCCACTGAGACAGGAAAGTGTCCTTAGTGTTGCACTCTGCCCTGAACATCAGTGATATCGTCTCAGTGCTGCAAGAATATATTCTGCTACGCTCTACCTGGACAACCTTTCAATCTCTTTTGAAGCCTCTACTCTAACAGGCATTGAACCACGTCTCTCACTATGCCAAAGCACACAGGTTTGTTTTTGTTGGTCAAGACGAGGTGTTGCACTTCTGCGGCCATCCACAGCTCCACTTTGACTTGTTCTTAAACATGGTTTGCTTGGAAGTGGTGGATTTGCACCATTTCTTTGGTCTTATTTCCAACCGATGCTTCAGCTGGGATGCTTTTATTTGCAGCTTTAGGGTCTCTGGTACCTGGACCATGGACATTCTTCATTCTGTGATATTCAGCTCATGTGCTGCCTTGCTTTTCTACCAATCCTTGGTTCATTCAAAGCTTGACTGAAGGTGAACATGATCTGCCTCAGCCTCCATTTGGTGACCAGTGTATCTATTCATCCCCCATTAAGAGCCTACCTTTAAATGGTGGGCTGATGCCACTTGCTCTGAGATTCAGGGCAAAGAAACTATTCAAGAGTTTAGTGTATTTCTTCGTCTGGTTCTGCACAGGATTCCACCATGGAGGGTACCACCTTTGACTATTTGTTGCCATGCCTCTGCTGCCATAGCATCCACAGCAGTGGGAATATTGTATGGCTATTTCTGACCACAATTCTTGTCATGCTGGATCCATGCCAGTGTACACAGATGGCTCCATGTCCCAGGAGGAGGTTGGATTCCACTCTGTATCTACTCTGAAGTTTCATCTCTATCAGGATTTGCATCTGTCTTCATGGCTGAGCTGGTTGCCATACACTTAGTGGCACAGGAGATAACTCTGTTATGTCCATTTTGGAGCCTGGATTGTATTAGTGAGGGACTCACCCAAGCACCCTGTATGTTCTTTGTGATAGGAATCTCCACACACCTTGGTTCACCTTTTCAATGATACGAAGGTTGCTGTACGTCCGGTGAGGCTCCTGGACTCAGCCCCTATAAAGGGTCACAGTGAATTGCCTTCCTGGTCACCATGCTGATGGGACTCAGTGCCCAGTCCAGTCCCAGCTTAGCCCCTTCTCCTTTCTGACAGCCTGTGTTTTTACCTTACTTCCTCACTTTCCATACAACCTCTCATAGAACTTTCTCTGGTTTGCCTCTAATTTCACAGGCTAGATGCTGATGAGCTTCCAACTATCCCGGATCAGGGCTGAGGGGGAAGTGGACAACAGTCCATCACCATTGAGCTCCTGCCTGGAGTGGTGGGTTTTAACAACCTGTTTACCCTACCCACACCTTCCTCACCTACCCTTTCTTCCTCATTTATCTGTCTAGCAATTTTACACCGTGCCCAAGGTAGAACTGCCATGCTGATGGGCTGCCAGATCACCGTGCTGAGAAGAGGCACCCTTGGGTGCCTCCTGCTTCCAGCAACAGTACCTCCTTTTCTTTCACAAGCGACTGACCAAAAAGCATTCAGGCGACTATAAATTGAACACTCATGGTTGGAGCGTGTCGATCAGGCCAACCCCTTCAGGGGGCAAGGGATGGCATGGCCCGTCGGTCCTTGCCCTCTAACATCCTGCACTTAGGGGGTCACTGTACATGCCACCCATCTCCTCCTTGCCGGTTTGGCAGCATTAGGTGAAAAATGAAACTCGAATGGGATCTGTGATGTCTAGGGGGGGGGGCATATGGATGCCTGCCCTGAGGTGACTCCGCCCCAGATGGTAGGGCCAGCTTAGCCCCTTCTCCTTTCTGACAGCCTGTGTTTTCTACCCTACTTCATTTTCTCTACAACCTCTCCGACAACTTTCTCTGGTCAGCCTGTAATTTTACAGGTTAGATGCCAACCAGCTGCCTCTTCCCCAACTATCCTGGATCAGGGCTGAGAGGGGAGGGGAGAACTTTCCCTCACCCCTTTCTTCCTCCTTATGCTGAGCTCAAGGTGGAGCCGCCATGCTAATGGGCTGTGAGGCCAGTAGGTGGGAGTAGTGGCCCCAAATGGCGGCAGCTGGCTCTGCCAGCCCCGTACCCGCCCTTCGTAGAGTGGGATACTGCATGGGATGATTAGCGTTTGCATCCCATATTTAAAACAGGGTCCTCATGCCCAATGATATAAAATAAAATATCTTCCCCTTGACCATTGTCGGAGCCGCCCTCGGGCAGCTCTACTGAAAAAATGGAGGTCCCACCCTGTGCTTTCCCGGGGGCCCCTACAAAAGTACAAGGAGAGGAGGCTTACTCCTCTCCTTTGTCTATGGGTGTAGGGGAATACCCCTCATCCCCTTCTCTGGAGGTGCCCTCGGGTGCCTCCCTCTTTCCAGTAGAAGTTTCCCCTTTACTTTTTAAGGTGACTGCCAAGAAAGGCAGGCAGTCTATAATTGACCACTTGGTGGGATCGGAATGATAGGACCAACCCCCTTAGGGGTAGGAGGGAAGACAGGGCCCATCAGCCTATTCCCTACAAAGACCTGCAGGCTCGAATTTTGAACTTAGAAGGAGTCACTGTACACGCCTCCCTCTCTTCTCCAACAAATGAGTTTATGACCAATGGGACCATGATGTGTTGAGGGGGGGGGGGGACATGGAAAGAAGACTGTTTTTGGCAGATTTGTATGCAACTTTTTGGATACCATTAATTTGTGGCAAATTTCAATTAAGTGATTTCTGGTGGCTCCTACTTATGCAAGGGATGTGAAGGTTAGAATTTTAGCTTATGGCAAGATAAAACTACCTTACAAAGAAATTTCAAGGTAAACTAGTTTTTTGGAGACAGCACAAACTTCTCTACTGCACACTGCTTTACAGCAGCTGTTGTTCTTTCAAGAAAACTTGGATGATCCTTCCAGCAGCTGAAATCTGAGTCTGCCCCTGTGCAAGGTCTCCTCGGATGGCTCGGGTCTCAAAGACTGTACAAGGAGAGGAGGGATCTCATCCTCCAGCTGGTGGCCCTGTGAAAGCTAAGACCTCCATCTCAGAGAAGGATCTTGCTGAGGCTGGTCTATCTGGCCTGGGGCCTCCTATCACCGGAGGGGAGAAGCGGGTTCATTCCTCGATCTCCTGTCCTAAAAAGAACAAGAAAAAGACAAAGAAACTTGGGGCTCCTCTACTTCCATGGGGACGGACGAGGCTGCTGCCATTTTGGTAGGTGACCAAGCCAAGATCAGCACGTCCAGCCCCATTGCTTTCCCATGTGGGGAGTACCAGATGAAGACCAGAACTACGAATGAGTGGAGCCTCAATTGTGTCCGGGCCCCTCATTTAGATACTACCTGGCATTTTTAAGCCTGCTGGCTTCAGGTATTTCCTGGTTATTCGCTCCACTGATGGCAGCATGTTGGCTAAGCGCCACTGATCCGTCAGAGGAGAGCTCTAGCTAGTCTGATTGGTGACCTGTTTCTTGGACGGGAGCCTTTTGAGGAATGTGTCAAGTCCCTCTGAGGTCGCCATGATTAGTGCCCTTTGGACACTTGATGGCACGCCTGTTAGTGTGATGCCGCACTCTACCAATGAACTAAGTGAAAGGAGTAGTTTATGCGAGGGAACTCGTGGACTACTACATAGATGACATCACCCTAGACCTGGCCAACCATGGTCGAGCGTGTGATGAGAAAACGTGGAGAGGCCTCGAGATCCACCTCTACACTATTCGTTACGTTCGACTGTGACAAACTTCCTGAGTCACTGCGTGCCGATTGGTATCACTACCACGTGAATGCATTCGTGCCACTGCCACCAAAGTGGTATTACTATAACCGCTTGGGCCATCAACTAATCCCTCCTCTCGACGTGCAAAGTCAGAGTTACCCGAAGTCTGTGTAAGTTACTCCAAGGCTGCACATGATAAGTCCAAATCCTGGCCATTCAGGCTCATGATCGTTTCTCATTTCGCAAGCCTAAGGACTTTGCCTGGCATGCCCTACACTGCCCGGGACATCCTATACCTCAATGTTGAGAAACACACCCTCTGCTCCTGGCCCCTCCAGTCCTTCGAGGACGGTCATTTCGGAACCCTTCTGCAGGTTATCCCCACCCCAGGTGGTCCCCTGGTAGAGCTGGTGGCACAAAGGGTTCATACCCAGCCCCGGCTAAAACAGGGCTTCCCTCACCGTGACCATTTCCAGTAAGGTGAAACAGCTGCATGCCTCCACCGAGTCATTGGACTCACAGGAGGCAACATCCCTGAAGAGGGTTGCGAGGCCATCTTCCGGGGTTCCTAAAGCTGCCCCCCGAAAGGGGGATATCACTAAAGGAGCTTCAGCTCCTTCACCCACACCCAGTGGTAGGCTGGGTAGATCCTTGAAAAGAGGGCCCTATGCCTCCAAAGCCGATCTGCCTGCCTAAGGTTTCAAGACGGTGGGAGGAAAAGACTTGCATGGCAAGCCCAACCTCCCCCAATAAGTCTGCGAAGGCGATAGCACATTGTCCGGCCAACAGCGCCCGGAGTTCTGCCTCCGGGAACCATACAGCCATTCCCGTATTGGTCTTCTCTTCGAAGAGGGCCCCTGCATCTCCGAGCTAGGCCTGGAGGGCATATTCCTTCAATGGAATTGCTGCGGATTCTGGGCCTACTGGGAGGATTTGCGGAAGGCTCGTCTTGTCCCGTTCCGTGTTAGCTATCTTTTTGCAGGATAACATGCAGCTACACCTGGATAAAAGGTATACTGTTATTTCCACTTACATTCCACCCTCAGCAGACTTTAACTATGGGGACTTCCGCCGTGTAGTGGCACGGTTGCCGAGGCCCTCTCTCTTGCTCGGAGATGTGAATGGTAGACTCACTATCTGGAGAGACTACTCAATTAATCCCCAGGGTCAAGTCCTTGCTGACCTGATCGAGGAGCTGGAGTTGTGTCCTAAATGTGGCTTCAATGACAGGTTTACTCATGTGTGTTGCGTTCTGCTCTTGCTTCGTGCTCGGACAGCGCACCTGGTCCGGCCCGATGTCCGTATGCCATGCTTTGACACCTGTGTGAGCGAGGCATGGCCTTTGTTAGATTTGTTGAACAAGATTGGGTAGAGTGTATCCTCCCAGATGCCTGGCAAATCGCTACTGTGCTTGCTTTTCGCAAACTGGGGAGAGATCACTTTACCCCGGCCGGTTTCCGCCCAATCTCTCTTAACTTCCTGCATGTGTAAATTGATGGAGAAATTTGTAAATGTTAGATTAGCTATTTTTATGGACAGCAGAGTCTATCTCTCCTCTGCGCAGTCTGGCTCCCTTAAGTTCCACTCCACTTAAGATGCTCTGTGAGGCCTTCCTTCGTAGACCACTATGCTGCAGTGTCTTGATCTGGAGAAGGCCTATGATACCTCATGACGATACGGTACCATGGAGACTATCCTCACGATGGCAGCGAGGAGACGCCTCCCAATCTTTATATCTGAATTTTTGCGAGATTGTCAATTCTGCGAGGGATGGGGAGACCCCTCTGCAGCTCAATGGAGCAGGAAGAGGATGTCATGCAGGCAAAGGTCCCCAGTGTAACACACTTTGCTCTGTGCTGCCAGAAAATGTTTTTGCTACGCTCTATGTGGATGACCTTTCGATCTCTTTTGGCGTTGCCGAGATGCCAACTCTGGAGCATCTACTCCAACAGGCATTGAACCGCGTCTCTCGGTATAGCCAAGCACACAGGTTTCTGTTTTCCTTGGCCAAGAATAAGGTGTTGCCTTTCTGCCGCTGTCCACAACTCCACCCTGACCCAGACTTATTTCTCAATGGGGTGCGCCTGGAAGTGGTGGACTCTCATCGTTTCTTTGGTCTTATATTTGGCCGATGCTGCACCTGGGATGCTCATATCGCAGCCTTAGGGCCTCTTGTGCCTGCACATAAATGTTCTTCATTCTGTGACTTTCCTCTCATGAGGCGTAGATAGGTCTAGTTGGGTTGAGGTGGGCCTACCCCCGACGCCATTGTGCGCTTCCTTGCCTTTTTATTGTTATTCTTTTTATTAGCCTTTGTCCTTTTTTATCATGGTTATTTGTTATTTGTTTTTTTAATATAGCCGAGTAGTAGGCTGTGTTGTGTACAGCGACTTTTGCCCAGGTAGAGAGTTGCCAGATGGGCTCCCAAAATTAAAAATCCTGGACTCTGCAACCAAACCAGTGTTTTGCCTTTGCTTTGGTTAGGTGGTTGCCAGATGGGCCCTGAAAAGATAAGTGGTGGCTTGATTACGCAGTGGGATTCTTTGGAGTATTTGTGTAGTTTGTTCGTGGATTTTTGCAGAAAATAGTGACTCTTGTATGTAATGGCTTGAGTTTTGCATATTATAATGTACAATTGTTTTCCAGCCAAGCTAGTGTTTAATTAGTAAAAACCATTGTTTCAAAGTTTGTGTTTGAGTGCTGCAAGAGCATACCATAGTGAGGCAGAATGTTTTCATTTCTTCTGTAATGTTCTGTGGTAAAGGAGGCATATCTGAGTAAGGGAGCGCTATAATGCTTGTGTGGATGATAGATTCCTTAGATTGGCTGAATGTGGTTCATCTGAGTGTTCAATTTTGTATTAGTCCAATGTGAGATTGCTGTTTATATTTAAAGGAAGTGGTGTCTTCAATAAGATATAGGGCTGTTTTTTTGTAGACAAGTTTGTGAGTTTTGAAGTGGATCACAGGATTTTAAAGGTAAATGCCCATCTGGCCCAGTTTTTGCCCGTCCTTGATTCTTGTGATGTAGAGTTATAGCCCTACAATGGGGTTGTTTCCTTTTGTTGTATAAGATAGAGAAGCCTATCAGGCTAAATTGATATTGGCAAAGACCACGTTGAATTAAAAAACAACAAAAACTAAGAGCATGCGGCAGGGGTAAAAACCCTACTACTTCTGATACATGCGTGAGTGGTATCCCTTCCGACTCCCAGTGGCCCCTGCTAGTGCCGGACTATCTGGGCTTTATTCCTTCTACTCTGACATTTGCACATTTCTCCAATTTCCGCACCCATGAGTTAGCCTAGTAATAAGCTGTCATTGAGATTGTAGCGGCGGGATCGCGATTCCCTGGCCAAAGATTCCCGCCGCCCTGACAAGGTCCGCTCGGTGGTTCAAGAAGAGGGTATTGAGGAGAGAGAGTATTTTCTAAATTTAATTTACACACAAAAAAAATTAACCACAACCCCAAAAAACAAAAATGTAAATTACCCAATTTCCAAAATATTATCTATCTTAAACCACAACCAAAGATATTTATATATATATAGATATATAGTGGGCCTTACAACTATACCCTGGCCACACACACGCAAATAGGAAATGTTTAGGGCTTCACAAACAGATTGCCCAGTGCCACCATGTGAGTCTGTTCTACTTTCTTCAGCTCTGGGAGCACTATTACCGGTATGGGAGGGGGAGGGGGAGGGAAAGGGAGGCGGGCCCGCTTTCTTGAGGGAAGAGAGGTTCCCTTTTCTTAAGGGACTGGAAGTTCACTTCAGCCAAGGCGGATGATTTGCACTCAAGGATGAGGAAGTGGTGGCTCTAGTCAGAGCGGAAAGTGCGAGGGCTCAGGCCCCAATCAATGCGTCCCTTTTCTGCCACACGAGTCAAGATTGGCTTCAGCCGTATCCAAAAGCCAGATGTCGGCGACAATCGGTACCACGGAACTGGAAAAGAGAAGGCACATTCAGTCACCTATTCACTGCCACACTCAAACATCTTTACTCCTAACTCATTCAACCATATCCACTCTCACACAATCTTCACTCACCTATCCTCCGTCCAGGCGGTTCTTCCTTCTTCAGTCACAACTAATGACTTCCAAACTTTTACCTATACTTTCTAACTAAAAATATATGCTGAAAGAATCCGCCTAAAAAGAAAACAGGAGATGAATGGGGGAGCACGATAGAGATCCATCGAGTCCCCCCACACAAAGTAAAGACGGTGATCACACGACCCACACCCACACACATTCTGCAAAAGAAGAAAGAGATTAGACATAGGGGAGGGGAGGCGGACAACCAAACTACTACATCCCTCCCAGCTAAATTCGCCTCACCTCACCATGTCTCAATCCCCATCTTCATTCATTCACAATGCTTTCGACATCACCCAGTCATACTCTTTCACTCTGCCTCTCCTCCTAGTCACAGGTCCATCAACTGTCTCTGTCATCTGTCGTAATGTCTCCTCATGTCTGTCCATGGCCCCTTCTCTATGTACTTCATCCACACACACATCCGACATTCCCTGACCAATCCCACTCAAATCCTCAACTAACCTCTCTACTACATCCATCAAACCTTCCCATTCTTTCATAGCATTTATCGACTCTTGTTCCAATTTCGCACTTATCCCATTTATACTCTCTAGCATAGACTCAGACTCATTCAACGGAAACTTACAAATACTGTACGTTCTATCATATACTCCATCTCGATCTTGCACAAACCCAGAAAACTCTCTCACATCACTCTCACCAAACTGTTCCATCCATTCATCCTTTCTCAACCGTTTACTCTTACGCTTCCCCCTTCGATGTTCAACTAACACTAACTGCTTCCCCTCTAAAACACTAGCTATATCATCCACCATTTCACAGTCTTCCATTCTTTCAGACAGATATTCATTCACCGGATGTTGCACCAAATATTCAGGAGGTTCACGCCACTTTCGCAACTGACCTTGATGCGCTCTACGTTCATCCAAACTTCCATCCTCTCTTTCACGAACTATCACATAACTTACCCCATTTGACCAAACCTTTCTTACTACAAACGGACCTTCAAATTTCTCTTTCAACTTATCCACATTCAGTCTACCTTTTGTCTCAATCTCCTTTAGTACTTTATCACCCACAGAAAAACTCTCAAACCTTTCATTCCCTTTTCTCCACAACTCACGATCCTTCTCACTAAGTCCCATATGTGGCCTAATCATTCGTTCAAAGTTCATCAAATACTTACATGGTGACATTCCAATCGCCTTATGTTATACGCCCAAAGCACTCTTCCCAAACATTCATCCCATTCTTTCCCATCTTTCACCATCAATCGTAACATCTCACTCAAAGTTCTTATCGTCCTTTCAACCAAACCATTTGCACTAGGCATATACGGCGTCGTTCGCACATGATCTATTCCCCATTCACTCAACATCTCCTCAAAAGCACGTCCCACAAACTCAGGTCCATTGTCACTCAACATTCCCACAGGCTTACACATGCACATGGGCAACATTCTCTCACTCACTTCTCTAGCAACAGTTAATGAAGATTTATTTGTCACAGGTGCAGCATACGCAAATTTGCTCTTATGATCCACCATCACAATCATCCCAACATACCCTCTTGCAGTCCTCGGAAAAGACACGCAATCGATCGCTACCATTTCAAAGGGTTCATTCACACTCAACTTTAATACAGGTGGGGCGGCATACACTCTCTGATACTTTCTCTTCTGGCACACTTCACACGTAGTCGCTACGTCCACGCAAATCTTTCTCAAAAAGGGACTAAATATACATCCTTTCATACATTCCCACAATTTATTCTTACCCATATGTCCAAACCTATCATGCACAATCTTCACCATTCCAATCGTGCCACACACGGAAAACACCGCAATATATACATCCTCATCATCTATACATTGCACAAAATACACTAAACCCTTGCACACTACAAACTTTCCAGCAAACCTTCTAAACTCTCTTAATATGCAACTCCATTCATTCACAGGAACACTGGTCATCACGCTATCTTTCAATTCACGCACCATCGGACATGACTCTTGCATGCTCTCTATAGCTTCAGCAGTCAACAGCTCTTCACTCAAATTGACACCTGCCACTCCTACAAATCCAGTTGAGCCTACAAGCTCACTCTGCAACTTCCCAACTGTTACACCATCTTTCACTAAACATTCATTACATACATCCACAGAAATCCTATTCTTACACAGAAAATCAATCCCAAACAGAAAACAATAAGGTAATTCATTCTCACTTAGCACAACAAACTCATGCAATATATCATTCAACTTCCCCATGCTTACAGACAAACTCACTTCCTCCCATGCCATAATACGTCCACTTCCGAGTCCACTTATCAAAACTGTCACACCTTTTCTAGAAACATTCCAACTCATATTATCAACATCACGCACAACTTTTGCATTCACCAAGGAAATTTGCGCACCTGTGTCAATCATTCCACAATAGCTCTTCCCATTCATAGTCAAGGTAACTTGCACTCTCTCTTCAAGTCCATGTTCACACATTATATTCAACACTTCGGTCTGTTCCACAAACACTTCTGCAGCATCCAAACCTTCATCTTCACTAACAGGAACAATTCCTTCGCAAACGTAGTCAATCTCTCTTCTTACATAATTCTTCTTCTCAATCAGCCAATTATAATGCACACCACTCAAACATTGCAGATGCAACTCACACCCATTCACTCGGTCTACACCTTTACCACGATACATCACTGGCTTCTCCACACCATAATGCACATATACTCTCACACCAAACAGCTTACTCACTATCGCTAACACTTCCTGAAACATCATCACTCCTGGCATACACATACTTCTCAACTCTTTTCTTAACCTACTTGAATTTTCCATTCCCAATTGCTCTGGTCTCTTACACGCTTCTTCCATAACCACCTTTCGTAATGCATTCACACTTTCTGGCACCTTTTCAAGCAATCCATCTTTCACCAAGTCTCGTAAACCATACAACACACTTTCGAACATAGAATCACCTCCACCCTTACATTTTCTTCCCACAACTACACCTGCTGGCAAATACTCAGGATTTATGCTTACAACCTCACTCTCATTCAAACTACAAGGCAAACGTGACATCAAATCAGCAATCACATTCCTTTCACCTGGCAAATACTCAACCACAAAATCAAAATCACTCAAATCCTCTATCGTCCTTGCAAGCCTACTATCAACTAACCTCATACGCTGCAAATACACTAGTGGCTGGTGATCTGTTCTCACTACAAACCGTACTCCATACAGAAATGGTCGTAACGACTTGAGACAGAATCTTAACGCAGCCAGCTCTCTTTCAATCGTTGAATATGCACGCTCTGCCACACTAAATGCCTTGGAAACATACGCAATTACTCGCTTTCTTTCAACCCCATTCACAACTTGATCTTGCATCAAACATCCACCCATCGAATGACCACTTGCATCCGTATACACTTCAAGCATTCCTGCATTCGTTCCATATGCTGGATACGCAAGTTCCACATCTTTTGCAACTTCCGCTTTTAACTTTTCAAACGCTGCATTCATAGAGTCATTCCACTTAATCACAGTACTCTTCTTTTTCCCAGTCCATACACTCAACGGTTTCATTACACCTGAACAATCTTTCATAAACTTTCTTCCAAACTCAACTAAACCAAGAAATCCACGCAACTCTCTCACTGTGGTAGGCTTAGGAAAATTCCTAACCTTTCCCACGAACTTCTCCGATTTACGCAATCCAACCGCACTCACCTTATGTCCTAAAAACTCAACTTCACTAGCAAACCATACACATTTAGACAACTTCACTTTGACACCAACCTCTTCCAACTTTCTTAAAACATCATTCACCAAGGTCATATGTTCTTCCATGTTCTCACTCATCACCAAAATATCATCCAAAAACACTCGTACATTCTTACACGGAAAACCACTCAACTCTACATTCATAGCACGCTGAAAAGCAGCTGGGGCATTCGCCAACCCAAAGCTCAGGTTTCTAAACTGATAATGGCGCTTTGAGGTAGAGAACGCCGTAATAGGTCTACTCTCTTCAGCCACAGGCATCTGGTAGTATCCACGTACCAGATCCATCTTAGAAAACACTTTCATTCCATACATACTGTACACACATTCAGACACAACACTCATAGGAAACTTGTCTTTCAACGTTCGTTCATTCACTCTTCTATAGTCAATACACAGTCGCAAACGTCCATCTGGCTTTCGTACAGGTACAATCGGACTATTCCAGGCACTCACACTCGGCTCAATCACGCCAATTCTCTCTAATTCCTCACACTGTTCCTCAATCTCTTGAGCCACAGGGGCAGGGAAATGACGAGGCCTTTGATATATTGGCATATCGTCACTCAAAATTATTTTGAACTCAGGCAAGCGAGCGTTGCCAAAGTCCTCATCCCCTTGACTCAAAGCACCTCTCCTATTCCACAACATCCTGTAAACTTTTTGCTTCTCACATTCACTCAACTTTTCTTCCAATTTCACTTGCTCAATCAAATCTTCATACTTCCAAACATTCGACGTTACACTCACGGAAAACACATTTGCGTTCACCACATGCATATCATTCTCCATATTCACCACTGTATTTAACACACCCAATTTATCTCCCACTTGCACTCCTCTAAGACTCTTCCTTCGCAGATCAGGCCAAACTTGCATGCAGACACGCGGATCTTTCATATCAATTATACCATCAAACACATGCACCACTCGCCTTAATCGATAGTTCGCAGCACTACCATCCAAGACATAAATATTCCCATCATTCTCATTTATCTCAACATCCGAATTCCATCCAATCCTTACACTCAATGTTTCATTCTGCTTGACAGGCACACTCTCAATCGCATATACCTCCAGACCTTTCATGATGTTCACTCTCACACTTCCATCTGGATTCACATACCATTGACACTTCATACTTCCATCCTTCTTACATTCAATCATCTCTAAATCAGGGTGAATCACAATACCATTCGCTTTCAAAAACTTATAACCTAATAGCATGTCATACTTCTTGTTTGCACCTTCTACAACACAAAATTCATCTTCATTCATCCGGACACCGGCAATCAAAACACTCTCTCTAAACCTTGCAACAATCGGCACATCCTGTTCACCTAATCCAGTCAAATGATATCCACGATCCTTAACTTCACTTACTTTCATTCCTACAAATGCTTCATAGTACACCACATTCACCTTACATCCTGTATCAATCAATGCACTAACTTCTCGTTCTCCACACTTAATTTTAACACACATACACCTATTCACTCTCTGACCCCAATTAACTCCACGATTTGACAATCCTTCTCTCACATTCATCACTTGCACTCTAGAGAATTCCCCAGAAGGAACCCTCTCATTCCTTAGTTTCCCTGAGTCGTATCCTCTCGATTACTTGCATCATTCCCATCCATTCTTTCATTCATGCATCTTTCTCCAGTCCTACACAACCTTGTTGCATGACCTACCATTCCGCATTTACCACAGGTAGCTCTTGGACTGGCACACATCCTGGCATAATGCCCTATCTGCCCACAATTACCACACACTCCTGGTCCACTCATATTTACTCGACCACCTTCCCTGCAATCTCGTACCAAGTGGCCCATTCTTCCACATCCATAACACGCTCTTTCCCTCGCACGACTACAATCTTTTATCATGTGCCCCATTTGTCCACAGCCAAAGCAACTTCCTTGTGACCAGCGACAGTCAACCCTCATATGCCCAACTTTCTTGCACCTCTGACACCTAGGCTCATTTACTCTAGATCTACTGTCATTCCTACCATTTGTGCGACCACTATTCCGACCATTCTGAACCCTACTCCACCCATTCCGACTCTCACTCCTACTTTTACTCCCTCTCGGTTGGCGACCAACATACACACACTGTTCATTCTGCCCGTAATAATTTTCTAAAAATCTTGTCATCACATCGATCGGGTTCTCTATCAGCGCGTCCCGATAGGACCGGAACTGGGGCAACTTACTGATACTTGAGTTGCGCACAGTGTGAATCGAGGCCTCCTCCCTTCCATAATCCTCAAATTCACGGTCCTCTAACATCTCCAGTACATCCTTCCATAGCAATCTTTCACCAGCCCATTTCATCTTCTCTTTCCTCTTATACGTCACATACTCACTCACTTCATTCGGAACCGTATTTAAAAACTTCTTCATCAGCTCCTTATTCCCATTTATTCCGTCATCTCCAAATCTCATTCGTGCCAAGGACTCTAAGCGATGCGCATAAGAATTCACATCCTCATTCTTCCCCATTCTCGCTTCCTCAAACCCATTTGTTTTCTTATACTTCACACTTGTCTTCATCCTCTTACAGTGCTCTATTATTCTCTCTTTCATAACCTCCCACTTAGGCTCACCCACGCTCATAATCGTCCGGTAAAAATCCTTCATACGCCCATCCAGAAACTCGCACAACTCTTTCACCCAAAACCTATTATTCTCTCCAAATTTTTCCTTACAATAATTTTCATACTCTTTCAAAAACACTTTCACATCTTTTGCTCCTTCCACTCTAAACTTACTTAACTTTGGCACTTCTCTGATCAGTATACTCCGATGAACCTCAGCATCACTTTCACTATCACTCACTTCTCTCCCACTTTCACTCATGCCTTCATTCGAGCTGAAATATAAGGAGTCAATACTAGCCAGTCGGGTCCTTTCCTGTCGGTCTGGGCATCTAGTCTTTGGGGTCTTCTTTTTTCGATGCCAAGCCATTTGCAGGGGTTCCTTTATGCCTGTCAATCCCTTTTTATCAGTCATGTCAATTCCAAGTGGAGTCGAGGCCACACCCCCACCAATTGTACCTGATTCTCCCATTTTCTCATTCAGCATTCGCATCAATCTTTCCTCCATTCGCACCTCACTGTCTTTAATCCTCTCTTCCATTCTCACTTCCATCTCCCTCATTTTCCTTTTCAAACTATCATTCTCTTCTCTCAAATGCGCATTTTCTCTGTCTTTCTGCCGCACTAACTCATTTAGTCTTCTCATCTCCAACTCCATGGTCCCAATCTGTTCCTCCTCCATTAGGGACAAAAGACACAGGCTCTCACTCCTCTCCTTCCTCAAACCACCGGGCAGTCCCTATTCGGGCGCCAAAAATATGTAGCGGCGGGATCGCGATTCCCTGGCCAAAGATTCCCGCCGCCCTGACAAGGTCCGCTCGGTGGTTCAAGAAGAGGGTATTGAGGAGAGAGAGTATTTTCTAAATTTAATTTACACACAAAAAAAATTAACCACAACCCCAAAAAACAAAAATGTAAATTACCCAATTTCCAAAATATTATCTATCTTAAACCACAACCAAAGATATTTATATATATATAGATATATAGTGGGCCTTACAACTATACCCTGGCCACACACACGCAAATAGGAAATGTTTAGGGCTTCACAAACAGATTGCCCAGTGCCACCATGTGAGTCTGTTCTACTTTCTTCAGCTCTGGGAGCACTATTACCGGTATGGGAGGGGGAGGGGGAGGGAAAGGGAGGCGGGCCCGCTTTCTTGAGGGAAGAGAGGTTCCCTTTTCTTAAGGGACTGGAAGTTCACTTCAGCCAAGGCGGATGATTTGCACTCAAGGATGAGGAAGTGGTGGCTCTAGTCAGAGCGGAAAGTGCGAGGGCTCAGGCCCCAATCAATGCGTCCCTTTTCTGCCACACGAGTCAAGATTGGCTTCAGCCGTATCCAAAAGCCAGATGTCGGCGACAATCGGTACCACGGAACTGGAAAAGAGAAGGCACATTCAGTCACCTATTCACTGCCACACTCAAACATCTTTACTCCTAACTCATTCAACCATATCCACTCTCACACAATCTTCACTCACCTATCCTCCGTCCAGGCGGTTCTTCCTTCTTCAGTCACAACTAATGACTTCCAAACTTTTACCTATACTTTCTAACTAAAAATATATGCTGAAAGAATCCGCCTAAAAAGAAAACAGGAGATGAATGGGGGAGCACGATAGAGATCCATCGAGTCCCCCCACACAAAGTAAAGACGGTGATCACACGACCCACACCCACACACATTCTGCAAAAGAAGAAAGAGATTAGACATAGGGGAGGGGAGGCGGACAACCAAACTACTACAAGATTATCACAGAGACTTATGCCTATGGCGGGAGTTGCCAGATGGCCTCCTCTAAAGAATGAAGTGAGGAAAAGTTGCCATAAAGTGCCATGCTTAAATTTAGGAAGAAATGCCACTAAAACTTGTGCATAATTTGTTTGTGCTCATTTGCTATTTCTCTTCCCCAGTTGTAAGAAAGTACTGTTGACGAAGATTCGTGATTTGTGCCCTTATTTTGATCATCATGTGCACATTCACACTGTGTTTACCTACAATATATTGATGATTTCGCATCTAAACCCTGAATTGAAGAGTCAAATTTTGGAGATCATTCTTACCAAGTAAGTTTTATTACGTCTTTACTTTTTTAATTTTTGAAGTTTAAAAAACTGACTTGCCTAAAAATTGGTGTGACTCTGTATTTGATAACTCCTCCCCCATTGTTTATTTTATCCCCCTTTTGCCGCAACACATTCTATGGTATCCATTACAAACCATCAAAGGTTGAGGTGGAGCATACCAACACTCTTGAATATTCTTTCACCCCCTCACTCGCAACACTAGCACCCTGCAAGTATTTGGATGGTGTAGCATGGGTAATGACCATGCTACAATCAACATGGAGTGGCACCCCTTCCAGCCCCCCCCCCACCCTCACTGTCCTCTTTCAGTTTGTACTTTGCCCCTCTTTTAATTTTTTTTTTTTCCATTCCTTCATCTCATAACTTTCTTAAGGGGTTGGCCGGTATAGTTGTGAATGCCGGTGCTCTCGCTGCAACCTGGAGGAATTACCTCACCCTCCAGGCCTCATTACCCGCTGTTGTGGACCCTCCTGGCCTTACTGCAACCTGCAGCTATATATTTTCCACATTTTGACTTTATCTTTACTAATTTGTTTAGGGATATATCATTGTTACCACTGCATGAATACACCTGCATCAGTTTTTAACTTGAGCTTTTGTGGTTTTAGCCAAATAGTTGAACGTTTTTTGTTTTTTCTTCTTCAGCAACAATGCCCTCCGTATCAGTTGTTTCCCTAGCATTATTTTGAAAATAAAATCCCTTATTTTTCCACTTTATAAACATGTTCTTGCAAACTTTGTGGTTATTATTCCTTCCTTGGTTGTTGGTCATAAGTAGATAACACCTTGACTAAACTTGTGCTTTTTCACAGCTGCATCAAGCTAGACTTGCATTGCCCTCGAGTTGAGCTTCAGGAAGAAGACGATGAGGATGGAAATGAAATATTTTCTATGGTAAGTAGCCCTTGTTGCATTTACTCTGTTCTTCACACTTTCACATAAGAACAATGTAGTCAACCTTTCACCCACTCCAGCTCCCAATCCCCACCATATTTCAAATAAATCGACCTCTCCACAGCTCTACCACTATAACCTGCACTAACTAAAAAAAAAGAGCCATGTGGACTGAATTCATAACGCATAGAAAACAATCCAACTAAAGCAATTTTCTTCTACCAACTGCTCTCATGCATCATCAACACATTTAGCGGGTGAGCAAGAACTATATCCCCCACTGACATAAAAAAATTTGAAGTCCCAACTTTATACTGGAAATTGAGCTCATAAAATAGTCTACATCTCAAAGTACCCTGATACCTCACTTCCATGCAGGAACAAA
This sequence comes from Ceratothoa steindachneri, assembly GCA_963969495.1. Lineage (NCBI taxonomy): Eukaryota > Metazoa > Arthropoda > Malacostraca > Isopoda > Cymothoidae > Ceratothoa > Ceratothoa steindachneri. The sequence goes on from OZ018317.1 coordinate 209,210,705, forward strand.
AATCCTACCCATCAGTGACCACCTAGACATGGTGGGAAGATGATTCTTTAGCAAACTGCACCACCCCACTCACCACTACAAACCCTCTCCATTCCCGCCCACCTCCACCCCCAGAGACCTTAGGACAACCCCCTGCTCTCAGAAGAGCCTCTTCAACCCCACCGAACTAAACACAATACAACTTCAAACCCATTTCTACCACATACCACTCGGACGTCAGGTAAACAACACAACTTAAAAGCCTTGACCCGACCTGCACCCTCTGGAAACCAGTCTCTCTCTGACCCACCTACGAATACTACATGAATACTAAAACAGACCTGACCTCACAACCGCCAACTACTCTTCGCATTCTCACCTGCTCTTCCCTCAAACACATCAGAGCTGACCACCATATCACATCACTTTGAAGACTTACGGAGTCGAACGCTCTTCGTGGCGGCATTCCTGAGATCCTCTGAGTTCGACTGAAGAGAACCCAGCGGCCACAAAGTAAATTAAGAAAGTCTGAGTAAAAAAAATCCGCCACAGCCCAACTTGAACAATCCACAACCTCTACACGGATTCCTCTCATCTACACCAAATAAAAAAAAAAAGGTGAAACGTGTAACCACATAACAAACAACTCCCAACTCTGAACAATAACCCCCCCTCCACCTCCTCTCAACACACACACGAATCTCTTCACCGGGGATAAGAAAATCCTAAGCCCCACTGAGCATTGCAACCAGCCAATGACTCACTCCTCCAAAACTACCAACTACCCACCACCTGCAACGAGAGGAAAACTAAAAAATTCCTATGCAAATTACTCCCCTCCCCCCCATTCTTTCCCCACATGACACTATACTCGCCCCCTGCAAGGGTCACCTTGTGTAACCTGTTACACTTGGTACCGGGAGGACTTGCAGGTCCTCCCAGCCTGAGTACAAATTAGGGAAACCCTGTCATTAGGTTGGCATGAACTCTGATGCAGCCTGAGAAATTTTTTGGTGCATTTTTCCCCCCCTAGCTTCCTCTCACTACTACTATATTTTTTCTTGTTTTCTCTAAGTTCATCCCTTCAACCTTTTGCCTACCTGTACTTGGTATCAGTAGGAACTGTTCTCACTCGGACAGAGTGCAAATTAGGAACTGGGTTGAATCAAACTCTCAACAGGTCCTGGGGAAGTTGTTGGTGTGCTTCATCCTCACTCCCTGCCAGCATTCCTTTTTATCTACCACTATTTCCTCAACCCTCTCTATCTCTAGGCTTAGGGACTACCGACTACTTCATGCCGTGTCAGAAGAGATGCTTTGGAACCTCTATAAACAAGACCCTTTAACGCTTACAGGTTACAAGCGACCTGGGTGCTGATGGGCCAACTACATTACTTTTCTGCCAATCCTTGTTCATCCGAAGCTTGACTATGGATGCGAGCTTTTTGCATCCACAACTGAGCGTGTATTGCGGAAGGTTGACTCAAGCCACAACATCTGTATCTTCCTGGCCACCGGTGCCTTCCCGTCATTCCCCATTGAGAGTGTACTTGTAGAGGCCAGGGAGATATCACTCCCTCTGCACTGCACACATGCTTTATGCGTTTGTATGCACCAGCCCAGCGTCTCCCTCACTCACCAACCGCTTTCAATGTATCCGCGATCGATTTCGACGGGGGCCTATGCCACGGATAGACACCAGTCATACGCTAGGCCCTTTTGGTTTAGATCTAGGAAACTCCTTCGAGAGTTCGGTGTAGCTCAGGGGGCTGATGACCTCTCTCCACAGGACTGCACCCTGGAGGGTATCACCTTTGACTCTTTGTTGCCATGCCTCTGCTTGCACAGTGCAGGAGTATTGCGTTTGGTCTTTTTGGAGCACACTTGGTATACACAGAAGTCTCTAACTCCCAGCAGTGTGTTGGCTTTGACGCCCTATCCCCTCTGTTTGAAGTCAGTGGAACTCTAGTTAAGTGCTATGCTTGTCTTCACGGCTGAGCTGGTTGTAATACACTGCTCGTTATGGGAGATAATGTGTGTACCCAGTTCATAGACCAGATTGTGATCTTCAGCAACTCACAAAGCACCTTGGAATCTACACCTTCTGGTTCGCAATATCCATGATGCTAGGGTTGCCAAGATTATCTTCTTCTGGGGGTTCCTGGAATTGTGGGCAATGAGTGTACTGACTAGTCCTTGTGCATTTTTGCTGCAATTGTTCCCATGGATATACTCTCAAATGCCATGATGGCTTCAAGTTGCTTTCTCTCATCTTCAAATTGGACATAACCCACTCGATGCACCTCCATTTGATTGAGCACTCACTCGCCTGCTTCTTATTGAGACAACTGCATTTTTCCCCAGACAATTCCGCATATTATTGTTGAACGTCCCAGTCTGGACTATCTTCACGTATGTAAGCTATTCCGGTACTGGAACAAGCAAGGTTGCTACCTCTTGTCCCTCATACTTGGGACCTTCGTGCACATACATAGACATATAAACTATTTGACTCTATGGATGAGGTTTTGGTCGCATGATTCTGCAGTGGGGGAAGGCGGGCCTGCCCCCAACTGTGGTGCCTGCTTCCTGTTCTTTTTTTGGTTTTGGTATCTTTTGCATATGTATGTGTATATATATATATGTATGTGTGTATATATATATATATATATATATATATATATATATATATATATATATATATATATATATTATATTTTAATCTAGCCTAGCATTAGGCTATGGATGATTACAATGACTTAATCTAGAAGGCATTTGCCGGATTTGCGCTAAAAAAAAAAAGAATAAAAGGTCCCTACCCCTGCTGCAACCTCTCACAACCTGAAAACTGCCCATCTGAGTACCATTTTCAATATAACCTAAAGACTACATGCCGTGGCATCATTCCTATGTACTGACTGCTTTGACTGATGAGAATATTAGGGTTGACAAAGTAAGTCATCACTCACCTAGTAAAGTGGTGCCTTGCACTCACTCTCCTTCAAACATTCAGCTTTTAATGAGCCCTGCTTGCCTTCTAACAATGTTCTCTCAGCCCCAATGCTTGCAGTTGCATGCGCTCTCTGTCCCAATGTTTACAGGCTGATCATTTGCTATAAATATATCTTGTATATTTTTTGCTTCAGTACTATCTTCACTTTCAATACAGATTTCTCCTTAAAACTTTCTGCAGTAGATGCCCTCATTTTTTTTGCTGCTATATTTTGTTAACGTAATGTCCAACACCCTTTGTGTTCAGTCTCTTCAGCCTTCTGAAATGTGAGTTGTTCTTTTGTGCCACTTCTTCATAGAAGCCTCATCTTGTGCTTTCACCTTTACTTGTTGGATATTTAGGGCTGACTAGTTATACTCTTTTTACCTTTGCTCTGTTTTCTTCTCCATCAACTTGGTCTTTTTTCTAGCCGCTGATTGTATGTCTTTGCTTTTCAGGAGATGGATAAGGAGGAGATTAAATCTGTATGCAGTCCCATGTCGCACCCAGTTAGCCACACCCTCGATACTTTGATGGCGATGCTTTTCCGCTACATCCACCTTTTGGCACACGGTGGTATCAAGAAACTGACAGATATCAGTCATATTCTAGAGGTTGGAGCCTTTGAAGTGAATGGATGTTACGCTGGGTCAGCTGTACCCATCAAGGGGCTTGAGATGTCTCAGTTGGGTGTCTCCAATGACTCAGCTGAAGTGGCATCAACAGTGACAGATGGCTGCAGTTGTCAAGGAAGTGGCCATGATGCAGTCGCTCTTCGAGGCCTCTATTTGAACTTAAAGCAGCTGTTGAGAAGAATAGTACTGCCTACATGTGCATCAGACCATACTCAATTCTTGATGTTCTTCACCTTGGCTCTCCGCCCACCTCTTGTTTCTGATTTCCTTGACTCCATGAAGGTTATCTTCGAGGATCCATCTTCTTTCGTTGAAGAGCGCAAAAATGCACTCTTCTACCTTGGGAGTTTCTTGGCACGTGCACGATTTGTCAAGTTCAGTCATGTCCACTCGTCTCTTGAGATTCTTCGCGATTGGTGCCAGACCTACCTTTGCTCCAAGGTGAGTGAGACTGTCTTAATGCTTAGAACATTGTCCTAGTTTCTTTTTACACAAAGGGAAGATTTAAAAAAAGAAAATGGGGGGGCTACCATGAAAAGTCTTCCAAACCCAACTTGATATTGGAATGTTGAGCACCACTTTTGCTTAGGGTAGTAAGCTTTATTTGTTTGGCTGAATCATGTACGGGGGGGGGGGGTGATCAGAAAGTAATGACAGTTAGACCGTATATTTCGATAGAACAGAGGTAAATCAAAATAGTAATCTGCATTCCTTCAAAGTACTCCCCTCCTGCCTCTATGCAACGTTCCATTCTCCCTCGCCACTTCATGAAGCAGTCACGGTACTCAGAAGCTGGTATACCTCGTAGCACCGAATTGATTGTTCCTGCCAGGTCTTGGATACAATGAAATTGCTTCCCTGCAATCGCACCCTTGATCTTGGAAACAACCAAAAATCACAGGGAGCAAGGTCGGGGGAGTAGGATGGGTGGGCAAGAAGTGTGATCCTCTGCTGCTCCAGGAATTGGACAGTCAGACGCGCTTTGTTGGGTGCAGCAAAATGCGCGATTGGCGGCGGGTTGGTTCGGACTTGGGTAAGTGTAGTACTTGGCTGTGATAGTAGACTGTTGAGGCACCACATCCACACACATTGGTCGTTGAGAATTGAAGAAGATGGTGAAGAGGCGCTTCCTGCTGCAAAATCCTTCAAAATTGTAGTCTAGGCTCTTCATCACTCAACCACACCATGTTGGACTGCTCATCTCGGTAGCACATCTGAGACAGTTTGGATCCAACATCTGAGAAGCATTTCGGACCATTTGGTTTGAATTCAACCAGCCAGAGATGACATCTGCACCTGCTTGCTCTTCTGTTAGCAAATGGGGCATTCATCGAGCGCAGTTCTTCCTCATTCCCAAGTATCATGAACGATGTCATGTGCACTCCAATAACTGACACCAAGTTCCAAAGATAAGAATCGAAGAGCAACAGTTGGATCTTCATCAATGATGGCCTGGGCACAGACCGGTGTTTCTTCAGTCACGGATCTCCAGGGGAGGCCAGACCGATGAACATCTTCCAACTGAATTTTTATGGCTGCAAAAGCTCGAATCCGGCGGGAAACGGTTTTCAGCGACAACTTCAAACACATCACAACAGGCAACACCCGATTCCCCCTCGCTCCTCTCCCTCCCTATCACTCATGGTCTCTGCCACGAGTCCGAGTGTCATTACTTTCTGATCACCCCTGGTAGCTTAGATTCAGTTGATTTAAGATAGTCAGTTGACAAGTAATTGGCTCTTTTGTTGCATTTCTTTCCTCAGTTCGTCAATGACAACAAATTTGAAGATCTTCAACTCCATCACTTGTTTTATGTTGTTTGTCAGACACTGTTCTATGTCTTTACCTTCAACTACAAGGAGTATACTGAATCTAAACGAAGTAAGTTGTTTCTTGCTTGAAATCACTAACATGAAATTAGTTTAGGTCTTTTGTTACTATATAGTTTACTTGGCCCCCTTTGATTTTATTTAACAGGAATTAACTCTGCTTTTTATAACTTATTTGTGTATCAACTATGGTAGCCACATTTGGCAACCTAAAACAACCGAGTTATCCCCACAATGCTGGTTAAAATTTAGTATTTTCCCAATTGTCAAGGAAAGAAGATGGTTTTGGGCACATTTGTATGCAACCTTTTGGATACCATTAATTTGTCAAATTTCATTTAAGTGATTTCTGATGGCTCTTACTTATGCAAGGGACGTGAAGGTTAGAATTTTAGCTTATGGTGAGCTAAAACTACCTTACAAAGAAACTTCAAGCTAAACTAGCTTTTTGGAGACAGCAGATGTTGTTCTTCCAAGAAAACATGGATGATCCTTCCAGCAGCTGAAATAAAAAGTTATTTACAATTGTTTGGAAATGTTGCTGAATACACCACACCATCCAGCATTATCTGCAGAAAAAATAGAAAATTTTCTGCTGTGTGCCAGCTGATGAACTTTTACTGACCAAAGCAATTAAACTAAGGTGTGCACCCAGTTCTTGCTACCTGTGAAATTCCCAGCTGCTAAATTTCAGGAACTCTGCTGAAAATGAAAAGATTTCCTTGTTCTTAAAAAATCCTGAAATCATGTTTCACCCAAGATAAAAAAAATAAAAGTGCAATCTTATCATTACATGACACCCAGATATCTGATCTATGGTTAGGTCGAGTGGAAACGCTGCTTCCGATTTTAGCAAAGTTAAGCACATTGCGTGTATTCAGTTGCCAGATTGAATTCTGATTTGGGGTGGGGGGGACTTCCCAATAGGTGTAGATACTTGCGGTTTGGAATCCATGTTAATCCACTGAGAATTAAAAGCATCATAAATGAGTTGATATGTTTAAGATTTGGCTGCGTCTGTTAAGGAATTGGCTGGTATTCAGTTAGCTTGGATGAATATACATCCAAGCAAAAATTAACTTATTTCACTATCAACATTCATGATAAACATCCCTGCAGAGTGCACCCACAGGAGCAGCACATACTCGCAGCCTGATTCCAAAGTTGGGAAGCCCTGATGTCACTGGGTTGACATTAACTCGCTGGTGGGTCCTGAGAAAGTGGTTGGTGTGCTTTTCCCTAGTTACCTCTCGATGCTACTTTACTTTTTTATTATGAGCATTATTATTATTGGTAATATTCATTAGTGTTATTTTGTTTATTGTTATTTATGATTATTAGTATTATTATTACTATAATTTATTATTTGGTACTATCCTTATAGCTAGCCCCTCAACCTTTTCTACCATGCACTTCTAGCAGGAGGACTGTCCTCACCCTGCCAGAGTTCTGTCTGGGATCACCCAATACCTAGGTATGATAATAATAAGTGATCACCCACTTTACTGGTTAGTGAACCTGCCTATACGAGGGGCGGTCAATAAGTTTTGCGAATCGGTAGGGCAAACAGAGGAAGGGGGATGGCTGTTTGTGGGGGTGTTAGGACAAGTTATGACAGGTCAGGACCTGCAGCCGCACGCTCCTGCGTCTATTTAAGAAGCAGTAGCTGATCGCAGATCGTCAGTCACAATTTTTTCAACAATGGAGAAGGTTGAGCACGGCGCAGTGATCAAATTTTTTACCAAGGCAGACAAGAATGCAAAAGAGATCCATGAACGCATGGTTGAAGTGTAGACCGACACCGCCCCTTTCTATGCAACCATTGCTCGTTGGAATAGGGAGTTCCACCATGGTCGTGAGTCCCTTGAAGATGACCCCCGTCAGACGTGACCAACAAGGACATTGTTGCCCGTGTGGAGAGGATGATCCTCTAAAATCGACGGGTGGTCGAAGAAATCGAGCGACAACTTGGAATATCACATGGAAGTGTTATCAACACCATTCACGACAATTTGGCCATGACCAAGATCTCTTCCCGTTGGGTCCCTAGAAACCTCACGCCCCATGATCGCCTTCAACACGCCGACCACTCCCATGGTGGTCAGCCGAGTGTGAGACAGCCCTCAAACAGAAGCGTTATGCCTACATGCGCTATAAGCGCCGCCCGAACGATTTCACTGTCGCTGAATTTCGTCGGGCTAGGGCTAGGTTCCGGTATATTTCGAAGCACGAAGCACGTGTCTTCACTTAACGGGAAGACCCCTTTAGCCGAGGTGTGGAAGCGAGTCAAAAGGATTCGGGGCAAGTTCTCGCAGGACCCCCCTCCCGTTCTCCAGGAGAATGGGACCGCAATCTCGGACCCCGCGTCCGTGGCGGAATCCTTAGCGACCGCTTTTTCCGCATTCTCTAGCCGTGATGCTGCTCCGCCAGCATTCAATGCACGTCGTGATGTCGCGGAAGGCCGCTGGCTGGACTTTACCTCCAGAGGCGGAGAACCCTTCAACGACAAGTTTACTGTGAGTGAGTTGCGTTCCACTCTCGCTTCGTGCGCGGACACCGCCCATTGTCCGGACGATGTCCCGTACGCCATGCTTCGACACCTGGGTGAGCGAGGCATGGCATTTCTGTTAGATTTGTTCAACAGGATCTTGGTGGAAGGTCTTCTCCCAGACTCTGGCGAATCGCTACTGTGCTCGCCTTTCGCAAACCAGGGAGAGATCACTCTACTCCGACCGGTTTCCGCCCAATCTCTCTAACCTCTTGCGTGGGCAAGTTGATGGAGAAATTGGTAACTGTTAGATTAGCCTTTTTTCTGGACAGCGGAGGCCATATGTCTTACGCACAGTGCGGCTTCCGCAAGTTCCACTCCACGTCGGATGCTCTGCTCCGACTGGAAAATGCCGTCTGCGAGGCTTTTCTTCGTAGACAGCACTACGCCACGGTCTTTTTCGATCTGGAGAAGGCCTATGATACCGCATGGCGATACGGTATCATGGAGACTCTCCACACGATGGGGGCGAGGGGACGCCTCCCAATTTTTATATCTGAATTTTTGCGAGATCGTCGATTCCGCGTACGGGTGGGGGGAGCCCTCTCCGGCCCAAAGGAGCAGGAAGAGGGTGTCCCGCAGGGAAGTGTCCTCAGTGTCACACTCTTTGCCCTGAGCATCAAGGGCATCACCTCGGTGCTGCCGGAAGATGTTCTCGCTACGCTCTACGTGGACGACCTTTCGATCTCTTTTGGCGCGGCCCAGATGCCAACTCTGGAGCGTCGACTCCAATAGGCATTGAACCGCGTCTCTCGCTATGCCAAAGCGCACAGGTTTCGGTTTTCTTTGGCCAAGACTAAGGTGGTGCACTTCTGCCGCCATCCACGGCTTCACCCCGACCCAGATTTGTTTCTTAATGGGGTGCGCCTGGATGTGGTTGAGTCGCACCGTTTCCTTGGTCTTGTATTCGACTGACGCCTCACCTGGGAGGCTCATATTCGCAGCCTTAGGGTCTCTTGTACCCGCGCCATGTACATTCTCCGCTCCGTGACGTTCAGCGCTGATAGGGCTACTGCCTTACTTTTTTATCGATCCTTTGTTCGCTCGAAGCTCGACTACAGATGCGAATTTTATGCATCCGCAGCCGAGCGTTTATTGTGGAAGGTGGATTCGATCCACCACACCGGCAATCGCCTTGCGACCGGTGCCTTCCGCACTTCCCCCATTGAGAGCCTGTTGGTCGATGCTGGGGAGATGCCACTCGCTCTGCGCCGCGTGCAGTGCATGGCTCGCCTGTACACGCGAGCCCGGCGTCTCCCTCAGTCGCCAACAGCTCTCTGCATCCGCAGCTGATCTCGATGGTGCCTATGCCGCCGAGAGACGCCAGTCATACCCTAAGCCCTTTGGGTTTAGGGCTAGGAAACTCCTTCGAGAGGTAGATATTGCTCTCGGGCCGGTGGAGCCCCTGGTTCTGCCCAGGGCGCCACCCTGGAGGGTACCACATTTGGCTATTTGTCGCCACGCCTCTGCTCCCAAAGCTTGTACTTCGCCGGGAGTATTGCTTTCGACCTTTTTGGAGCATACATCATGTCACCCTGGAACCGTGCCAGTGTATACGGATGGCTCCAAGTCCCAAGAGGGAGTCGGCTTCCACGCCGTATCCCCTCTGTTTGAAGTCAGCGGGGCTCTACCAGGCTCTGCGTCTGTCTTCACGGCCGAGCTGGTGGCAATACACCACTCGTTACGGGAGATTACGCGACGTGCCCGGTTCGGAAACCGGATTGTGATCTATAGCGACTCACAAAGCGCCCTGAGTGCTCTCGGGGCATTGGAATCTCCGCATCCCCTGGTTCGCGATATCCGTGACGCCACGGTTTTGGCGAGCCGGGCAGATGTCGAGATTATCTTCTGCTAGGTTCCTGGGCATGTAGCAATTGCGGGGAATGAGCGCGCCAAAGAGTCCGCGAGGACTCTGCGACCGGACCAGCGTTTCGCTCTTCCTCACACCGACTACATGGCAGGAATACGGGCAGCTCTTCGGACTGCTTGGCAAAGAAGATGGGAGACGGTCGAAGGGAACTTAAAGTTGCGTGCCATTGTGCCGCGACTGTTCCCATGGACCTATCCCCCAATGCCGCGGCGGTTTCAGGTTGCTTTCTGTCGTCTCCGAATCGGACACACTCGTGTGACGCATCGCTATTTGATGGAGCGCTCGCCTGCGCCCTATTGCAACGACTGCGTCGTCCCCCAGACTGTTCGGCATATTCTTGTCGAATGTCCCAGTCTGGGTGATCTTCGCGCACGATACCTGGCCCGGTACCGGGATGTGCGGGGTCGCTCCTGCTTATCCCTTGTACTCGGGACAGATTCGTGCACATTGACTTGTGGACTTGCTGACTTTTTGGAGGAGGCCGGGCTTCTTCCCTTTATTTAAGGTTCTTTTTTTCTTATTGTTTTGTTTGTAGGTTGCACTTTAATGCACCGGGGTGAGGGGGACCTCCCCCCGCTGCCGGAGATTGCTTCCTGATTGTTTTTCCAATTTATATCGATTGTTAAGTTTTCATATTTTCTATTTTAAAGTAGCCTGGCCTGCCAGGCCACCAGGCGGGAGGGGTGGTCTGAAATGGCGGCGCCTGGCTCTGCCGGGCCTGTAAGCACCTCTTGCAGTGTTGGCAACTGCGAGAGGTGATGAGCAGTTGCATCCCGTAATAAAAAGAGGGTCACCATGCCCAATGATGAGTCTAAAAAATAACTCCTTCAATTCCCCCTGAACAAACGACGGAGCCGCCCTCGGGCAGCTCCAGTGAAAAAATGGAGGTCCCCCCTCCCCCTGTGCTTGCGTAGGGGACCCTCCATATTTCTCTAACCGGAGAGGAGGCTTACAACTCTCCTTCACTTACGGGTGCAGGGGACTCCCCCTCACCCCCTTCTCTGGAGGTGCTTTCGGACACCTCCCTTTTTCCAGCGGCACTCCACCTCTTCTTTCCAAGGGGAATGCCAAGAAAGCCAGGTGGCAGCCCATAGCCAGCCGCTCCTCATCGAAGCGGCTCGGTTGAGCAAACCCCCTTAGGGGGGGAGAGGGAAGCCAGGCCCCTTCGGTTGCTTCCCTCAAAGACATGCTGGCAAGAATATTAAACCTTGCCGGGGTCAAGGTCTGTGCCTTCCCACCACAAGACTGGTGACGCTGCCAAGGGGACCTGAGATGTTCTGGGAGGGAGTGGCTAACTGGAGGCCCCTCCTGTGATAGACATGGTCCTTGAGGAAACCCAGCCTCAGATGGTAGGGCCTTCCATGGGGGGAAATCCGGGCTCGGCGCCAAACACCGAACCCCAATCGGCCCCTATGCAAGGACCTCCTCAAACGACTAGGGTTTCTGAGGCAGTACAAGGAGGGGAGGGATCTCCTCCGACAGGTGCCCCTACGACTACCAGGACCTTATCCATTTCGGAGAAGGACCTGGCTGAGGCCGGTCCATCTGGCCAGGGGGCTTCTGCCGGCGGGGGTGAGAAGCAGGTTCATTCCCCGCCCACCTCTCAAAAAAAGAAAAGGACGAAAAGGACAAAGAAGACTCGGGGCTCCTCTCCATTCGCGGGGGCTGCAGGGACGGATGAGTCTGCTGCCACTTTGGCAAGCGACCAAGCCAGGATCAGCACATCCGGCCACTCTGCCCCCCCCCCGGGTGCGGAGCCCCCGAATATGACAAAGACCAAAAGTGCGCAGGGCAGAGTTCTTGATTCAGAGGTTACCTGGCGTTTTCGAGCCCGCTGGCTTCAAACGCTTCTTCGTCATTCGCTCCACTGATGGCAGCATGTTGGCCAAGGGCAACATGATCCATCAGAGGAGAGGATTAGCTAGTGTAATTGGTAGAGAGCCGAAGGTGACCCGTTTCTCGGACGGGAGCCTTCTGGCGAATCCCGCCGAGGCGGCCAAGATAAGTGCTCTTCAGACACTTCATGGCACCCCGGTGAGTGTGACGCCGCACTCTACCATGAACTTTGTGAAAGGAGTAGATTATGCGAGGGAACTCGTTGACTACTCCTTAAAGGACATCACCTTAGAGCTGGCCAACCATGGGGCGGTCAAGGTCAAACGTGTGATGAGAAAACAGGGAGGAGCCTCGAGACCCACCCCTACACTCTTCGTCACGTTCGACTGTGACAAGCTCCCTGAGTCGGTGCGTGCCGGTTGGTACCGCTACCGCGTGAAGGCATTCGTGCCACTGCCGTGGCTGTGCTATTACTATCACCGCTTCGGCCATATGATTCGTTCTTGTAGACGTGCAAAGTCGGGGTCACCCGAAGTCTGTGTAAATTGCTCCAAGGCCGCACACGATAAATATAAATCATGTGTGGTTAAGTGTGTCAATTGCGGAGAGCCGCACCCCGCTTCTTCGAAGCAATGTAGTGCTTATCTCCTTGAGAAAGAAATCCTGGCTGTTCAGGCCCAGGATCGACTCTCATTCCGCCAGGCTAAGGACTTGGTCCTGGCGCGCCCGGCTCTGCCTGGGACGTCATATGTCTCAATAGTTAGAAAGGCACCCTCTGCTCCTGGCCCATCCAGACCAACGAGCACGGTTGTTCCGCGCCCATTCGGAGCCTTTCTGCGGGCTCTACTCAATCCGGGCGCTCCCCTTGTAAAGCTGGCGGCAAAAAGGGTTCATACCCAGCCCCGGCTAAAACCAGGGCTCCCCCCTCTTACCACAGCGTGACCGGGAAACGGTCACGCGCTTCCACCGATTCTTTAGACTCACACGAGGCAACACCCCTGAAGTTGCTCGCTAGGCCATCTTCGGCTCCTTCGCCCACGCCTAATGGTGGGTCGAGTGGCTCGGAGACGGTGGTTCCTCGAAAAGATGGCCCCCCGCCTCCGAAGCCGCAACGCCCGCCTAAGGTTTCAAGGCGGGGGGAGGTAAAGACTCGCATGGCGAGCCCAACCTCCCCCAATAAGTCCTCGAAGGCGACGGCTCTTTGTCCTGCCAACAGCGCCCGGGGCTCTGCCTCCGGGAAGCGTACGGCCATTCGCGTCAGGGTCTTTTGTTCAAGGAGGGCCCCCACGTCTCCTCCGAGCTAGGCCTGGAGGGCATATTCCTTCAATGGAATTGCAGTGGACTCCGGGGCAACTGGGAGGATCTGCGGAGGCTCGTCTCGTCCCGTTCCCCGTTAGCTATCTTTCTGCAGGAGACCATGCTAGGCGCGTGCCCCCTGCCTACCCTCCCGGGGTATAAGGTTCTTGCGACCCCACCACCGCGTGATGGCCGGGCTGGGGGATGCGCGGTTTACACCCGGCATGATGTCTCCGTTCTTCCTTTCTCTTTAGATACCTCCTTTCAGGCAGTGGCTGTGCAGCTGCACCTGGATAGGAGGTATACTATCATTTCTGCGTACATTCCACCGTCAGCTGACTTTGACGCGGGGGACTTCCGCCGCGTCGTGGCACGGTTGCCGAGGCCCTATCTCTTGCTTGGAGATCTGAACGGCAGGCATCCTCTCTGGGGAGATTACTCCATAAATCCCAGGGGACAAGTCCTTGCCGATCTGATCGAAGAGCCTGAGATGGGTGTCCTAAACGTGGATGAGTTTACGCATCACTGTCCGAGAACCGCTTCATCTTCTTGCCTTGACCTATCTTTGTGCTCTTCGGATGCACAGCCTGATTTTGATTGGGGGGTGGTCAATGACCTCCATGGTAGTGATCACTTTCCCATTCAAATATCATTTACTGGGCAACTGCCGCCTGAGAGACCACCTCGGTGGTGCTTGGCGCGGGCGCGGTGGCCTGCATTTCAGGAAATGACTGAATTCTCTATCTCAGTCGAGGAGTTTAGGTCGGTAGATGAGGCCGTTGAGTTCTTCTCCGGCACCGTCATCGCCGTGGGCCTGACTACTATTCCTAGGACGTCTGGTCTTTTTGCACGCCGACCACTCGTCTACATGCGTTATGCCTACATGCGCTATAAGCGCCGCCCGAACGATTTCACTGTCGCTGAATTTCGTCGGGCTAGGGCTAGGTTCCGGTATATTTCGAAGCACGCCCGCCGCTCTTCTTGGCGGGCATACGTGTCTTCACTTAAGGGAAAGACCCCTATAGACGAGATGTGGAAGCAAGTCAAAAGTATTCGTGGCAAGGAGAATGGGACCGCAATCTCGGACCCCGCGTCCGTGGCGGAATCCTTCGCAACCGCCTTCCCCGTATTCTCTAGCCACGATGCTGCTCCGCCAGCATTCAATGGGCGTCGTGATGTCGCGGAAGGCCGCCGACTGGACTTTACCTCGCGAGACGGAGAACCCTTAAACAACAGGTTTACTCTGAGTGAGTTGCGTTCCGCTCTCGCTTCGCTCGCGTACACCGCCCCTGGTCCCAACGATGTCCCGTACGCCATGCTTCGACACCTAGGTTAGCGAGGTATGGTCTTTCTGTTTCATTTGTTCATCAGGATCTGGGTAGAGGGTATCCTCCCAGATTCCTGGCGAATCGCTATTGTGCTCTTTTTTCGCAAAGCGGGGAGCGATCACTCTACCCCAGTCGGTTTCTGCCCAATCTCTCTAACTTCCTGTGTATGCAAGTTGATGGAGAAATGGGTAAATGTTAGATAGGTTTTTCTTCGGGACAGCGGAGGCCATCTGTCTTCTGCACAGTGCGGCTTCCGCAAGTTCCACTCCACGTCGGATGCTCTGCTCCGAATGGGAAATGCCGTCTGCAAGGCCTTCCTTCGTCGACTGCCCTACGCCACGGTGTTTGTCGATCTGGAGAAGTCCTATGATACCACATGGCGATACGCTGTCATGGAAACACTCCACACGATGGGGACGATGCGACGCGTCCCAATCTTTATATCTGAATTTTTGCGAGATCGTCGATTCTGCATAGGGGTTGGGGGACCCCTCTCCGACCCAATGAAGCAGGGAAGTGTTCTCAGTGTCACACTCTTTGCCCTGAGCATCAATGGCATCACTTCGGTGCTGCCGGAAGATGTTCTCACGAAGCTCTACGTAGACGACCTTTGATCTCTTTTAGCACGGCCCAGATTTCAACCCTGAATCGTCGACTCCAACAGGCATTGAACCGTGTCTCGCTATACCGAAGTGCGCAAGTTTGGATTTTCCTTGGCCAAGACTAAGGTGGTGCCCTTCCGCCGTCATCCACGGCTCCATCCTGACTCAGAATTACTTTTAAATGTGGTTCACCTGGAAGTGGTGGACTCTGGCCGTTTCCTTGGTCTTGTATTTGACCGACGCCTCACTTAGGAGATTCATATTCGCAACCTTAGGGTCTCTTGTACGCGCGCCATGGATATTCTTAGTTCCGTGACGTTCAGCACTTGGGGCGCTGTTAGGGCTACTGCCTTACTTTTTTATCGATCTTCTGTTCGTTCAAAGCTCGACTACGCATGCGAGGGTTAGGCATCCGCAGCCGAGCCTGTATTGCGGAAGGTTGACTCTATACACCACAGCGGCCTTCGCCTGGCGACCGGTGCCTTCCGCACTTACCTCGTTGAGAGCCTACTTCTCGATGCTCGGGTGATGCCACTCGTTCTGCGGCGTTGCACAGTGCATTATTCGCCTGTACCCGCGAATAATGCCGTCGCCAACAGTTCTCACTGCATCCGCAGCTGATCTTGACGTTGCCTATGCCGCCAAGAGAATCCACTCATACCCTAAGCCCCTTGGGTTTAGGGCTAGTAAACTCCTTTGAGAGCTAGCTATACCTCTCTGTTCGGTGTGCACACATCGTGTCACGCTGGTACCGTGCCAGTGTATACGGATGGCTCAAAGTCCCAAGAGGGGGTCGGCTTCCACGCCGTATCCCCTCTGTTTGAAGTCAGCGGGGCTCTACCAGGCGCTGCGTCTGTCTTCACGGCCGAGCTGGTGGCAATACACCACTCGGTACGGGAGATTACGCGACGTGCCCGGTTCGGAGACCGGATTGTGATCTATAGCGACTCACAAAGCGCCCTGAGTGCTCTCGGGGCATTGGAATCTCCGCATCCCCTGGTTCGCGATATCCGTGACGCCACGGTTTTGGCGAGCCGGGCAGATGTCGAGATTATCTTCTGCTGGGTTCCTGGACATGTAGGAATTGCGGGGAATGAGGGCGCCAAAGAGTCCGCGAGGACTCTGCGACCGGACCAGCGTTTCGCTCTTCCTCACACCGACTACATGGCAGGAATACGGGCAGCTCTTCGGACTGCTTGGCAAAGAAGATGGGAGACGGTCGAAGGGAACTTAAAGTTGCGTGCCATTGCGCCGCGACTGTTCCCATGGACCTATCCCCCAATGCCGCGGCGGCTTCAGGTTGCTTTCTGTCGTCTCCGAATCGGACACACTCGTGTGACGCATCGCTATCTGATGGAGCGCTCGCCTGCGCCCTATTGCAACGACTGCGTTGTCCCCCAGACTGTTCGGCACATTCTTGTCGAATGTCCCAGTCTGGGTGATCTTCGCGCACGACACCTGTCCCGGTACCGGGATGGGCGGGGTCGCTACCGCCTGTCCCTTGTTCTCGGGATGAGTGCGTGTACTTTGACTGGTGGACTTATTGACTTTTTGGGGGAGGCCGGCCTTCTCCCTTTTATTTAACTCGATTTAATTGTTGTTGTTGTTTTTGTAATTGTTTTGTTATTGCTTTGTTATTGTTATTGTTATTCCTTTTTATTGTTTTCTGTTTAATTTTTTAAAGTAGCCTAAATTAGGCTGTTTGTTTACGGCAACTTATGCCTTAGTCGGCAGTCGCCAGATAGCCCCTTAATTAAAAAAAAAAAAAAATCTCTGTTCGGTGGCGCCCCTGGTTCTTCCCAGTACGCCACCCTGGAGGGTACCACCTTTGACTATTTGTTGCCATACCTCTGCTCTGCTCTGCGTTTGACCTTTTTGTAGCACACTTCGTGTCACGCTGGAACCTTGACAGTGTATACGGATAGCTCCAAGTCCCAAGAGTGGGTCGGATTCCACGCCGTATCCCCTCTGTTTGAAATCAACGGGGCTCTGCCAGGCGCTGCGTCTGTCTTCACGGCCGAGCTGGTTGCAATACACAGCTTGGTACGGAAGATAACGTGCCGTGCCCAGTTCGGAGACCGGATTGTGATATATAGCGACTCACAAAGCGCTCTCGGGGCATTGGAATCTCCGCTTCCCTTGGTTCGCGATATCCGTGGCGCTACGGTTTTGGCGAGCCGGATTGATGTCGAGATTATCTTCTACTGGGTTCCTGAACATGTAAAAATTGCGGGGACTCAGGGTGCCAAAGAGTCCGTGAGAACTGGGCTACCAGACCAGCGTTTTGCTCTTCATGACACCGATTACATGGCAGCTCTCCGGGCTGCTTGGCAAAGAAGATGGGGAAACGCCCGGGGGAAAGTTGCGTGCCATTGCGCCGCTACTGTTCCCATGGACCTACCCCTCCAATGCCGCGATGGCTTCAGGTTGCTTTCTGTCGTCTCCGAATTGGACACACTCGCGGGATGCACCGCCATTTGTTTGAGCGCTCGCCTGCGCGCTACTGTGAAGACTGCGTTGTGCCCCAGACTGTTACTTACATTCCTGTTCAATGTCCCATTCTGGCCCATCTTCACACACGTTACCTGTCCCCGTGCCGCGACGAGCGGGGTCGCTATCGCTTGTCCTTTGTACTCTTTATTTGACTTTGTTGTGGGTTGTGTGCTTCTGCGCCGGGGTGAGGCTGCTCTACCCACGACTCTGGAGCACGCTTCCTTTTTGTTACCTTTTTTTTAGCCTATGATCTTTTTATCCTTATTTGTTTTTAAATATACCCTAATCGTAAGCTGTAGTGAGCACGACGATTTAAGCCCAAGTAGGTAGTCGCCAGATGGTTTCCTTGAAGAAAAAAATAATAAAAAAATCTTCGGTTGTACCGCCATTTGATGGAGCTTTTGTCTACACCTTACTGCTACATACTAACATTCGTCGCCTAGACTTTTTGGCATATTTTTATTGAATGTCTCAGTCTGAGTGATCTTCGCGCCTGTTACCTGTCCCTTGTACTCGGCTCGTGTTCGTGTGCACAGACCTGTGGACTATCAGACCTCCATTTTATTTTAGTTTGTTCATGTTCCCCTAGTATTAGGGTCTTAAAAAAATCATGATGAATAAATACATTGAAATTTGTCCTCATTCGTAATAAAGAATCATTTGATAGTAAAGATGTTATAAATATGGTTAATTTTAATTAAGATTGTTCAATCTGTTTTATTGTGACAGCATTGCATGTAACAGACAGGTTATGTTGAAATTCTGCAAAGATATCTACTCATTCAATAATAGTGCATTGCGCATGTGATAAATATAAGTATTTATGATGGCTAATGTAAAAACATTTGGGCACACAATATTCATCAACCAGGAAATGAATCTTCTACATGAAATTATTAAGAAAACTGATTTGACATAGGATCTCCAGGCTTTCCATTCATGAAGACCTTCATTCAGTGATTTGGAAGGTTTGAAAATGTACCAAACATTCCATAAATCAACTCAAAAAATACCATTTGCAAGACTTCATCTCAGACAAGTTTCACAAGCAATGTTTGATTCTTATAGATGTTGAGATGTGCTGGAATACCTTTTTGTACATGTTAGCTTAATTTTTGAAGCTAAAATATTGCATCCTTAAAGCTTCAATAGCTCTAAAATATGAAACCTATCACTACTGAATGGCAAGATGAAAACTACTAAATATTGTAACTAAAAATTCTCAATAGAAAAGAAAAAAATTCAAGATTAATCAGTCATTCCCAAATGAATGCAAGCCTGGAAAGGGACCACCCCATGTGAGGTTGTTTCATCCACTTCCAAGCTGTTGCATGGGCCACTATCACAGGGTGGGTGCTATAAATTTCCCACAGCCTTCCTCCATTCTAACCTGGTCCCCCAGGACAGTCTCACAGAAAGCGCAGCCCAACTTAATTTGTGGTGATGTTGGCAGGCGAACAGCACAAATTAGGATCAAAGCTTTCTCAAGCTGAAAACTCTCCTCCCATTACACTGGTTAAGCCAGATCAGGTGTGGTTAGTTGCTAGATGGAGTCCAGATTCAGGGCAACTTCATTGCGGCTACCATATACTCCATATTCCTGTGGTCTAATCCCGTTAAACTGTACATCTTTTTAATTGATCTCCAATAAAGACATTTGACTTCTCTGAAATAGTTGTTATTGGATGATTTTTTGCCTTTTTCAGGACTAAAGTTGGCACAGTCATTGCATCTAGACGAATTGGTCTTGTCTCCACTTAATCCACTTCGCTTCACCAATCCAGCCCTCAACCTCAACTTGGCTGCCATCACTTATTACTACCAGTTGGCATACTGCTACAGTGTTCTGGAGAGTAATACACGCCTCTTTCTCCCAGTTTGTGTGCAAAATTCTTGCGGGGAGTTTGAGGCCTCTTCAGACACATTGGAGGCTTTCTATCCCTTTGATCCCTATCTTCTCAAGAGGTAAGAACTGTGTACATCTTAGAAAGGACTAGTCACGGTGTATTTGTCTTTGCTGGTGTGTGTGAAGGGGAATTTCAGGTCCTCTTTCACCCTTAGTTCTTTCCACATTCAAATGACGTGACAACAGACAGATGAATAAATTATAGTTCTGGGATTGAGTAAGAAAACCACCTTCCTGGGTTAACTTGATAGTCTAGGTGCTTAAGTATGAGGAAGGGGTGAATGTGCAGGCAGTGTATTGACTTGGGTTCAAAACTAGTTTTCAATTTTTTTTAAACAGCACACAAAGCAACATTGTTGACATTTTATAAATGGTTAACAAACCTTGTGAAAGATTTATTGCAATAAGTTATGGATGCCTTCCAGCTGCAGATATTTTTGAGGAAATCATTGGAAATGAAATGCTTATATTGACTACAGACTGTAGTTTGGTTGTTTTGATTTAACATTGCTTAAAACTCAATAACTCTTAGAAGAATGACAACAATTATCACCCAACTTTTTTTTTAAAGGTTCTCTATGCTCTAGAAGCAACAGTGCATAAGCCCTTTGATGCCTGAATTGAACTATATATATATAAAATATTATAACCTTTAAATCAATATATATTGATAGTCAAAGTGGCTTGAAATTCTGGTTCCACATGGCACCATAGAACCTTAAGGGTTAAAGCCGAAATATAATAAATTTGATACTGAAAATCTATTTTGAGATTTATCATTCTGAAAGATTTTAAAAATCTTAAACTTAAAACCGGTTTGTGGTTAGTATAGAAAAGAGTAACCACCTTCACATTGCTGTTAGTTATAAGGTCAATAAATAAATTAAAGGAGGTATAAAAAATGACTGATAAAACATAAAACAAGATGGCCGCCAAAAAGTGGAATGACATAAACAGTGTTGCACATAGGTTAGTGACTGTGAAGACAGGCATGATTGTGTAGAGAGATGCCAATATTAGTGGGGAAGTCCTGGCCAGACAATGAAGAACATAGTATCTTGTATAACTTAAGGGGCAATAAGTGAACTTAGAGAAGAGAAGAAACATTATTCTGAAGAATTGGATTCCAATGCGAAAGTAATCAACATTGCTTTGATTATATCACCTTACCAAGTAAGTGTATGTTAGGTTAGGTTAGGAAACAATTGCATCGGACACACCTTGGGGGATGCTCTTGACCCGTTCCAAACGACTCTATCCACTTGACCCATCTAACAGCCCCTAAAAAGAAATATCATTTGAATATTTTTCCTTCACTTTTGCCGTGGGTGAAAATGATCCTGTGTACTGCAATAGCAAAAGTGAATTTTAAAATCCCCAATTAATACAGTTCTTTTTAACGCTGTTAGATTGGTTTATTGCATACAGTCGCTTGGCGTGGATGAAAAGCGTGCCCATTGAAGTGTGAAGGTAGCGACTTGTTGCTATAGGAAGCGCATATCCATCGATCTCTCTTGGCGCAGCCCAGATGCTAACTCTGGAGCGTCGACTCTAACAGGCAATGAACCGCCTCTCTCGCTATGCCCAAGCGCACAGGCTTCGGTTTTCCTTGGCCAAGACTAAGGCGTGCATTTCTGCCGCCATCCACGACTCCACCCTGACCCAGACTTGTTTCTAAATGGGGTTCAATTGGAAGTGGTGGATTCACACTGATTCCTTGATCTTGTATTTGACGGTGTCCTCACCTGAAAGGTTCACATTGGCAGTCTTAGTGTCTCTTGTACCCGCGCCATGGCCACTCTTCGTTCCGAAACGCTCGGCACCTGGGATGCTGATAGGGCTGTTGTCTTACTTTTCTACTGATCATCTGTTCGCATAAAACGCGCGAATGCGCGTTTTATGCATCCACGGCGGATGGTGTCTTATGGAAGGTGGACTTGATCCACCATACCGGTTTCCTCCTGACTTGTGCCTTCCTTACGTCTTCCATTGAGAGCCTACTTGTCGATACTTGAGAGATGCCACTTGCTCTACGCCGTGCAGTCCATTATGCACCTCTACGCGCGAGCCCAGCGCATCGCTCAGTCGCCAACGGCTTTCATTGCATCCGCAGCCGATCTCGAAAGTGTCGCCGAGAGACGCCTGTGATAGCCTAAGCACTTTTGCTTTAGGGCTAGGAAACTCCGAGAGCTCAGTGTAGCTCTCGGGCTGATAGCGCCTCTGGTTCTGGCTAGGACGCCACTCTGGGGGATATCGCCTTTGACTATTTGTCGCCACGCTTCTGCTCTCACATTTCTACAGCGCGAGGAGTATTGCGTTCGGCCTTTTTGGAGCACACTTCGTGTCACGCTGGAACCATGCCAGTGTATACGGATGGCTCCAAGTTCCATGAGGGGGTCGGTTTTCACGCTGTATCCCTTCTGTTTGAAGTCAGCGAGGCTCTGCCAGGCGCTGCGTCTGTCTTCACGGCCGAGCTGGTTTTAATACACCGCTGGGTACGGGAGATTACGCGCCGTGCCCAGTTCGGAGACCGGATTGTGATTTATAGCGAATCACAAAGCGCGCTCGGGGCATTGGAATCTCCGCTTCCCTTGGTTCGCGATATCCGTGGCGCCACTGTTTTGGCGAGCCGGGTAGATGTCGAGATTATCTTATGCTGGGTTCCTGGGCATGTATGGATAGCAGGGAATGGGGGCGCCAAAGAGTCTGCGAGGACTGAGCGACCAGACCCGCGTTTCGCTCTTCTTGGCACCGATTACATGGCAGGAATATGGGCAGCTCTCCGGGCTTCTTGGCAAAGAAGATAGGAGACGGCCGAGGGGAACTTTAAAGTTACGTGCCATTGTGCTGCGACTGTTCAAAATGGACCTACCCCCCAATGCCGCCAAGGCTCCAGGTTGCTTTCTGCCGTCTCCGAATCGGCCACACTCCCGGACGCACCGCCATTTGATGGAGCGCTCGCCAACGCCCTACTGTGAAGACTGCATCTTCTTCCAGACTGTTCGACACATTCTCGTTGAATGTCCCAGTCTGGGGGATCTTAGCGCACGTTACCTTACCTACCTGAACGAGCGGGGTCACTACCGCTTCTCCCTTGTACTCGGGACCGGTTCGTGCACACAGACTTGTGAACTATACGAGTTTTTGGAGTAGACCAGCCTCCACTTTATTTGATTGTTTTTTCATCTAGCCTACCAGTAGTAGGCTTTGGCGTGAGTAAGACAATTTTGCCCGAGTAGCCTAGTAGGCATTCACCAGATGGGCTCTCAAAATACAAAAAATATATATAAACGCGTTGTCCCTCCCCCCCCCCCCCAGCAAAAAAACAAACCCCAGCCTGTTCGGCACAATCTTGTTGTCTCGCACTCTGCCTGATCTTTGCGCCCGTTCTGTTTCCTTGTTCTCGGGACGGATTCGTGTACACCGGAATTTAGACTCTTTGACTTCTTGGATGAGGTTAGCCTCCTCGATTTTATTTGACATGTCTTCTTGATTTTGGGTGCGTGCTCGGGGGTACCCGGGTGAGACGTGCATCCCACTGGCGCTGGAGCATGCCTTTTTTTTTCATGGTTTCTTTTTTTAACATAACCTTATAGTAGACTGATTTGATTTCGGCGATTTGTGCCCAAAGTGGAAGTTGCCAGATAGCCTTTTCCTGTGGCATAACACCCCGTTCTATGTCCCGGAGCTGCTTCTGTTGTGAAGGCTTCATTGTCCGCCCCCTTTTATTCTTGGTCCTTTTCTTTTGCCCTCAACATCATACGGTTCTTTGTTTCCCGCCTCCTGCTTAGCCTTATTCAGCTGCTATTATTCTTAACCATAAATAATTCTTCCTTGTTCTTCCAAGGGCTTCCACTTCGTCCAACATTTTAGGTCTTTTACTCTTCTTCTGAACATTTTCATTTATTTTGTACACTTTTATTACGTTCTTGCTAAATTCTATTCGTCTTTTTGGATAAACCTGATCAGAACTTGCAGTTAAATCCCCAAATCCTTTGTCCGGTAATTGTTTTCTCTGTTCACAGATCCCATCCGCTGATCATCGAAAATTATCGCGAGTTTCCAGGTTTACCCGAAGAGATCTTGCGTCATTCGAAGCTCGCGGGTCGTATGACGAAGGAGATAGCACCTGGAAGTTATGAAATGGATGAAAGTCTGTTGTGGCCATCGCCCAAGTCCAAGTCCTTTTCCTGCGGGACGTCTCCATTCTCAAAGGGAGTCTGAGATTGCCTTGAGCCTGTCGATGACAATGAAAAAAAAAAGCAGTTCGTTTTCTTTTCCTTGGGGGCCAATATGAGTTGTAAACCAAGAAAATCTGATGCTAAATTTTTGATCTAGGATTGTGTGAGAACTGAACAAGAGTTGAAAGTTGTTTTCGTCTTGTAGAGTTGCAATGAAGTCCTCCTACCTTATGTTGCCCCATACCAAGGTCCCTCCCCTCGAGCGGCAGCCACGATGAGATCTGCTTTGTAGGAATTTAGTAGATATGTTTGTGTTCCGATATTTGTTTAGCTTTACCTTTAGCTGGTGACCGCACTGCAAGCATTCCATGATGCCCGTTTGTGCCGTGGGAATGATCTTTTCTACCCGTTTTGAAAGTATTAAGAATTTAAGGAAAAAAAACAAATTGGGACAGCTATCCAATCCAAGTGGATTCTAAATGGCAGCAGGAACAAATGGGGAAATTAATTATATAGGGAGAAGACCACTGAGGGGAAAAAAAAGTTTTAAAGATTTCTCTGCCTGTAAAAAACGAAGGAAAGTTACTCGTGAAAGTGTCTAGAAACAGGACGAACAGAGAAATGCAAAATGAGGGCATTCCAATATATGATGTGCGACCGATTGGTCCTCACCGCAAAACTGCAGCAAGGGGTGATTCGAGCATCAGCCAAAACAAGTTTGACGTGGCTATCACTCGTGTGACCGATGCCAACGCGACAAAGGGCCACCTCTAGGGCCAAAAACGAACACGTAATTTAAAGGATGTATACCAACCCATTGGTCGTGCCGCAAATAAAAGACCTAATCCTGTATAAAGAACGAAATTTGCGAAGGGATGCAGTTACCCGGGACCCCAGAATATGCTGAATCGGCCAGCTGATCAGCCCTCATTGTCCAGGACCCCGATAACGGGAAGCATTCTAGATGAGCTAGTTGCAAGTTTAGTTCATGAACTAAGGCTAAAATTTGGATCAGTCTTAAAGCTAAAGAATGGTCGAAAGTTCAGCAGCCAAAAAAAGTTAATTAGGAAGCGGTTGCAGCAACCATGCCATAGCCTATCTTGGTACAATATGAGTCAATTAGAGTTTGCATGCTCGAGGAGCAGGTACCGAAGGGTTGACGGAGGACTTTTCCAAGCTCCACATGCCAATGCAAACTGGTAGGTGGAGCACGCCAACTAGAGATCGCCGATGACGGAAGGCAAAGGACCCTTAGAGCAGTAATGTGAGAGAGGATCTATCCGGAGGTTCAAGGGGTGGGATAAAGAAGGCAATATATCGAATGCAGACATGAATATATTCAGCACCGTCAAGGACTAATCGAAGACTGGGAACCTGCCGTACAGACAGGCAGATCATATTGCTTTCCTCTTTCTGACAGCCTGTGTTTTCTACCCTACAACTTTATCTGGTCGGCCTCTAATTTCACAGGGTAGACGCCGACCAGCTTCCTCTCACGCAGCTATCCCGGATCGGTGCTGAGGGGGGAAGAGGACAACGTTCCCTCACCCCTGAGCTCCGGTCTGGGATGATGGGGTTTTTAACAACCTGCTTCATCCCCATCCACACCCTCACTTCTCCTTTCACTATCTATCGATTTTACGCCGAACCTAAGGTGGAGCCACTAGGTGCGAGGAGTGTCCTCAAATGGAGGCAGCTGGTTCTCCCAGCCCCGTATTCACCCCTCGCAGAGCGGGCTACTGCGTGGGGGTGATTAGCGACTCAATATGGCCAACCCTCTTAAAGGAGCAAGGGATGGCAGGCCCCGTCGGCCCCTGCCACCTAATGTCCTGCGTACTTGCTCGACTAGCTTGCAGGGGGACTATATCTGCCCCATTCTCATCCCCGAAGGATACCGGTTCGCAGGTCAAAGACATCTTGAATTGGACTCGTGTTGTCTTGTGGGGGCTGGCCACATGGAGCCCAACCCCTGAGGCGACCCAGCCCCAGATGGTAGGATCTTCCATGGGGTCGAACACGGGCTTGGTGCTAAGCACAGAACCCGACTCAGGCCCCTGTGAGAGTTTCTCTGAGGGCGCGGGCGCCCGAGGACTTACAAGGGGAAGAGGGATCTCCTCTCCCAGCTGGTGCCCCTGTGATATCTGCCCTAAGGGCTCCTGACGCGTTGTGGGGGGGGGGGGAGGGCAAGCGGGTTCAGTCCCCGCCCTCTCCTTGAAAGAAAACAAAACAAAAAGAAGATTAAAAAATACTCGTAGCTCTCCTTCCTCGGGGACGGACGGGGCCGCTGCCGTTTCGGTAAGCGACCAAACCAAGATTGTCACGTCCGGTCCTGCTGCTAACCCGAGTAGGAAATCCCAGACGAAGAACAGAACTGCGCAGAGCGAAGCCTCGATTACGTCAGGGCCCCTCATTCAAAGACTACCTGGCGTTTTCGCTCGACTGATGGCATCATGTTGGCTAAAGGCAACATGATCCATCAGAGGAGAGCTCTAGACAGTGTGATTGACAGAGAGCCGAAGGTGACTCCTTTCTCGCACGGTATCCTTCTGGCAAATGCGTCGAATCCCACCGAGCGGCCTCATTTAGTGCCCTTCAGACACTTGAAGGCACACCTGTGAGTGTGACCCCCTACTCTACCATAAACTTCGTGAAAGGAGTAGTTTATGCAAGGGAACTCTTGGACTACTCCATAAATGACATCTCCTCAGAGCTGGCCGACCATGGAGCTGTAAAGGTTGAACCTGTAATGAGAAAACAGGGAGCAGCCTCGAATGCCACCCCTAATCTCTTCGTCACGTTCAACTTTGACAAGCTCCCTGAGTCGGTGCGTGCCGGTTGGTATTGCTAACGCGTGAAGGCTTTAGTGCCACTTCCGCGGAGGTGCTGCTACTGTCACCGCTTCGGCCATACTAATCGCTCCTGTCGATGCACAAAGTCGTAGTTACCCGAAGTCTGTGTAAGTTGCTCCAAGGACCCACACGATACGGCCAACTGTGTCAAGGGGAGGACACACTTGGCCAAAAGAGGGCGCTCCGCCTCCGAAACCGCCCCGTTCGCCTATGGTTTCGAGGCGGAGGGAGGAAAAGACTCGCATGGCAAACTCAACCTCCACTGGTAAGTCCCCGAAGGTGACAGCGCCCGGAGTTCTGCCTCCGAGAGGCGTACGGCCATTCCCGTGAGGGTCTTCTCTTCGAATAGGGCCCCCGCATCTCCGAGCTATGCCTCGAGGGCATATTCTTTCAATGGTATACCGCGGACCCTGGACCAATTGAGAGGAGCTGCGGAAGCTCGTCTCCTTTCCTTCCCCGTTAGCTATCATTTTGCAGGAGACCATGCTGGGCCGTGCCCCTGCCCACCCTCCCGGGGTATAAGGATTGTGCGGCCCCACCACCACGGGAAGGGGGCCGGGCGGAATGATGGCGCGATTCACACCCGGCATGATGTCTCCCTTCTTTTCTTCGCTTTAGATAACTCCTTTTAGGCAGTAGCTGTGCAGCTGCACCTGAATAGGAGGTATACCGTTATTTCCGCAAACAGTCGACCGGCGGGGGACTTCCGCCGACTGGACTTTATCTCTAGAGGCGGAGAACCATTCAACGACAGGTTTACTCTGAGTGAGCTGTGTTCCAATCTCGCTTCTTGCACGGACACCGCCCCTGGACCGGACGATGTACCGTACACCATGATTCAACACCTGGGTGAGCGATGCATGGCAATTCTATTAGATTTGTTCAACAGGATCTGAGTAAGGGTATCCTCCCAGATTCCTGGAAATCAATACTGTGCTACAAGGAGCTACAAGGAAAATAAGTACCCTATAAGACCTTACGGTCCATACAAGGAGGGTACTTTTGGTGCAATCTTTGAAGGCATCCGTTGGCAACCTCGAAGATCACTCGCGAGGATCTTAACGGCGATTTCGCAAGACTTTATCTAGTCTTAACTTGAACTGGTCAACCGATTAACTGTTGACAACTTCCGTCGAAAGTGCGTTCCAACAACCGCAGATACTGTAAGTGAAGAATTTACCACACAGATCACGGTGGTATCGCTTCAGTTCAAGTTTAAAGCCGTGCTTTCTTGTTCTGCTCTCAGAAAGTGTGAAAATATCCCTGTAGTCAACATTGTCGAACCCTCGAAATATTTTGAAAACTTCGATAAGCTGACGACGTAGTCTCCGGGTCTCCAGCGATAACATACCTAACTCCCTTAATCTATCTTTATAACTTTTATGTCTGATAGAGGGAATCAGTTTGGTTGCTCTGGCTTGCACGCGTTCCAATCTCGCGATTTCTTTTCGGAATGAAGGACTCCAAAATTGTACGGCATACTCCAGGTACGGCCGAACGAGGGAGTTGTACAGACAAAGTACTATCTCCCTATTACGGTATTCAAACTGTCGCTTTATGTAGCCTAACATCCTTTGGGCTTTCTTCTCCACCTCAATGCACTGTTTCGAGAATTTGAGGGCACTCGTGATAGTTACCCCTAAGTCCTTCTCAGTGTCGGTGGATTCAAGAGCAGTGCCCTTAAGGATATACTGAGAATGGGGATTTCGGTGGCCGATATGCATCACTTTGCATTTGTTACGATGAAAGGCATTTTCCACGTATCAGACCACTCCCCAATCTTCCCAAGATCTTCTTGCAGGCTTGCAGTATTTCCATCCTTTGCAACGTTCATACCAAGCTTGGTATCGTCAATAAATTTGGAAATATTCGCGAACCATGTCACCGTCCATGTCGTTGACGTAGATGATGAATAGTAGTGGTCCCAGGACAGAACCTTGAGGCACCCCGCTAGTAACGGGCACCCACTCAGAAGACTGTCCATTCACCACCACCCGTTGCAGTCTGCAACTTAGCCAGTTCTCGATCCAGCCGGCTACTTTTCCGTCTATGCCCAGCGCTTGAACTTTGTGGAGAAGGCGGCGGTGTGGTACCTTATCAAAGGCTTTCTGAAAGTCTAAGTACACCACATCCACCGCCTTGTCCCGATCGTGCTCACTGAACACGAAGTGGAAGAATTCCACAAGGTTCGTCAAGCATGACCGTTGCCTTCGGAAGCCGTGCTGGGAACTCCTCAGTAGCAGGTTTGACTCTAAATGCAAAGTCATTTTGTCCACCATCATGCTTTCCATGAGTTTACCGACTATCGAAGGCAGACTGATAGGTCGGTAGTTCGACGGTTGGCTACGGTCTCCTTTCTTGAAGATAGGAGTCACCTCCGCCTCACGCCAGTCTCTAGGAACGCATCCGGTCCGGATTGACATGTTAAAGATAGCGCACAGATGTCGTGATACTTCATCGCACACTTCCTTCAACACTTTAGGTAGAAACCCGTCCGGTCCAGGGGACTTATTCGTCTTTAGGTCAGCGATCTTTTTCTTTATTTCTCCTTCGGTGAAGTCCATTGCCTCCAGCTTTTCCCCCGAGTAGGAATCCGTCGGCTGGGGAATGGGACCACACTCTTCAGTAAACACTGAAGAGAAGTAGTCGTTGAGGAGGTTAGCATTTTCTGCATCTGAATGCTTTAATGTCCCTTCCTCATTCCTCAAAGGGCCAATCGTTCGACGGATTGGTTTACGGCTGTTCACATATCCAAAAAACTCCTTGGGATTCTCTTTACAGAGTCTCGCCACTCGGAGTTCCTCAGACCGCTTAGCCGCCCTTATGCTGGACTTCACTCTCCTGGCTAGCCTCCGGTATTCGTCAAAGTCACCCGAGATCTTCGATTGCCGGTAAACAGTTCTCTTTTTCCTAAGCAGTTGGCAGATTTCTCGATTAAACCACTTAGGTTGAACAGAAGACAGACGGGGGCATTTCAGAGGGATGAAACGCGATTGAAGACTCATGAATGTGGTTTTGAAACTATTCCACGAGTCTTCAACGGCATCGCACACTTCTAGCCTCACGTCAGTCAGTCCAGCTCGAAGGCTTGCAAAGTCTGCTCTTCTCAAGTCAAGTTTCTTTAATTGACTGGCAACAGACCTTACCTTCGGGATCTTGACGCTAAATCTAACTAGCTGGTGATCACTGCCACCGAGTTCTTCGCCTACAGAGATATCCTCAACGATATCATCTTCAGAGGTGAAGACCAAGTCGAGGATATTGTCTCCTCTAGTCGGTTCTCTGACCCATTGAGTGAGGAACTCGTTGTTGGCGAACTCCAGGAGTAGCGTGCTCTCGCCACAGGCTGCTCTGGTTTCCCAGTCAACTTGGCTGTTGAAATCGCCCATAACGATGCCACTCTGCCTTGAACCAGCTCACCCAGCAGCTGGTACAGTTCCCTGTCCTTCTCAACAGGTTGGGAAGGGGGTCTGTAAAGCAGCAGGGTCCTGTATTTGGCAGGACCGATCTCTAGGTCAACGCCTAGGAGCTCGTGGTCGGATATAACGTTGGAGTTCGTAGATTTGATTGTATCCTTGACATACAACATTACACCGCCACCCTCTCTGTCTGGCCTATCTTTGTGGAAGAGTTGGTAGCCAGGAACCGTGAATTCGCCTTCAAAGTCTCGGTTTGACGTTTTTATCCACGATTCTGTTATGGCTACCATTTCGGGTTCTTCCGTCGCTACGAGGCCACGGAGCTCAGGAAACTTGTTCCTGATTGACCTCGCATTGAACAGAAGAACTTTCAGGGAGTCCCCTAATGTAGGACCCCCTATACTCTTCCGTTTCCCGGCTTCTTGTTTGTCGTGGTGGCACCATTTTTGACAACCTCCGAGAAGGTTGTTTGGGGAGTGACTCGGGCGTACTGGCGTACGTCCGCCTTCCCAATGGGCCGGACACTCCTTTGGGTGCGCTCCACGACATCCTGGATGAGGTTGGCTAGGAACGCCTTGCCCTTAAAGGAGAGGTGCACCCCGTCCCTTTGGTAGAGGTCTTTTCTACCATAGAACACGGCGTACGGGTCCACAAAAAAGACACCCTCAGCCGTACAGAGGTCTGCAAGGTGCCTGTTTAGCGACATGTTCCTCAAGTGGGCAGTCCGGCTTGGACCCCACCTCGGGAGCATCCCCACCACGACGCGTCTGCGGGTTTTCAGTCCACAGTCGTCGACAGCGCCCAGAGAGAGAGAGAAAGAGAGAGAGAGCTGGATTCTTTATTCCTTGGTAAATTGCTGGAAAAGGCTTTGAAATGGCGAACAGTAATGACAACTTTTCTTCTTGAATAATAATGATAACTTTTTCTGACTGTCTTTTCCACAAAAGTACACCTATATAAATAGTCATTTCATCTACTCATAATACTACAAAATTTGACCAATCAGTATTGAGATACATTTAGTTGTCATACTGATGTTCATTTTGGAATAACAGATCTTAGCGTTAACAAATTGACCAATCAGCTTTTAGACATAAACACTGTAATAATTGTCCAATAAGAGCCATGATAGATTTAAAAGGCTAATAACGCTCAAACCGTTTGCACATAAATACGGCTAAAATTCATTTTCCGAATTTTTAAACACTCAATCAGAGCTCGAATCCAGCACACGATACTAAATGTGCATTCTCGGCAAAGGAGGTAAAGTTTCGGTGGAGGCGACATTGATAGCGTGAACTTTCCCCTACGAGGTCTTACAAAGAGAATAACAGAAGCTTCCAAGTAGCATCGACTCAGCAATGTCGCTCTCTGTGACCCGCACGATTTGTGCTCTAAAAAGGTCCATCACATTTCCCTTTACGTCACTACCCAGCACAGGAGGCAACGGTTTCGGATGGCTCTTTCACCAACCGAGTACACTGGGATTTTCGTTCATTTATTTACAAGATATAGTATTGCATACTTGGGAGTTTAACTTTCCATTTACAAAAGAGAGAATACTAAGCGGGAAGTCCATCTTCCTATTTACGAAAGAGATTAATACAAAGTGGGGAGTCTATCTTCCCATTTAGGAGAGATTAGGAGGAAGCGGGAAGTTTGTTTTCCCGTTTATAAGGTTCAATTTGTGAACCGTTTAAATTTTTTAAACGAATGTTTACTTGGTTCGACTCCCACAGACTCACTGCCTCAACTGTGGTGGCCCACTTCATGCCCGCCACAAGAAGTGCCAAAACTACCTCTACTACCAGAAGATCCGCGTTCGGTCCCTACAATGCGGTATTTCTAGACGTCAACCAAAATTAGACATACGTGAAGAAGGCATCACACTGTCAACACCCACCTTTTCCGCTGTGACGAGTGGTGCTCTTTGCATTCACGGCACTCTATCCACGTGTAGCAAATCGGCGATCAGAAACAGACATCAGCCTCTTTATCTCCAATGGCCACCCCTCCCTTGAAGCAACGCCCAAAGGAACCTTTGCAACAAGGTGACGCAATAGAAGAACCAATATTACCTATCTTCAAAATGCGAATCTCCCCCTAATTGCAGGAACAACCATCGAAGAGGCAGAGACCGAACTCAATCACCTCCCTCTCCCTTATATGTATCAAATCATGAACCTACCCATGTACCACCTACAACTAAATTCTCAATGATCTCGCATAAAGAAGAACTTATAGATCATCCACCTACCCAGGTTCCTGCCTCTACTAAGGAGCCGATGGGTATGGAAGCTGTTCCTGCCGCTGCCTGGTCCACTGCACCGCAAGTTATCGCTACCCAATATCGCCCCCGATAGTGAATCCCTCTGCTCCGCGGGCCAATTATGTGTGAGGTGGAGGGTGTAAGCGCTCTCTACCTTCTCTCTCCGGTTACTTCTCTTTGAGCCCCTGCAATGAAAAACGCACCCGACTCGAGGGTATAGTGTATGGTTATCATGCGATTTATCTTCGGTTAATAAATCAGCCTAGATAGCGTTTCGAAAACCATACCCATAAATTTTGTTTGATCAAAGATGTACGCCATTAGCTTTAGGCCTAATGCGACAGCGAAATAAATTTTTGAATATGACTTGGGCTTTAAGAAAGACAATTACACAAATATAAATATATTTATAAAATTCAACGAATGTACAGAGATAAGTAGGTTAAGTAAATATGGTGAATAATATGGTGAAACAATATAGAGTGAATAATAGAGTATCTTTGATATAGTAAATAATATTAAGTTTTAAGTAATATAGTGTCGTAATTTAGAGTATTTTAAAGTATCTATAATGGACTGCGAATTGGGGGTTGCAATGAGAAGCAAATATAATTAGGACTTACTCTCGTATTGTCGTTTGCAAAGAATGTGAGATTGGAATTAACTCAGTATGATTTATTTGGAGGTAAATGAATAATTGTAGAAGGAATGGTTACCGACCTTTAGACGACGAGAGCAGCGAGTCAAGTGGGCAGGTTCGCATGCTTATTTGGTCGAGCTGGCAACGTTTTTGTTTGTTTGGGTGTGAAATTTAAGAGATGTTGTTTGGAACAGTATACATTAATTGAATTAACAAGAAAATAAATGAAT
This sequence comes from Ceratothoa steindachneri, assembly GCA_963969495.1. NCBI lineage: Eukaryota > Metazoa > Arthropoda > Malacostraca > Isopoda > Cymothoidae > Ceratothoa > Ceratothoa steindachneri. Next base: position 209,243,607 of record OZ018317.1, read on the forward strand.
GAATTAATTATTAAGTTGAAGTAAATTAATTGAAAGATTAAATTAACAGTTAAAGTAAAATAATTAAATGATTAAATTGACAAGTTAAAGGAAAATAATTGAATGATTAAATTAACAGTTAAAGGATTGCATGAATTATTTAAATGACAAAAGAATTGAATTTTATACATAATAAATGATGATATATACATTTAAGTTTCCCAGGAGGTTTTTATTATAGGAATGCCCAGAGGCATTGCTATAAGGGTGCCCACCCCCCTCGCCTGGAGTAATGAGCTTATCAGAAGAAACTTGGCTTGACGATATAAAATTATATACCTCGTATAGCCCCTCGCAAAGCATGCTATCCGAAAAAATACCCTCACCCGACGAAAGAGATCTTGTAAACCTCTCGCTCGCTAAAGTACATAAAATCGGTAAACCAGACCCCCTCATTATTCCGATAACGATAACACTCGGATATCGCCATGCTCAAATAAAACTACCGATATTGCACCAACTACTGACCCTTGGCAGTCATGTGATAACCTGGCCGACTCATCACCTTGCCCTATGCCCCTCGTACTACCTAACTACACCTCCCTGATTACAGATTATGATCTTCCTCTGGGTTGTACAACTACCAATATAGCATCCTACCACTTGACAACCTCCTCTCTAGTTTCTTCTCCGACCGCCAAGAAAACTACCCACTAATCACCCCCAAACCCTTTGATTCACGCGCATGATGTATATACAGATAATAAATATACCGCCTCCTTTCTGAGTACGCCTGGACCAAAACGGATAAACCGTACTCCCGCCCCTTTGCTTACTTAACTCAACCTTTAACGTTCCAACGACTTCAATTTTCTTTCTGACATGGAATATCCGCGGACTTCGAGCCAATCATGGCTCGCTGCAGTCCTTCTTAAAACAGTTTTCTCTTCAAGTAGTTTGCCTCAATGAAACAAAGCTCCTAGACCACTCTTACTTTTTCCCTGCTGGCTACTCACAAGTCAGCCTACTACAACCCCAATTTTATGGTAACCTCCTCCTAGTCCGCACAGATATACCACCATCACCCTCCGCACAAAGCTTAACGCCATCGCTGTAAACCACCGATCTACATACACTCTTACCCGTGTGTTTACTATACCTCCCACCTTCCAAGCCAATCACCTTTGCGTCCCTGAAAGAACTTGTCTCCCAACTCTCGAAACCAGTCATTTTAACTGGAGACTTTAATGTTCGTAACCAGTACTGGAATGATGTCATAAATAACAGCAAAGGTCATGTTGTACTAGACTTAGTCTTACAACAGGACCTACAAGTCCTCAATTACGACGGCCATATTCTGTATGTGCTCAACTGACTTCCCGCTCGATCACTTCTTCAGAGTATTGATGATCTCTGTGGAAGCGATCATTTCCCCCTACTCCTAGACCTACTTCCCCTTTTTCCATCTACCCAAGACCGTATTGGACGTGCCAGGAAGCTGAGTGTAAAACTTTTATAACGTCGCCTTCTTCCATAACTGTGTCTGATGAAACAACAAAGTGTACATATAGTTTAAAAAAGTTTGTCGGACTTTTTTCATCAACAGCCAACAAATATGTTCCACTCCACAACGTTCGACTCAAACCATCGGTCGCCTGGTAGAACAAAGAGTGTAGCACCGCTAAGCGCGAACGAAATTGGCTCCATTGCACTTTTCGAGATAATTCCCGCATGTCTTCTTACATTAACTATAAAAGACAATGTGCCCTCACCTGCCGGACTTTCCGCCAGGCAAAACGCAACTTCTGGATTCAATACACATTCTCCATCTCAACCAGCACCCCCTAGCCAAGGTCTGGCGACGAATACATAAAATCCGGGGCTCCTTACCACACCCCCACCTCCCAATCCTCCGTCATAACCATAACCTCGTTAGTACTCCCCAGGACGTCCCACGGCTAATTGCGAACACGCTCAGTTCATTCTCCCATGGACCCATCCTCCCCGAATTCAACCGACATAGAGCACTAATAGAATCGCAACGTCCATAAAACTGTGCTACAACGAACCCTTCTCGCTGAAAGAACTCCAGGAGGCACTCTCATCGTGTAAGAACTCAACCCCTTCAGATGACTTAATATCGTACACACTTATCCAACGCCACCATGGAGATGCCCTACAGTGCCTATAAACAATTTTTAATGATATTTTCCTCTCCAGAACTTTTACCCAAGAATGGCGCCACAGCACTATCTTTCCTTTCCTCAAATCAGGAAAAGACCCTTCCAATCCAACAAATTACCGGCTAATTGCCCTTACCTCGTGCCTATGCAACTTGCTCGAGCACTTGTTAAACGCCTGCCTGATGTGGTATCTTGAAGAACAGGAGCTTCTCTCTTCGCCTCAATTTGGGTTTCGCCCAAATCGCTCCGCAATGGACTATCTTACTCTACTTAACCGCGATATTGGCCTTGCTTTCTCTAGAAGGAACTTCGTCAGAGCACAATCTTTTTCGACTTAGAAAAGGCATATGATACCGTCTTGCAGCGTTTGATTCTACAACAGCGATACGAAACGAGACTTCGTGGCACCTTAGCATTGTTTATACTTAACCTCCTGAAAGAACGTTCTTTCTGTGTCGATCTTCAGGGCGCCCACTCTTCGAAGCTCTACAATATGAGGGTGTCCCTCATATTGTGATCAATTCTTTCTTAAAACATATCTTACCACCAGTGCGCTGCCCCCTTTATGTAAACGATATTGCTATCTGGGTGACGAGTTCGTTGGCTGCGATGGCCATCATCCTACTCCAGCGAGCCGTCGATTCAATAGTGGCTCATGCCTCATCAACTGGATTCACCATCTCCGTCTCTAAAGTTGTTTTAGGGACAGAAATGGTGAATCCGGTCGATATTTTTTCCCTGACGCAAATCTATTCCTAAGATAAGCCTTAATATTTCCAATTTGCTCCACATGCTAAATTCCTAGGTCTTATATTTGACCAACATATGGCATGGCGATATCATATTGAAGACCTTATGAGAAGATGTTCCCCCGTACTTGCCCTTATGGCATCTTTATCGAAGCTACAGTGGGGAGTTGTCGACCGCGGCACCCTCCTCGAGATCCACATATCACTTTTCCTGTTAAGGCTTGATTACGGCTGCCACCTGTATGGCTCAACTTTTAAAAGCATGCTGAATAAACTGAGCTCGTTACATCACCGAGGCCTCCGTCTTGCTACAGGGGCATTTAAGTCTTCCTTTGTGATCTCTCTCTATGTTGAAACAGGATTCCTCCTCCTCTCATCTCGCCGTGATGAGCATTGCCTCCTCTTCTACATCAAATCCCTCCGTATGCGCTCTAAACTCGCTCGAATTATATGCTCTACGCCCCCCCCCCCCTTCACCAGAGATTCACCTTCGTATCTTCTATCCATACACCCTACGTATAGCACAGCTTTTAGAAAAGTTCGAGTTTCGACACTTCTCTGTTGCTCTTTAAAGAGTACCTACGCTTCCCGCGGACTGGAAGGAGTGCTCAGTTTTGTGAGCCTTTCCTGAGAGGCCTCAAGGATCAGATATCAACCGCAGCTAAAAGCGCCATGTTCCAAGAGCATGCAGACACTCATCACGGTGAAACGCTCATTTTTACTTATGGCTTAAAAACTGATGCAGGTACTGGAAGTGCCGCGGTCTTTTCCTCTCACACCTTACGCTCCACCCTAACCCCTACAGAATCTGTATTCTCAGCAGAACTCGTAGCCATCCAAAAGGCCGTACACGCCCTCAGTCTCAATTGCCCAGGGATATATACCATATTTTAAGACTTTGAGCGCAGTGACTTTCCTTCAGCGATTGTTCCCTCGACACCCTGTAACCATCGAGATACTAGAAACTATACACCTCTTGATCGGGCGCTTCTACTCCATATCGTTCTGTTGGCTGCCTAGACACTCAAACATCCAGGGAATTAAACGGCCGACCTAGAAGCTAAGAAGGCCGCCTGTAACACTGCCAGATTGTTATTATTGCGCAGATTCTCAAAACAAAAAAAAATAATGTACGTGTATATAATGACTTCTGTATTACTCAAAATTAAATGAATTAATTTATCATTCAAAGCAACATGGATCTGAATGTAAATCCAACTTAAGCGGAGTGAGAATTTAAATTATATATATATATATATATATATATATATATATATATATATATATATATATATATATATATATATATATATATTTTATATATATATATATATATATATATATATATATATATATATATATATATATATATATATATATATATATATATATATATATATACTTGGACAAACAAGCTATTGGGTCGAATGTTCTGTTTGTCCAAGTAAATATTTTGGACAGATAGGAAAGCAATTATCTGTCCGTATTAATCATCATAAATACAATGTTGGAAGAGCTGTAAATAATAGTCCGTTTTTTGTGTATATGTCCGAAAATAACCACTTAATTAATTACAATCGGGCAAAATTTATTTTTCGCTCAAATGATTCAATTAAAAGAAACTTTGTTGAATGTTCATGTATAAGCAAATGTAATAACTTTAACATTTCCCCTGGCCTTTTTAAAATTGATGTTGTTATGAAAAAAATCATTCTTAAAGAAATTAGCTGTGACTTATATTCCTTTTTTTTTCAATTTTCATTTTTCTGGGAACCCGATGTGTCAATTTAATTATTGCATTGAATTTGTATTAACATTATTGTATTTCTCTTCCTCTCTCCTTGTCCCTCTGCCCTACGTATCTGCTTACTTCTCGTGTCTCTCCTAATCTCCCTCTTTAGACTATCGCTTTATCCGTTACTGGTTTTAACCCTTTTGGCTCTGTTCTTGACCTTTTCTTGCTTCTCGGTTTGACCTTGCTACCTGTTATGGCTAAATCTTAATGTGAATTTACCCATCTCTCTCCTACTTCCTCATTGGTGATTTCTTGTCTTTGAGGCGATCCTTTATCTGTTAATAACTTGTATATATATATATATATATATATATATATATATATATATATATATATATATATATATATATATATATATATATATATATATATATATATATATATATATATATACACCCTCATTATATTATTTTCTCTTGTAGTTATACTTGAGAATGAACTGAATAAAGTTCGAAATTACTTGGAAGCATCTTTTTATTTTTGCTGAGAAACATTGCATTTATTGCGAACCTCACGTACTACTTTGTGAGTTATTCATTTTATATATATATATATATATATATATATATATATATATATATATATATATATATATATATATATATATATATATGCAGGTTCTATTGCAAGTTTTTTAACGGGGTCTTCGAACCCTCGAAGACCCAGTTAACAAACTTGTAAGAAATATTAAGAATATACAAGTTAAAATTAATAATGCTTCCACAGCTGTGGGCTTCACTAGAACCTGCTACAACATGGCCTTTTACCTAATTATATATATATATATATATATATATATATATATATATATATATATATATATATATATATATATATATATATATATGTGTGTGTGTGTATGTGTGTGAAACTCTCTCGAAATACGTTCCAAAAGTGTAACTGCAAATTTTCCACTCTCGCTTGCGCCATCCTCCAAAAAGTTTCGTTCAATAAGTGTTCGGTCTGTAAATTCATCTCAAGCATAGATACTTTACTTATAGAATCTTCATCCATTTCAGACCCTATTCAATATCATTTTGAATCTATTATATTTATAATCCTATTTAACATTCGCTAACATACTATTATTTTACAAGTTATTTAATATCATTGTGAACCCATAATATTTATCATGATATTAAACATTCGTTAACATCCTATTTATTATCACATTGTGATCCAACTATTATTTAACTTACTATTATTAACACTATTATTTTACATCTAATTTAATATCATAATGTGACCTTATTTTATTTAACATCCTATTCAACAGCATATTAATATCCATTAAATTATAACTCGTGTATACCAATTTGTATAAAGTTATATTCAATCAATCCTGTTTTCATTTTTTAATTCTTAAATACATTATATTTTCGTATCGTTCATTCGTCCATTTCTTCAAGTTCGCCAACGCGTTAACTGTCCATCTAGGCGTTCATTAGGCTTAAATCCGTCAGTCAATCTTCCTCTTAAAATTTATTATGTGATTAATTCTTGTTCGCTATCTAGACTAAATATATCGTTAATTAATCATATAATAAAAATGGTGCCTAGAAATTAATATTTCTCCCGTTAATCAATAAATTCAAACTTAAATTATAAATTTAAAAAATCCTCGCGGACATTCACGTTTTTCCTTCGATCGCCCATTTTCATTTACGCGTTTCATTTTTTTTTATCACGTATCCACAGCATCCTTCTTCCAATCATCATAATTCTTATTAATTTAAATTAAATATTATCCTTTAATACAACGAGTGAATAATTCTCTCTTTATACTAAAATTTTTCTCATTCTTCACGTTTCCGTCGCGTGACTAAACTGCGCATTCTCTCTCCCACACACACGTGTATATACTCGTATTCTCTCACGCATAGCAATTCTAAAATTCATTCATTCTACTCAATGCAATAATTCTCATTTACAAACCACATACATCCAAAAAGCATCACAATGGTAAACTAGACATCAGTGAATGACCAAATTTCTTCAATAATGCAAACTTCAACCGAAACACAGCAAGATACAATCAAAATCCCGTATGCATCCCTCACATTTGCAGTTTTTGATGCAACAAACCCAGTCGCTTAACTTGACATTTGTGACGGAATTCTCCGCCCGCAAGCCATAACAAAAGAAGAGAAGATTGCTGCCATAATTCAAAAAGTTCCGATAAGTATATTCATTAAGTTTAGAATATCTTATTTAATGGGGAGAAAGTTGGAGCTGATGAAGAATTGATGGAGGCCTTCCGAAAGGAATTTGGGAAGCTCCCTAGATTTTTAAATCATTTAAAGGACCTTATCGGGGTAAAAGGCGCACAATCTGACCTTTTCGACCTTCTTCTCACAGAAATTTTCATGAGGGCAGTCCAAGAATATATTAGGCCCCTCATTTGCATGTCTCCACCGGCCAATGTGAATCAGCTAGCAAAGTAGCCGAACAGCTATATAAAAACCAGTGTGTATATTGTGGCAGAATACACAATCGCGGTTCTGAGCCTAATTATTCCATTTCGCAGGTTCGGGTAATGGCGAGTTCTACTTGTGAACGACCGGAGCGTGGCGAAAATTCCATCCCCCCTAATGGGGGATTTAGCTGCCACATTATTGAGGATTTAGAGTTATTTGAGCCGGTTGACCTGCAGGAAAGAGCACAGAGTGAATAACGGTACGGGCATTGTGAGCGGATAGATAGGACCCGTTCGAGTTCCCGTAAAAGAAACCAACGAGAAAACCTCATCACAAAAGGTGAGATGCAGCAATTTTCACAATCCTCCGCCTATTCTCACCATAATCTTTCTCAATAAAAGAGTATCTGTTGGTACCATCAAAGGTATGGTAAAGCGCTGTACGCTGTACACAGCGTTGTAACTACCTTTATGCTTTTCCCCCACACTGCGGCTATTAGTCTCGCAAAGCATAATGTGACTTTCACCCAATCAACTCAGTGGTGCTAGTACCACAACAAATATGCCGCACAAGCTGTAAATTGCTTACAACCATGCACATATTCACAACCAGTACCACCTCCTTTACTTAATCTCAACTCTCCACTCCCCACACATCACTTCTCAAGCAAACTCTTCAAATTTTCAAACTTCAATTTTAACCTCAAATTCTCCTTTATACTAGAAACGCATGGGATAAAAGGGTCTACATCCCCCGCCTACACCTCATTTCCCCAGGTAGGTCCTCCCTTTCGCATTTTTTTATCCACTTTCTGGTTTCTCATTCCTGGTGTCCATTTGTACAGAATGCAGTGTCATACCAATTCCTAAGGGCAACAAAGCTTGTGCCCCCTCAGATTTAGCTCTGGAGGCAGTTAATTCGACAAATATTAGGACCTAAGGAAGGCGTAATCTTCAAGTTTTACTCGGTCTCCGTCGAATTTTTCGATGGACCTTCGTCATAGCCAATGTAGATTGTCGTATATTGGGCCTCGATTTTATTTCGGCTCACGACCTCTTGGTCGATTCTCGTCACCGCAAGCTTGTCGATCGCAAAACTTCACTCACTGTTTCAGATTCGTACTCAACTTCACAAACTTCCCTCCTTTCTATTCGTCTCAACCCACCGAGCCACCATTTCAGTACCTTCTTCGGGAGTTTATGAACTCACCCTTCCACCTTTGAAGGATAGGCCCATAGAACAGCGTGTGGTGCATCAGATCGAGACAACAGAAGGTCCTGTATTCTCCCGACTTTCTACAATCTGTGGCGAATTCCAATTCAAGATAGATGCTAGCATTTGTAGGCTTTCTTCCTCACCTTGGGCCTCCCCACTCCATATCGTTCCCAAATTCAAGCCGGGGGAGTTCAGAACAATTGGGATTACAGAGCCCTAAACGCGATAACAACTCCGGACCGTTATTCGTTGCCTTACATAGCCGATTTCACTTCATCTCTTTCCGGCTTTACAATCTTTTCTCGCTTGGATCTGGTTCGTGTTTTCAACTAGATCCCTATTCACCCAAACGATACCTCATAGACTGGCATCACCACTCCTCTTTGTTCTTTTGAAATGGTTAGAATGCCCTATGGTTTCCGAAATTCTGGCCAGATCTTACAGCGTTTCATGGGCCAAGTTCTGAAGTCTTCCCTTTTTCGTTTGCTACAACGACGACCTGCTAATAAAATCTTCTTCGCTTGAAGAACACCTTTCTGACCTTTGTCAGGTTTTCCATCGCTTTCAAGAGTACGGTATCGTGCCCAACACTTCTAAGTGTCTTTTTGGTGTCTCACAACACTCATTCTTGGGACACCATGTTTCGAGTGTCCAGGTCATGCACTTCTAAACTCCATGCTGTCTAAGACTAAAGAGAAATCACCTTCCGAGTGGTCTACTGAGGCGTGCGCACCAAAGAGGCTATTTCCTGCGATGTGGAATTGGCTCATCTTTCTCATAGAGCCCGCATCAGCAGAAGCTTGGTGACCTTAGGAAACCCCTTGCTTTCTTCTCTCGCTCTCTTTCTGGCTTGTAAAAGAGTTATAGTACATTCTCACGTGAGTTGCTTGATATATATCTCGCAATCCGTCACTTCCGTCCAAATTTGGAAGGGCGTGACTTCACTATTTTTACTGACTATAAGCCTTTGGTTCGTCCTTGCTCGTCTCATTCCACGTCTTCAGTGCACACTGCAGTTAATACTCGTCACCTTGACTTTATCCTTCAGATGAAGAACGATATTTGCTATGTTCCTGGCTCTTTAAACATCGTACCAGACGCGGTTTCTCGCATTTCATCGATTTCGGCCAGACAACTCTCTCACACTGCGTCAATCGATCATGCGAGAATAGCACTGGCCCAGGAAAAGGATGGAGACACGGAAACGCTGCGTCACTCTTCTCAACTCGTTGTTCGCGAAGTCAAATTACCAGACCTGTCCTTCCAGGCGCATCCTGGTCGACTATTCATTGCCTGACTGTCCTAGTCCTCTCATTCCTCTCTTTTACCGTCGGCATATTTTCAACCAAATTCACGGTCTTTCATATCCTGGCATCAATGCAACAGGTATGAATGCTGGCTTGTCCAAATTGAGTCGCTCACGCCTGCCATTAGAGCACGCAAAAGTTCCTTGTCACAGAAAACCCTCTTTCGTCTCTTTTCATCTTTTTTCGTCACGTTTTGACGCAGTTCACGTGGATCTAGTAGGTCCTCTTCCTTACTCTCGCGTTTGCAATTATCTTCTCATTATGATCGATCCTTTTACTCGTTGGCCAGAGGCAGTTCCTATCCCGGACATCAGAGCCTCCACTCTCACTCGAGCTTTCGTCTCAAGATGGGTTGTTCGTTTTGGTGTTCCGTCCACGATAATGACTGACCGCGGTAGCCAATTTGAATCCAACCAATGGGATGCACTAATGTCAGTCATTCGCTCCTTTCGTCATCGTATCACTAGCTATCATCCCCAAAACAACGCCGGAGTGGAGCGGTTGCAAAAGACCCTCAAAGCAAGCTTACGCTCCACAGATCCCAACATCACTTGGGTGGACAAGCTACCTTTGATTCTCCTGGGTACTCGTTCATCCTTGAAAGAGTATTTGGCCTTCTCTACGGTGGAACTTGTATACGGTACTCAACTTTGTCTCCCTGGTCAATTTTTTTCTTCTTCTGACCGATCTCTACCTTTAACCTTGATCCTGCTTCATATGTACATGATTTTTTGGTACGGGTGTAGATAAAGAAGAGTAGGAAAAGAGGCAAAGAAAAAATAATAGCGTAGGCGAGTTACGAACAGCTTCCCGCATCGCTGGACCACTGTTTTTGAGCGGCGAAACCAATCGTCCATCATGAGTCCCCCAAAAGACTCATTCAAGCGAAGTTTTTAAGTCTATCGCCTGCACTTCTCGCACGCAACACAACCTCATCCTAAATGCGGAGCGTGAATGAAGAAATAAAGAGGACCCGTTTGGAAATGTAACCAAAGGGCTAACGCTCTCCCTCCCACGTCTGAGCACCATTGTAGATACAGGAAAGTAGGAAAAAGGGCAAAGAAAAAAATATATAGCGTAGTCGAGTTGCAAACAGCTTCCCGCGTCGCTGGACCACTGTTAGCCAGCGGCAAATCCACATGGCCCTCCGGAGTCTCAATAAAGAGTAATTCAAGCGAAGCTTTTAGGCCGCTCGCCTGCACTTCTCGTACACTACACAACCACCCTCATAGAAGCGAAGCGTATTTTTAAGAAATGAAGACAACCCGTTTGGAAATGTTATCCAAGGGCTAACGCTCCCCCTCCCTGGTCTGGGCACCATTGTAGATAGAAGAGAGTAGGAAAAGAGGCAAAGAAAAAATAATAGCGTATGCAAGTTGCGAACAGCCTCCCACGTCGCTGGACCAATGTTAGCGAGTGGCGAAACCACTCTGTCAACCTGAGTATCCCTTAAAACTCATTCAAACGAAGCTTTTAAGCCGCTCGCCTGCACTTTTCGCACGTTACAAGGGTGATGACTGAGGATAAGCCTATCGCCTCTAGAGTACCTGCCAATCTCAAAACCTTCGTACTGAAAGAGATGACGAATTGTTCCCATGTTTTTGCTCGTCGTGAATAAACTCGCTCTTTCTTGCAACCTGTCTATGATGGACCCTTTCTCGTCATCTCTAGTGTAGGAGAATCGTCACTCCCCCATTCTCTCGCAGTGGAGTCACGAGGCGATTACCGCAAAGACATCCGGCCCCGGCCCCGTCGGGTCAAGCGCGTAACCGCAGCGCCACCCCACTCCTCACTATGAAAGACCTAAAGGTTAAAATGCAAGATCTCCCTCAGGAGAGTGAGATTCAATTTCATGTCAAGTAAGAAATTGGAGACGTGTTTCTCCCAAGCTCGAAGGCTAACGAGGAGCCGATGTAAAACTTGGTGAGAAAAACCGTTTGGCATAAGAACCCTCCTGGGCCCGTCCTCAAGCCTCCCCCCCTCTTACCACTCCCGCAGTGGGGTGACGAGGTATAAATTTGAAACACTGAGGGAAATCGAGGTAGAATACGCCAGTGTCCAGGTGACGAAGTCCTCGGATTAAGACCCCGGGCTACCCAGACTGGATAGGTAGAATACGCCAGTCTCTAAGTGACGAGGTCCTCGGATTAAGACCCCGGGCTACCTAAACTGGATTGGTAGAATACGTCAGTCTCCAGGTGACAAAGTCCTCGCATTAAGACCCCGGGCTACCTAGATTTGATTGGTAGAATACGTCAGTCTCCAGGTGACGAAGTCCTCAGATTAAGACCCCGGGCTACCTAGACTGGATTGGTAGAATACGTCAGTCTCAGGGTGATGAAGTTCCCGGATTAACATCGGGCTACCGAGACTAGACAGGTAGATTACTTGTCTCGCCAGACCAAGAAGTACCCTGCAAGAGAGGCAGGGCTACCTACCTTAAGGGGCTAAGAAGCAGCTCATCCTAGAGCTAGTCTCTGGTTATCAAACCGAACGCTAAGTTAACTTAGTTAAGTTCAACTTACTTTCTTCAGAGAGACTCCTCATATCCTGGTGCATCTTAAACACCAGGGGTATTCCTCGTTCTTGAGGAATTAAGAAAAGAAGAAGGAAAAGGCTCCCCCTCGAGCCCGTTACTCGGTGGCCACACCAAATTCATAAGTTAACTTGGTTGAGGAACCAAGTTCAACTTATTCGCGTCAGAGAAATTCCCCTCCTCTATCCTCGCCCTTGAGGAAGACTGGAACTAAGAAGAAGCTCATCCTCAAGCTAGTTCCTGGTTACCAAACCGACCTTTAAGTTAACTTATTAAAGTTCAACTTATTCTCTTTAGAGAAAGCCCCCCTCCTCGATCCTCGCCGTTGAAGAAGACCCTCCCCGAGTTCAGTCCTCGCCCATGAGGAATTAAGTAACGAAGGAGAAAAGCTCCCCCTCAAGCTCGTTACTCGGTGGTCACACCGCACTCTAAGTTAACTTGGTTTATGAACCAAGTTCTACTTACTCTCGCCAGAGAGACCACGACTACCTTGGTGTCGCATAAAGCACCGTGATTGTTCTCGTCCTTGAAGAACGCCCCCTGAATACCGTGTGGACCCCCATCTGCTACCCTCGACAAAAAGACCTCGTGATCCCGCCTACCTACATCTGGCCGGTCGGCACGCGTCGTGAGAGAATAACATTCCTGACGTATTTAAACTCCAGTAGAGTCCCTAAGCCTAAATCTTATATATTGAAGTGTGTAGCGAAATTAACCAATTTTAGAGTGTCAAACTAATTGAATTAATTATGGTGTATTATAATATTCGGAGTATTTCTGTAGTTAATGGTTAATTTTTGTGTACTAAATTGTTAAAGTTAAAATATATGTTTATTTTGGGAATTATTGTGCGCTTCTCTATATCCTTACGTGTTTGAGACGGCTCTCTTCTTTACGATTTCAATATTAGCACTATTAGCACTCTTAGAACAAAAAGGGGGGCATTCTACGACATCTAGGAAGCCGAAGTTTTTCGTCCTTCAGCTTGGCACCAAGCAGGATATGCCTCCATAGATTGCCTGAAACCCGCCTTTATTGAAAATATTCACCCTGAACACCCTCTTCCCACTTCTTCTTCCACTATAACCCTTTATGGACTAGGACGTCCCAAAATAACCTCCAAACCACCCTTACAAACACCCCTAATACACAAACTTCACTTTCCACTTTGCCGCCTCCGCCTCTTGTGTTGCAGGAAACCTCGTCGGTGGCCGTGGTCAGTCAGGAGCAAAAATCTCCACCTCTGGTCACCCCGTAGGCGGAAAACCGGACTTGAGACTACCACGTCGCGCTTGACGCCAACTCGGAAAAAAACTAAGAAACGGATCACATTCGCTTCGTCAACCTCCACTCGTGTGGGTGCCTCGCCAAATGCAACTGGCACTGCCACAGAGAATAAGTGTCCTGTGCTCGCAGCCAAACCACTGGCACTATGACACGCTCCTGTCGCGTCATAAGGAGACCTCGGCGTTATCAGGACTAGCAAGACCAAATTTAAGAATAAGGCGTGGGAGAGTAACTTTCTGTAGTGAGGATTATCTGTAGCACTACCAGATTATTATTAATCCGCAGTACTCAAAAAATAAATCAATCAATTTATCATTCAAAGTAACATGTATCTGAATGTAAATCTAACTTAAGCGGAGTGAGAAGTCAAACTATATAAATATATATAAATAAATATATATATATATATATATATATATATATATATATATATATATATATATATATATATATATATATATATATATATATATATATATATATATATTCAATCCGTTTGCTTCTATGGAGTCTTATTTTTAAGTTAAGAATGAATCTAAAAATGAGACAGGTAACAGTTCTCATTTAATTATAACTACGTTTCAGGCACATTACCCATCTTCTGGTTCTATAAAATAGATAAAGTTAGAACATTATAACTATAATCACAAGACATTATGATTGTGATCAAAATAAAGGACTATTGAAATTAATACAATAAAATATAGGCTGGCTAGCACTGCCAAACGAAAACATTAATTAGGTTATGTAAGGGATCTTTAAAATTATTGATTGCGTAAACATAAACGTTAACCTTTGGCGAAGAGCGAAAACGGAGAACTGAGAGAGAGATTTATTGTATGTGACCTCATAGGATCGGTAGGTTGTAAACATTAAGAGATTTATGCGATGAGGAGGGGGATGGCCATAGAATCAGTATTGAGAATTAAGTGAGAATTAACGGGACCAATATCTGGGAGGAGACAATAGTGACGATTCGTGGGAACATATTGGTTGAGGTAGATAGTATATTTTGTCCCAAAACTGACGAATACACTTTTGGATAAGGGAAAGCTGAAACCCATTCTTTTGGAAATAACATTTGAGGAATTCGAATTCTTTGCATACGAGAAAATAGTTAGATGATAGTTGATAGCTACGATGGAGGAGATTTTTAATGTTGCTAATTTTGTATTTGATGTCACAGAAACTATAAAAATTGGTTGAGATGAGGGTTAGGAGGATATCTAGAAATGGGAGTTTGCTGTCTCTTTCTTTTTCTTGTGTGAATTTTGTTATTTTGGCTTCATTTATGTAATGCAAAAAAGAAAGGGATTGTTGTTCAGATTTGAATACTTAAATCGTATAATCAACAAATCGACAGTAAAATATCGATTTGAAAGCAGGGGAGCACTCTCGCAAAGCAATTTATTTAAAATTAGACATAAAGATGTCGGCAAGTCCAGGACAAATGGAGCAACCCATTCTTACACCATCAGTTTACTGGTATATTGAATTGTTAAACAAAAAGTGATTGTCTTTAACTGTTAGTTCGAGAATAGACCGGAGTAAGGCTCATCATTCAAAAGGCTTTTCCTGAACCCGATTCTACTTTCAACAAATTCACTCCCTCACTACTCCACTCTCGCTCGCGCCATCCTACAAAAAGGCTCGTTCAATAAGTGTTCCACTATTCAGGTCTGTAGATTCATCTCACGCGTGAGTACTTTATTTATATCATTTTTATTCATTTCAGACCCCAGTTTACTATTACCATTGTGATTCGCAAACATACTACTATTTGAAAACCTATTTAATATAATTGTGAATCCATTATATTTATCATCCTATTTAACATTCGCTAACATTCTATTTAATATCACGTTGTGATCCACTATTATTAACACTATTATTTTACATCCAATTTAATATCATATTGTGATCCTATTTTATTTAACATCATATTTAACATCCTATTCAAAGTCATATTAATATCCATTAAGCCATAACTCGTGTATACCAATTTGTATAAAGTTATATTCAATCAATCCTGTTTTCATTTGTTAATTCGTAAATACATTATATTTTCGTTATCGTTCATTCGTCCATTCCTTCAAGTTCACCAATGCGTTAACTGTCCATCCACACGCGCATTAGGCTTAAATCTGTCAGTCAATCTTCCTCTCAAAATTTATTATGTGATGATTCTTGTTTGCTATCTAGACTAAATAAAACACATTAACAATATAATACGCCCTTCATACTCTACCAGCCATACTTGAATCGCCCATCTTCCACCCAGACTACATCCCTCTCATGCGTAAATTGGTTAGAGAAGATTGGAAGTGATATTGGAACTCATAGACACCCACACCTACTCCAACTTAAGAAAAATGCTTTCCCGTGGCAATCATCATACTCCCTCACCAGATGGCATAAAATTATGCTGTGCACTGTCTCCTTACCCATGTACACTTAATGGCTAATGAGGAACTACCATCTTGCCAGACGTGTCATTCTCGCATCTCAGTGCAACACATCTTACCTTTCCGCGATATTCTGCCATCGAAAAAAGTACTTCGGTCCTCACCTCACCTTTTCCTCTATTCTCGGAGACTCCTCGCAACTTAGTATGATTCCTGAAAGATGCTGGCATTTCCTCCAAAATCTAATACCCTAATTATCACCTAGATTTTAATCATATTTTACTCTCCATATGTTTATACGAGCCTTGTCCATTCCTATTTTTACATGAATGACTTTACCTATTGCATGTTAGTGCTCTTTTATTTTGTTTATAATTTTTTAACTTATAGGTTGTTAGGTGATTATTGCGCCAATACACTAGATAGCTCGGGTCACAATAAACCTCAAAACCTATATTTTTGTCATACAAGGGAAATGAAGTTAATTGCTATGGGAAAGTCTGAATATGCAGACGAAATTTCCTTAGGCCTAAATCGGCAACGTCGTGTATTACCTGTATTAAAACAAATAGATACGAAAAATATATATTATGGAATGAACAGCTATGATTAAAAAGTGAAATTATACAGTTTATGATTGGATTGAATTTTACGCGGGTGAATTAACTTTGTATGAGTTAATGAGAATTAGAGTACACATATTATGATTGATAATTAGATTGACAAATATTAATTAGATTATAGTTGAATATTAAATGAGTAAATATTATAAATGTATGATAAATATTTATATGGATTTATAAATAGATTATATGAGCAAATAGATTATATAGTTAAATGGATTGGGTAAATATTAAATTGATGGGGTAAATATTAAATAGATTGATATGTATAAATATTGGTATAAATAGATTGTATGGATTGAATTGGATACATAAATAGATTGTAATTTGGATAGATAAAGCGATTAAATAAATAGATTACAACGGAGTTGGAAGGGTTTGATTCCGATGAGCCAAGCAAAGTGAATGAATGAGCATGTGATTTTATTTTAAAACGCTCGAGATCGGGCGTACCAATCACACGATTTAAGTTATGGTTGCCAACTCTTGTTGAATATATATATATATATATATATATATATATATATATATATATATATATATATATATATATATATATATATATATATATATATATATATATATATATATATATATACTGTTATGATTAAATATTTCCACTTGTAGGTGTATAGACCGCCACAATACTACCCTACCGAGGGAAAAGCTCGCACAACATAAAATCTTAGTCTATATAGCGGCAAGGCCTCCTTACAACGCCTCCAGAATGGGTTATAGTGCCAATTGGCTGACTCGGATTGCGGGTGAGGTGGCGATTAGTAGTGCCACTCTATTGATACGGGAGGTTGTCGCGAGCGAGGACCGAAGCGTCGGGTGACGATTGTTCTGGACCTCCCGAAAAGGCAACAGTCGGGATTTGCGCGCTGGTCGCTTGGTGTTCTCAAGCTGCTGTCAAGTGGTCCTGCAACAAGAAGGGAGGCAGCAGCAGTTGAGAAAAAGAATTGGAGGGTGTAGAGATGGTTGACGGAGGGTTTGCGAGTAAAGAGGTGGAAGAAAAGTTGCAATTTGATTTGAAAGAGCCGAAGAAGGGTTCAGAAGTGGAGTTAGTTGGTTGGGAAGTGTTGAAGGAATAGTTGGGTGCGGGAAGTAGGCTGGGATAACCACTGGACCTATATTAGTGGAAGAGAAAGGTAGTGACTGTTCCAGGTGAACAGCCTATATAAAAGCTGGTTTCAGGCGATCAATGAAAACCGTATCCTGCTTGGTGTCAAGCTGAAGAACAAAAAAATTCGGCTTCCTGGAGATAACGAGAAGGGTCCGTTATAGACTGGTTGCAAAGAGGAGCGAGTGGAATCGCAACGGACAAAAACGTGAGAGCAAGTTGCCATCTCCTTTGGTAGGAAAGGTTTCTGATTTGTAGGCACTCTTGTGGCGGTCGGCTTAACCTCAGCCATTGCCCGTACTAAAGTGTGTACTAATGCAGCAGGATGTATGTCTGAAGGAAGAGGACGGTCAGCAGAAGAAAAGAATTGTCCTGGAAGGCGAAGAGCGTACCATAAACGAGTTCCGCAGCAGAGCAATTTAAATTCTCTTTCAAGGAGGCACGAATTCCCAGGAGAATTAAGGGTAGCTTGTCCACCCAAGTGATGTTGGGGTCAATGAAGCGTAAGCTTCTCTTGAGAATCCTGTGTAAACGTTTCACCTTAGAGTTACTTTGGAAATGGTAGCTAGTGGTATGGAGACGAAAGGAGCCAAGCACTGACATGAGTGCATCCTATTGGTGGGATTCAAATTAGCTACCTAGATCAGTCATGATCGTTGATGGGTCACCAAAACGAGCAACCCATGCTGAGACGAAGGCTCGAGTACAGTTGAAGCTCTGATGTCGGGGATAGGAACTGCCTCTGGCCAAGAGGTAAAACAATCGATCATAGTGAGAAGGTAAGTGCAACCACGCGGAAAGGGCAGAGGACCAACCAGATCGATGTGAACGGCGTCAAAACGTGCCGATGAAAGTGGAAAAGCAGCCAGAGGGGACTTTGTGTGGCGCTGAACCTTTGCACGTTGACAAAGGAGACATGCGCGGGTCCATTTGGCGACGTTGGCGTTCATACCTGGCCACACATAACGTTGTGTGCTTAGCTTGCGAGTTGCTCGAATGCAAGGATGAGAGAGACCGTAAGTCTGGTAAAAAATGTGCCGACAGTAAGCGAGAGGAATGAGAGGACAAGGATAGTCAGGCATTGAATAGTCAACCAGGATACGCCTGGAGGGACTGTCTGGCAAGTTATTCTCGTGAACGACCAGTTGGGAAGAGTGACGCAGTGTTTGCGTGTCTTCATCTTGTTCCTGGGCAAGCGCTATTTTCGCGTGATCGATGGGCGCAATTTGGGACAGTTGCGTGCCCGAAATTGATGAAATGCGAGAGAGCACATCTGGTACGACGTTTGAAGAACCATGTACGTAGCGAATATCGTTTGTCATCACCAGGATGAAGTCAAGGTGACGAGTATCAACTGCAGAGTGCATAGAGGAGGTGTTACTAGAGGCGAGCGGACCAATCAATGGCTTGTGATCGGTAAAGACAGTGAATTCACGCCCTTCCAAGTATTGTTGGAATTGACGGAGGGCGAGGTATATGTTCATTAATTCGCGGGAAAACGTACTGTACCTCTGTTTGGAAGAAAGAAGAGCCTTAGAGAAGAAGGCGAGGGATTGCCAAGAGTCACCAGCCTTCTGTTGTAGAGTCGCACCAACATGAGTAGTGAACGCGTCTGAAGCAACGCTTATGGGAGCTCCTGGGCAAGGATGGGCTAGGGCGACAGCGGAAGCCATAGCCTCTTTGTTGCGGGAGAAAGCCTCGCGAGCTTTGGGGGACCAGGAAAGAGGAAAGTTTTTCTTGGACTTGGAAAGCAATTCGTAGAGAGGTTGCATAATGTGGGAGATGCTGGAAATGAACCTGTGGTAAAAGTTTACCATCCCACAATATTTCCACTTGTAGGAGTATATACCGTTACAAACTGAACTGGTATGTCCACATTATTTCACGGCCTCTTTTGCTGGCAGCACGTACCAGTACGTGCCCAGGACCACTACATGCCTGGGGCCCCAAGAAAATAGAACTCGATATCGGGACCCATTCTGGACCAACCAGTTGCAGATTTCTGTGACTAAGGGATGGGAAGTATTAAAGGAGCGAATTGCTTGTAAAACACTCCTAGAGTCGGAAAAAATGACGAAATCTTTAAAAAGTAAAATTTGTATTAGTATAAAAGCTATAAGAATGACTGACAGCTCAACGATAAAAATAGAAGCTGCTAGCGGCAAAGAGAAAGTTAACAACTCTCCTGAGTAGGTGTCTGCGGCACAGACACGACTCTCTTTCTCGGAACCATCCGTGTATATCAAGCAGTCTTGTATATGTGAGCTCGCATGCTATAGGAGCAGGTTTTTAAGGAAACAAGAGTCCACGGACGACTTGTCCAGGCTCCACATGCTGGTACAAACTGTAGGGGTGAAGCATGCCAATTAGGGGTCAGCGACGATAGAAGGGCAAGGACCCTTAGAGCACCCAGGTGGAGAGATGATATCCCCTCCGGAGGTTCAAGGGGCTGAGTAAAGACGGCAACCTATCGAATGCCTACGACAGAGGTATCGCATACAAATCTGGAATCGTTTAAGGCAAAGGTAGCACCCTACTCTCACACTAGACGCTTTTGACGGAAGAAGTGCAGAAGGCTCCACTGGAAAGACGAACACCGAGGTTGCGAATGCTATGAGTGAGCATCGTTGCGACAATGTCCAAATGAGGACTACTAGCATAAGATTAGAATGGGACAGGCCTTCTGAGTGGACTAAGTAGTCCTTTCTGGCTCCCTGTAACTATGTAGTCCAATTTGGATTGGACGAGGACAATGTAAAGTGACAACAGTGTTTGATGATCACGGCCCCACGATGTGTGGCTGATGACTTTCAAAATGTCTAGAGCCCGCAGACAGCCAGTTCGAAGACAGCGTAGGTGTGATAACCAGGATAACTTGGGATCAATAGTTACGCCCAGAAACCGAAACTCATAGACGAACTCTATCTCTACACCTTGTAGGGAAATAGGTGACGGAACAAGAGCTCCTCTATCCTAATGGAAATACATTCCCTTGGTTTTGCTCGTAGAAAAGCGGAATACCCTAGTGCACTTTTCGAAACCTCATTGACTGCCAGTTGCAGCCGACGCGCTTCTGATGGAAGGTGAGGCGAGGAACAGTATAGTACTGAGTCTTCAACGAATAGGGTTGCCAATACACCATCTAGGAGAGAGGAAATGATATCATTGATTGCAATTACAAAACATCAAATACTTAAAACGCTGCCCTGAGGAACTCCCTCCTCTTGGGGTTGCAGGTTAGAGTAGGTGTCTCCAACACGCATCATAAAGGATCCAGTTGCTAAGAAACTTTGAATAAAAGACGGTAAAAGACTTCTCATACCCCAAACATATAGCTGGTTTAAGACTCTGTATCTCCATTTGTATCATAGGCTTGGTCAATGTCGATACATATGGCTAATACTCGGTGCTTTAAAGAAAAAGCTCTTCGGACCGATCCCTCGAAACGTACTAAGAAGTCAAGGATACTATGACCTTTGTGAAAACCGCACTGTAATGGAGACAGTAAGTAATTGTTTATAAGAACCAGTTCAGGCGCACTAACACCTTATTCTCTCGCAACTTACTCAGACAGCTCGTAAGAGCTATATGGCGGTATTGATCAGCGTCCAACCCGTCCCTGCCCGTTTTGACAATAGGAAGGACAATCCCAACGCACCATGATGATGGGTAAAAACCATTCACCTATATATGGTTGTACAAGTCAAGTAAGAAAATAACAGAGTGTGGATGGAGGTCCCGAATCATATCAAAATGGATCGTGTCAAGGCCAGAAGAAGTAGATCTATAAATAAAAAAACAGCAAGCAACTCGTGGATGGAGAATAGGGCATTATACGAAAGGCTTGATTTTTTTGTCAAATTGAGAGGATAGGACTCTTTTTTTTATTTTTAGCCTAGAAAAGCCTAATTATAACGGGCGACACTGCTGACAGCACGGAATTGGTTGGCCAAGTCATTGCTGACCATCAGGCTGTGATTAACTAAAGATCCGGGTAAAGTGAGTTTGAGGATATTATGGCCGGCATAACAACCCCAGATCTTGTTAATCCTTTTCGACATCATTGCGGTAGAGGTCCTAGAGGAAATTGATGAAAAGTAGCGGCGCCATGAAGGTGAGCGAGACTGACGAAGCGTTCTTTGTCGAAGCGCCCGAGCTCGGTTTCGGTCAACCTTATTGCAAACGGTTGGGCTCCGCCGGAATCGGGAATGAGTTAACTTGTAGTTTTTTACTGCTCTCACACACTCCGAGGTCTACCAGTGCACGGTTAAGCGACGCGTTACGGGTCTCCTCCATGTAGTGTTGTAGATAATCGATGTGAAGTACGCCACTGCCGCGTTCACACTATTGAAGGACCCCAAGGAGGCACTTGTGAAAGACGCCTCTCGGAAGCCTTCCCAATCGGCATGACCTAAGTCCCACTTGAGAGACATGGACGGACGACAAGATAATAGGGAAATGGTCACTCCCATTGAGGTCATCAAGGGCTGACCATCGAAAATCATTGAGTCAATCCGGAGAACAGAGAGTCAGGTCAAAACAACTAAAAGAATCCGTCTAGACATAATAAAAGGTAAAAACGCCAGTGTTTAAAACGGAGGGAAAGTCAGATAATAAAAGAGACTTTAAAACACTAATTTTGGCATTTCGAATGATGTCGCCCCAATATGGGTGACGGGCATTAAAATCTCTGAGTAATAAAAGCTGCGAAGGCAAATGATCTATAAGTTCTAAAAGGTCGGGTCTTGAAAAGGGTAAAGAAGGAGGGAGGTAGATAGAGAAAACAGTAAAAATCCTTGTAAGAAAAACGCCACTATAATAAGACGAGCCCTCGACAGGAGCAATAGAGTTGGAAATACGAAAACTGGGTATCACCAGAAAAAGCCGTGTACCCAGTTTGTTCTCCCGAAAAAATAATAACATTGGGGTGGAGAGTGATCAAAAGAACTTTGAGTCCTTCGCACTTGGGAAGAATGCCTTGACAATTCCATTGTATAATGGAGGATATTTGTGGGACGGTTAGACACCACAATATATATTTTTTTCTCCTTTGTGCTGAGGTTAAGTTTGAAGTGCGTCCCAAGGAGCTTGGGGGACGAATAGCAGATTTAGAAGAACCTGCTCTAGCAGGGAAAGAAATCCTGAAAAGAGCAGTAACATGGGGGTATTTCCGATACTTTAAGGAACCGGCCGAGGCCCTTGCCTGTAACTGGGGTGCATAGCCAGGCGGGAACGGAAGGTCGCGAAGAGAATTTCGGACGGTAGATCTGGATTCATGAGCCAAGGTCGCTTTCGATGTCTGAGAGGTGATCCAACAACGCGGCTGGCGATGTTGGAATACCGTCGGCTTCCATCAGATCATGATTAGGAAGGTGAGCGGGTGGAGCAGGCAATCTGGGTAAAGTAAGAGGATTTCTGCTACCTTTTTGAGCGTTAAGGGGCTTACATCCTTTGAACGGTGGTACGGGCTTGAGGGCAGAGAATATTCAGTAACAGGAGAAAATTCTATTGAAGATTACACAGGCCTGCGTTTTAATTTTTTTTTATGTTCCCCAGGATTTCTTTGTGGTTTCTTAATGAATCCAACCTCCTGAGCTCAAAAAGGAATGTATATTTGTTCAATCAGGTCAGATTTTCTCAGTACAGCATACACCATTTTCATTGAGATTACCTCATTTTTTCTGAATTTAAAAAAAAAAAACTTTCTCTATCTAATAATGCATTATTACTGTTATATCATATAAACAGGAATACACGTATGTAAACTATAATTCTTTTAATAAACAAAAAATAAAAGAATGCAACATAATAAAGAAAATAATTATAATTTCGAAGAACAGACGCCCTTGACGAGTTTCGTTTGTGCCTGTCATCTGGTGCATCACGCTTCAAACACCAACAGTAATCAGCAAGCATGTTTCCATTCCATTTACACTGGTACCTGGATTCCATTGTTTTTATGTCCTGGTGGAATTTTTGCCCCTGTTCTTTACTGTAATCCCCGCAGTTGTCGGGAAAATAATCCAGATGGGACTGTAAAAAGTGTATCTTTATAGACATTCGAGCTCCCAAATGTTTGAGACTTGTTAAGAGCTGATTGACCAGGGCAACATATTCTTCTAGGCTTCTTTTATTGCCTAGAAAATTGTTAACTAGAGCTTTGAAAGCTTTCCAGGCATCTTTTTCTATGTCCTCCATTGATGCATCAAATTGCTGATCAAGTTCCTGATTTGAAGTCCATCAAAAATTCCCCCATGGAGCTTAGCGTCACTGATTTGTGGAAATTTTTGAAGAAGAAATTTAAAAACTTGGCCTACTTTATTAAGGGTTTTTTGAGGAGGCACTAAAGGTTCAGCTATCACATTGTTTGATCTAATTCTAAATGCTTCTCGTGGAGGCCAAACTTTCTTCTCATAGTGCATACTATCTGCACGACTGTCCCATAAACATAGGAAACAGGGATGCTTCGTGTAGCCTGTTTGCGTCCCAAACGTAAGAGACACTACCTGAAAATTTTTTAGCACGGTATGTAAATTCAGTGTAATATTTCTAAAAACAAATTCAAAGTAATATTTCTTAAAACAATAAGAATATGAATATGTACTGAAAAATCCTGTATGCCGATGCATTAAATCATCGTATTGGAACTAATTGGATATATATACATCTTATTTTGAGTTTATTGAGTTGTGTTATATACCTTCTCAATTAGGATAAGTTCCCCATTAACCCAATAGGATGCATTAACCTATAGGGACACACTTCAACAAAAAATATAACTCAAAAATGACTCATGATTTCCAGATTTGCATTCTTGTAAAATGTAAGTTGACCAAAAGGTGTATACAAGTATTAACAATTAAAAATGAAAATGTCAATATCAAAAAGCTTAGAAATGCCAAGTGTAAAATGATCTTACCTTTAAGTCACCACATATCCTCCACTTATAGCTAGAGTAATTTATTGCATCCAGCAATTTTTTCATATTTTCATAACTTTCAGTAAGTTGGATTGAATGGCCTATAGGAACGGAAGCTATCTTGTTACCAATATTCAGTAACACAGCTTTTAAACTTCTACTGGAGGGATCTATGAACAGTCTCCATTCTAATGGGTTGTAGGGAATTCCAAGGGCCTCAACAAGTCCTTTAATATTGGCGCAGTATACTAAAGAGCTGGAAGAATGCTGTAAAAAATAGCTTCGAAACTCTTGTTCTCTATTTCTGTACCCCCCTAAATGTTGTTTCTTAAGCGAAAAGATTACTTTCACGAAGTCGAGAGCCAAGAAATTGTATATTCGCCTTTGAAACACCCAGATCCCTAGTCAGGTCATTTAACTGAACTTGAGTGAATGGTCTTGCGACCATATCATGTGTGTAAACCTGATAAGACTCAGATGTGTCATAATCTTGGTCAACTTCCATATTAATCTCTTCATGTACCTCTATATGTTCAGGGGGAGAAGGTATAGGAATTCCTGGGCCATGGGGCAGGGGTTTGATGGTAGAAGGAACATCCGGATATGCCACACTATGTTTATTCTTCTTATTTATATCTGTGGAAAATATAATTGCATATTACATAAAGGAATTGATTTGGAGTTGCAGATAGTACATAAATGTTTAGTAAAGGATATGTTCATGCTGAAGTAAACTATGTTAGTTTTTAATTGTATGCTAAGTCTTTGCATAATAATGAAATTTTCAGGAGCCAGTATAATACAGAAAGCTTAAATACTTGATACAATGCTCACCTTTAAGATTTGTCATGCAAAAATAGCAGTCCGTAGTGTGGTCCTTGCCATCTCTCCACACCATGGGAACACCAAAAGAGAGGGACTTCTGTTCGCCCTGACTCCAGCGTCTTAAACTTATGTAGCATCCCTTGCAGCAGATATGTGGTGCAAAACTTTTATCTTGATCTCTTAGCCTTACTCCAAAATATGTATGATACAAAGATTTAATTACAGGAGGGATTGTACTTTGCTGCTCGGAAAAAGTCACTTTGCCGCAAACATAGCAAAATCTGTCGGAGCTATTCTTACATTCTCTGTTCATTTTTAACTCAACCACTATTATTATTATTATTCTTATTATTATAATGCTAAGCAATTTTTAACCTGCAAAATATAAACCTATTTGCATAATTACTTAAAATGTACACAAAATTTACTGCGAATAGAGCAGTGCAAACACTATTGAAATTTGATGTAATATAGGAGATGTATAAACTATAAAATTATTATCACCCCCTGTATCGAAAAAACTGGAGGTGATAGAGAAAAACGGATGACAGATTCGAATTTAGGAGGTCAATTTTATTAAGAAACACTATAGAAAACCTAAGGTACATTTTTGACGCAGACCAGTGTTATCGGTTCTCAACCGAGTCAGCGCCGGAGGCTGCTCGCTTTTTGGTGGCTGATGATCCAGGTGAGGAGTTCTTCCTCACCTGGGTCTTTTAACCGGGGCCGGGTAGAAGAAAGTTCACTGGTCGATATAGATTCTTTTAGATAACATCTGATGTCTTCAAGTGTCTCGCCCTGAGCGTCGGTCCTGGCTTGAGCTGCCGGAGAAAGCGGAGCAACATTAGGTATTTCAGTGGGAGAGCGATACTTCTACGGTATATCGTGAAAGCTTCTGACACTAACGGTAGATGGGCGATGAGATGTTTCAGGCGTATCAGAACTCGAACGTGATGGTCGGTTTCGTCCATCTGAGAAAAGACGGCCAAGGGGTAAGGTTGCTGCGCGGGCAAGTCGGCAAACCTCTCTCACGTCCAGACGCAGAGAGTCGCGCAAAGCGAGGGCTTCTTTTTCACATAAGAATATTGGGCTATTTTTGACGCAGTACTGTGGGCACCACCGCAGTTGGCACAGCAAGGTGTTTTGATGTATTCAGGGCCATGGTAATCATAACTAAAATTAACACATGAACGGGAGTACTGACAGGCACGACCAACATGTCCAAATTGATTACAATTGAAGCAACGTCTGAGTAGTGCGACGTAGGCGCTTACCGGGACACGAAGGTACCCAGCTTTAATAAACTGCGGCAGTTCCTAATGTTTGAACATTAGCCCCCTTTACCCTGATGGAAATGCATAGCCTCCATTTTGCTCGTGGAAAAGCGAAATACTCTAATTTGTGCACGTTTCGATACCGCATCGAGTACCAGCTGCAAAGGACGCTCTGCTGAGGGAAGGCAAGTTGAGGACCAGTAAAGTGCCTGCACATCGACGAACAGGGTCGCCGATGCACCCTGCGGGAGAGAGGAAATGATATCATTGATCACAATTACAAAACATAAAACACCTAAGCCGCCGCCTATCAAAAGTGTAAAGGATCAAGATGCTAAGAAACCCAGTTTGTTCTCCTAAAGACAAACAACATCGGGTTAGAGAGTCGTCAAAAGCAGTGGTTCCTAACCTGTGGCCCACATGACCAAAATGGGCCATGGCAAACTTCAGGTGTGCCACAGAAATTTAATAATATTTAGTGAGCCATAGGGAAAATATATGGGCCACAGCCCACAGCTCATTAAATGGGACATAAAACTTTTATTGACTCCTAGTCTTTGGATTTATGAAATTAAATTTACGAGTATGTATATAATTAAAATATATTTATATTAAGGTAATTTAATAATTACTTAGTGTTTTAATGATTTTTAATTAGTCAGCCGTTGTAATTACCGTTTTGTTTGACTGTAAAAAGAAATTTTTCTAATTATTTCTGCTCAGTTGCTAATTGATTGCACTACCATTGCAGTTCTGTGACAATCTTGTTTATTACAGTTATATAATTTCTACACTTAAATGTTATTGAAGGTGTGCGACTTGTATTTCAACTGTTTTACTTAGCTCTAATATTAGTTATAGTTATCTTGTATAACAAATTGTAAATTATAGTTTTCAATTGCATACCATGAGTTCAGCAATAGGCTGTGCTTCTATACCAGAGCGGGAATAAAAAGTAAATTGCAAATAATTGGTTAATTCAAAAATATTATTGGACGAATTTAATTTTTAATATAAAAATTAAAATTTAATTATGTGTGTTGTATGTGCGGTACACAGGTAACACACATATAATATACGTCCCTGGTAATTTGTGTATTTGTTTCATTAAATTTATTACTTCTTTAAATTATTATAGTCACTCCTGAATAACTTACTTAAAATAGGCAGCTCAATCCATAATAATATTAAGTAAAATTTCCAACCATATAACAATATATTTGTATTTAGATTCTAGGTAATTATCAATTTACTTTTTACTCACAGACTACCCATGGCTTATAAAAAGAAACCATGCAGACAATTCTCAAGCGAGTTTTTAGCATACGGCTTTATACAGTCTACAAGCAATATAACAAAGCTAATGTGTCTCATATGTATGACAGAACTTTCTAACGATAGTATGCGCTCGGGTAAACTTAAATATCCTCTGGAGAGTAAGCAGAAGAAAAAGAAAGACAAATCATTAGATTATTTCCAAAAACTTCGTGATGATTTCCAAAGACAGAATACTGTTACTGTTTTATTCCGCAAGTATCAGAATATATTAGACAAAGGGTTTCATCGCATCTTATGAAATTTCCAAGCTAATAGTGAAACCCGGAAAAACTTCTGGGCACCATTTTTATGTGTACTGGTTATTATATTGTTGTCCTAGATAGCATATTTGTTTGATAGCAATTTGTTTTATATGAATGATGGTTGAATTTTAAGATTCGGCCTACGTGACGGAATGCGAAAAACACGAGTGATTTTAATACACGAGATCGTATGAAAATATATTGTATTTAAGAATTTGCTAATGAAAACACAAAGAGATAATTGATTGGTTATACAAGTTATTATTTAATGAATATGTAAAAGAATTAAAAAGGTTATTCACAAGATATTAATTGGTAATTAAATAGATGTAAAATTTATTTAACAGGAAATCAACTGAACAAATAATGTTAACAGGATATGGTATTAAGAGGATATTAAGATAACATAGAATGTTAACAGGATAATAACAGGATCACAAATGGTAATGAGTAAATTGAGGTCTCTAATGAATTAAAATTATATAAGTAGAGTACTCACACGTTTGAGGTCAATTTGAAAACCTGATGTTGGAACAATTTCTAAACTAACCTTTTGGGATGGAGGCGCGGGCGAGAGTGGAAGATTGGCGCTTACAAATTTTGTAGGTCTAGGCAGTTACATTATATATATATATATATATATATATATATATATATATATATATATATATATATATATATATATATATATATATATATATATATATATATATATATATATATATATATATATATATATATATATATATATATATATATATATATATATATATATAATTAGGTAAAAGGCCATGTTGTATGCATGTAATGTTCAAGTCCATAGCTGGGACAGCGTTACTAATTTTAACTTGTATTTTCTCAATATTTCTTAAAAGTTTTTTAACGGGATCTTCGAGGCGAGAAAAAACATCCGCGAATGACATTCTTTATTCCTAGATGTCTTTCGACCATGTTAGGTCATCTTCGGGGAATGGACAGAAATGGAATTAACGATTAACAATTTATTAAGGAAAGAAATACGATGAGTTTTTACAAATATTTAAATTAATTACATATATGTAAAAATAATATGAATGAAAGGTTTGGGGGAATTTCAGAGGAGAAGAGAAAGTTTCGAGTCGGAGTATGAAAAAAAATAAAAATTCCCCCACGAGAAGCTGGAGATCAAATGTTTGGAAAATTAACACTTATATTCTTTAATAATACATATACACATGAAATGGGATTTTTGCTATTTCTTAATACATCGCTTATTTATTCATTTAATTATATTTATTTATTTTGATATTAGATTTTCAGTCCTACCTATTTAACTCAATTTTATCTGATTAATTAAATTAAATTATGATTTATTTAATTTTGGTTAGATGTTCATTTTTACTTAGTTACTTAGATTTTGCCTAATTGCTAATATTATTAATCTCATTTACTTAATTATGTATCACGTTAAATTTTCTCGATTAATTTAATTAAATTTTTCGATTAATTAAACTAAATTTTACTTTTGTTAAGATGTTCAATCAAACTTTATCTCATTGATTATATTATAAATCACGTTTATCTAATTTTCTATCACTTTTTATTTTCGTTTTAATACCTTAATTTATTATTATCCTATTTATTTACTTTGAACATCTTTTCTTATTATTATTTCGCATTCACTTTTATCTTTGTCTTATTTATCTACTTTGTTTCACTTTTAGTCACTTATTATTACCATGTTTAACACTTTTTTGGAAACTTACGTTTTTAATATTCTCTTTTATCGCACACTAGTCATATTAGTGATGTTATTATACTCACTATTTATATCATTTATTAATATTATCTTAATTGATCTGAATATTTTTTATTATTCCACTTAAATTATTATTACCACTTTTAGACACTTTGTAAGACATTTTTCTACTATATACTTCTATCACACACTGTGTTCACTTTATTTTTCAATTTCTGAGGTTTTTTGTCCATTTTTGATGTTTTTTCAAATCGACATGTTCACCGTATGGGCGCTCGAGTCCTTCTGGAAATCAGGCCTTCTATTTCTTTTAGGTAGCACAGTCCCTCGAATATCCATTTGAATTCTCCTTTGTCAATCCCTCGGAGCAGCCGGGCTGGGTCTCCTTTGGGGGGCCTACATAGGAGGGATCCGAGACCCTGAGGGACACGTCCTCACCGTCGAAGAAGAAGCCCTGTTACAGAAGTTCTGTTTTCTCCGTGACTGGAAATCCGGGATATTTCAGCGTTTCGTCTTCCTCTTCTTCTTCCGTAGTCGGGACGTCTCTGTCTTCTCCAGTTTTCTTCTTCTTCTTTTCTCTTTGCTTTTTCTTTTTGGGGCTTTTCTTGGGATTTTCGTTTTTGGAATTGTCCTCCTCTGTGGGCACCACTTTTTTCTTCGGTTCCGTTGCTTTTTCTTTTTCATTTTCTTCAGGCAGGTCAGCAAAATGGATTTTAAGTATATCTTGCGAGGCGGGGTTGGGCGGGAACCATAGCGTTTTGTTTGTCCCGTTTTTCTGCAGGAGTCAGTTGAGTTTCTTCGCAAAAGTTACCAGGTTTGCCCGGTGAGCAAATATGACCATGGCCATTAACTCCTCGAGCAACAATATAGTATTAAGACGCATTGATGAAATGGCAGAGGTTATTGAAAATCAACTAGTTGCATTTTACAAGTAAGGAATTTTGCGTTACAGATCAATGAAATACTTTAACCTAATAATCGAGCTTTTTCAAGGTCTTTGAAGATGAAAGTGAACTCAGAGAAGAAATGCTTTTGTGCCATATATCAAAGGAGCATCAATATTTAAAGAAGTATTGGAATATTAATATTTCTAAGAAAAAATATTCCGATGGGTAACATCATAGCATGTGCAAATGATGGTGCTGCTGCTATGGGAGGTAGATACAAGGGCTTTATTGCATATTAAAAAGAGGCTGTCCCTAATGTGTTTATAGTGCTCACGTGGCTCATGACAGCATTTTTTTCCGGTCATTTTAGTCACACTAAAACGGGCCAGCGCATTTTTAAATATTTTATTGGCCGGGTGCTGCAGCTGACATCTTGAAGCATTGTCGATCGTGCGATGTGTGTCAGAAGACGTCCGCTAAGGGGCGGGTCAAACCTGCTCCCTTACAAAGGGGACCAGTCATTACTGAACCCTTCTCCAGAGTGGCCATCGACCTGGTTGGCCCTATCCACCCCCCTTCGAGCGAAGGGCACAGCTACATTTTCACCTTGGTAGACTTTGCTACCCGTTTTCCCGAGGCTGTATCCCTTCGCCAAATCGACAGTATTTCTTGCGGCGAGGTCCTCATTTCCATCTTTTCAAGGGTAGGCGTCCCCAAGGAAATACTCTCCGATAGAGGCCGACAATTCACCTCTGAGTTGATGGAGTACGTAGGGAAGCTGCTCATGGTAAAGCCCCTTTTTACCACCCCCTTCCGGCCACAGACAAACGGGATGTGCGAGAAATTAAATGGAAATTTAAAATCCATCATTAAGAAGATCTGTGCCGAGCAGCCCCGCGAATGGCACCGATATCTCCCGGTCGCCCTATTCGCCTATCGGGAAATTCCCCACCGTACATTAGGCTTCGCCCCGTTCGAGCTCCTTTATGGACGTGATGTACGCGGGCCACTCTTTATTTTAAAGGAGTTGTTAATCAAGCCCCAACTGGATCAAGAACTCCAGTCATCTTACGCCTATGTCTTGGACCTACGCCAGAGGCTCGAGAAATGCGCAAACATCGCCTATGAAAATGCCGATGTCAATTTGGAGAAATACAAAACCTATTTTGATGTCAGGTCCGAAGATCGTAAATTTAAGCCCGGTGATTAAGTACTCCTGCTCCTTCCCACAGCCAGTAATAAATTACTGAGCTAATGGAAAGGTCCGTACTCGGTCCGCGAGGTACGAGGACCGGTAAATTACCCCATTGGTACCCCAGCAGGCGATAAGCTCTATCACGTCAACTTATTAAAAAAGTACCACCGGCGCGCCCATGGAGATACCTTCGTAGCACTGGACGAAACATCGGCGCTTGAAGAGGATTACCCCGCGGAGTCCCTTAATGTAATCCAGACAGTGTGCATCCAACCTGATGCCGATTACCCTCTTCCTTCCCTACCAGGCGAGCCTTTTGAATCTCTGACCTGGACATCGACGCGCAGCTGACACCACATCAAAAGAGTCAGCTACAAGAACTATTATGTCAGTTCGACGACGTTATTTCAGAGAAGCCTGGGTGCGCTACTAGTTTCGAGCATGATATCAAATTAACAATCTTAGAACCCATCCGTTCAAAACCCTATCCCATGCCGATTCATTTACGCCAAGCCTTTAACGCCGAAGTTGATAATTTAATTAGTTTAGACATAATAGAACCTTCCACCTCTAGTTATTGTTCCCCAATCGTCATGGTCAAGAAACCTGATGGCTCTTATCGGATGTGCATCGACTTCCGGAAGTTAAATTCGGTAACTGTGTTCGACGCCGAGCCCATCCCGTTGGTAGACCAAAACCTCCACCTTTTTGAAAACGCCAAGTTCATCTCAGAACTCGATTTGTGCAAGGCGTATTATCAAATCCCCCTCCGGCCCGAGGTGAAAGCATATACCGCCTTTGCGACGGAGAAAGGCCTTATGCAATTCAAGTGCCTTCCTTTTGGCCTCGTCACTGCTTGTAGCAACTATAACCGTCGCATGAGAAGGTTGTTGGATGGACTTCCGAATGTATCCTTTTACTTCGATAATGTCTACGTCGCTACTCGCGAATGGAGTCACAATTTAACCACCCTGTTAGCTCTCTTCGAGCGACTGCGCGAAAATGGCCTCACCATTGGCCCCAGCAAATGCCATTTTGCCCACGAAACCATAAAATACTTGGGTTTCAAAATAGGACAAAGCCAATTGGGTCCCCAAGAGGACAAGATTAAGGCAATCGCCGACATGCCCCTCCCGATTACAAAGAAGCAATTAAGATCGTTCCTAGGATCAGCTTCGTACTATCGGCAATTTGTTCCGAATTTCGCTGCAATTTCGGCACCCCTCAGCTCCCTTTTAAAAAAGAATTCAGCCGATCGTCTACGTTGGAATGATGTCGCTGTTTCCCATTTTAATCAGCTCAAGAGTAAGCTCATTTCTGCCCCCATTTTAAAGTTGCCCAACCCGGAAAAATCCTTTGGGATTAAGACCGACGCGAGCAACGAGGGCATTGGAGGTGTACTCCTTCAATACGAGGATGACGGAACGAGTCATCCAGTTGCATATGCTAGTCGCCAATTATTACCACGCGAAAAGAGATATGCCACTATAGAGAAGGAAGCTCTATAAATTATCTGGGTTATAGACAAATTCCAAATGTACTTGATAGGAAAAGAATTTCAGATAGGAACCGACCACCGTGCGTTAGCATATATTCGGAATGTGCGACACTCCAACGGCCGAATCATGCGCTGGAGTTTACTCTTGCAAGAGTATCAATTTAAAATAAATTATATAAAAGGTTCCGATAACCAGGTCGCTGACGCACTCAGTAGGAATGCGTTACCGAATAGCGTAGAGTAATTGTATTCGTAGGATTAGGATTCCATGTATGTATATACCGTCTTGTACGACTTAAATTAGATTCTCTTGTAAGATAATTAGTTAATGTATATGTCTGAATTTTGTAACACTCAATGTCTATTTTATTTGTATGTATATATATTTGTACCCATTAAATTACGTATAAATTATTTTGTCCCATATGTACTAATTTTATATCATTTCATTGTTCCATGCCCCTTTTTTTTATTAAGTTTGTATTAAAGGTTATTTTCCCCTGTAATCAAAAGATCAAAATAATCATATGTATTGAGGTAATACTAGTTAGGTGCATGAAGGTACGGTTGGTACAAGAAAACGAGTTCCCCACAACGGAGCTCTATCGTTGTCCCTTCTCTCTTTTTTTTCGAAGTGACAACTTCCCCCGGAATGGAGGGGTGTGATAGAACGGGTTGAGGCCGCTTAATTTCAACCACTATGACATGTTATTTAAAACCACGATGCTACCCACGTGCATCTTCGCTTTGAAGCCTGGTGCCTTATCGCAGCCACCTGGGTCAATGTTTAAACAAGGAGGTTTATCTTCCCCCGTTCGCCCCAGCGCGGACCTCGCCAGATTGAGTTAGGCTTATGGGCAGATAAGGCATTGTTCCCAGGCTCGGCTGTGCATTCCCTCGAAGCTCCCACTCCATTGTCCCCCACGCCAAGGAGTGTCCTGACTATTTATTTGGAAACTTTACCACTAAGATCAGATTAGAGATCCAGATTTTCTTCGCGAGACATCACTACGGTCCAGTCTCACCTTGTGCACCAAAGGGCCCTCGAACTCGAGATCCACCATCACTTGTCCAGAAGAAGGACAATATCCCTTGAGTGCCAAGGTTCGAGCCTTCGTGACGCCAAGTCCACAAGGCTTCCCCTGTTGTTCAGAAAGAGAACAACGTTAGAACAGCCATTGTTCGTTCGAGCCCGTTGACAAGAAACGGTTCTCACCCCCCCCCCCTGTTGTTCAGAAGAGAACAACGTAGAACAGCTATTGTTTGTTTGAGCCCGTTCGCCAAGAAACGGTTCTCACCCTTCCCCCTTGTTGTTCAGAAGAGAACAACATTAGAACAGCTATTATTCTCGAGCCCGTAGACAAGAGACGGTTCTCACCCCCTTTCCTGTTGTTCAGAAGAGAACAACGTAGAACAGCCATTGTTATTCAAGCCGTTCGTCAAGAAACGGTTCTCATTCCCAAGACGCCACGTCAGGATCATTTAATTACCCCCCCCCTCCTTCGGCTGGAACTCGCCAGCGGACCGAAAATTCCTTCACGTCGCCTTCCTCTGCACAACAAGTATAATTACGTAAGCTGAACGTTACTTTTGAGTATTTGACCCTTTTGTCAACTCTATCCTGTGCTTTAAATGGTTTAGCGAACCATCCCATCCCTTTAACTTTATATTTGTTTTACCTTTTTAAATCTATCTTAATCCTCGGATTAGCTAGATTCCCCACGACCCTTTCCATTCTCTGTTTATGTCAATATTTTCCGTTTTGTGTGTTGTTGATAGTTTTTATTAATAAAACTCTATTTTATTAATGATAGCAATATTATTATCCTCGAGCTCAGTTCCACTTCTTAAGCATATCGAAGATACATAATATCGGCCAGCCTAGACATCCACGCACTCTAAAGATAATTAAATAAGTTCCCTCAACGAATAGTTATATAGTATATCGTCGAGAGTCCATTCTACGACAATCATATTATAGTCTAGTCTAGCAGAGTATCGGCCGAAAGGTTATGATGTTATTGCCAAAACAAAATAATCCTCGGGATAATCTTGGGAGGACTTTGGCAATTATATCATTTGAAAGAGAATGTAAAACAACATAAGGGTTTTGAATTTCGTTAGAATCGGCCGAAGAGTTATGATGTTATTGCCAAAACAAAATAATTACAGGGCTAACCTCGGGAGGACTTTGGCAATTAAATAATTCGAAAGAGAATGGAAAACAACATAATGGGTTTGAATTTCGTTAGAATCGGCCGAATAGTTATGATGTTATTACCAAAACAAAATAATTCCCGGGAGGATTTTGAAAATTATAGCATTCGGAAGAAAATGTTAAACAACATAAAGGTTTCAACTTTCGTTAGAATCGGCCGAATAGTTACAATGTTATTACAAAAACAAACAAAAAAGCAAAACGTGGACCGACCGACCGACCGACCGACATAGTGAGATGTAGAGTCGCTCGCGACCTGTGGAATTGCGTATGCGCAATAAATAGACATGACTGGTATCTTTATTGAATATATTATGCATACGTAATATTGAAGTACTTTGGGGGCTATAATAATTTCATGGGTTACAGAAAAATTCTGGGTTCAAAGGGGGCCATGGGTTAAAAGAGATTAGGAATCCTTGGTCAAAAGGACTTCCCACTTGGAAGAACGCCTTGACAATTTCATTGTAAAATGCAGGATAGTCTGTGAGACGGTTAGATACCACAGCAGATATCTTTTTCTCCTTTTTGGCTGAGATATATATATATATATATATATATATATATATATATATATATATATATATATATATATATATATATATATATATATATATATATATATATATATATAAGAAAATTATTGCAGTAACGCAATTAATTGTGTGGTTAAAAGGCTATTTTTTGGCAAACCAGTCTTCCTCAAAACCTTCGGAAGGAGCTCTTCTCACATACACGAAAAGGTAGCACATAAAATAGGCGTTCTCTCAGATAGCCTTAAGAACTATCTTTCGATTAGAGTTTTCAAGTGTCACCCATGCTTTTCGAAGAGAATGGAAAATTTGTTTGATTCTCCAATTTCGCCTCGCTAATCGAAAGATAGTTTTTTTTGGCTATCTGAGAGAACGCCTATTTTAAGTGCTACCTTTTCGTGTATGTGAGAAGAGCTCCTTCCGAAGGCTTTGAGGAAGACTGGTTTGCCAAAAAATAGCCTTTTAACCGCATAACTAATTGCGTTACTGCAATAATTTTCTTAATTTATAAGGCGAGGCGAAATTGGAGAATCAAACAAATTTTCCATTCTCTTCGAAAAGCATGGGTGACACTTGAAAACGCTAATCGAAAGATAGTTTTTTGGCTATCTGAGAGAACGCCTATTTTAAGTGCTACCTTTTCGTGTATGTGAGAAGAGCTCCATCCGAAGGCTTTGAGGAAGACTGGTTTTCCAAAAAATAGCCTTTTAACCGCATATATATATATATATATATATATATATATATATATATATATATATATATATATATATATATATATATATATATATATATATATATATATATATATACAAAGTAAGCACTGCTACTCCGGACAATCGGGATAGGAACGGAATATACGTCCTTTATAAATAGCTGTAGGTCTCGATAACGAGAACCTAAGAATGGGGCGTAAGATGAAAATTTATTTGCTTCGCAATACACGGATGGCGGTTGTCCTGGAAACGGGGATAGTCGTACGAGCCCAAGCGTATTCCGACTTCCTGGTGAGAGCGAGAGAGACGAGGAAATCGGGAGCTTGCAATCGGTGCAGCGGCAGAGGAAATTGCAGCAGATGCTGGCAGATCCTCGCTGTATGAACTTCTGATTAGCTTTACTTCTTAGAATAGAAGAAAAGGTGTGAGAGAGTGTAAAAGGCTAGTGCGTCCAGAGCTATCCTGCCCCATCTCCTCTCTTCTGGTCCACTGTCGGGACCAGAAGTGAATAGAATGGGCAAGAGAGCCCTGACTCCTCTTATTTCCCCTTTCCCCACTCCCTGCGCCTTGCGGCACCAGTGAGAGGGTAACGGGGGAAAGAGGAGGAGGACAGAGAGAGGAAGAGGAAAGGGAGCGATAGTACAGGAAGAAACTAGTAGAAGATCAAACAGATGACCTAGGTGGTCTTGACCCTACATCTAAAACGCGGTGCTAATACCACGGTGTGCATCACCCACCCCCGTATATTTGTAGATACCGTTAAGAAAGCCAGTAACCAAGAGTTAGTGAGGAATGGAAAGAAGTTAGAGGTGTGCGGTGAGCCGCAAGATGCTTGGAGGTCAAGCTAATCTCTGTCCATTTTATTTAGTTGGAAGTTGGGATTATAGTTATAGAGGAAGTACCTGAGATCCAGGTGTCTGAGCTTTCCGTTTTTGTTACCTAGTACTTATAGTTGGCGTTCAAACCGTTATTAGTGTGTGTTTGTTTTTAAGTAGAATTTGTTTGTTTTTCTCGCATGTTATGTTGTATTCTAACTGTCTATTCTTGCATGTATGTTTTTTCTTTTATCTCTTCGCTTTCACATTTTCTGTTCCTCAAGGGTTTTTGTTACCCTTTCCTTCGTCGCTTTGCCGTATCTCTCTCACACTCTCTCTCTCTCTCTCTCTCTCTCTCTCTCTCTCTCTCTCTGTTGTCACATTCGGTGATGTATCCTTTCTGCTACGTGTAGATGTCTTCTTCTTCTTCGTCGATTTCTTCTATAGTCGCCTCGATGAAAGTCCTTGGTTCATATTCTGCCTGGTGATAGGCTTTCCATTTCTTACCTGGCTTCTGTATGGGATTCTGGTTAATGGTAAGTAGTGTAGCTATGTGATCGCTAACCGGTATGTCAACCGGTTCCAAGTGGAAATTAAATGGCAAGTTAACGTTTGCGAGGCAGATATCTGGCTTACTTGTCGTTCTGTTATGTATATATGTGGAAAAATCTGGCCCCAGTCTTTGGAGCATTCTCCTATCTAGCATTGTTTTCAAATGCCTGCCCACGTTGTTGTTTGTTCTATATCCGTTTTGCGCACAGTGTGCGTTCAAGTCTCATATAAATATGACTGGGTTCCTGTTATTAAAAAGCTTAGTGAAGTTGTTAATTGGTAATCCGTCTCTTCTTCGGGGTTTGTACCCCGTGGCTATTATAAGACTAGATGGTTCTAATTTTACCTCTACTGCTGCATAGGATTCGGTTAGTCCTTGGTGAGTCTTATAATCTAGTTCCTTTTTGATCGCAATTGCTACTCCGTCGTGTCTTTGTCCCGAAGGATTCGTTGCTACAACATTGCAATTCCATATTTTTATTTTTTTCTATTTCTAGTTCTAATCCGTGGCCACATATTAAAATAACATCTGGGTCTAGCTCTCTAAAGATATTTTCGTATATGCATTTTTTACCTATCCAACCGTTAGTATTAATTTGAAGTATTTCCAATTTAAGTTTGTCCATTTTGATATTGTTTTTTAGGTTTCCGTTTGTTTCTTTAGGTCTTGTTTATCGTTTCTTCTTCTTTCTCTCGTTCTGTTCCCGTATACACATGATTAATTCATTTCCTTTCTGCGATAGTGATGTAGACGTGATCGGGGACTGCTGCCGTTGGATTGATGTCTTATGTGAGCTGGATCTGGATCTTCTTTTCTTTGGGGCTTTCTTTCTGGTTACTCTAACCTCCTGGGCGGATTCTTCCGTGCTGCTGTCCGAATCAATTTCATCAATATTTGAGTCTTCATTGTTTTCCTCCTGCGGTTTTACTTCTTCGACTAGTGCTTTTGTTGTTTTGTCACTAATCTTCACCTTAAATATTGCTGACGAATCCACATCCTTGGGAAAGTTCATGGGTTCTAAACCGCTGTCCTTGAGCATTCCGTTTAGGGTATTCGCGTAGCTTCCGGGGTTGGCAATGTTCAATATGTGCGAGTGCAAGATACAGGTCAGTATCTTGACATTCAATGTTCCGTCAATGCTGAGTTGTGTTTCTGCCCTTTGGTTGTTTACTGTATTTTTTGTCGCTGAGGCGTATGTTATGTTTTTTTGTCCCTTCAATCTCTCTTCGTTTTCCTTCCTTTTTATTATGTCTTTTCTTCTCGGGCATGACATCGCCATTGTCCGTTGTGGTCCTCTATGTTTGGTCGTGCTCTGGAATGCTCGGTGGGTGTGCCCCTCCATATCGCACTCCGAACATATTGTGAGGTCTTTTTTTGGACATTCCGCCGTTATATGGTCTTCCATTTCGTAACAACGGAAGCATATCTGTATGTTTACGAATGCGTCTCTCTGGATGTTGGTTTGTGGGATCCTAGTGTAGAAGGCAATAAGTCCTTTATCCATGATTTTGGTAGCCATTTCGGTGTTTTCACAGACGATCTTAAACACGTGAGTATGATCCATGAATTTTATAATGTCATGAATTTTCAGCCACGGTTGATTTTCTTCCAACTCCTCCTTAATATCCTGAGGAGTGTTCATTTCTACCCATGGTTCAACCTTCTTGCATACGACTGATCTATTGGCCGTGATCTGTGGGGGGGGAGGGGGGGGAGGGGGGTCACTTCAAGGTCTAGTTTGTTGAGTGTGATGCTGCCCGCGGAGGATAGGAGTTTCTTTCTCGACATCCTTGTTTTCAGGGCAGATCACGATGAATCCTGTCGGGACATCAAGGTACTTAATTAGTGGGATCTGCAGGTCAGTAAATATCTGTTGGGCTACTTCTTGTGGAGTCTTCTTCCTTCCGTTGGGCTTGAGTCTCAGGGGGAGCCTTTTGATGAATTCCATTTTGGTGTCGGTAATTGGGGGGGAGGGGGGTAATTCCCCCTTTCCTACTCTGTAAAAAAGTGACAGAATCTAATAGTCTGAACCATATTGGGTGTGTACCTTAGTGCCTTAAATACCTGCCTATAACCACACTCCGCAACCTCCTACCTTAATGGGCCTACTCTAATAGGCGTCTCTCCAAGGTCTCCGGCTCGAGTCCTTAAGGGTGCAGCGACGTGGAATAGGTTATTTGTGCAAATTTAACACGAACTCGCGTATCCAAAATTTTCACAAAACTTTACCTCCTTTATCAGGGAAAACTTTACTTGAGCGTAAAGAAAAACAACAGATGATCTGAGCCTGCAGCTCTACTTCTTAGATTTAGGGGGTCCCTATTATATCCGTCACCATGAGCACCTACGCGACGAAATTCAACCGACTTTCAGTTCGTCGACCCGCGTTCCATTGTTATGGCGTAAACTAGGTAGTAAGTTATCGAACCACTCTTACCAGGAGATACGGCGTAAGTTACAAAGGGGTCGTAAAGCACGTGGTAGGTTACAGAAACAGAAACACTAATAACAATGCCTTCCGAACAAGTACCGAGTAGAATAAAAATACAAAAACCAGGGTCTAAAATACTGAAAGTTTTTCTAACAGATTAAAGGAAGCGACGGCATAAGTGGTTAATCCGGAATCAGTTTGCCTTTATAGTTTAAAGCATGGGAAGGCGAAAGTGGTGGGGATGAAGGGAAAATGAAGATGTCTGGTTACATTTTTCATCCTTTTTACCATACCTTCTGTTTTACCAGAGCAGGACCGGGGATGGAAAGGGTGAAGGCTCAGAATTAGAAAATGAAATACTCTGATTCTCACCTCATTTACTGGAATTTCATCGTCCTTGCTTATTGTTTTGATGAAAGGACGATCGGCGTCTCCAGTGCCAATGGTTCCATTCCTTATACCACTTTCGCCTACCCCAATGACTTAACTTCAGGTCAATTAGCTCTCACCGTATCGAGTCTGTGTCGATGCCAATGGTGGACAAACGGGCCATAAATAATAAATACGTTGCAAGCCCCCGTGTGGCGGAGAGCTCGTTTGGCTGCTGGAGCTGCGAACAAATAGGGCCTTTATGGAAGCAGGATTATTACTACAGTCATGGGCAAAAGTTTTAGACTATTATACTTTTTCCATATAAGAAAATTACTTGAAGTAATAAAACGTTTCATTTTATTTAGAATGTTTGTATCATAATTTGAAGGTAAAATATACAAAAAATTGATCCCAAATCCATTTTATTAATAAATACAATCAATTGATGCACGCAGTTAATATTTACAATGATATCCTTTGTTCTTCACGACTGTTTCAATTCGTTTTGGCATAGTAGATACCAAATTTGATATATCTTGACTGATATTGCTCCGTTTTTCTTCATTAAGCACCAAAAACTATTGGGTTGAGAAATAAGTTCTTGCGGTTTTATCAAATTTATTCATTACCATTAACAATTTTAGAAAAACTTCCCTTTTAATTGGTAACAATATGTAATAAGATCAATAATGTATTCTCCGTTGTTATTTGCGACTTCTTCCCAACGTTCAAATAGTTTTTCGATGCCTCTGCAATAAAAATTTCTTGATTTTGACTCGAAGAATTCGTCTAACCAGGTTCTTAATTCCACATCAGTATTGAACGAAACGCCGCGTAAATTGTTGGGGAGCGATCGGAACGGATGAAAATCCGATGGAGCCAAGTCTGGCGAATATGGGGGATGCGGCAGGATTTCCCAATTGAGCGTTTGGATGGCGTCTTTTGTCATATTGGCAATGTGAGGACGAGCATTGTTGTGTTGCAAAAGGACTCCATAACGTCGATAAGGTCGCTTTTCACGAATAGCTTCGGTGAGTCGATACATTTATTGAACCTAGAGTTCTGCATTGACAATCTCGTTGTTCGCAAGAAGCTCATAAAGAATAATGCCTTCACAATCCCACCACACACACAGCATCGTCTTTCAGGATGAAGTCCTTGCTTTAATCGCGGAAGTGGTTTTTTATTGGGGCTAAGCCATTGTTTTCGATGGTTCATGTTGATATAAACAAACCACTTTTCGTCGCCAGTGATGATGCGGTGAAGAAATCTGTTCTTATATCCACGAGTAGCCTTGTGACAAGCAAGCAAGCCTTCGGCAATCGTGGAGCGTTGAAGTTTGTTGCTTTCGCTCAAAGCGTGCGGAACCCATGCACCGAGTTTTTGTACTTTCCCCATCGAATGAAGGTGATTCACTACATTTTTCTGATCACACGCCAATTGTGCAGCCAATTCTCTAGTCTATTGAGGAGGATTTTCATGAAGAAGGTCGTTCAATCGATCCTCATCCAACTTAATGGGGCGACCAGAACGTTTTTCGTCATTAAGATTGAAATGACCGTTTTTGAAACGTGAAAACCACCATTGAGCTGTCCTTTCTGATAAAGCATTTTCTCCGTACACAGGACAAATATCGCGACGAGCTTTGGCTGCGTTTGCATTGTTCCCGTCTCGATTGAAAATGAATAACAACAAGTGTCTAAAATGCGCCTTTCTTTCAACTTGACATTCCATTTTGAGGGTACAGAACAAAAATTAAATTAACACAAC
The DNA here is from genome assembly GCA_963969495.1 of Ceratothoa steindachneri. Classification (NCBI taxonomy): domain Eukaryota; kingdom Metazoa; phylum Arthropoda; class Malacostraca; order Isopoda; family Cymothoidae; genus Ceratothoa; species Ceratothoa steindachneri. The sequence goes on from OZ018317.1 coordinate 209,286,550, forward strand.
TTTTAAATAAACCGCAATGATTTATTACTCAACTTCAAGACGTAGCCTAAGTAAAAGCCTAATAGTCTACGCTGTTAAGAGACGTAGCCTAACCTTTGCAAATTTTGATCTCATTATTTATTATTATTTCTTAATATGTGCACAAATCACGTCAAAAAAAACTTAAATCAACACAACATTAAAAAAAAACGCAAGAACTTATTCCTCAACCTAATATGTAGTGCCCAATTACAAGGTGGAGTAGAGCCAACAAGGTACCTCACAATTTGAGCAGCACGTTGGCCCTATGAAATCTTGAAATAGGTACACAAACCAAATACTTAAAAAAAATATATTATTTGTTAATAATTAATGTATTAATGCAAAGCAAACTGTATACTTGTAAATAATGCAAAACCGCTAAGCAATGAAATCGCTATGCTCCCACATTTACACAAACATTTACACATTAGAAAACATGGGTGAGCTTACGGTTTGGTCTGCGCGGTGATATGGAAGAGAATTAAAACAGCTGTTCATACAAGTAATGGAGCTGATAGCGCTGTAGTCTGACCCATGGTCTTTTGACATGGATCCGCGAAAGGTGGAATCTTATTTTGCTACGAATGTCAGCCCGACTAAATATTAGTCAGATTTCCAAATACAAACACTCTCTTGGTGTACACGCGTCTACACTATATAATGCACATACTCTCCGGTAAAATAGGCTCCGCCCAGATCTCGGATTGGAAAAGTGGAGGCACGCCCCCCTTCCAATCTTTCAAAGAGAGAATAGTCAGTGACAAGATTGACACCAACATTAATATCACGGTGACAGGTTCTCGTACAAGGACATAAAGACAGTCAACAACAAATGCCTGATACAAAAACGTGAGCATATGACAAACCAAAAAGTAACTCAGCGATTCCACTTGCCAGGAAGCAGCGGTTGCCATAAGACCAAGAATAAACCTACAAAACCGATATTTTCTAATTTCCTTACCTCCGTCGGTTACCGTTTAGACCAGTGGATAACCACCAGGCCTTTCGAAGATTTAATTGGAGTCAGATTTAATTCTACAGCATAACCAACAATAACCTATAACCTCCCTGCCCCCTAATCACCCATAACTATTCACAATTAGATGGCTTTTGTTTAATTAACGTTAGTAAGTATTCCATTCTCCTTAGATGAGAAGCAGACCCAGACATGGAGAGTGTCGGGATGCTTAACTGTGATCACAACACATGACTCATGAAAACGTCCACTTTTCTCCTCCTAATGAGGGATCTAGCAGAAGCTCTAAACAAGCGGAAGGAAACTTTATCAGCGAGTATCAGATTGGCCAAGTTTTTTAACAGTCTATTCTTGATAACGAGTTGGAACGAATTAATGTCCGATTTTAGGGTATATATTAAAGATGAAAAAATTATGACTAAGAAAATATTAATTATAAACACGACCACCATTGCTTTCAAGAACCTCATCCAGCTGCCAATATGTTATAAGTGGCACGTTTGTAAAACTTTTTAGGTTTTGATGCAAAATATGAATCCAACTCGTTTTCGACCTCTTCTCTCGATGTTAAGCTAATACTTTAAAGATATTTCTGTAATCCCCTAAACAAGTGATAATCATAAAGAGCAAGGTCAGGTGAATATGTAGGATGAAGCAATATTTTCCAAGCGAGATCCTCCAAAAGATCTTTGGTCATTCAATCTGTGTGAGGATGGGCATTATCCTAATAGAGGATGACACCGCTTCTGTTGACAAAGGAGGGTCTTCTTTGACCTATTGCGGCTTTCAAACGATGAATTTGATTGCAATAGAGATTAACATTAAGTGTTTAACAATACGAATTGGACAATTCTTTCACAATCGCACTATACACTCAACATGATCTTTTTGGTTGAAGTCCTCCTCTCTGATCCACGAACCGTGGCATTTAACGTTATGCCAAAGGATCCACTCATCATCACCAGTAACAAACCTGCCCCCAAAATGATGTCTGAAGTTGTCATGATAGCAATAACTCACAACAAGCAATCACTGAAACCTTTGCCATCCTTTTTTAGTTTGTATATAATAGTGGTATTAGTTACGTTCAATTGTTCTGTGAATTCCCTAGAAGTTGTAGCAAGATTTACTGTATAACAGTTTTCAACTCTTCGGAATCAAGTTCTTTTGAGCGACCTTTTTTTGGTCCGTATTTTGGACCGTAATCCTCACTTAGGAAACTGAAAAATTACCACTGCAGCTCCTTTCATTTACTTCATCATTCCCATAATTGGTCTGAATGGATTTTACCAATGTACTTGCATTGACACCTTTATGAAACTCGTAGAGTAAAACATGTCTAATGTGATCCTCCGATGGGAGTACATAGGGGTGAATACCGAAGAAGATTATATACATTGTTTTATGATATGAGAGAAAAAGGTAGAAATTACTCATTGTGGCATTCCTAAACCATAAAAAGAGGCACTAGTTTAATAAATTCATTTTAAAACTTTATTCTAAAAATCAGACATTACTTTCGTTTCTACCTGATATTTTCTATTAAAGTAGACCCTATCCGTAAGTTGTTTTTGTGAGATGAGGCTTCTTCACCTCCCTTATTGACTTGAGACCTTTTTCGAAAAGTCTCCGCCTCACTGTGGTAAGCTTCGGCCAGGACGTTCCGAGGTCTGGTACGTATCCACGACCAAGCAACCGGCCTCCCTGATCATGCTCGGCGTCGTGGCTTCGAATGGTGAGAAAAGCAGCCGGTGTGGTTCGCGACCGGTTACAGGCTCACCGCGGCCTATTACAGGGACATCTTGGCCACGAAAGTCCTGCCCTAAGTAAGAAAGATCACGAAGAAGGCGGAGTAGGTCTTTCAGCAGGGTGGTGCCCCGGCCCACACCATGCAAGAGTGGTTGCGAAGGATTTTGGTCGCAGTAGTCGCCCGACCACAATCCCCTCAACTACAGCGTATGGGCGCATGTCGAGGGCAAGGCTTGCAAGGTCCACCACAGCAACGTCGACGAGCTGAAGTCCCCCGTCAGCCGCATGTGGGTCAACATGAGGAAGGACTTCGTCTACAGTGTGCGTGGCTTTAAGGTCTCGGCTGGAGCGCGTGCTCGCCATCTCGGATTAATATTAATATTTAAACACATATTTATATGTTAAAACTATAAAAAACGTGTATGTTTAACTGCATCGAAACTATCATTGTATCTTTTGTTCAAAGCGTCTTTAAAAGTGTAACAGGACTTTTGCAATACCCGGTAGAATATTTGAGTCATGGAGCGTGCTACTTACAGAGGTAGCTAATAGTACCAGCATTAAGTAATTCAAAGATCGAAATGACCAAATGGTGCTCATTGCGCAAAGAAAAATTATATAGAAAATTTATTATTATTCTTTAAGTCTATGCTCTATTTTAGCTATACTTACGCATTGGCTTTACTGTCAAAATTCTGGCTGTTCTTTTCCTCAGTACAGTCAGATATTTTCAGTACCCGCAGAGGCTGGTGGGCGTGTAAAGCTTTCGTCTTTATGCAATGTGCCTTTTCTTAACCCGTAGGTTAAGCCTTTCCTTAAATGTGTGGATAATGATTTTTGAGCTACTCCTATTCCTTATAAATTCTTATGACTGACTTACACGTAAAAGCAAACTTTTCCACTTATTGTTTGTCCTAAGCTGTTGCCAAATTGTTTGGATTTATATTCTGTTTTTGTGGGGCTTGTTGCACTTATTTCGTTTTCCCACTAAGTACAGTAGCGCAACTTTCAGTCAGGACTATTAATCCGTAATTATTGTGGTTCTAGTATTTATTTTTGTATTTCTAAATATTTAGTTGTGTGTTTTAGCATGATTATTTATTTAATCTCATTCATGCATTTTTATATTATCCTTTACAACCCTATCCACTCTCACTTAAATTGGCGAGTAACTCCCCAGTCTCGTTAAAAATGAAAACCCACATGTTGAGGCAGGCCTCCTTGAGGGAGTTAGGTCAGGGGTAGGCTGACAAGGAAGGGAGGGGACAGGGGGGGCGGGGAGCCGGAAGAAAAGTTTATGGCTCCGTCTCCAGCTCTTGTTCCACCTTTTTAAAATGTTTGGCTCCGGTTCCGACCCCATTAAAGTTCCAAAATCCAAATGTGATCGAAGTGATAATTGATAATACTCAATAATTAAAAGAACGCAGGATCAATTTTGATATGCAGTAAAGGCTAAAAATACTCTTTTTAAACATACTTATATAATATACAAATGAAAGATAAATAATATGTATATAATTTTGAGTTTGGACGAATTAAGACAAATTAAGATTCATTCCTTTAAAAATTTTGAACTTTTAAATATTAATGTTGCAAAAATTCGACAAAATTGAAATTGAAAATTATAAATAACAATTTATCCTTAAAAATAAGATAGTTTCTACTGAGTCTTCTTTCATTACAAATCTCAAATCTGATTTTATAATTTTTAATCCTGAAAATGATGCTCCACACTAACTTCACTAAGTTGGTAATTCAATAATCACCTGTGCAGCATCTCTTATAAATTTGGGGAACTTTAGTACTGCTTCATGTACCGATAACTTTGACGGTTAAATTTTTCGACCTCAATAAATGACTCTCATACTTCTAACTTGAAATTACCAAATTCAGAGTTAAGAGGAGAAACGTGTGAAGTATCTTGCTTACTTTCCAATCGAGGTCGATTTGCCTGTAGATCATACAGTTAAACAATATTCTTTTCCAAATAAACCTCATTATCTGAATTGCTACTACGAGCACTAGATGCTGAAGATGGCCTATTTGCAGTTTCCGCTTCTGGACAATCTTGAAAATTGCTCCTTCTCAATGCTATGTTATACGAGGGGCGGTCAATAAGTTGTGCAATTCGGATATAAGGAAACGAGATATGAGGAAAAGTGTTTTATTATTTTTAAATATAACTACCCTCGACCTCAATGCACTTGCGCCACTTGTCCCTGAGGCTTCGAATTTCCGACAACCAGAAATCTCCCGACTGCTGTTCAATCCACTCCTGGACGGCGAGCTGGACATCTTCATCGTCCCTAAACCGGCGTCCACGCAGTGCAGCCTTGAGCTAGCGGAATAAAAAGTAGTCGCTAGGGGCCAGATCTGGACTGTAGGGGGGATGGTTGAGCTCCTCGAATCCGCACTCGCGCAGGGCAGCTTGTGCAACTCTGGCCTCCGAACTTTGACGACGTTGAAGTCGATCATGGGGTGTCAGGTTTCTAGGGACCCAACGGGCAGAGACCTTGGCCATGGCCAAATTGTCGTGGATGATGTTGGTAACATTTCCATGTGATATTACACGTTCTTCGACCTTCACCCGTCGATTTTCGAGGATCATCCTGTCCACATGGGCCACATTGTCCTCGTTGGTCATGTTTGACGGGGTTCATCTTCAAGGGACTCACGACCATGGCGTAACTCCCTATTCCAGCGAGCAATGGTTGCATAGGAAGGGGCGGTGTTGGTGTACACTGCAACCATGCGTTCATGGATCTCTTTTGCATTCTTGCCTTCCTTGGTCAAAAATTTTATCACTGCGCGGTGCTCAACCTTCTCCATTGTTGAAAAATTTGTGACTGACGATCTGCGATCAGCTACTGCTTCTTAATAGACGAGGCAGAAGCGTGCGGCGGCAGGACCTGACTTGTCATAACTTTTCCTAACACCCCCACAAACAGCCATCACCCTTCCTCTGTTTTGCCCTAGCGATTCGCAAAACTTATTGACCATCCCTCGTAGTATCTCTCGTAGTCCAAATTCACATTTGGACTGGTAAAATATTTAGTAAGCTCTGGTTCTTAATGTTGACTTTTAGGTTGCTGATACACCAGAAGTATTGGCTGATGACTTTTTAACATTTGCCTCTTTTCATCAGCTTCTAGAATTTTAGAAACTTAAGGATGATTACGATTGTAGGAGAATCGTCACTCCCCCGTTGTCTCTCAGTGGAGACACGGGAAGGTAACCGCAAGAACATCCGGGCCCGGCACCGTGGGGCAAACTCGTAACCACAACCCCTCGCCACTGGTCTCTATGAAAAGCCGAACGGATTTAAACTTCAAAATCTTCTCTACGAGAGTATATTCAATTTCACCTGAAGTAAGAAATTGGAGACGCGTTTCTCTCAAGCTCGAAGGCCAGAGTGAGCAGAGTCGAGACTTGATAAGAAAAACCGTTGGAGTAACAACCTTCCCGAGGCCCGTCTACAAGCCCCCCCCCCCCCACTCCGACCCCTACCCCAGTGGGGTGACGAGGTATAAATAACAAACACTCGTGAAAAACGTGGTAGAATACGTGAGTCTCGAGGCTACAAAGTCCCCGGATTGAGGCCGGGCTACCAAGACTGGACAGGTAGAATACGTGAGTCGCCAGACTACGAAGTCCCCTGCAAGAGAGGCAGGGCTACCAAGGGGGTTAAGAAGCAGCTCATCCTCGAGCTAGTCCCTGGTTATCAAACCGAACGTTAAGTTAACTTGTTCAAGTTCAACATACTCTCGTCAGAGAGACTCTTCATATCCTAGTGCATTCTAAAGCCCAGGGATATTCCTCGACCTTGAGGAATTACGAAAAGAAAAGGAAAAAGGCTCCCCCTCGAGCCCGTTACCCGGTGGCCACACCAAACTCATAAGTTAACTTGGTTGAGGAACCAAATTCAACTTATTCTCGTCAGAGAAACCCACCCTCCCTTTCTATCCTGGTGTATCCCAAAACACCGAGATAGGCCTCGCCCTTGAGGAAGACTGGAACTAAGAAGAAGCTCATATTCGAGCTAGTTCCTGGTACCAAACCGACCTTTAAGTTAACTTGTTCAAGTTCAACTTATTCTCGTCAGAGAAACCCCCCTCCTCTATCCTCGCCCTTGAAGAAGACCGCCCCCCCCCCAGAGTACACTCCCTCCAGAACTCCCCTGAGAGTCAAGGTATTCAAGCCTTAGCGCATCGCTAGACAGTGCGAATTACTCCTCAGAGTAATCCGAAGAGGAGAAAGGAACCTTTTTTCACTATCCCGTGGTGATATCCCTTCCTGCCGAAAGCGTGTGGACCCCAGCTGCCACACTCTCCAAAGTCAGTTGTGGCTTTCAAGTTATTCGTCCGCAGCCTCCATTGGCCGGTCGGCACGCGTCTCGGAGATAATAACATTCCCGAGGTAGAGTGCTCATTGAGTTCAAGGTCAGGCACAAACCCGTTCCAAGGGGTATCCACAAAGGTAGTTGCGGCCAGTAAGGGCCGTTAGCATTTTTTTTTTTAATTGAAGTGAGCATTGAATTAGCCAGTATTAGAGGGTCAAGTTAATTAAAGTAATTTTTGTGTATTTTTAAATTCGGAGTATTTCTGTGGTTCATGTTTTGTTTGGGTAGTAAATTGTTAAATTTAAAATATAAGTTTATTTTGGGAATTCCTGTGTTTTTCCTTCTTATCCTTACGTGTTGAATCGGCTCTTTCTTAAAAACAACAAAATTTGCACTCTTAGATCAAAGCCTACTTCATCAAAGAAGTACTTCACGTTCCACAAGGTATACCACGACAAAAGTGGTGTCAGGTGTGGAATGATCAAAAGAGGTATTTTACGACAACGATTTATGTGATGCTTTCAATTCTATGCTCTTTGAAAAAATTCCTTTTTTGCTTGAAGGTCTCCTAACTTTTGCTCCACAAGTTAAATCCATTCACAATTACATTTACAAACATAATATTTATCATCTGCAGTAACAGTAAAATAGTCAAATACGCTAGACTTTTCTCTTAATCATTTATTTATTATTGAGGGCTTCAAAAATATAACTAATATAGTTATATAGAATATTTATAGTTTAGTCTTAATTAATAAGATTGGATTTTGTAGTTTCATTCTTATTGCAAATCTATCTATTTCTGAAATGAAGTAAAATTTCATTTTCAATGTGTTGTAGAATAATTAAAAATACACTTTTGCTACAAACAAGTAAAACTACCTAGTAGATAAATATTTTAGCCCATGGTAGAAAAATTAGTTTCTTGTAATAACTTTGCCCTAGGAGAAGCGAAATTACTAATTTAATTTCGCCAATCTCTAGTTAGTTTTGATCTAACATTTGGCTATTTTAAACCAAATTTTGCTCGAATATCCTACACGTAACTTAATATACAGTATATGGTGAAATACAGTAATAAATTATTGTGTACTTCATGATATACTATATATTGTTAAATAAAATTTTGTAAAATTATTTGAACTGATATTGTTTTACAAAATTGCTTTGTAGACAAACATTTGCCATATTTGCGTTTTTCCGCTGAACGCATTCTAAAAAAACCCTCTCTAAATGGTATTGTTAATAAGTTATCATCATCATCATCATCATCATCACTAACTATAATTTAAGAAGGGGATTTTTTTGAGTATTTGAATAATAATTTCATCTTAGTTTGGTTATGACCTGTTTTTTTTATCAAAGTTCCGAAATGAATATTTAGTATCGAAATTTTGTGAATTCTTTAAAACTCAAAGAATTACAAAAGGTGAAGTTCAAAAAATTTATTTTTATATATCTTCTTCTTCTATAACTATATTTTAGCAACGTGATATTTTGAAAGGGAAGAATTTTAGTTTAGAGTTCCTTTTGAAAATTATTATAATTGGTGAAGTTCAGAAAATTTATAAAAATTTAACCATGGCTGCTTTTTTTTAGATTTTAAATTTTAATCTTAGTAGCGAAGCGCAAGCTCCGCCCATAGGGGAAGTGGCGAAACAATTGCCTGGTTATTATTATTATAAATCTTGCTTATGCCTGGTTATAGAGAACTTCATTTAATAATAATGATAATAAAAAATCATTTTTAGCTTATGTCCAGACTACTAGCCGGAACTGGAGCTGGTGACATTTTAGTGGCTTCCAGTCCGGCCCCGGCTCCATCAAAAACACCTGGCTACAGCGGCTCCGGCTCCACACCCCTGGCGGGGGAGAGGGACATTTAAGTGCAAATGCAACAACATTTTTACAGCATATTTAACGCACCTATGCCAATACGCACACACGCGTGATTCTCAGGCGGTTGACGTAAGTTTACCCAAGCGAGGAGACAGAAAAAAGAAAAAATATTTTGAATTTACACAAGAAAATTCACTACACTCAGTAGAAACACTATTGGTGCGTGGCGCGAATCTTCACCCTTCTCTCGAAGGATCCGGTTTAGGGCTACAAGTTTGGACGTGCGAATGTTGTGGTCTTTTTTATTCACTTGTCTCTTCTTCCCATTATTATTTCTCTCCTAAACATTTTCCTGTGTTTTTTTTTTCTTCAAAGCTGCATTCCATGAGAATTGCCCTTCTTCGGTGTTTTTTTTCTTTTAATATTTCTTTAATTTCAATTTTTCTTTTAGATTTTTTCTTTAATTTAAGATCTCATCATGGTGACACCCACTGAAGCATCGCTGGTTCTACGGAGTAATGTGGTCATCTAGACAAGTGTTTCCCAACCAGGCGTCAGATGGTCTTCCTAGGCCTCTTTTGTACATTTGAAGGGAGCCACATGAAAATGTTAAGCCTAAATTATAGTTACGCCAATATATCATTTTAATTTATGTCGTTGAATTATTTTCTTTTAAATATTTAATATATTTTTATTTTGTATTTGACTGAAAAAAATTTTTAGGTGGCCACAAGGAAAAAATAAGTGTACCAAGGGAACCATAAGCCTGGATCATTGGCGGATCCAGGATAAAAATGGGGTAGGGGGGAGCTTACCTGAATTCCTCCCTTTGAGGAGTCTGAGTAAAGTACATTGATGATTAATAATGATTATCTTACACAACATTGATAATAAATAACAGCATCTCACACAGGAGTGAGCACCAACTCTCTCAGCTCCGAATTTTTTCCACACATCAGAAAATTATGAATTGTAGTTTTTTTTTACGTCAGATAAGGTATAATACTCAATTTAATAATTATTTATGAGATTTACCTGTATTTTAGACATGTATCATATAAGATACATTCGATCGCAGCGGTTAAAAAAACTTTTTAGATATATTCTATATTATTACATAACTCTTTCTGAATAGCAGAATACAAGTTTGGGTTAAAAAAGAAATATAAACATAAACGGGTCTGAAATTTGGCTATGATTCATGTATAAAACTTGTACCAGCCCCCAAAAGAAACTGTAATTTTTATTCAATTTAATTACTTAGTGTTTTACGATTCTTATACCGTTCTTTTAAGCTCCTAGGGCTGTAGAGTTATGCCAAACTTCTTTTGGATTTAAATAGCCAGATGGCTTACTAATTTTAATTATAATCAATGGAATGAGTTGAAAATTACAGGAGTTTGTACTCCTCGTTGCAGCTACGCCTTCTTTTTCAACAACATCCCACACCAATGAGCTTAATGGGAATATCTCAAATCTCCTTCACTCCCTGAATCCCCGGCAAACGGGTGTAAACTGTAACATTGGTAGGCCTGCTGAACCTGGGTGTCAACTGTAGCATTGGTAAGCCTGCTGGACCTAACATCTAAAAGATTACGTACCTTTCTGCATCGTTAGTTTTCTCTTTAAACAAATCCCGCCATGAACAAAAACTTCAAATAGGGAAGTTCCCTCCCTATAAAGAAGAAAACCTGGAATTGCAGTTATAGGTTTGCAAGAAACCATTCCCAATGGTTCTTACCACCAACATGACACACAAACTCACGGCGTTGTGTGTGTATCAGTAAAGCAACAAAGAGCGACAGAACAAGCGAAGAAACGGAGTCTCTAAAAGCCTATTAGGATTAAAAGGCAGGTATCAAATTTCCTTTAATGCCTGAATTCCCAACCTTTACGATGTGGATCTCTGGAGTTACATCGTTCTGCGGGTCTGTTAGCTAATTTCAATATTTCAACAGAGTTAATTGTAAAATTTAACAATAATAATTTTACGAACATTTCTTCAAAATAGCATGTAAGTGAGTCAAGAGGCAATGAACATATCTTGTATATCACAAGCTCTGATTGGGTACCGAGGGTACGATAAAGTAACTGATTTTCTTCCAGCCTCTGCTGATGACCACTCCGAAAAAGTGAAAAACATTTTCCTTCAGTACTTGAAAGGTTTTCGGATGCGAATACCAAATGGATTAGGGACACATTTCCTGCAGGTGAGAAAAATGCAAAAGATCTAACGACATATTTTAATTAATAGTCTTGTTGAACTTTGTGTGATTCCTTATAACCCGCCTATTCAAGGAATCCTCCATTATCATCAATGACTACCTTGATTCATGCTCTGAAGCGTTCACATGCCCGAATTAGATGATCTTTATCATCTTCGCATAAGTAGCCGGCTGGATAGAGAACTGGTTAAGTGGCAGACGGCAACGGGTGGTGCTGAATGGACAGGCTTCTGAGTGGGTGCCCGTTACTAGCGGGGTGCCTCAAGGTTCTGTCCTGGGACCACTACTATTCATCATCTACGTCAACGACATGGACGGTGACATGGTTGCCAAGATTTCTAAATTTGCCGACGATACCAAGCTTGGTATGAACGTTGCAAAGGATGGAAATATTGCCCGCCTGCAGGAAGATTTTGGGAAGATTGGGGAGTAGTCGGACACGTGGCAAATGCCTTTTAACGTGAACAAATGCAAAGTGATGCATATCGGCCACCGAAACCCCCAATCTCAGTATATCCTTAAGGACACTGCTATTAAATCCACCGACAATGAGAAGGACTTGGGTGTAACAATCACTAGTGACCTCAAGTTCTCAAAACAGTGCATTGAGGCGGAGAAAAAGGCCCAAAGGATGCTAGGCTACATAAAGGGCCAGTGTGTTTGTACAACTCACTTGTCCGACCGCACCTGGAGTATGCCGTACAATTTTGGAGTCCTTCATTTCGAAAGGACATCGCGAGATTGGAACGCGTGCAAGCCAGGGCAACCAAACTGATTTCCTCTATCAGACATAAAAGTTATGAAGATAGATTAAGGGAATTAGATCTGTTCTCGTTGGAAACCCGTAGACTGCGTGGTCAGCTTATCGAAGTTTTCAAAATACTTTGAGGGTTCGACAATGTTGACTCTAGGGATATTTTCACATTTGCTGAGAGCAGAACAAGAAATCACGGCTTTAAACTTGAACTGAAGCGTTACAACCGCGATTTGTGTGGAAAATATTTCACCTACAGTATCTGCGGTAGTTGGAACGCACTTCCAGTGGATGTTGTCAACAGTGAATCTGTTGACCAGTTCAAGTCAAGACTAGACAAGGTCTTGAAAAGTGGCCGTTTAAGGACGAAAAGCATTTGAGCAGAGATGTGCCCGCTCGAATGATAAGTCCAAAGGTATCCTCTTTGAATGGACCATGAGGTCTTCTAGGATACTTTCTTTCCTTGTTACTCCTTGTTACTCTCTATCGAATATGCCCCATACTGTACGTAATAGTCCAGTGAATTGAGATCAAGTGAGCTCAGAGGTCATGGATCTGGGAGAACATGTTCGTGGAAATTAGCACGCATCCAAGCTTGGGTTGTTCTAGCTTTATGAGATGGCGCAGAGTCTTGTTGGAAGGTGTAAGGTCTTCCGTGACGTACTCTGTCTATCCAGGGCCTCAAAACCTCTGTGTAGGCAGCAACATTGACTCTTAAGCCCCGTGAAAAAAGTGAGGAGGTATGACATCTCACTCACTACTAGGACTCCCACAACCATCACAGTTGCTGGAAACTTGGTATGCATTACAGTTGGAACCTCGCTTGGCACTTTGCATGACCATGTCATTTCTTGAGTTTACCCTTTAGTCCTGGTCGAAGGTTTTCTCATCAGAGAAAAACCAAAGCATTCCAGCTTCTTGATGTTTCAACATTGAGAGAAAAAAACGCTTTGAACGGATCAAACGATTCCCATTCGTCTCACCTGATATGGATTGACCTCTTCGCATCACATACGACTTGCAACGGATATATTCATGCTCATCAACTCCTCTGATGGTGAATTATGAAAACTTGAAGTCCTTTGCAACGGCTCTGATCGACTTTTCGGGTTTTCTTTATTTTTTTTCTGTACTTTCTGCAGAAATTCTTAGGTTCTGATGGCATTATAACCTTTTGCATTTGTTTTGTTTTTTTTACATTTTTATGCTAATTTTGGGTCCCTATCAGCAGCTTTCAGGTCCTTTCTAACTTTAGCAACGAAAGATCGGGCAACTTTCAGAAAGCGAACAATCTCTGTATCATTATGTTAGCTTTCCTTGCAACTATTACAATGTGACTTTTCATTTGCTTCGTTACTTCTATGTCATTCAAATTATCAATCTGAAAAAGAAAAAAATAGTTAAAAGAAAGTTAGAGCTATTCAAAGTGATTTTCTCCAAAATACTGACGCACCATATATATATATATATATATATATATAAGCCATGGCTTGGCTACTCCCTCTAAGGGGGAGCTTGCGCTTCGCTCGCTACCAGCCCTTCGGGCTGTTGGCCTTCGGCCAATATGATCTTTCAAATTGATTGTGATCATCTCTACCCCGCCTTACCTCCATGTTCCCCTCCCCTCTCATCTCCCTCTTCCTCTACCCCTATCACGTCACCTACTCTTCCCCTTACCCCATTCCCTCACCTATCCCTATTCGTTCCTCCTCCCTATCTTCCCTAATCTCTTTACCTCTACCCCTCTCTCCGCCTATCTCCTCCCCATCTCAACAGGGGGGCAGGGTGAAGGGGGGGAGAGCTCATTCATAAACTAATCAATAATAAATTCAAAATTATTTGAAAAAATCACGTTCTAAAAGGAGAGGGAGAGGTGAAAAGGGAGGGGTGGAGGTGGAAAGGGAAAAGAGGGGAGGGTGAAGGGAGATAGGTGGGATATAGAGGAAGGGGATAAAGTGAGAGAGGAGGGGCAAGAGAGAGGAGAGAGGGGGAGAGAGTTGAGGGGATAAGGGGAGAGAGAAGGGAGATAGAGAGGTAGGAGAGAGAGAGAGAGTGGGGAGAAAGAGGGAGGGAGATAGAGGGGGAATCGAAATGGTGATAGTGAGAGGGGGGGCAGGGTTTGGGTTAGAGAGTTGGGGGAGAGGGATGGGAGCGAAGTAAAGTGGGGGAGAGGGAGGTGGGGAGAGGGGGAGATAGAGGTGGAGGAAAAGAAAAAGGGGGCAAATGGAGGGGGTTAGGGTGTACAAAAAGGAGGGCGGGGGAGAGGGAGAAGTGTAAAAAGAGGGGGGGTAAAGAATTCATTTGAAGTTCTAACCAGTATACTTGTCCACTTAAAAAAAAAATCAAAAAATCATGTTCTAAAAATATAAGGAAATATATATATATATATATATATATATATATATATATATATATATATATATATATATATATATATATATATATATATATATCAGTGTTACAAACTGATATATATATATATATATATATATATATATATATATATATATATATATATATATATATATATCAGTGTTACAAACTGGCGTGAATAATCAAATAGTAGAAAGACAGTTTTGTGGCAACGGAGTTTGTTGATCGAAAAGAAAATAACTGAACAAATCGAGATCAAATTTTGGCCGCATGTCGGAACACGTGAGTGTGGGAAAGAACGAGCACATGAGTGTGTGAAACATTTTTTTACATGGATCTCTATATATTTGTAGGTCATTTAATAGTTTTTTTTCTCTTTGCGATAAGTTATGATAATACTAACATTTAAGTTTATCAACTGAAGATCTGAAATGGAAATCGCCAATCCCCGTGGTTTAGATGAAGTGTCATGATATAACATAACATATGGTCATCAAAGTTGAGAGTGTATATATATATATATATATATATATATATATATATATATGACATTACAACAAATAACAAAATAATCTAAAAAACAGGGATCACAAAATGACGATGGTGAAGATATGTTGCTGAAGAAGACGTAACGATCGGAGAAGACATAACAGTGGCGTGGTGTAATGAGGGTAAAAGCTTGACGATTACGAGTCGATAACTTGATTCTGATTGTATTGCAGTGATGTGATGAGGGTGAGGACGTGATCACGGAGAAGATGTGATCATGGCGAAGACCTGACGATGGTAATTACATGACAAGCTGGTATACATCTCTCCGGCATCCACACATCGTCATTTTGCGATCCATGCTTCGATTTTTCTTGTATTTTTTTTCTGTAGCTTTTTTATCTACTTGCAACTTCAATGCCATTTGGGCCCCTTTGCGCGTAATGCCCCTTATGCTATGTTAAATACGACTTAACATAACACACATTAAACGCAAAGAAGCCAAAATACTATTAAAATTAAGGAATATATATATATATATATATATATATATATATATATATATATATATATATATATATATATATATATATATATATATTAGGTAAAGGCCATGGAGTTCTTTATTAACGTTCGTCTATTTGCTTCTTCAGAATAGAACTGTAAGAGTAAGGGGAGATCGCTCTCTATATACGTGTCAGATGTCATCCCAGATCACCGCTGCTCGTCCTTCCTCGGCTTCTCTGGTTGATTTATCGAATACCCTGTGACGGATGCGACCGCAGTTACTATGGTGAATCAGGTAGAAACATTAGAACTAGGGTCAGCGAGCATATGAGGGACATTAGAACGCATAGGACATCAAACCTATTGTAGTACATGTCGATGAATTCGGCCATTTGACTAATTGGGGTGATTTTAAAATAATTCGCAAGGGTTTAGCGAAAAGAGAGAGAAGGATAATTGAAGCCGCACATATTATCTCCGATAGATCAAACAATCACTGGAGCGGATTCTTTCGGCTGGCAAATAGGGCAGCGCGGCTCATCCAAAACGAAGTGGAAAGGTCAAGGTCCGAAGAAATCAACCAGATAAGCCCAGGGAGGACGAGCAGCGGTGATCCGGGATGACATCTGACACGTATATAGAGAGCGATCTCCCCTTTTTCTTACAGTTCTATTCTGAAGAAGCAAATAG
Organism: Ceratothoa steindachneri; assembly: GCA_963969495.1. NCBI lineage: Eukaryota > Metazoa > Arthropoda > Malacostraca > Isopoda > Cymothoidae > Ceratothoa > Ceratothoa steindachneri. The sequence continues at coordinate 209,302,512 of OZ018317.1, forward strand.
ACGAACGTTAATAAAGAACACTTACGAGTGGCGGTCAATAAGTTTTGCGAATCGGTAGGGCAAAACAGAGGAAGGGGGATGGCTGTTTGTGGGGGTGTTAGGACAAGTTATGACAAATCAGGACCTGCAGCTGCACGCTCCTGCCTCGTCTATTTAAGAAGCAGTAGCTGATCGCAGATCGTCAGTCACAATTTTTTTAACAATGGAGAAGGTTGAGCACCACGCAGTGATCAAATTTTTGACCAAGGAAGTCAAAAATGCAAAAGAGATCAATGAACGCATGGTTGCAGTGTACACCGACACCGCCCCTTCCTATGCAACTATTACTCGCTGGAATAGGGAATTCTGCCATTGTCGTGAGTCCCTTGAAGATCACCCCCGTCCAGGTCGCCCGTCAGACGTGACCAAAGAGTACAATGTGACCCAGGTGGTGAGGATGATCCTCGAAAATCGACGGGTGAAGGTCGAAGAAATTGAGCGAGAACTTGGAATATCACATGAAAGTGTTATCAACATCATCCACGGCAATTTGGCCATTACCTAGGTCACTGCCCGTTGGGTCCCGAGAAATCTCACACACCATGATCGACTTCAACGTCGTCAAAGTCCACAAGGCCAGAGTTGTACAAGCTGCCCTGCGCGAGTTCGGATTCGAGGAGCTCAGCCATCCCCCCTACAGTCCAGATCTGCCCCTAGTGACTACTTTTTATTCCGCCAGCTCAAGGCTGCACTGCGTGGACGCCGATTTGGGGACGATGAAGATGTCCAGCTCGCCGTCCAGGAGTGGATTGAACAGCAGTCGGGAGATTTCTGGTTGTCGGGAATTCAAAGCCTTAGGGACAAGTGGCGCAAGTGCATTGAGGTCGAGGGTAGTTATATTGAAAAATAATAAAACACTTTTCCTCATATCTCGTTTCCGTATATCCGAATTGCAAAACTTATTGCCTGCCTCTCGTATATAGAGAGCGATCCCCCCTTTCTCCTACAGTTCTATTCTGAAGAAGCCAATAGGCGAAACGTTAATAAAGAACTCCATAGTGTTTTCCGGTTTTGTACTTCCTCCACCCATTCTCACCTATACGTCGTGAAATCATATATATATATATATATAGTTGAACTTGTTCACGTAAAGTTCTACTCGTCATTCGTACGCTGCCCCGCGATTCGGACAGCGTCGCCGACGTACACTTCAGGTCAGTCTCGTGCTAACATCCGTATGCTACGTACGCTTTGTGTAACTTTATGCTACAGTATTGTATTGCTATTTTGTTATTTTTATTGAAATATTGCAGCTATGAGTAAAAAAAATATCATTGATTCAACCAAGCCTAAAAGGAAAGCAGTGAGAATGACAATTGAATTGAAAAAATCACTCCTTTCAAATTTTGAAAGTGGAACACGTGTCTCCGACCTAATAACTCAGTATGGTATGGCGAAATCAAACATATCATCCATACTGGAAAATAAAGACGCAATAAAAGGGGCTAATGTGGCCAAAGGAGTGACTGTTTTTGTTGTGAACATGATACCTATAATTGAACAAGTAGAAAAACTTTTGTTAGTTTGGATTGACGAAAAACAACTTGCTGGTGGCAGCATTTCTGAAACAATCATTTTTGAAAAAGCAAAGCGTTTGTAGGATGACCTTAAGCGAGACAGCCATGGAACCAGTGCGCAAAGTGATAAATTTAAAGCTAGTAGGGGGTGGTTTGATCTATTTAAGAAGCGAAGTGTCATTCACAGTATTGCCAGGCATGGGGAGGCTGCCGGTGCAGACAAAGTTGCTGCTGAAAAGTTTGTTGGGGAATTTAAAACTTTGTAGAGAGTGAGAGTTTTACTTCTAACCAAGTTTTTAACTGTGACGAACCTATCCTCTTTTGGAAAAAGGTGCCTAAGAGGACCTACATCACAGAAGAGAAGAAATCATTGTTAGGGCACAAGCCTATGAAAGATGAAAGGCAGACTTACACTCTTATTTTGTGCTAATGCTAGTGGGGACCTCAAAATTAAACCTTAACTTGTCTACCACTCAGAAAACCCAAGGGGGTTCGAGAAAAATAATGTTATAAAAAGTAAACTGAGTGTAATGTGGAGGTATAATAGTAAGGCTTTTGTAACAAGGCAGTTTTTCACCGAGTGGATGTATTAAATGTTTGCCCCAAGTGTGAAAAATATCTAGAAGAGAAAGATTTACCATTCAAGGCCCTGCTGGTAATGAGCAAAGCTCCTGCTCACCCTCCATACATGGAGGAAAATCTGGTGGGGAAATACAGCTTCATCCAAGTGAAGTTTTTGCCCCCTAACACCACTCCTCTAATCCAGCCCATGGATGAGCAGGTCATTTCCGGGACTTTTGGAAGAACCATTTCAATATCCTCCATTGCTTGAGGATAATAGACAAAGATTAAGGAGAAGTTTCTTTCACGACGCTGAACTCTGCCTGAAAGAATCTGTGACAAGAATGTGTGGCAGCCAGAGACTTTGAAGGCTTTGCCACAGAGCCTGCAGTGGTGGATAATATTGTGTCCCTGGGGAAAACCATAGTTTTGGATGTAGACAGTGATGATGTGGAGGAGTTGATCGAAGACCACAGAAATGAGCTGACTACTAAAGAACTCCAATTACTGCTCAGGGAGCAGCAAAAAGAAATGGTTGAAGAAATTTCTTCAGAGGAGGAGGAAGGTAAGGGAAGTATTTCAACTGCAGAAATTAAAAAAGTCTGTTACCACTGGGAGAAAACAAAGATAATGGTGGAAAATTGGCATCCTAACACTCCAGTGGTCAACAGGAGCATCAGCCTGTTTAATGACAACGTTATTGACCATTTTAGAAAAAATCTGAAAAATCGTCAAAGGCAGACAACATTGGATAGGGTTTTAAAGAAAGAATCCCAAGATTCCTCTGGTGCCAAAAGACATAAAAAAGAAAGATAAAAAAGCGCCAGAAGGGATGTTACCTGATCCTTCTATGGAAGCTCACTCTCCTTCTAAAGAGTAACATCAACATCCCTCCTCCTCCTCCTCTCCACCTTCCACTTATGCCATCAGTTTACCTCAGTACAGGTAACCTGCAGTTAAATTTTTATTTATTTCATGTATGCACAGCACTGTATATTTTTTGTTTTTTCATAGCTTTTATGTATTTTCTGCTTAAAATATTATTACATATAAAGGTTTAAATAAGCAATCATCTTGTGGATCTGGAACGGATTAATCCATTTAACATTAATTCCTATGGGAAAAAATGATTCACCATTCATACAACTCGCAATTCGAATATATATATATATATATATATATATATATATATATATATATATATATATATATATATATATATATATATATATATATTTATTTATTTATGTTGTGGTATAGCAAGGACCGAGTGATGGTGTTCGTACGTATAGATTTGTTACGTACTTCAAAACTCCGTAATTAAGTTGTCTCTCTAAGAGTGCGATATTTGATTATTATTATTATTACGTTATTTTTTTTATCTTTGAGGGTTTCTAGTGCCCTGCTCAACGTTTCAAGGATTGACTTAAAAAATGTTTCTAAGAAAACTAGACCTTTAATTAAAGAGATGAACAAAACTTGAAGTTTAACAAACAAACTACACAGTAATGAATTAAACAAATTTAAGTGAGGCTTACTAAATTACACGATTGAATATACAGTAATGGTTGACCCAAAGCTTACTTTAATATTGAACACAAATTGACCTTCAACGAAACAGATACTGGGATTTTAAATACCTTTCAAGATTCCCACGAGAATCGGGTTTGAGCCTGACCTTGGCCTCAATTTTTATGTCGCCTCAAGAATGTTGTTTCCGGGCCGGCGCGTAGACAGGCCATTCCAGATGTGTTCTGAAGGGAGAATGCTTTAAAGCCGCAGAGGATTTCGGAGCGTGTGGCAGATGGAGTTAAGCACGTATTCTTGACCCAATGATTTCACCACGGGACAGGTAAAGTTGGTTTCTTCCAATCTTCGGGTTACTCTGGGAATAATTCGCACTGACGAGCGATGAGCCTAAAGAGTGAATCCCTTGACGAAGAAGAGTGCTTGAGAGAGTTCACTTTTGGGTATTCCTCAATGGCAAGGACTATCTCTGGGTTTTGGAGTACACCAGGATAGGGAGTTTCTCTCACGAGAGTTAGTTGAACTTGCTTCTCAATCCAAGTTAACTAAAAGTTCGGTGTCACCACAAGGAACTGGCTCGAGGATGAGCTTCTTCTAAGTTCCTTTAGTAGGTAACCGGGCACTAGCCGGACTTTGCTGTCTCGATGACTCTCACGATCTACCCTTGGCAGGATGCTAAATTCGGTGCGACCGCCAGGAACTGGCTCCGGATGAGCTTCTTCTGTGTCCCTTACGTTGGTAGCCGGGCCTCTAGCCGGACTTATTTGTCTCGAGGATTAACACGATCTACCCCGTTTTTTCCAAAGTTATTGAATTATATACTTCGCCACCCCACTGGGGGTAGGGGAAGGAGGGGGGGGGGTGAGGACGGCTGCATAAAGTCTCCTCCTCTAACGGTTTTTCTCAGAGCATCTTTCAGCTTGCCCTAAGGGATCTTCTGGCTTTAGGACGACGCTCCTCTAATTTCGCATATGAGGTGAAATTGAATATCAACTCTTAAGGGAAATCTTGCTGTTTTAACTCAAGTTAGGCTCACCGGGGTCCGTCATGTGATGATTAGAGAATTATGTGGTTTTGGGGCGGCCTTTCAGGTTCTCCTCGAGGCGAGGGGAGAGATAGGGGGGGTGGGGGTTAAGTGGTTGGGCTACGCTGCCAAAGGTGCCCGTACGTTATGGTTAAGGAACAGGGAATCAATTGTGAGGGTGGGGTATCGAAGCCACTACAATATATATATATATATATATATATATATATATATATATATATCATTACAAAACAATGAAGAAAGCAAGGATCGCAAAATGACGATGGTAGATATGTTTCGATGTCGAAGACGTGACGATCCAGAAAACATCCCAATGAGGAAAGCGTGATGAGGGCGAAGGCTTGATGATGGCGATAACTTGATTCAGATTGTCTTGCAATTAGTGACACGACCTCTTAGATTTTATTTGTGACGATGGCGAAGATGCAACGACAACGGAGAGATGATGACGGCAAAGACACGTAGATGGCGAAGACGACGCCAAGGACCGAAAACGGCGACACGTGACGACTCCGAAGACCTCAAACGAAAAGGTGACGACAGAATTCTAAGCAACACAGCAATGGCGATTACAGCGTCGACGCACACTCCTCCAATCTTTGACAGCGATGATCAACTTAAGCAGACGAATTATCGGTAATAAAGATTGAGAACAGACAACACGAAGCAGCCACTGACCTCGATCGATGCCACTTATTTGCCTCGAAATTTTTTAAATCTGTTAGAAATCAGCATAAAAATATTTTGGAAATCTGTTAGAAATAAGTATTATTAAGTTGACTAATGTAACTTCATTAATATTAAACACATGTGAAATCTATTTCAATAATACTTTTATTCAATTTCATTAAGGTCTTATTTATTTATAATGTAATTATCAAGATTTTTCTTAAGAGTGTTTAAGTTGTGGGAATTTACCACTAATTCAGGAAAATTAATCCATCCTCTATTATTCTCACTATTAATTTGTTTTTACGTTAATTAGAATGAGAGTAAGGCTTATTATATCTCTTATAACTATGACTACTTGTAGTTGAACTGTTAAACTTAAATTGATCAATTTCATCAACTAAATCAATTTTAGTACATAGTACATGGGTAGGATGCGCTGCTTGTATTGCTTCAGTGCTCAGGGAAAGTATTAGGAGTGATAGTTTTCAGGAGTGATTAACAATTTTTTCTTTTTATTCCACAAGACGGTGATTTTTTTAAAATTTATATAGAAGTGATTTTAAAAAGTGATTTTCAAAATCACAATCTTCAAAATCACATTTTTTTCTGGTGATCTGATCTTGATCTTCAAGATTACTAAATTTGGTGATCTTTCCTATCTCTGCCTACAGCACATGTTATAGGATCAAAGCTTTCTTCCTTAATCTCCCAAGTGGTAGGAGGGAGCAAGGGTCATCTGCTCCTGAGGAGCTATTAAGAACAAGGTCTGCTGACCAAAGTCGCATATTCTCACTTATTCTGATTTATGACCTTACGACCTTCAAAACTTTCAATAATTACCGGCCTAACATTGGGAGGACTTTAGCAATTATATCATTCGAATGAGAATGTAAAACAACACAAGGGTTTCAAGTTTCGTTAGAATCGGTCGAATAGTTACAATGTTATTACCAAAACAAAATAATTTCCGGGATAACCTTGGGAGGACCTTGGTAATTATATCATTTGAATGTGAATTTAAAACAACATATGGGTTTCAAATTTCGTTCGAATCGGCCGAATAGTTACAATGCTATTACCAAAACCACAAAAAAAAGCAAAACGGAGACCGACCGACATAGTGAGATATAGAGTCGTCTGAGACTAAAAACATCAGAAACATGCAACCTTCCCCCTCGAAAAAAACATACACATTCTAATTCTTGTTAGTCGCGTGCGACTCTGTATCTCACTATGTCGGTCGGTCAGTCCGTCCGTGGTCCCTATTTTGCCTTTTTTATGTTTTGGTAATAACATTGTAACTATTAGGTCGATTCTAACGAAATTTGAAACCCTTATGTTGTTTTACATTCTCTCTCGAATGGTATAATTTCCAAGGTCCTCCTAAGGTTAGCCCAGGAACTATTTTGTTTTGGCAATAATATCGTAACTATTCGGCCGATTCTAACGAAATTTAACCCAGAATCTAATCAGACGTTGTTTTAAAACATCTCGTTACTTGGAATTGGATTTTGTCAATAACATCATTCATAAAAGTCAATTGATGTTAATTTTCTAAATTTTGTTTAAATAATCGAAATTCTTTCGGCGGGTTTTTTTTTGGGGGGGTGGGGGGTATTTGAAGTCAATATTTCATTTTTACCCAGCACATTTGCGTGATGAAGTCTATTTCTGAGAAGTAATTTTCTATATTACTCAATATCATTTAAATCTTTGAATAGTAATGAGGACTAAGACTTGTATTATGTACATTGTACACACACCATTTTTAAAAGTGAAACAATACATCATTGTCCCCTTAGTTGCTGATTTGCCATTTGTGTTGTAAACAATCATAAGAAGTCAGTACTCATACACCGGCCGAAGAAAATGTCCTTACATATCCTTGATCAAGATATTCAGTTTAATCTTCACGCCTTAAAACCTCAATTATGTCCTATTCGAAGTGGAAACCACCGAGGGCCGCTCCCAACCAATTCATGAGTACTAGAGATGAATATTTCCATCGAACCTGTTATAACCTAAGAATAATTGGAACTAAATAAATTATATACTTTTAAATAGAGGCATCGGAGATTTTTTTGTTTTCAGGCTTTGTTTATTATATTTGCGATTCGCACATCTTTTATTTCACCTATTTTCACTCATTCTCGTGCCTCATCATTTTCCACGTTGTTTAAAGAAGAACTTTGTTGACATTGGCGAGTGCGGAAAAGCGTTTTTAAATACACAAAATGAGTTTATAAACTGATTCCATCGTAGCGTTTGCCTTTCAGTGGCAAGGAACGGAAGGGGGATATCCGAACTCCGACGCTCATTCACGGAACAACACATTAAAGGTTTGGTCGCTTTTCCCCTCCACAATGACGTTACACGCTCCATTCATGGCTCCGCTGTTGATGTCTCTCCTAACGAACGCGGTCACAAAAGCGATCACCATGACCGAGGACGACTACTGCCAAATGAGCAAGGAGCATATCTTGTGCGGGAAATTCACTAACCGGACATTAATACTCCAACAAGAATATACCAGTAAGTGGTGGATATCCTAACAAGGATATGTTTTAGTCATTTTCGACTCTATAAGTTACTATATCGGTCCGTAGGTGGATCGGTCGGATGGTAACCGTTTTACTTTGCAATGAGTTTTTTTAGTAATAACATCATAACTATTCGGCTGATTCTAACGAAATTTGAAACCCTTATGTTGTTTTACATTTTCTTTCGAATGATATAATTGACAAGGTCCTCCCCAGATTAGTCCTAGAATTATTGAAAGTTTTGTAGGTCGTAAGGTCACAAGTCAGAATAATTGAGATCACGCGAATTAGATCTGTTGACCTTGTTGGTGTACTCGTAGGATTAACCATGGTTTTCAAGTAATTGTCTTACTAGTAATAGAAAAGAAAATACGCTAAGGAAATACAAAAATGACAAATAACGCAATGACAATAAAAGGTTAAAAGTGAAACACAATGAGTAGATGAAATCTACAAAACCACATTCGTGGTGTCTATAACTCTGCGCTTCGGCTTAGCCGAGTGGAAACACCACGTACTATTTTAGCGTTGTTAAGGAACATCTGGTGTGGGTAGTCACCGGATTCGGGTTGATTGTAGATATCTATGGTTAAGAACCCACGTTAATCAGTAGGACCTCACTGAGAAATAAAAGTGTCTGAATTGAGTGCAGATTGGTGGTACAAAAACATCAATTTCTTTTACCTATTTCTGCACTGGTGGAAATGGCGATCTCGAGGTGGATTCGTGGTGGCAATTTTATTGTACTAAATAGAGTAGAGTAAAATAGGGTAGATTATGGTATGATAGGGTAAGGTAGAGTATAGTATGATAGGGTGGTAGAGTAGAGTAGGGTATGGTAGAGTAGAGTATGGTATAATAGAGAAGAGTATAGTCTGATAAAGTAGAGTAGGGTAGAGTACATCAGAGTGTGATAGGGTAGAGTAGAGTAGAGTATGGTAGAGTAGGGTAGAGTAGAGTAGGATATAATAGTGTAGAATAGAGTAGAGTAGATTATGGTATGATAGGGTAAGGTAAAGTATAGTATGATAGGGTGGTAGAATAGGGTATGGTAGAGTAGAGTATGGTATAATGGAGTAGAGTAGGGTAGAGTATATTAGAGTGTGATAGGTTAGAGTAGAGTACGGTAGAGTAGGGTAGGGTAGAGTAGAATATGACAATGAGGTAGAATAGAGTAGAGTATGTTATGATAGGGTAGGGTATATATAGTATGATAGGGTAGAGTATAGTATGATAAGGTAGATTAGGTTAGAGTATATTAGGGTGTGATAGGGTAGAGTAGAGTATGGTATGGGTAGAGTAGAGTTTCCATTAGTACTCTGGGCAGGAAAGAATGGAGATAGTGCTCTTGAATCATGGTCTCCATTGCTATTCACTTATCAAGCTTCCTTGCAAGGAAGGAGGGTGGGGGGGGGGGCTATACCAGGGGTATAGTTCCTGTTATAACTCTAACATACATGAGATTCGTGCCCTCCCGTCCCCAATGCATCAGGTGATCTCAAAACTAGCTACGCTTTATTCTTTCTACCCATCTCCCCCTTCACTCCTTTTCGCCGTTTCCTTTACCAATTTCTCCTCCCCTATTTTCTCTCCCCGAAAGAGGGTATATGGCAGGTTGCCTCCTGTATGCCCTCCTTACCAAAACCTGCCTGGAAGGCTTAAATCACCGTGTGTACTTCTAACTCAATGGCTCCAGTGAACGTAAAAAAAGAAATAGAAACGCACACAACATAAAAAATGTCGCAAATGTGGAGAAAATGAGCACATTTGAAAAAGCCGTGTAATAATTTCTTTTAAAACCACGAAATATTTAGGCTTCAGTTTGGTTTTGTCCGTCCTTAGGCCTGAATAATTTCTGACATGGATAGGAAATCTCTTTAAAAGACCAGTGCTACACGAACTACCCGATGTTCCTCACACGAACACTCCTTGAAGAGCTTCTTCCACTACCTGCCAGACCACCTCTCTGCCAACCAAAGAGACTAAGAGACATAAAGGCAACGCCAATACCACCGCAACTAGAAGCCAATTGCCTTTAGTCAGAACTAAGAAATTTACCAAGACAGAACACCAATGACATTCGTTTTTCACTGCTAACACTTAACAACCTCCTTACCCCCCCCCCCCCCCAAAAAAAAGAAATCGACAAAAGTCTAAACTTTAAATCGTCAGTATCCAATTACTAGCTCAGATCACAAACTCAAAAGAGCATTATGTGAGTACTTCAGGTCTCGAAACAGTTGAGGGTGTTATTCTTTGATCACCTGGAGAAGATGGCATCTGCTCCATCCGAGTGAGAGGGAGATTAAGGGAGAAATCTTTGGATACTACAGATCGCGTTTTTTTCCTTGCCCTTAAGTGTGGCTAGAGTTTAAAAAACAAAGCCTTGTCTACTGGGTGGGGCTCGAAACAGTATCACTCCAATGAAGTTACATATACACTACATACAAACTTCTACAGGACTCTTATGTCCCTAAAATGAGACCAGTAAATCTAACGAGAGCCAAAAACGACACTGTAACCAGAAAGAATCCAACGCCCATCGAAACACTCCCTAAAAAGAGCAAGAAAAACAGTCACCTGAACCTTTAAATGACCAACTTAATACAATTTAAAAATATAAAATTGCAAAAATCGAAGGTTCATTTGTATAAAGACACCTCTCCTTAAACCAGACTCGAAACTCACCAACCGACATAAAAGTCGGGTGACACCTTCTTTCCTTTTAGCCAATATCCCTAACCACACTTCTAGTACCCAGAATAAACACGGGATCATCAATTAGAACCGCAAAATTTTGCTCCGAAAAATGTGCATACACCAATTCTCTAGTGAAATATTCGCCACATACGTCATAACTATAAATCCCTACTAGATATTATTACCAATTTTCCTCAGTAATCAACTGCTTAAAGAAACGATTCATAACAATCCAGAACATTTTATGAAAATTCAATAAGAGTCCAATACATTACACGTTGATCTCACCAAAACTAATGCAATTACGTGCCTCAATACATCCATTACACAACTTACCAAATTAACGCCCCGTCAAATGCTCTAGCAGCAAAAGCACAATTGACGCATATCTCGACAAGCTTCTTCTTATCTCTATCATCAAATATACTTCTATCCTGGCACATATAGGCATAGCAACACCGATTTGTGTAGAAACAACCCTGAGTTATATCAACCATCAACACCGAAGTCCTTTAGTTCCTACTGAAAGTCCATTCATCTTTGGCTCACCCACATGCACTAAAGATTTCCGCCTATTCACTCATCTTGTGCAGTAAATAGTCAGGACTCTCATGCCTCATACAAGTTGCCATTACATCCCTTCAACCTCTCTCCATGGATACTGCAGTTTCCCACCCCTTCCCATCGAATGCTTACCAACTTTAGATCGAGAGTTCCTACAGACACACTATAACATACAAAGGATCAATCCATCTTTAATGATGTTTTAAAACCTATCAATGGCTAAGTTGGCCGGCGGTTCTATCAGTTGGGACAAAAACTACGAAGATGCAAAGATGCGTCTGCAGAATCCATAGTCAAATATTTCTACAGCTCACCAAATCAATAAATTTCTTTACCAATGAAAACATCACATTTTTTGGTACTCACAAAGCACGTTGTTGGTCCAGTCCAAGGAACCCTGATCATGCGCTGACCACCAGCATAATCCTACATCAACGGAGCACTTACCTAGGAAAAGTAAATTTATGTTGGTGACAAAGCCACGGGAGCATCACGGAAAATGAAGATGCCCTCGTGGCAGCCAAATTAAAAACATAATCACCTTTGCTATCCATCGAACCTACTTGCTAAATAGACTACATCAAAGTCTATAGCGAGGTATTAAGAGACAAATGAAAAATTAAGTAGACTATCACTGGCCACGCCCATTTCTATCAAATAAAAGTCTCATCGGCATTTAGAGTACTGCTTATAGGATGGACTGCGCTTGTCGCTTGGATTGTTCTCTTACATATTTGTTGAACGGTAAAGTCAAATTCTTTGAAATTTGGACTGATTTCATTCGAAATGAGGTTGATTGTATACCGTTTTGTTGTACGTGACCGGATATTCCACAGGCAGTGATACGTTAGGAAGTGACTATTTTCTCCTGGATTTGCCTTGATGGAGGCTAGATGAGGGAAAGGAAGAAGGACTCCTCTGCGCTGCCTGAAGGTAAAGTTGCCTTTTGCTCATTGGACATTTTCCACCTTCTCCACACCACTCTTCCTTATTTTCATAACGGATCTTTAAAACTCTATACAAACCCAGTTACACGCACTTACAGACTCGGGGGCCCCCAGATTCCCTCTCAAATTACGCCCTTGAGTGTAATGGCGGAGAGATGAAGGAGACGTGGCGTATTGCCCTGAGGACCTTGCCTGGCCGGCAAAAACCGGACAGGAGCAAGATCTTCGAGAGAATTTACGGCGAGCTTAATATTGCACTCATACGGCTAATTGATTTGCCAAATGGCTACGCGGCTATCTTTTCGAGGGAGGCTGACATCGAAGCCCTCTCCTCCCCGCGTGCCTCAGACTCCCTTTGGAAAATCGATCTCGCACCTCAGATACCGCCACAAATACGCACACATAGAAGTGTTATCTTCCGACGCCTCGACCCTGGGTTGGAGGCCACTCGACCGACCAAATCACGGACGGACAAGATTTTTTGGATCATCATTGGGCAAAAGTAGCCTAAATAATCGAATTTAAAGACTACTCCCACGTTTGTAAAGTTGTCTTCACGGAAACCACAATGGCGATTAAAGCAAAAGAAACGGCCTTCTCCTTTTTAATGTCCGCATCTGCCCCAATCAGATTGAGTGTCAGGAGTTTGTTGGCCTGCAAATGTGCTTCAGGTGCTACAGGTTCAACTAACACACCACCGCCACTTGCCCCAACGCTACACACACAGTTTGTTCTGTGTGCGCCGGCCAAGACCATTCCTGGCGCGAATGTAAAGGTTCGTTCCAGAAATGCCTCCATTGTGGTGGCCCACACAAAACCATGGCAATGACCTGTCCAATAAAGAAGGAACACATACAAACAGCAAAGGACAGAGGCAGAAAAGAGGAGGAAAGAAAGGCTAACGCCACCTACACGAAGGTTGCCAAGACAACGGTCGCAGAGAGTAGTGTTGCCTCTGCACCTACGTACCTGCAAATTGAGAACGAAAAATAAACAAAAATAATTTGTTGCATATATTATGCACACATTACTAACCTGATCAAGACTGGCACCTGAGCGATGGAACTAAACACCATGCTCGTGAATAACGGCATTGAAAAAATGTGGTTTCCGGAAAACCACCGTCAAACGAGGTTCTTCGAGTGAACCTCCAACTCAGACCGAGAAAGCGGTCAAAAAGCTCCGGACAAGAGTAATGCCCTTTCATGGGATCCTCGAGTGCAAGCTATCGGTGCCCAGCAGATGGCACAAAACTCACACACACACCAAACTACCCCAACAAATGCACAAGTCGAGCGGAAGACAGCTGCTGTTGTGAGGCCTAAAAAGGTGGAGCATTCGCCCCACCCCCCAAAAGGCCTCGCAGTCACGTCACCGAGTAGGTCCTCGACTCCAAAGAATCGGGCTCCCAGAACACTCCTCGCCATAACATCTACGCTACATTGCGAGCGTAGTATCCAAAGCTAGCCAAAGATTGAAGAAGACCTTACCTGAACGGTAACATCAATCCAAACATGTAACGTTCTTACCGATTATGACAACACAAATTACGACAATTTTTCACCGAAATTTGACTTACCATAGTAGCGAGTTTTACTAGTTAATACAAAGCTTGAATGCCAACCAATTTCGACACCCAAAACAACTCAACACGAGATTAACATTGCCAGAGCTACCCTTTGACCAGAGATCTATTTATCCCTGCTGTTGCGCGCTTTATTTTTTACTTTACTACCTACTTTTGCTGGAGATACCCTTCCACCAAAGAAATATACCCAATTCAAACTTATACTAAACTTACCTTACTATCCTTGTCAAAACTCTATCATCCCTATACTCTTTTACTTTTGATCTACTAATCTATACTTCCTAACTTGTTACGTCCAATGTCCAAAAAACTACTGCTTATAGGATACCAAGAAGAGAAGTGGTGGTACTCGCTCGCCTGCGATTGGGTCACACTAGAACTTCACATAATTATCACTTCTCAAATTTGCATCTGCCCTACTGTAAACCATACCTACCATAGATCAACGACGAACAAGTCCTCATAAAGTGCAGAAAATATAGACAAATACGAACCCAAGTGTTAGGGAGAACCACGTACTAGAGTCAGTCCACATCACTGAGAGAATCTCCACACTAAAATCAATTTTAAGTTACTGGGAACAGCTCCTCGCTGAAATCATTCTTAAGTCACCTGGAGAAGCTCCTCGCTGAAATCATTCTTACGTCACCTGGAGAAGCTCCTCGCTGAAATCATTCTTACGTCACCTGGAGAAGCTCCTCGCTGAAATCATTCTTACGTCACCTGGAGAAGCTCCTCGCTGAAATCATTCTTACGTCACCTGGAGAAGCTCCTCGCTGAAATCATTCTTAAGTCACCTGGAGAAGGTCCTCGCTGAAATCATTCTTACGTCACCTGGAGAAGCTCCTCGCTGAAATCATTCTTACGTCACCTGGAGAAGCTCCTCGCTGAAATTATTCTTACGTCACCTGGAGAAGCTCCTCGCTGAAATCATTCTTACGTCACCTGGAGAAGCTCCTCGCTCAAATCATTCTTACGTCACCTGGAGAAGCTCCTCGCTGAAATCATTCTTACGTCACCTGGAGAAGCTCCTCGCTGAAATCATTCTTACGTCACCTGGAGAAGCTCCTCGCTGAAATCATTCTTACGTCACCTGGAGAAGCTCCTCGCTGATATCATTCTTACGTCACCTGGAGAAGCTCCTCGCTGAAATCATTCTTACGTCACCTGGAGAAGCTCCTCGCTGAAATCATTCTTACGTCACCTGGAGAAGCTCCTCGCTGAAATCATTCTTAAGTCACCTGGAGAAGCTCCTCGCTGAAATCATTCTTAAGTCACCTGGAGAAGGTCCTCGCTGAAATCATTCTTACGTCACCTGGAGAAGCTCCTCGCTGAAATCATTCTTACGTCACCTGGAGAAGCTCCTCGCTGAAATCATTCTTACGTCACCTGGAGAAGCTCCTCGCTGAAATCATTCTTACGTCACCTGGAGAAGCTCCTCGCTGAAATCATTCTTAAGTCACCTGGAGAAGGTCCTCGCTGAAATCATTCTTACGTCACCTGGAGAAGCTCCTCGCTGAAATCATTCTTACGTCACCTGGAGAAGCTCCTCGCTGAAATTATTCTTACGTCACCTGGAGAAGCTCCTCGCTGAAATCATTCTTACGTCACCTGGAGAAGCTCCTCGCTGAAATCATTCTTACGTCACCTGGAGAAGCTCCTCGCTGAAATCATTCTTACGTCACCTGGAGAAGCTCCTCGCTGAAATCATTCTTACGTCAACTGGAGAAGCTCCTCGCTGAAATCATTCTTACGTCACCTGGAGAAGCTCCTCGCTGAAATCATTCTTACGTCACCTGGAGAAGCTCCTCGCTGAAATCATTCTTACGTCACCTGGAGAAGCTCCTCGCTGAAATCATTCTTACGTCACCTGGAGAAGCTCCTCGCTGAAATCATTCTTACGTCACCTGGAGAAGCTCCTCGCTGAAATCATTCTTAAGTCACCTGGAGAAGGTCCTCGCTGAAATCATTCTTACGTCACCTGGAGAAGCTCCTCGCTGAAATCATTCTTACGTCACCTGGGGAAGCTCCTGGCTGAAATCATTCTTACGTCACCTGGAGAAGCTCCTCGCTGAAATCATTCTTACGTCACCTGGAGAAGCTCCTCGCTCAAATCATTCTTAAGTCACCTGGAGAAGGTCCTCGCTGAAATCATTCTTACGTCACCTGGAGAAGCTCCTCGCTGAAATCATTCTTACGTCACCTGGAGAAGCTCCTCGCTGAAATCATTCTTACGTCACCTGGAGAAGCTCCTCGCTGAAATCATTCTTACGTCACCTGGAGAAGCTCCTCGCTGAAATCATTCTTAAGTCACCTGGAGAAGGTCCTCGCTGAAATCATTCTTACGTCACCTGGAGAAGCTCCTCGCTGAAATCATTCTTACGTCACCTGGAGAAGCTCCTCGCTGAAATCATTCTTACGTCACCTGGAGAAGCTCCTCGCTGAAATCATTCTTACGTCACCTGGAGAAGCTCCTCGCTGAAATCATTCTTACGTCACCTGGAGAAGCTCCTCGCTGAAATCATTCTTACGTCACCTGGAGAAGCTCCTCGCTGAAATCATTCTTACGTCACCTGGAGAAGCTCCTTGCTGAAATCATTCCTACGTCACCTGGAGAAGCTCCTCGCTGAAATCATTCTTACGTCACCTGGAGAAGCTCCTCGCTGAAATCATTCTTACGTCACCTGGAGAAGCTCTTCGCTGAAATCATTCTAACGTCACCTGGAGAAGCTCCTTGCTGAAAGCATTCTTACGTCATCTGGAGAAGCTCATCGCTGAAATCATTCTTACGTCACCTGGAGAAGGTCCTCGCTGAAATCATTCTTACGTCACCTGGAGAAGCTCCTCGCTGAAATCATTCTTACGTCACCTGGAGAAGCTCCTCGCTCAAATCATTCTTACGTCACCTGGAGAAGGTCCTCGCTGAAATCATTCTTACGTCACCTGGAGAAGCTCCTCGCTGAAATCATTCTTACGTCACCTGGAGAAGCTCCTCGCTGAAATCATTCTTACGTCACCTGGAGAAGCTCCTTGCTGAAATCATTCCTACGTCACCTGGAAAAGCTCTTCGCTAAAATCATTCTTACGTCACCTGGAGAAGCTCCTCGCTGAAATCATTCTTACGTCACCTGGAGAAGCTCTTCGCTGAAATCATTCTAACGTCACCTGGAGAAGCTTCTCCCTGAAAGCATTCTAACGTCATCTGGAGAAGCTCATCGCTGAAATCATTCTTACGTCACCTGGAGAAGCTCCTCGCTGAAATCATTCTTACGTCACCTGGAGAAGCTCCTCGCTGTAATCATTCTTACGTCACCTGGAGAAGCTCCTCGCTCAAATCATTCTTACGTCACCTGGAGAAGCTCCTCGCTGAAATCATTATTACGTCACCTGGAGAAGCTCCTGGCTGAAATCATTCTTACGTCACCTGGAGAAGCTCCTCGCTAAAATCATTCTTACGTCACCTGGAGAAGCTCCTCGCTGAAATCATTCTTTCGTCACCTGAAGAAGCTCCTCGCTGAAATCATTCTTACGTCACCTGAAAAAGCTCCTCGCTGAAATCATTCTTACGTCACCTGGAGAAGCTCCTCGCTGAAATCATTCTTACGTCACCTGGAGAAGCTCCTCGCTGAAATCATTCTTACGTCACCTGGAGAAGCTCCTTGCTCAAATTATTCTTACGTCACCTGGAGAAGCTCCTCGCCTAAATCATTCTTACGTCACCTGGAGAAGGTCCTCGCTGAAATCATTCTTACGTCACCTGGAGAAGCTCCTCGCTGAAATCATTCTTACGTCACCTGGAGAAGCTCCTCGCTGAAATCATTCTTACGTCACCTGGAGAAGGTCCTCGCTGAAATCATTCTTACGTCACCTGGAGAAGCTCCTCGCTGAAATCATTCTTACGTCACCTGGAGAAGCTCCTCGCTGAAAACATTCTTACGTCACCTGGAGAAGCTCCTTGCTGAAATCATTTCTACTTCACCTGGAAAAGCTCCTCGCTGAAATCATTCTTACGTCACCTGGAGAAGCTCCTCGCTGAAATCATTCTTACGTCACCTGGAGAAGCTCTTCGCTGAAATCATTCTAACGTCACCTGGAGAAGCTCCTCCCTGAAAGCATTCTAACGTCATCTGGAGAAGCTCATCGCTGAAATCATTCTTACGTCACCTGGAGAAGCTCCTCGCTGAAATCATTCTTACGTCACCTGGAGAAGCTCCTCGCTGTAATCATTCTTACGTCACCTGGAGAAGCTCCTCGCTCAAATTATTCTTACGTCACCTGGAGAAGCTCCTCGCTGAAATCATTATTACGTCACCTGGAGAAGCTCCTGGCTGAAATCATTCTTACGTCACCTGGAGAAGCTCCTCGCTAAAATCATTCTTACGTCACCTGGAGAAGCTCCTCGCTGAAATCACTCTTTCGTCACCTGGAGAAGCTCCTCGCTGAAATCATTCTTACGTCACCTGGAGAAGCTCCTCGCTGAAATCATTCTTACGTCACCTGGAGAAGCTCCTCGCTGAAATCATTCTTACGTCACCTGGAGAAGCTCCTCGCTGAAATCATTCTTACGTCACCTGGAGAAGCACCTCGCTCAAATTATTTTTACGTCACCTGGAGAAGCTCCTCGCTGAAATCATTATTACGTCACCTGGAGAAGCTCCTCGCTGAAATCATTCTTACGTCACCTGGTGAAGCTCCTCGCTGAAATCATTCTTAAGTCACCTGGAGAATCTCCTTGCTGAAATCATTCTTACGTCACCTGGAGAAGCTCCTCGCTGAAATCATTCTTACGTCACCTGGAGAAGCTCCTCGCTGAAATCATTCTTACGTCACCTGGAGAAGCTCCTCGCTGAAATCATTCTTACGTCACCTGGAGAAGCTCCTCGCTGAAATCATTCTTACGTCACCTGGAGAAGCTCCTCGCTGAAATCATTCTTACGTCACCTGGAGAAGCTCCTCGCTGAAATCATTCTTACGTCACCTGGAGAAGCTCCTCGCTGAAATCATTCTTAAGTCACCTGGAGAAGGTCCTCGCTGAAATCATTCTTACGTCACCTGGAGAAGCTCCTCGCTGAAATCATTCTTACGTCACCTGGAGAAGCTCCTCGCTGAAATCATTCTTACGTCACCTGGAGAAGCTCCTCGCTGAAATCATTCTTACGTCACCTGGAGAAGCTCCTCGCTGAAATCATTCTTAAGTCACCTGGATAAGGTCCTCGCTGAAATCATTCTTACGTCACCTGGAGAAGCTCCTCGCTGAAATCATTCTTACGTCACCTGGAGAAGCTCCTCGCTGAAATCATTCTTACGTCACCTGGAGAAGCTCCTCGCTGAAATCATTCTTACGTCACCTGGAGAAGCTCCTCGCTGAAATCATTCTTAAGTCACCTGGAGAAGGTCCTCGCTGAAATCATTCTTACGTCACCTGGAGAAGCTCCTCGCTGAAATCATTCTTACGTCACCTGGAGAAGCTCCTCGCTGAAATCATTCTTACGTCACCTGGAGAAGCTCCTCGCTGAAATCATTCTTACGTCACCTGGAGAAGCTCCTTGACTGAAATCATTCCTACGTCACCTGGAAAAGCTCTTCGCTGAAATCATTCTTACGTCACCTGGAGAAGCTCCTCGCTGAAATCATTCTTACGTCACCTGGAGAAGCTCTTCGCTGAAATCATTCTAACGTCACCTGGAGAAGCTTCTCCCTGAAAGCATTCTAACGTCATCTGGAGAAGCTCATCGCTGAAATCATTCTTACGTCACCTGGAGAAGCTCCTCGCTGAAATCATTCTTACGTCACCTGGAGAAGCTCCTCGCTGTAATCATTCTTACGTCACCTGGAGAAGCTCCTCGCTGAAATCATTCTTACGTCACCTGGAGAAGCTCCTCGCTGAAATCATTATTACGTCACCTGGAGAAGCTCCTGGCTGAAATCATTCTTACGTCACCTGGAGAAGCTCCTCGCTAAAATCATTCTTACGTCATCTGGAGGAATCATTCTTTCGTCACCTGAAGATGCTCCTCGCTGAAATCATTCTTACGTCACCTGAAAAAGCTCCTCGCTGAAATCATTCTTACGTCACCTGGAGAAGCTCCTCGCTGAAATCATTCTTACGTCACCTGGAGAAGCTCCTCGCTGAAATCATTCTTACGTCACCTGGAGAAGCTCCTTGCTCAAATTATTCTTACGTCACCTGGAGAAGCTCCTCGCTGAAATCATTCTTACGTCACCTGGAGAAGGTCCTCGCTGAAATCATTCTTACGTCACCTGGAGAAGCTCCTCGCTGAAATCATTCTTACGTCACCTGGAGAAGCTCCTCGCTCAAATCATTCTTACGTCACCTGGAGAAGGTCCTCGCTGAAATCATTCTTACGTCACCTGGAGAAGCTCCTCGCTGAAATCATTCTTACGTCACCTGGAGAAGCTCCTCGCTGAAATCATTCTTACGTCACCTGGAGAAGCTCCTTGCTGAAATCATTCCTACGTCACCTGGAAAAGCTCCTCGCTGAAATCATTCTTACGTCACCTGGAGAAGCTCCTCGCTGAAATCATTCTTACGTCACCTGGAGAAGCTCTTCGCTGCAATCATTCTAACGTCACCTGGAGAAGCTCCTCCCTGAAAGCATTCTAACGTCATCTGGAGAAGCTCATCGCTGAAATCATTCTTACGTCACCTGGAGAAGCTCCTTGCTGAAATCATTCTTACGTCACCTGGAGAAGCTCCTCGCTGTAATCATTCTTACGTCACCTGGAGAAGCTCCTCGCTCAAATCATTCTTACGTCACCTGGAGAAGGTCCTCGCTGAAATCATTATTACGTCACCTGGAGAAGCTCCTGGCTGAAATCATTCTTACGTCACCTGGAGAAGCTCCTCGCTAAAATCATTCTTACGTCACCTGGAGAAGCTCCTCGCTGAAATCACTCTTTCGTCACCTGGAGAAGCTCCTCGCTGAAATCATTCTTACGTCACCTGGAGAAGCTCCTCGCTGAAATCATTCTTACGTCACCTGGAGAAGCTCCTCGCTGAAATCATTCTTACGTCACCTGGAGAAGCTCCTCGCTGAAATCATTCTTACGTCACCTGGAGAAGCACCTCGCTCAAATTATTCTTACGTCACCTGGAGAAGCTCCTCGCTGAAATCATTATTACGTCACCTGGAGAAGCTCCTCGCTGAAATCATTCTTACGTCACCTGGAGAAGCTCCTCGCTGAAATCATTCTTAAGTCACCTGGAGAATCTCCTTGCTGAAATCATTCTTACGTCACCTGGAGAAGCTCCTCGCTGAAATCATTCTTACGTCACCTGGAGAAGCTCCTCGCTGAAATCATTCTTACGTCACCTGGAGAAGCTCCTCGCTGAAATCATTCTTACGTCTCCTGGAGAAGCTCCTCGCTGAAATCATTCTTACGTCACCTGGAGAAGCTCCTCACTGAAATCATTCTTACGTTACCTGGACAAGCTCCTCGCTGAAATCATTTTTACGCCACCTGGAGAAGCTCCTCGCTGAAATCATTCTTAAGTCACCTGGAGAAGGTCCTCGCTGAAATCATTCTTACGTCACCTGGAGAAGCTCCTCGCTGAAATCATTCTTACGTCACCTGGAGAAGCTCCTCGCTGAAATCATTCTTACGTCACCTGGAGAAGCTCCTCGCTGAAATCATTCTTACGTCACCTGGAGAAGCTCCTCGCTGAAATCATTCTTACGTCACCTGGAGAAGCTCCTCGCTGAAATCATTCTTAAGTCACCTGGAGAATCTCCTTGCTGAAATCATTCTTACGTCACCTGGAGAAGCTCCTCGCTGAAATCATTCTTACGTCACCTGGAGAAGCTCCTCGCTGAAATCATTCTTACGTCACCTGGAGAAGCTCCTCGCTGAAATCATTCTTACGTCTCCTGGAGAAGCTCCTCGCTGAAATCATTCTTACGTCACCTGGAGAAGCTCCTCACTGAAATCATTCTTACGTCACCTGGACAAGCTCCTCGCTGAAATCATTTTTACGCCACCTGGAGAAGCTCCTCGCTGAAATCATTCTTAAGTCACCTGGAGAAGGTCCTCGCTGAAATCATTCTTACGTCACCTGGAGAAGCTCCTCGCTGAAATCATTCTTACGTCACCTGGAGAAGCTCCTCGCTGAAATCATTCTTACGTCACCTGGAGAAGCTCCTCGCTGAAATCATTCTTACGTCACCTGGAGAAGCTCCTCGCTGAAATCATTCTTAAGTCACCTGGAGAAGGTCCTCGCTGAAATCATTCTTACGTCACCTGGAGAAGCTCCTCGCTGAAATCATTCTTACGTCACCTGGAGAAGCTCCTCGCTGAAATCATTCTTACGTCACCTGGAGAAGCTCCTCGCTGAAATCATTTTAACGTCACCTGGAGAAGGTCCTCGCTGAAATCATTCTTATGTCACCTGGAGAAGCTCCTCGCTGAAATCATTCTTACGTCACCTGGAGAAGCTCCTCGCTCAAATCATTCTTACGTCACCTGGAGAAGGTCCTCGCTGAAATCATTCTTACTTCACCTGGAGAAGCTCCTCGCTGAAATCATTCTTACGTCACCTGGAGAAGCTCCTCGCCTAAATCATTCTTACGTCACCTGGAGAAGCTCCTTGCTGAAATCATTCCTACGTCACCTGGAAAAGCTCCTCGCTGAAATCATTCTTACGTCACCTGGAGAAGCTCCTCGCTGAAATCATTCTTACGTCACCTGGAGAAGCTCTTCGCTGAAATCATTCTAACGTCACCTGGAGAAGCTCCTCCCTGAAAGCATTCTAACTTCATCTGGAGAAGCTCATCGCTGAAATCATTCTTACGTCACCTGGAGAAGCTCCTCGCTGAAATCATTCTTACGTCACCTGGAGAAGCTCCTCGCTGTAATCATTCTTACGTCACCTGGAGAAGCTCCTCGCTCAAATCATTCTTACGTCACCTGGAGAAGCTCCTCGCTGAAATCATTATTACGTCACCTGGAGAAGCTCCTGGCTGAAATCATTCTTACGTCACCTGGAGAAGCTCCTCGCTAAAATCATTCTTACGTCACCTGGAGAAGCTCCTCGCTGAAATCATTCTTTCGTCACCTGGAGAAGCTCCTCGCTGAAATCATTCTTACGTCACCTGGAGAAGCTCCTCGCTGAAATCATTCTTACGTCACCTGGAGAAGCTCCTCGCTGAAATCATTCTTACGTCACCTGGAGAAGCTCCTCGCTGAAATCATTCTTACGTCACCTGGAGAAGCACCTCGCTCAAATTATTCTTACGTCACCTGGAGAAGCTCCTCGCTGAAATCATTATTACGTCACCTGGAGAAGCTCCTCGCTGAAATCATTCTTACGTCACCTGGAGAAGCTCCTCGCTGAAATCATTCTTAAGTCACCTGGAGAATCTCCTTGCTGAAATCATTCTTACGTCACCTGGAGAAGCTCCTCGCTGAAATCATTCTTACGTCACCTGGAGAAGCTCCTCGCTGAAATCATTCTTACGTCACCTGGAGAAGCTCCTCGCTGAAATCATTCTTACGTCACCTGGAGAAGCTCCTCGCTGAAATCATTCTTACGTCACCTGGAGAAGCACCTCGCTCAAATTATTCTTACGTCACCTGGAGAAGCTCCTCGCTGAAATCATTATTACGTCACCTGGAGAAGCTCCTCGCTGAAATCATTCTTACGTCACCTGGAGAAGCTCCTCGCTGAAATCATTCTTAAGTCACCTGGAGAATCTCCTTGCTGAAATCATTCTTACGTCACCTGGAGAAGCTCCTCGCTGAAATCATTCTTACGTCACCTGGAGAAGCTCCTCGCTGAAATCATTCTTACGTCACCAGGAGAAGCTCCTCGCTGAAATCATTTTTACGTCACCTGGAGAAGCTCCTCGCTGAAATCATTCTTACGTCACCTGGAGAAGCTTCTCGCTGAAATCATTCTTACGTCACCTGGAGAAGCTCCTCGCTGAAATCATTCTTACGTCACCTGGAGAAGCTCCTCGCTGAAATCATTCTTAAGTCACCTGGAGAAGGTCCTCGCTGAAATCATTCTTACGTCACCTGGAGAAGCTCCTCGCTGAAATCATTCTTACGTCACCTGGAGAAGCTCCTCGCTGAAATCATTCTTACGTCACCTGGAGAAGCTCCTCGCTGAAATCATTCTTACGTCACCTGGAGAAGCTCCTCGCTGAAATCATTCTTAAGTCACCTGGAGAAGGTCCTCGCTGAAATCATTCTTACGTCACCTGGAGAAGCTCCTCGCTGAAATCATTCTTACGTCACTTGGAGAAGCTCCTCGCTGAAATCATTCTTACGTCACCTGGAGAAGCTCCTCGCTGAAATCATTCTTACGTCACTTGGAGAAGCTCCTCGCTGAAATCATTCTTAAGTCACCTGGAGAAGGTCCTCGCTGAAATCATTCTTACGTCACCTGGAGAAGCTCCTCGCTGAAATCATTCTTACGTCACCTGGAGAAGCTCCTCGCTGAAATCATTCTTACGTCACCTGGAGAAGGTCCTCGCTGAAATCATTCTAACGTCACCTGGAGAAGCTCCTCGCTGAAATCATTCTTACGTCACCTGGAGAAGCTCCTCGCTCAAATCATTCTTACGTCACCTGAAGAAGGTCCTCGCTGAAATCATTCTTACGTCACCTGGAGAAGCTCCTCGCTGAAATCATTTTTACGTCACCTGGAGAAGCTCCTCGCTGAAATCATTCTTACGTCACCTGGAGAAGCTCCTTGCTGAAATCATTCCTACGTCACCTGGAAAAGCTCCTCGCTGAAATCATTCTTACGTCACCTGGAGAAGCTCCTCGCTGAAATCATTCTTACGTCACCTGGAGAAGCTCTTCGCTGAAATCATTCTAACGTCACCTGGAGAAGCTCCTCCCTGAAAGCATTCTAACGTCATCTGGAGAAGCTCATCGCTGAAATCATTCTTACGTCACCTGGAGAAGCTCCTCGCTGAAATCATTCTTACGTCACCTGGAGAAGCTCCTCGCTGTAATCATTCTTACGTCACCTGGAGAAGGTCCTCGCTGAAATCATTCTTACGTCACCTGGAGAAGCTCCTCGCTGAAATCATTCTTACGTCACCTGGAGAAGCTCCTCGCTGAAATCATTCTTACGTCACCTGGAGAAGCTCCTCGCTGAAATCATTCTTACGTCACCTGGAGAAGCTCCTCGCTGAAATCATTCTTAAGTCACCTGGAGAAGGTCCTCGCTGAAATCATTCTTACGTCACCTGGAGAAGCTCCTCGCTGAAATCATTCTTACGTCACCTGGAGAAGCTCCTCGCTGAAATCATTCTTACGTCACCTGGAGAAGGTCCTCGCTGAAATCATTCTTACGTCACCTGGAGAAGCACCTCGCTCAAATTATTCTTACGTCACCTGGAGAAGCTCCTCGCTGAAATCATTATTACGTCACCTGGAGAAGCTCCTCGCTGAAATCATTCTTACGTCACCTGGAGAAGCTCCTCGCTGAAATCATTCTTAAGTCACCTGGAGAATCTCCTTGCTGAAATCATTCTTACGTCACCTGGAGAAGCTCCTCGCTGAAATCATTCTTACGTCACCTGGAGAAGCTCCTCGCTGAAATTATTCTTACGTCACCAGGAGAAGCTCCTCGCTGAAATCATTCTTACGTCACCTGGAGAAGCTCCTCGCTGAAATCATTCTTACGTCACCTGGAGAAGCTCCTCGCTGAAATCATTCTTACGTCACCTGGAGAAGCTCCTCTCTGAAATCATTCTTACGTCACCTGGAGAAGCTCCTCGCTGAAATCATTCTTACGTCACCTGGAGAAGCTCCTCGCTGAATTCATTCTTACGTCACCTGGAGAAGCTTCTCGCTGAAATCATTCTTACGTCACCTGGAGAAGCTCCTCGCTAAAATCATTCTTACGTCACCTGGAGAAGCTCCTCAGTGAAATCATTCTTTCGTCACCTGGAGAAGCTCCTCGCTGAAATCATTCTTACGTCACCTGGAGAAGCTCCTCGCTGAAATCATTCTTATGTCACCTGGAGAAGCTCCTCGCTGAAATCATTCTTACCCCACCTGGAGAAGCTCCTCGCTCAAATTATTCTTACGTCACCTGGAGAAGCTCCTCGCTGAAATCATTCTTACGTCACCTGGAGAAGCTCCTGGCTGAAATCATTCTTACGTCACCTGGAGAAGCTCCTCGCTGAAATCATTCTTGCGTCACCTGGAGAAGCTCCTCGCTGAAATAATTCCTACGTCACCTGGAGAAGCTCCTCGCTGAAATCATTCTTACGTCACCTGGAGAAGCTCCTCGCTGAAATCATTCTTACGTCACCTGGAGAAGCTCATCGCTGAAATCATTCTTACGTCACCTGGAGAAGCTCCTCGCTGCAATCATTCTTACGTCACCTGGAGAAGCTCCTCGCTGAAATCATTCTTACGTCACCTGGAGAAGCTCCTCGCTGAAATCATTCTTACGTCACCTGGAGAAGCTCCTCGCTGAAAGCATTATTACGTCACCTGGAGAAGCTCCTCGCTGAAATCATTCTTACGTCACCTGGAGAAGCTCCTCGCTCAAATTATTCTCACGTCACCTGGAGAAGCTCCTCGCTGAAATCATTCCTACGTCACCTGGAGAAGTTCCGCACTAAAATCATTCTTACGTCACCTGGAGAAGCTCCTCGCTGAAATCATTCCTACGTCACCTGGAGAAGTTCCGCACTAAAATCATTCTTATGTCACCTGGAGAAGCTCCTCGCCTAAATCATTCTTGCGTCACCTGGAGAAGCTCCTCGCTGAAATCATTCCTAGGTCACCTGGAAAAGCTCCTCGCTGAAATCATTCTTACGTTACCTGGAGAAGCTCCTCCCTGAAATCATTCTTACGTCACCTAGAGAAGCTCCTCGCTGAAATCATTATTACGTCACCTGGAGAAGCTCCTCGCTGAAATCATTCTTACGTCACCTGGAGAAGCTCCTCGCTGAAATCATTCTTTCGTCACCTGGAGAAGCTCCTCGCTGAAATCATTCTTACGTCACCTGGAGAAGCTCCTCGCTGAAATCATTCTTACGTCACCTGGAGAAGCTCCTCGCTGAAATCATTCTTTCGTCACCTGGAGAAGCTCCTTGCTGAAATCATTCTTAGGTCACCTGGAGAAGCTCCTCGCTGAAATCATTCTTACGTCACCTGGAGAAGCTCCTCGCTGTAATCATTCTTACGTCACCTGGAGAAGCTCCTCGCTCAAATCATTCTTACGTCACCTGGAGAAGCTCCTCGCTGAAATCATTATTACGTCACCTGGAGAAGCTCCTGGCTGAAATCATTCTTACGTCACCTGGAGAAGCTCCTCGCTAAAATCATTCTTACGTCAACTGGAGAAGCTCCTCGCTGAAATCACTCTTTCGTCACCTGGAGAAGCTCCTCGCTGAAATCATTCTTACGTCACCTGGAGAAGCTCCTCGCTAAAATCATTCTTACGTCACCTGCAGAAGCTCCTCGCTGAAATCATTCTTACGTCACCTGGAGAAGCTCCTCGCTGAAATCATTCTTACGTCACCTGGAGAAGCACCTCGCTCAAATTATTCTTACGTCACCTGGAGAAGCTCCTCGCTGAAATCATTATTACGTCACCTGGAGAAGCTCCTCGCTGAAATCATTCTTACGTCACCTGGAGAAGCTCCTCGCTGAAATCATTCTTAAGTCACCTGGAGAATCTCCTTGCTGAAATCATTCTTACGTCACCTGGAGAAGCTCCTCGCTGAAATCATTCTTACGTCACCTGGAGAAGCTCCTCGCTGAAATCATTCTTACGTCACCTGGAGAAGCTCCTCGCTGAAATCATTCTTACGTCACCTGGAGAAGCTCCTCGCTGAAATCATTCTTACGTCACCTGGAGAAGCTCCTCGCTGAAATCATTCTTACGTCACCTGGAGAAGCTCCTCGCTGAAATCATTCTTACGTCACCTGGAGAAGCTCCTCGCTGAAATCATTCTTAAGTCACCTGGAGAAGGTCCTCGCTGAAATCATTCTTACGTCACCTGGAGAAGCTCCTCGCTGAAATCATTCTTACGTCACCTGGAGAAGCTCCTCGCTGAAATCATTCTTACGTCACCTGGAGAAGCTCTTCGCTGAAATCATTCTTACGTCACCTGGAGAAGCTCCTCGCTGAAATCATTCTTAAGTCACCTGGAGAAGGTCCTCGCTGAAATCATTCTTACGTCACCTGGAGAAGCTCCTCGCTGAAATCATTCTTACGTCACCTGGAGAAGCTCCTCGCTGAAATCATTCTTACGTCACCTGGAGAAGCTCCTCGCTGAAATCATTCTTACGTCACCTGGAGAAGCTCCTCGCTGAAATCATTCTTAAGTCACCTGGAGAAGCTCCTCGCTGAAATCATTCTTACGTCACCTGGAGAAGCTCCTCGCTGAAATCATTCTTATGTCACCTGGAGAAGCTCTTCGCTGAAATCATTCTTACGTCACCTGGAGAAGCTCCTCGCTGAAATCATTCTTACGTCACCTGGAGAAGCTCCTTGCTGAAATCATTCCTACGTCACCTGGAAAAGCTCTTCGCTGAAATCATTCTTACGTCACCTGGAGAAGCTCCTCGCTGAAATCATTCTTACGTCACCTGGAGAAGCTCTTCGCTGAAATCATTCTAACGTCACCTGGAGAAGCTTCTCCCTGAAAGCATTCTAACGTCATCTGGAGAAGCTCATCGCTGAAATCATTCTTACGTCACCTGGAGAAG
This sequence comes from Ceratothoa steindachneri, assembly GCA_963969495.1. Classification (NCBI taxonomy): domain Eukaryota; kingdom Metazoa; phylum Arthropoda; class Malacostraca; order Isopoda; family Cymothoidae; genus Ceratothoa; species Ceratothoa steindachneri. The sequence continues at coordinate 209,330,918 of OZ018317.1, forward strand.
CTCCTCGCTGAAATCATTCTTACGTCACCTGGAGAAGCTCCTCGCTGTAATCATTCTCACGTCACCTGGAGAAGCTCCTCGCTGAAATCATTCTTACGTCACCTGGAGAAGCTCCTCGCTGAAATCATTCTTTCGTCACCTGAAGAAGCTCCTCGCTGAAATCATTCTTTCGTCACCTGAAGAAGCTCCTCGCTGAAATCATTCTTACGTCACCTGAAAAAGCTCCTCGCTGAAATCATTCTTACGTCACCTGGAGAAGCTCCTCGCTGAAATCATTCTTACGTCACCTGGAGAAGCTCCTCGCTGAAATCATTCTTACGTCACCTGGAGAAGCTCCTTGCTCAAATTATTCTTACGTCACCTGGAGAAGCTCCTCGCTGAAATCATTCTTACGTCACCTGGAGAAGGTCCTCGCTGAAATCATTCTTACGTCACCTGGAGAAGCTCCTCGCTGAAATCATTCTTACGTCACCTGGAGAAGCTCCTCGCTCAAATCATTCTTACGTCAGCTGGAGAAGGTCCTCGCTGAAATCATTCTTACGTCACCTGGAGAAGCTCCTCGCTGAAATCATTCTTACGTCACCTGGAGAAGCTCCTCGCTGAAATCATTCTTACGTCACCTGGAGAAGCTCCTTGCTGAAATCATTCCTACGTCACCTGGAAAAGCTCCTCGCTGAAATCATTCTTACGTCACCTGGAGAAGCTCCTCGCTGAAATCATTCTTACGTCACCTGGAGAAGCTCTTCGCTGAAATCATTCTAACGTCACCTGGAGAAGCTCCTTCCTGAAAGCATTCTAACGTCATCTGGAGCAGCTCATCGCTGAAATCATTCTTACGTCACCTGGAGAAGCTCCTCGCTGAAATCATTCTTACGTCACCTGGAGAAGCTCCTCGCTGTAATCATTCTTACGTCACCTGGAGAAGCTCCTCCCTCAAATCATTCTTACGTCACCTGGAGAAGCTCCTCGCTGAAATCATTCTTACGTCACCTGGAGAAGCTCCTCGCTAAAATCATTCTTACGTCACCTGGAGAAGCTCCTCGCTGAAATCACTCTTTCGTCACCTGGAGAAGCTCCTCGCTGAAATCATTCTTACGTCACCTGGAGAAGCTCCTCGCTGAAATCATTCTTACGTCACCTGGAGAAGCTCCTCGCTGAAATCATTCTTACGTCACCTGGAGAAGCTCCTCGCTGAAATCATTCTTACGTCACCTGGAGAAGCACCTCGCTCAAATTATTCTTACGTCACCTGGAGAAGCTCCTCGCTGAAATCATTATTACGTCACCTGGAGAAGCTCCTCGCTGAAATCATTCTTACGTCACCTGGAGAAGCTCCTCGCTGAAATCATTCTTAAGTCACCTGGAGAATCTCCTTGCTGAAATCATTCTTACGTCACCTGGAGAAGCTCCTCGCTGAAATCATTCTTACGTCACCTGGAGAAGCTCCTCGCTGAAATCATTCTTACGTCACCTGGAGAAGCTCCTCGCTGAAATCATTCTTACGTCACCTGGAGAACCTCCTCGCTGAAATCATTCTTACGTCACCTGGAGAAGCTCCTCGCTGAAATCATTCTTACGTCACCTGGAGAAGCTCCTCGCTGAAATCATTCTTACGTCACCTGGAGAAGCTCCTCGCTGAAATCATTCTTAAGTCACCTGGAGAAGGTCCTCGCTGAAATCATTCTTACGTCACCTGGAGAAGCTCCTCGCTGAAATCATTCTTACGTCACCTGGAGAAGCTCCTCGCTGAAATCATTCTTACGTCACCTGGAGAAGCTCCTCGCTGAAATCATTCTTACGTCACCTGGAGAAGCTCCTCGCTGAAATCATTCTTAAGTCACCTGGAGAAGGTCCTCGCTGAAATCATTCTTACGTCACCTGGAGAAGCTCCTCGCTGAAATCATTCTTACGTCACCTGGAGAAGCTCCTCGCTGAAATCATTCTTACGTCACCTGGAGAAGCTCCTCGCTGAAATCATTCTTACGTCACCTGGAGAAGCTCCTCGCTGAAATCATTCTTAAGTCACCTGGAGAAGGTCCTCGCTGAAATCATTCTTACGTCACCTGGAGAAGCTCCTCGCTGAAATCATTCTTACGTCACCTGGAGAAGCTCCTCGCTGAAATCATTCTTACGTCACCTGGAGAAGCTCCTCGCTGAAATCATTATTACGTCACCTGGAGAAGCTCCTGGCTGAAATCATTCTTACGTCACCTGGAGAAGCTCCTCGCTAAAATCATTCTTACGTCACCTGGAGAAGCTACTCGCTGAAATCATTCTTTCGTCACCTGGAGAAGCTCCTCGCTGAAATCATTCTTACGTCACCTGGAGAAGCTCCTCGCTGAAATCATTATTTCGTCACCTGGAGAAGCTCCTCGCTGAAATCATTCTTACGTCACCTGGAGAAGCTCCTCGCTGAAATCATTCTTACGTCACCTGGAGAAGCACCTCGCTCAAATTATTCTTACGTCACCTGGAGAAGCTCCTCGCTGAAATCATTATTACGTCACCTGGAGAAGCTCCTCGCTGAAATCATTCTTACGTCACCTGGAGAAGCTCCTCGCTGAAATCATTCTTAAGTCACCTGGAGAATCTCCTTGCTGAAATCATTCTTACGTCACCTGGAGAAGCTCCTCGCTCAAATCATTCTTACGTCACCTGGAGAAGCTCCTCGCTGAAATTATTCTTACGTCACCAGGAGAAGCTCCTCGCTGAAATCATTCTTACGTCACCTGGAGAAGCTCCTCGCTGAAATCATTCTTACGTCACCTGGAGAAGCTCCTCGCTGAAATCATTCTTACGTCACCTGGAGAAGCTCCTCTCTGAAATCATTCTTACGTCACCTGGAGAAGCTCCTCGCTGAAATCATTCTTACCTTACCTGGAGAAGCTCCTCGCTGAATTCATTCTTACGTCACCTGGAGAAGCTTCTCGCTGAAATCATTCTTACGTCACCTGGAGAAGCTCCTCGCTAAAATCATTCTTACGTCACCTGGAGAAGCTCCTCGCTGAAATCATTCTTTCGTCACCTGGAGAAGCTCCTCGCTGAAATCATTCTTACGTCACCTGGAGAAGCTCCTCGCTGAAATCATTCTTACGTCACCTGGAGAAGCTCCTCGCTGAAATCATTCTTATGTCACCTGGAGAAGCTCCTCGCTGAAATCATTCTTACCCCACCTGGAGAAGCTCCTCGCTCAAATTATTATTACGTCACCTGGAGAAGCTCCTCGCTGAAATCATTCTTACGTCACCTGGAGAAGCTCCTGGCTGAAATCATTCTTACGTCACCTGGAGAAGCTCCTCGCTGAAATCATTCTTGCGTCACCTGGAGAAGCTCCTCGCTGAAATAATTCCTACGTCACCTGGAGAAGCTCCTCGCTGAAATCATTCTTACGTTACCTGGAGAAGCTCCTTGCTGAAATCATTCTTACGTCACCTGGAGAAGCTCCTCGCTGAAATCATTCTTACGTCACCTGGAGAAGCTCCTCGCTGAAATCATTCTTACGTCACCTGGAGAAGCTCCTCGCTGAAATCATTCTTACGTCACCTGGAGAAGCTCCTCGCTGAAATCATTCTTACGTCACCTGGAGAAGCTCCTCGCTCAAATCATTCTTACGTCACCTGGAGAAGCTCCTCGCTGAAATCATTATTACGTCACCTGGAGAAGCTCCTCGCTGAAATCATTCTTACGTCACCTGGAGAATCTCCTCGCTCAAATTATTCTTACGTCACCTGGAGAAGCTCCTCGCTGAAATCATTCCTACGTCACCTGGAGAAGTTCCGCACTAAAATCATTCTTACGTCACCTGGAGAAGCTCCTCGCTGAAATCATTCCTACGTCACCTGGAGAAGTTCCGCACTAAAATCATTCTTATGTCACCTGGAGAAGCTCCTCGCTGAAATCATTCTTGCTTCACCTGGAGAAGCTCCTCGCTGAAATCATTCCTAGGTCACCTGGAAAAGCTCCTCGCTGAAATCATTCTTACGTTACCTCGAGAAGCTCCTCCCTGAAATCATTCTTACGTCACCTAGAGAAGCTCCTCGCTGAAATCATTATTACGTCACCTGGAGAAGCTCCTCGCTGAAATCATTCTTACGTCACCTGGAGAAGCTCCTTGCTGAAATCATTCTTTCGTCACCTGGAGAAGCTCCTCGCTGAAATCATTCTTACGTCACCTGGAGAAGCTCCTCGCTCAAATCATTCTTACGTCACCTGGAGAAGCTCCTCGCTGAAATCATTCTTTCGTCACCTGGAGAAGCTCCTTGCTGAAATCATTCTTACGTCACCTGGAGAAGCTCCTCGCTGAAATCATTCTTACGTCACCTGGAGAAGCTCCTCGCTGAAATCATTCTTACGTCACCTGGAGAAGCTCCTCGCTGAAATCATTCTTACGTCACCGGGAGAAGCTCCTCGCTCAAATCATTCTTACGTCACCTGGAGAAGCTCCTCGCTGAAATCATTATTACGTCACCTGGAGAAGCTCCTCGCTGAAATCATTATTACGTCACCTGGAGAAGCTCCTCGCTGAAATCATTATTTCGTCACCTGGAGAAGCTCCTCGCTGAAATCATTCCTACGTCACCTGGAGAAGTTCCGCACTAAAATCATTCTTACGTCACCTGGAGAAGCTCCTCGCTAAAATCATTCTCAAGTCACTAGGTGAAGCTCAGCATTAAAATCAATCCTACGTCACAAGCAAGCGAATGTCTAAAATCTATACGTTACTAAAAAGTGACTTTGCTTTTCTTAGAATTTAAATCAAAATGCACCCCAAATATAATCATGCCTATTTAGATCATACTGAAGGTGAAAGAGTGGCTAGAATTTTTATAAACAAAGTGATAAGGATTGAGGTCGTGGATTTAATCTGTAATGTCCATTTCTATTCACTGGCAAGAATCGAGGTTGTGGATTTGAGTCTTGATCTCCATTTCTTTGCACTGACGAGACCTGGGACCGTGGATTTGATTCCTGGTCTCTATTTCTTTGCACTGAAGAGAATGAAGGTAGTGAGTTTGATTCATATTGTTCATTTCTTTGATCTTTTGACTGTAACCAGAGGAATTCAATTTCTAGTATCAATTTCTCTAATGAGAATGGAAGTGCTTGGTTGTTCCATGATCCTTCTTTCTCGGCTCTGGTGAAAATATACACATTGGGGTTGGTTCATGGTCTCCATTCATCTGCATTGGCTAGAATGGGAGTACTGGTTGTGATTCCTGGTCTCAATTTTTATGCTCAAGCGAGAATGGATATCCTGAGACTGATTCTCATTCGAGGTTTTAATTCCCTTAAATTACAGTCGCTATCTCACGCTGGAACTCGCTCGATTTCCTGATTTGTCTAGCCAGGATTTCATTGCCATATACTACGAACGAAAGAACCTCAACATAACACAAGGTCAGCAGACCTAAGTCGGATGTTCTCAATTATTCTGACTTATGACCTTATGACTTTACGACCTTCGAAACTTTTAATAGTCCCCGGACTAACACTGGGAGGACATTAGCAACTACGAGTATATATCATTCGAAGAGAATGTGAAACAACATAAAATGTTTCAAATTTCGTTAGAATCGCCCGAATAGTTACGATATTATTGCCAAATAATTCCTGGGCTAACTTGGGAAGACCTAGCTAATTAAATCATTCGAAAGAAAATTTAAAACTACATAAGGGTTTCAAATTTCGTTAGATCGCCCGAATAGTTACGATGATATGGCCCCAAAACCTCATTAGAAAGTAAAATGGCTAACTTATAGAGTCCCGTACACGCGACTAAAAATGTCCTACTATTTCATATAAAATGGAGTTTAAACTGATTATTATGCTATGATAACCTTTAACACAAGATGGCGCATTTGTCAAATTTCAGATGCCTCGAAAGAGGATATTTCGACGTATCTGTTCTACTTCAACGGATTTCGAAGTTCCCTTGCAGGCGGAATCCCCTCAACCAATGGAAAAGGAATGATGCCAAAAGCCGCAAACATGCAAGGACTCGTAAGTAAATAGTGTTATACCCTCCATAAATGCTCCCCTCAGAAACCAGGTGTCACCTTCCAATTATTTAAAGCAGGGAAGAAACGAAAGGACACACGATGAAAAGCACAAAACAGGAAAAATGCGGGAGAATAAATAAAAATAAGGTCACCACCATGGATGCAATAAGGGACTGGAAAACATAAGTGGAAACGATTACCATCTGTGTACACACAGTCAGCTCCTAAGACATGTAAGCAGCTGTGCTATGTGGTGACTATGAAAAGATTCAGCGATGAAACCCACAATCCAGAATGACTGATTGAATCTGTGAAACCTAAATAGATCTAGAGATGAACGTCGAAACTTTCCCTAGCTGCCACAATCACTTAAATGACATTAAATGACGGTACGGTACCTCATTTACGATATAGACTCCCACTTTTAATGCTGCATGTGCAATTCCACATTTTATCCCACTTATAGCGACAGGCTTTTCCAGTCAACGCAGACTGTATGAACAAGATAGGCGCCACATTAGGCTTTATCGCCTATTGACCTCCCTTAGATCGCTACTCAGCTTTTCTGCAGGCAGCAGTGAAACAAGTTCTTATCCTAACCAAATTCGGAAACTACTTTAAAGTTTCGCTTTTGGAGAAGATCAGTTGCTTCAGAATGTTGATTCTTAGCCAAAGCCAGTCTCTCGCTAGGCCAAATTCTAGCAAGAAACTCCCCGAAGAAGATTCAGTCAAACGCTAACCTTTCACTTTGCTCTTATTAGGCACTCACAGATTCGGAAGACTACCTGAAAGAGGATCACGAAGTTGCTGTGGGTTTGTAACTTTCCCCGGTTATTTTTTTCTCCCTCCATTCTTCGCATTTTCCTCTCCCATGCCCTTCGCCAAGCTATGAGTTTTGAGTTGATACACTTCACACAAAGAATTCAATGTCTAGCAGTCCGCCATGATCATCTTCACTCCTCTTTGGACATCCTCTCGTGCCAAAACACAGGCATAAATAACCCTCTGTTCACCACTCTAGCATCTATTCCTCGTTCCAAAACTTTGCTTTTGTCAATCGCGGGCATGAATTCATCACCTTTCGGAACATTAGTTGATCAAATCGCCTTCTTTACGGCCATTTCGATTCCTTTAACTATCTTTAATTTCTCTTTTGTGTAATCGTTGAACCACCTCAACTTTAATTAACTCTGCAAAGTTAAAATTTATACTTCACAATACATTTTCTTTCTAAGAATTTGGTAGGGATTACAGAAGTTTGCAGGTGTAATCCACTTCATCTAACTCAGCACTAATTTTCCAGTGTCCATTCCTTTGTCTTCTGTCTCCTCCTTTCTCTCCACCAACTTGCTACACACGACTGGGAAAGATATAGGGCATTAGACGCCTTTATTAAAACAATTAAAATTCATTTTCAAACCTTCTTTGGAGCATCTTCAATGTATTCACAAAGCAGTGAGTCCCTCTATCTCTTTCACACGAACACATAATTTTCCTGTGAATGATTAATAGCCCCTTTATCTGGAATTAGTTCAAAAGGAAAATAAAACCAGTGTAACTTAACACTCAGATATAAATAAAGAAAAAAGGATAAACAAAGAAGAAGAAAGATAGGAATGACAGAATAAAAGATGAAGTATAAGAAGTAATCTGCTCGCAAAGGAACCTGAGCCTTTCTTTTAAGGGACCTATTTCTTTTAAAAACATCCAAGCAGGGAAACTAACCTAACCTAACCACCTCTTGTTAAATTGACTGTTTCTGGTCCCTTTCGCTGGTTCGAATCCTAAATTCCTTGGCTCGTAATTCATCCATGCTTTTGTTTCAGCGCTGGAATCCTCTGTGCTACAAAGCCGCGTTCACTCACATGAAACACTGTAACTATGATGGGTGGTAAGTCCACATTCACTATTTTGATGTTAACTTCATTAGACAGCGTTGAATTGTAAATACACACCCACTATTTTTATATTAACTTCATTAGACAACGTCAAATTGTAAGGTCACACTCATTATTTTATATGTTAACTTCATTAGACAACGTCAAATATTGTAAGTCCACACTCACTATTTTGATGTTAACTTCATTAGCCAGCGTCGAATTGTAATTCCCCACTCACTATTTTGATATTAACTTAATTAGATAGCATCGAATTGTAATTCCATTCTCACTATTTTGATGTTAACTTCACTAAATAACGTCGAATTGTAGGTCCACACTCACTATTTTGATGTTAACTTCACTAGACAACGTCGAATTGTAGGTCCACACTCACTATTTTGATGTTAACTTCACTAGACAACGTCGAATTGTAGGTCTACACTCACTATTTTGATGTTAACTTCACTAGACAACGTCGAATTGTAGGTCCACACTCACTATTTTGATGTTAACTTCACTAGACAACGTCGAATTGTAGGTCTACACTCACTATTTTGATGTTAACTTCACTAGACAACGTCGAATTGTAGGTCCACACTCACTATTTTGATGTTAACTTCACTAGACAACGTCGAATTGTAGGTCTACACTCACTATTTTGATGTTAACTGTACTAGACAACGTCGAAATGTAGGTCTACACTCACTATTTTCATATTAACTTAATTAGATAGCGTCGAATTGTAATTCTGTTCTCACTATTTTGATGTTAACTTCTCTAGACACCGTCGAATTGTAGGTCCACACTCACTATTTTGATGTTAACTTCATTAGACGACGCGAAATTGTAGATGAAAATATTGGGATATTGTATTTAATTAAGAAACGAAGTTTAGACAGGGCTTGAGAGAATCACATCATCAAAAGTCCTTATAATGGTTTGGGAATAGTAAATGTGTTTATTTAACAAGCGAAACCAAACGAGGAATATTTCCTAGTTAATTGTAGTTAAATAAAATAACATCTGTATAAATCTATCGCTCACAACTTTGTAAAAAATCTTGCAAATTTGCCACCTATCGAACTATACTTGACAACTTTTTTTTCCTGTTCTTCTTCAGGGCTAATTCTCCATACTGCCTCCATAAGTGCGGCGATTGCAAGAACTTAGGTATGTTGGCTATTTTGCTCTTTTACCGTCCGTTGCACGATTATTCATGACAAAGGGGGTGGGGCATATTTTCAGATTATCAGAGGATTAGGGGATTCTTTGTTGTGATCTTCATAACTATTCACAGCCATTTGAATGGCTGTGACTCGAGATTGGACCTTTAATCCCTGGATCATGAAAAAAATAAATGGTGTATGGAATACTTTGGGGCAACAATGTATTGAATTTATTCACCCATATTCTGTTTCCGCTGAAATTGGTGATAAGAGAATGGTTGGGGCTAAGATTGGACTAAATGGTCTTTGTTAGTTCGATTCTTTAATAATATTGGTAATTTCTTGTCTCAGTTTCCCAACACAACCAGAACTAAGGTATTTCCTTTAAAGTAAACAAATAAAAAAGAAGCTTGAGCTCCTCCCAAAGTGTTTTAACAGTGTAATAGAGAGTCAAGTGGGAGGGGGGGGGGTATGATGAGAGTGGAAACGTTATAATATTTTTAAACATTTTCTTTTTCAGAAATTTTAGAAATCTTTCTTATCCTTGTCCTCTTTTTTGCACATTTTTCAGGAGACTTTGAGAGTGTCCTCTTCTCGACGGAGGTCATCGGTCCCTACTATAGTGGCACAGTCTCTGCTCTTATGGGACTTCTACAAAATTTAACATTTAACGCAAAATCGGTGCAAAAATTTGTTCTAAGGTATAATACCCACAGTGTACCGAATTCATTTCACGCTCAGAAGGCAATGTGAGGGGGGGTTTAAACCCTAGCCGCCCTGGAGGGCAAGATAAAAGAGTCGAGGAGTGGCCAGTGGATATGACACAACCATTCCACCTGGATACAATCCTGGAGTGGAAGCACCCCACTTGGATGGATTCAGGTTAAGTTGTAATAAAACTTCCACTTCCTAGCTGTTGCATGAATCGCTAGCACAAGCGGTGGGAGGGGCGGGATGCTTTAAAATTCCCGTAGCATGCAACAGCCTCACTCCTTATGTCAGGACATTCAGACAGAAGGCTCGGCTCCACATTGTGGTAAAGTCGATTGGAGCCTACAGCAAAGGCTGTAGGCTCAAAGGATTTCTCCCTTAATCTCCCAAGGGGTAGGGGGGGGGGTCATCGGCTCATGTGGAGCTAAAAACAACACCATCAATAAAAAAAACACCACAACTTAACTTATTTGAAAAGATATGGGGATTAAATATCCCGTCAATCCCTTTTGTAAGGTACTCTTAGACTCATGGCAATAGTCGACCTAAAGGGTCCCCCTATATATAGTTAAAGGTCATTTCTTTCGCTCGCCCCAACTTGGAGGTTCCTCTCCAGTCACCTCCTCTTTTCTGCCAAGGTCCTCTCGTGCCTGGGTATGGCTAGAATACGGATGCCCCTCGGGTTTCCTGCATTTTCAGTCTCTCTAATTTTATTATCATCGATTTTTGTTTTTTATTTTTCCTTTCGTTTTGTGTACCAGTTTATTTTTCCTCCCTCTAAAATAAAACAAAATTCTTACTACGCCTTGTACAGAACTATTACAGAACAGGTAACTTACTAGGTGCATGCTGGTACCTGGACGAGGGGCACGACTTCGAGGCTCCAGTTTACCCGGCAGTCTCATCCCTAGATTGAGACTACCTGAGCTTTATTTCTTGTAAACATTTCCATTTTAACACCTTTTCAGAAATTTTCTTTACAAACTTCTGAACCATTTTAATGGGGGCTGGCTAATATTGCAGGCTAGTCGCCAAGCAGCTTTCGTTCATTTTCTCTGGGTGGATTTGGAATAGGGGGGGCAGGTAGGGCTGGTTCCCCCCTTCATGGGATGTTTTTTAACATCTTTGCTTTCTTCCCACTTTTTCCTTTGTACTAACCCCCCTTATCTTTATTTTCCTTATCTATTATTTTACGTATCTGGAAATGCGGGGGGGGTATCAGGTGTTATCTGGAGCTTGTGTGACCTCCAATCCCCAATGCCTGACCTCGTTGTTATTGCGCTGCAAATCGAGGGAAAGAAGATCTCTCTTTTCCTCACCAGCGCCAAATGGCAAAGTCGAAGTATCGGTCGTTGGTCGAAGTATCGGTCGCTGGTCGAAGTATCTGTCGCTGGTCGAAGTATCGGTCGTTGGTCGAAGTATCAGGCGTTGGTCGAAGCATCGGTCGCTGGTCGAAGTATCGGTCGCTGGTCGAAGTATCGTTCGCTGGTCGAAAGTGTAGCAGAATTGTGTCTTCCACTGTTAAGTTCTCCATTTTGGGGGTTTAAGTTTATTTTTCTTTCTCGTCAGCGATGACTTTAGGAACCAAGATTTTTTCCAAGTTCTCGCCAACGCCCAATTGACCGAAATTGGTTGTTTCGCGAAGAGACGATTCCAGGGCTTAGGATTCCTTCTTTCCTGCGTCCTGGGTGATGTGGCTGGTTTAGATGGAAAACCCGTGTACATGGAAGGACCCCCTTGCAGCAACTGTCCCCCCAAGACGAATTGCTCAAGCAACCGTGAAACTCCAGGTCTTTGTGGTAAGGACGGGTAGCATTGCCTCAAGGGATTCAAAGAGAGAGAGAGAGAGAGAGAGAGAGAGAGAGAGAGAGAGAGAGAGAGAGAGAGAGAGAGGAAGAGTGATCTCACATGAGAGGAGTGATAAAGAAAGCAAGAGGGATAGCAATGAAATATTGTTGATAATTTAGAAAGTACAGAGAGATGTCAACAGGGTGGTTCATAATAGATGAATACATTAATCATGCTGAGAGTAAAATCACTTCAAAAGAATTGAATCAAAACTCGCATCTACACTTTAAGCTTTTCGAGCCACTGATCTAAGTCTACACTTTGCCCATTACACCCCACTGCTCCGAGATTACACGAAATTCCACGCTGATCCTCTTTTTAGAGTCGTGGACGCGACTCTACAAGTTACTATGTCGCTCCGTAGGTTCGGTCTGATGGTAACCATTTTACTTTTCAATGCGTCGTTTGGCAATAACATCGTAACTATTCGGCCGATTCTAACTAAAATTGAAACGCTTTGTGTTGTTTTACATTCTCTTTCGAATGATATAATTATCAAGGTCCTCCCAAGGTTAGTCCGTGAATTATTTGGCAATAAAACCGTAGCTATTCGGTCGATTCTAACGAAATTTGAAACCCTGATTTTGTTTTACATTCTCTTTCAAATGATATAATTGCCAAGGTACTCCCGAGGTTAGTCTGGGAATTATTTGGCTGTAACACCGTAGCTATTCGGTCGATTCTAACAAAATTTGAAACCTTTATGATGCTTTACATTCTCTTTGAAAGATATAATTGCTAAGGTTCTTCCAAAGTTACTCCGGGAACTATTTAAAGTTTTAAAGGTCGTATGGTCATAAGGTCCTAACTTAGAATAATTGAGAGCACGCGACTTAGGTCTGTTGATCTTGTTAATCATGCTTCTACTTAATTCTTCGAAGAGGGTTAAGAACCTCTCGTTTTTCTCCCCCCAGTCTTGCCAGAGGGAGTTGGGGTTCCCCAGATCGAGGACATTTCCTTCGACGTTAGCGACGCGCAACAAAACAACCCTAACCTCGAACTTTTGGATCGACCGGAGTATGACTACGAAGACTTGAGTGATGGAAGCTATGCGGGAGACGCGGCCCCTCCGAAACGAACCTTCCGGAAAAAAAAGAAAACAACGACCACGCCGAAGTCAGCTGCGAAGTCTAGCAGAGACACCACCTCATCTGGAAGTCCGAGTCTTGGGGATACCATTGTATTGGGTGGTTTGGTGGCGGTGGTTCTTTTAGGCTATGAATCGGTTCACGGATTTCCGGGAAAATCTATTTAGAGAATGATGGCAAATTTTTTTCTCTTGGGATTTTAAATAAAAAAAACTGGAACGGGATTAATAAGTTTTGGCCATTTTGTGTTTGTATTTGTTAAAAAGTGAGAAACTCGCACAATATGGTTGACTAAGGATTAAGAATGTCGCAGGAAAAGGATAAACTTTTTCCTAAGGACAATATTTACATATATTAAATTTCATCAAATGAAAAAAAATATCTACTTAAAAAACAACCCAAAACAAGTTTTACTGACCAGAATTTCTATATTTTAGGCATAATTGCAAATGGCAGGAAACCTTTTTCCATTGTGATGCAAATATTTCCTCTGACTTCTAAGTTCTTTTTTGTAGTTCTTTCGTCTCATTTAATCTCACTTATCTTTTCAATATCATGATTAATCTAGTCCATCATGTTACTTAATCTAACGCATAAAAGCCGATGTTAGAATTTCGAAAATTCTACAAAGTCGTTGAGAAATTAAAATTAATATTATTTGATTATTTTCACCGTCACGTACTGAAAAAACGTCATATTCCTTCAGAGTTAGGGTTGTGTTCTCGTGAAAACGAAATTTAGTGTGAGAATGAAAGACAAACAAATTGATCCAAGTTCTCCTCCGTGTCTGGAGATATTTGGGAAATATTCAAACGGAGGATAAGAAAGGCTTAAAAAAACTTCCTCCTCTTCCTCTTCAAACCTGATTTCTCTGAGAATGAAATTACTGGATAAGCACCGATTAAGAAAGAACATTAGACAACCAATTGCTTTGGCCTTTCAGTCACTTAGTACCTAAAGGATTAATGATGAAAGAAAGACGACTGCATAAAAGACAAACAAATAGATCCAAGTACCGGTCTGTGTTTAAGGATATGTGGGTGATAGTTAAACGGGGTATAAGAAAGGCTAGAATAATTTTCTTTCTCTTATATTTTAGAAATATTAACGGGTCAGGTTTGTCCCTGAATGAAATTACTGGATAAAGCAGCGGTTAAGAAAAAACATTATACAAACAAATTAAATTGGCCTTCCAGTCACTTAGTACCTAATGGATTGATGATGAAAGAAACGCGGCTGGATAATGTTCGTTTCTAAGTCGAGAGCTAGGACATTAGAAGAAATCTCTAAAACGAACAGCATATGGTGCAATTCCATACACTCTCACACAATCAAAGCAATAACTTTTTGAATTTTTTGAACAACTGACCCTGCTGTTGATCGAAATCGACTGTCCTAGTTTGGTAATAAAGTACTTAATTTACTTTATTCCTCTCCTGCATCGAACCCGGCATCTCTCAAGAAGGCTGCCACGTCATGTGGCCTTCTCCACAGGTCTGACGGAGAGGTTATAATGAAAGAGGTTATGAGATAGTCAAGAGGTGGGTAGGATAGGAGGACATGGGTATATATATATATATATATATATATATATATATATATATATATATATATATATATTGAAAAAAAAATAATAATAAACCACGATATTCGAATCCGATTTATTTACAAACAGGAGAGGTGATTAGTCCTGTTTGTAAATAAATCGGATACAAATATTGTAGTTTATTATTATTTTTTGCACTGGATATATCTCTCGTTAATGTGATATCTTCTATATATATATATATATATATATATATATATATATATATATATATATATATATATATATATATATATATATATATATATATATATACAGAACAATAAAAAGCAAGGATTGCAAAACGACGATAGTGAAGATGTGTCAATGGCAAAGAAAATATAATAACAATAGCAAAGGCGCGATGAGTGCGAAGGTTTGATGATTCTGATAACTTGATTCAGATTGTCTTGTATTGATGTGACTTCTTTGTATTTGAATATGATGATGGCGAAGATGCGATGATAAGGAAGATCGAAACCACGACGATTACGAAGACGAGCTGAAGGTCCGACAACGGCGACACATAACGACTCCGAAGACCTCGAGCAAAAAGGTTACGACAGAATCCAGAGCCACAAAGGCGGCAATGACAGCGGCGACTCACACCTCTCCAACCTTTGACGGCGATGACCAACTTAAGCAGGAGAAGTATCGACAGTAAGCAGTGAGAACCGACGACGCGAAGCAGGCGCTGACCTCGGTCGATTACTTGTAGACCATTTTTGAAATTCTTGGATTTTCTCTGCCAAAAGTTATGGAAGATATTGTGATAGAAATACCGATCTTCTGATCTTTTGGGACGGTACTGTAGATTGAACTCAATAATCATATAAAAAAGACCTTAAGCTAGAAAATAAAACAGAAAAGTAATGAATGAAAGAATTACTTAAACAGATGAAATAACCATTAACAAGCGCCAGTTGCCATAGCAATGAGTATCCACCATCATGACGCATCGGGAGCGCCTGGGGGACGCTCCTCATCCAAGTGACTGTATCCAATTGACCATCACTGTATGATAGAGTGTAGTTTTCCTTACCATTGTAAGATATAGCGTCGGCAAGAGTGCACGTTAAAATTCCCAAATGATACATTTCTTTTTAGGTCGCTTAGATTGCTCCATGATATAGTCCCTTGCTCTCCACTTGAATAAATAGCCCCCCCGCCCCCCGAGTGTGCACTATATACCGATAAGGTGGTTACTCCTTTTACCTTACACTCCTTATCGTTACCATGTGCTCCTTATATCCAGTGTTCTTAGTCGGTGTTTTCACCAAGAGCTTCTTAACATTGGTGCAGCAAATTTTGGGTCTAATTAGCGACTGGAAGGGAAACTTTTATTTCTAAAAACAAATTATAATTATTCCCTCCGCTCGAGGTCATAACAAACGTTAATCACTCAAAGTGTGTTCTAAAACGTACTCATTTCTTGGCTCAGACTTGTATCTAAAACCCGAAAAGGAAGGTTTGAGTCTTTAAATCCTAGCTGACTCGTATTCTAAATACAAATATTCAAATTTAATAAACATGAATTTCAAAAACTAAGTTTCTTGAATGAATGATACGCACTAAAAATCAAAATTGGTTTGTGAACCTATGATTGTCTCAAACATTATTTTTTGATGTTCTCGTGAAGATCAGCTTGCTTAAGAATCTTTGAGATCAATTTCAACTTTATTTTGCAGATCTTTACTGAGGCTTTCGTAAACATACTTTGGGACCCGATCTGAAAATAATCCAAAATCAAAGTAAAATTCTAGAAAGGTCAGCCAACTTATACATTGGTATGAGTAAAGCATCGTATTAAAACCTCAGAACTAATTACAATAGTTATTGGCACAATGATCAGCTGCATTGGAACTCACCATTGCAGCGAGTGACGAGACTCGACCAAATGATCATTTCCTGCGAAAAGCAAATGGCTCCTAAACGTCCACCTAACAAAGTGCCATCAAAGATGTTTCCAGAGTCAGCCACTTGGGTGGCACCTTTGAAAATCCGGAGGCGAATCAACTCGATTTTTGGCCGATGAATGAGCTGCCACCGGTAAGCTGTTTTATATTCCCAACCGATAGATAGAGGATCTTTCCATAACAGCTTTACCTTAAAAACGAATGAAAAAGATGATAAAAACAGTTAAGTTACAAGTAAAACTGACACATATAAATATATTCAAACTAAAACAGATAATAAATTAGTTCAGATAAGAAATTAGTTCAAACGCTTAGAGAAGAAAAAAAAAACAACTACGTTTTGTGTTGTCTTAACTAAAGATTAATTTCCTACCTGATCCTTTGTGGTTTTTGAATGCCAGAGAGAATTTCTTAGCATTTCTCCAGGACCAGTATTAGAGTGAACCAGCTTTATTTCAATACCAGGCTCTGCTTTAGCAGTGAAAGGCTCTATTACCCAGTATTCTTGAACGCTTTTTCTCCACATTGCAGCGTAAAAATTAGCGTTACTCTGAAAACTAAAGCATTCTGTCATATATCGGCATTAATTCGTCATTAGTGAATTAAATATTAAAGAGGATGTTTTTTACCTAAATATAAAACCGATGAAATCATCGTCATTCTCGGTGTCAACGAAGATTGTGCCTTCGAAATCCACACCACCAAAATGTCCGGGACCTGTTGATAGAACCACTTTAGTGCATAAACCAGAAAATATTGCATTTAAGTGGTTTAAAACCTTTTTCTTTCGTACCAACAGCCAGTCCAGGGTCTGAATTCAGGGTTTCGACGATCTCGGCTCCATTGTTGTATATCATCCAGTTTGGATCCAGTTGGACACTACCCTTCGGATCAAGACGTATTGTTTGAAACTTTCTGTCGAAATACAGAGAAATAAGCAAAATCCCTAACTAACATAAGGGTAATTTTCCTTTCTCCTCATTAACGTTACGAAAGTGCAACTACCTGAAATCCGTAGCGTGTATGTATGCGTTATGAGGGCAGACATCATTAGAGTCCAAGAATGAATCTCCATCCAAGTCGCCTTCGCACGCATTACCAACGTTATTTCCATCGTCGTCTTGTTGCTGAATATTTGAAACAAGAGGACAATTATCGACAAAATCTAGGATTCCGTCATTATCAGAGTCCGGGTCGCATTCATTTCCCAAACCATCGTTGTCTGTATCAAGTTGGTCGGTGTTGGCGACGCCCACGCAGTTGTCGCGGTCATCCTGAATACCATCCCTATATTGCAAACTTCGTTTAATCTCTTATCTTAAAAAAATATACACCATTGATAAGTACATAACAAACACGACTAACGACTTACTTATCTGTATCGATATTTGTGTCACAAACATCTCCCACGTTGTCCTCATCATAATCTTTCTGAGCCGTGTTTGCCAATGCCCTGCAATTATCACAATTGTCCCCAATTCCATCTTTATCATCGTCATTTTGATTAGGGTTGGAAACTAACGGACATGTATCCAAGAGGTTCAGTATTCCTGAAATAATAACATAGAAACTTCAATACATTATTTATTTTTTTATGCACACTTCTGTACTCGGGAAAAAATCATCCAGGCAAATACTTAGGCTTCCATGTGGCTTTCCCGTATAATCTTTCCCAACAGATTTTTTTCAGTCTGTATTCAAAAGGATGGATAATCCTCTACCTTATGTATTTCTGTATATATTTGGTACTTTGTTTATAAGTAGTTTAACTAATTTATTCTAAGGGACAACTACCAACCGTCATTGTCCATGTCGGTATCGCAAACATTTCCAATTCCGTCTTCATCAGTGTCAACCTGATCTGAATTTGATTTCTTTGGACAATTATCACAAGCATCTCCTCGTCCATCAGAATCGCGATCTTCCTGGTCGTAATTATAAAACAGAGGGCAATTGTCCTGCAAAAAAACAGGAAAATTGCCTAGCCATAAACAATTTGCGTGGATTTCACTATTTAAAACTAAGAGCATCAAAGTAAGGATAGGTTATTTTGATTTCAATAAAAAAAAACTTACATCTTCATTAGGTATATAGTCATTATCTTTATCCGGATCACAGGCGTCTCCCAAAAGATCCGAGTCATAATCCTCTTGTCCAGAGTTTGGGACAGACAGGCAATTATCTTTATGACATTTTGGACCCGAACAACTGAGAAGCTCTTCTGAGACGCCATCCAAGTCTGCATCACTACCACAAACAAAACCATCTCCTGCCCATTCGATTTTACACTAGGAAAAAGCAATAAAACACGGTGAATTGTCTCAAATTTGGAATCTTAGCGAGCGATTGTTTTAGTAGCAGAGAGTGGTTCAATCCTTCCTCGTCAATGATTAGTGGTAAAGATTATATAGATGGAAATGCAAAGATTTCAATAGTAAAAATAATCACAGGAGTTGATTGGGGAATGTGCTAGAAAGCTGCATGAGAGCATACTAGGTGGTGCCAACATTGATGTATGGGTGTGAAAATTTGGCATGGAAGGAGGGGGAAAGTTCTAGAATCAGATCAGTGCAAATGAACATTCTGAGGGGGCTGCATGGTGTAAGAAGTGTAGATAGAGTGATAAACAACTGAGTATGTAGTATCTATGGTATGGACAAGTTTGTGACGGAGGTGTTCTGAAGTTGTATTGACATGCAAAAATAATGGGTGGGCATTGGTGAAGAGAACGAGTATCAAGGGGTATGGAGCATTGAGACAGTGTGTAAAGGTGGGTTGATTGCTCTGGTGAACAAAATATTAAAAGTTTCTGGGTGAATCGATGCGAACCCGGGGAAAATCAACGAGTTAAATGCAAACATGATTAGTTTTTTTCTCAATGTCGCAAATTTATGCGACATTTTAATTAGCCAAGGATTTCGCTAAGACGAACCAACCGTCATCTTTCCCATTTTCCTTTTACGAGAGAGGAAGGTTCACAGAGCCCCCAATTCTATTATTATTCCTGGTATCATTTGGTTGTCTACGCTCTACCATTAGCGGTTTATTCTATAAATAGGACCATGTCCCAAACTTCAAAAATAAAGATATCACGAGTATTTGTCTCAGGAAATTCATCGATAGGGTGAAGTCGGTATTTTTTCGTACTTCCATTCAACCCGACATCGTCGTTTGATCATTTAAGTGTTCATTTAATTAAGTTCGGCATAAGGAAAGATTAAAAGCTTTACAGGAAATCAGTAAATTCTTGAAGAAAATAAGGATAGAGCACCAAAGATTAAAGGACACGATAAAAGACGCCGGTGGGACGTAAAATACGTTGAGATTCAGAGGAATGTTATTTCGTTTGTTTATAGCCTAGGGAGATACAAACAGAGAAATAGTGTTAACAGTAATGTCTAGCATAAGGAGATACAAACAGCGGAATAGTGTTAACAGTAGTAATGTCTCGCCAAAGGAGATACAACAGGGAAATAGTGTTAACAGCAATGTCTCACCTAAGGTGATACAACAACGGAATAGTGTTAACAGCAATGTCTCGCCTAAGGAGATACAACAACGGAATAGTGTTAACAGCAATGTCTCGCCTAAGGAGATGCAAACGCAGAATATAGTTAACAGCCTTGTCTGGCTTAAGGAGATACAAAAACGGAATACAGGGTCACTCCCCAAAAATCGTGCCCCAAATTTCAATAGGCCTCATTTATTCATTTTCTGCAAGGATTGAATTAAACTTTGGTGATAACTAGTTTATTGTGTTTAAAAACATCATATTAAAACATGAAAGTCTTCGGACTTATCCTCTTTATTCTAGAGCACGTGGTCGAGATGACCTCCATTTAGCTCTGTGCATTTCATGAGGCGCAGCACAAAGTTGTTCATGACGCCCTTACAAACCGACCGATGAATGGCTCTGATCTCCTCCCTGATGACTTCCTTGAGTTCCGTGATGGTCCTGAGTCTCCTTGCGTATACTCTGTATTTAAGGTAGCCCCAGAGGAAAAAATATGGGGGGCGGATAAGGTTTGGGCTGTGAAGTGCCCACTCTAAATCAGTCTTGAGACTGATCACACGGCCACCAAAGTTCTCTTTCAGCCTGAGCTTGCTCCATCTTACTGGAACCAGAACTTCCCCATAAGCGACGGGAACAGGGTCTGCAGCTCCCTCTTGAAGGTTTTGAGGACCTCAACATACCGCTCCTTGGTGACTGTCACAGTCGCGCCAGGTTCCTCGAAGAAGAATGGTCCAATGATGCCTTTGGCTAAGATTTCAGTACATACCGTGCACTTAAGGGAGTGTAGGTGCTTGGTGGCCACCTCATTTGGTCTGGAGGTCCCCCAGAAGACATTTTTCTTTGAGTTTACCTTTCCTTCAAGATGGAAGTGAGCTTCATCTGAGGTCCAAAGGAGGTTAAGGAAAGTTGGGGTCTACGGCATCTTCTCCAATATCTTGACCTGCATAGCCTTTCTCTGCTCTTTGTCTGAGGCTGTAAGGGTCTGCTTCGTCTGTATTCTGTATGGGTGGGCCTTTACATCCATTACTAGCACTCCCCTGCAAGTCTCACGGGATATACTGAGGGACTGACTTCGCTTGTGCACAGAGTGTTTTGGACTCTGCTGAAGTGACTCTCTCACGCACTTGACCAGCTCAGCTGTACGTTTCCTTGTGGCCTCCTGAGTGGCTTGTACAGTTGTCACTGGCTGCATTGAGGTTTTCCACTGTCCCATAGTTCTCGAAGTTGTCCACCCAGTCCTGAATTCTGCTCTTGGAAGGGGCTTTTCACATTCGAACTGATACACGAAAGTGTCCTGCACTTTCTTGAACGAGCCTGTCTTGTAGTAATGTTTGACACAGTATATCTTTTGCTGGAACACCCATTGAAATCTAGTTGTGTTCACAGGCGTTGCTTCTGTCATGTCCTGCAAAGTAAGGGTGATTAGTGAGTGAATGAAGGATACATCACCAAAAGTGCGTGCAGGCCCGTTTTTGGGGGGTCACCCTGTAGTGCTAACAGCCTTGTCTAGCCTAAGGAGATACAACAACGGAATTGTATTAACAGTCCTGTCTAGCCTAAGGAGATGCAGCAGCGGAATAGTGTTAACAGACTTATCTAGCCTGCCATACAACAACGAAATAATGTTAACAACATTGTTTACCTTAAGGAGATGCAACAGCGTAAGTGTTGAGAGCCTTGGCTTGCCTAAGGAGATGCAATAACGGAATGGTGTTAGCAGCCTTATCTCACCTAACGAGATGCAACAGCGGAATCGTGTTAACAAAATGTTTAGCAACAGAAATGGATATAAAGATCATATTTTAAAGTTGAGAAGATATCAAAGATAGAACAAAAGTGGAGAGACAAGTTTACAACTAATCCTCCAACCTGACTTACTACTTCGCGTATCTGTGAGAAATTTGAAGTGTACGGTACTATGCATGAAGTATACAAACGAGCAACTGGGCGTCCAAAGAACAAAAAATACTAGTGCATCTGATGAAGTGCGATAGGTAAGTATTCAGCCAACCAGAGAAAAATCTCTGAGACAATGTGCTAATAAAACAGGGAAAAGTAGACAAGTAGCCACAGCTGTCGGAAGAAAGTTCAATGGAACTCTTACACCGCGGGATTATTACATGCCTTGAATGAGGATGGACCGGATTGCACAATCCAGCCTTAGGAATGAATGGTTCCGAGTAGAAAGCACAGAAGATGGCTAATTTGCGGGGAAAATGTGTGGTCAGATAGGATTACAATTAAGATGAATGGTAAAAATGATCGTAAAAGTTTCACATACTGATCACAAGGAAATCCACATATTTTTGTGGAACGACATGTAAATATATTAGCTAATACTGTCTAGAGTGATTTTTTATTCCAAAGATTTGGCTGCTCACTTTCATTTTCGATGGTACAGTTACAGGTCATAGCTATCTCAAAATACTTCGGGTCGAAGGTTTTCCAGTCTCACCAGATATGCAGAGTTCGGGACATTTACTTTCAAAAAGATGGAGCAGCTCTTCATTGTCAATTACCTTGATGAACCATTTCCTATTCGGTGCTCAACCGATTATGTATTATCATTTATCCACCAAGTTCGCCATATTTGAACACACCTGACCTTTTATGGGGTCATTCGAAAGCTGAAGTATATAGTAGAAGGTTTATATGAACAATTAGAGAGCTCATTTGAAGAGGCGTGTAAAATTATTCCTACAAACATTGTGATGAAGTCTGCAAATCAATTAATCAAGGCTAAAGGGATTAACTGGACACTTAAGAGTTAAAAAGAAATTAAACATCATTTCGTGGTTGTTTTACTTTACCTATAAAAATAAATAAAAATTATCTGAATCTGCAAGTAAATTCGCCTGTTATGTTTCTACAAATGAATGCATGGTTTTGGTACACACCTTATACCCATGGCAATAGCTTCACTCTGAACAAGGCCAACAAGCCTAAGTCGCGTGTTCTCAATTATTTCAATAATTTTGAAAGACAAAATTTAATTAACAAACGTATTATCAATTAACAAAAACATCATCTCTCTCTCTCTCTCTCTCTCTCTCTCTCTCTCTCTCTCTCTCTCTCTCTCTCTCTCTCTCTGTCTGTCTGTCTCTCTCTTAGGAACTTTTCCTGACTTATGACCTTACGACCTTCATAACCTTCAAAAACTCATTGAAAAGTAAAATGGTTACCATCCAACCGACTGACCGACATAGTAAGTTATAGAGTCGCGTGTACTCGATTAACAATGTCTGTCCACTTAATTCCCATTATTATTATTATTATTATTATATTGTGATGATAGAAAAGGATTAACTTACTTTACACGAATAGGCTTCCAAGACAGAAGACGGAGGCACACAATCAGCAAACTCGTTGCATATGGTTCCATCAGGGCAAACATTAAGATGTCTATCATAACACCCGATCTTGCGATTCCACCAAGATCCTGGTTGACATTGATCACAGTAAAAAGATCCCTGGACAAGAATTGAATTAAAATTAGCATCACCGCAAATATCCAGGTTCTAGAGAAATACCTTCTTGTGTTACTTTGAAGGGTATAAATAGTCGAGCCTCTTCCCCCTTTCCCGAGCTCCAGTACTGAGCAAAGGGGCTTCTTTACATAGTTTGCCATATGTGTTTTCTTTTTTACCTTGTGTTATTGGCACATGTACCACTTTTCAGTGCAAATGTTAGTAGTGTCTAATGTATCGTAATCAAATTGATTTAGGTTCTCGCGCTTGCTAAGGACTAAACACAAAATATAGTTTAGGAGTGATAGGATACTAGAAGCAGACAAAAAATCCCTTAAGAGAGAGGGTACTACTACCTCTGGCAGTAAAGTGCAGCCGTCTATATTGATTAGTTTAATCTACGATTTACTTGGTTTGGCAAAATCCACGAGTTAAGAAGAGCTTTAGCAAATAAAGCAATCTACACACCTCAGTATTGACGCAGGGCGAATCGCATCCACCATTATTTCCATCTTGGCATTCATCAATATCGATACAACCTGCTTGAGGATTCGACACAGGGTTAAGCCAAGTGCCGTTAGTGTACGGATTACCTGAGTATCCATACGGACAAGGGTCACACTTGAACCCCGGGGATAGGTTATAACACTTGGCCATGTGATCACACGGGGAAGAAGTTATGCACTGTAGGAGGGTATAGAAAGAGAGTGAACATTAGTCAAGGCTGAAGTTGATGCTCAGTTCATTACAAGGTAAAATATATCAGAGCTTTTATTGGCACTACCCTCATACCTCATCAATATCGGTGCAACTAGTTCCATCTCCTGAAGTTCCCGGTGGACATTCTCCGCATTTAAACCCAGGAGACAGGTTAACGCACGTGACTGCGGAGTTACACGGGGAAGAAGTCAAGCACTAAAGGTGTGTTTGGAAAGAAAATGAACATTAGTCAAGGCTGAAGTTGATGCTCAGTTTACTACAAGGTAAAATATAACAGGGCTCTTATTGGCAGTACCCTCATACCTCATCAATATCGGTGCAACTAGTTCCATCTCCTGAAGTTCCCTGTGGACATTCTCCGCATTTAAACCCGGGGGACAGGTTAACGCACGTGACCGCGGAGTCACACGGAAAAGAATTCAAGCACTAAAGGCGTATTTGGAAAGAGATTGAATATTAGTCAAGACTGAAGTTGATGTTCAGTTCATGAAAAGGTAGAAAATAGATTTAACTTAGTTGTGGCTGAGGTTGTTGTTCAATTCTTGACAAGATAGAGTGCAACAATCTATTATAATAGGCAATACCACGGTACCTCATCAATATCGTCGCAACTCGTTCCATTTCCTGTAGATCCAGGTGGACATTCTCCACATTGATAGAAAGGTGGAAGACTCGTATTTGTGCAGTTAACTCCTGGATAACAAGGTTGCGATTTCATATATAAAATAGGGGGCGATTTCTCCCCCTCCAAATTAGACCAAGCACACGTTGCCCACTACTACAGGCATGGCTAAATGTTTTGCCAGATACAAATTTTGTCCAAGACCATCTATAAGAACAAATAATGGCACCAAAATGTTCCCTGAGGGTAATTCCTACGAACGTTGTACAAGCATTTTGTTAAGAATTCATGCGTTTTCCAGCATAATAGAAAGACAGGTGTCAAGGGCTACAGGTGACTGCGTGGCGCTGAAATCACCGCCACAACTTAGTCCATGGCCCGAAAACTCCCTAGATCTCAATTCGATCAAAAACCTCGGGTTGAGAAGCGAAAGCCTACTCTTTATAACCATTCCAAACCGCTACTAAACGAAAACTGGAGAGCTATCGCGGTATCCAGCCGGAAAGAAAATTATACGTTATTTACTTTTATCTTTTTGAAACTTATCGATATCATTTTGATTTTATATGACATACCCAAGGATTTGTGTATGTCATAAAAACATAATAATCTCAAACAACAAACCATAGGAACCGCAAAATACATCTCGGTCACAACCTTTTCGCCATAACCGTCCCACCTTCATTAGAGACATGAAGCAAGACATTCGTATTCAACTACATTCAAACGAGAATTTAAATTACTATCTCAAAATTAAAAGTAGTCTGTATATCTCAATTTTATATTGTATACGAAGTAGTAATATTACCTTGGGCACATGGGCTGTCTTTACAAGTAATTTCCGGTACACAGGTGACACCATTGCTAATGAGGCCTTGCGAGCAGCTGATAGGTGGTGCAACTGGGGACAAGAAGAATATTGGATGTGTACTGGTCAAATATTAGCAATTAAGACCCTCCTTGTAGGATATTCGTGGCTTATAATTAATCCAGGGAAGATCAAGAGGATAATTAAAGCAAAAATGGCTTCCATTATACTCCATATCGTTAATGGAAGAAACTGACACTTCCCTCAAGGTGTCTATGTATCTTCAAAAGAATTTCACTTCACATAAATTTGACTCTTTCATTCCGAATTTATTTTCAAAATGGCCGTTGGACTTAACTTTTTATGGGTAAAATCCTCTTGGGATTTATGTGAAGGATCAAGGGCACCGAGACTGAACGACTCTACGCGTTTGTTGACTCTTTATGGAGTCTTTTAAAGCCCTCTAATACCTAGAGTCGATCCCAGACTCGAGTCTCTCTCCTATACTCAGAGTCTATTCTGTATCTTATACCCAAATTCTGTTCTGTCTCTTGCACAAAGTCACCTTTTTCTCACTAGGGAACCGTCCCATGTTCATTATGGTCATCAAGAAAGACATCCGTATTCAACTACGAAGAGCGAAGTGACATAGGGCAGACCGTTTAAACAAAGAATCTAGTATACTAGATTCATCAAGCTTACTAAAAAAACAGTGATTCCCTAGTGTTTTCTAAAAAGAATCGGTTCTATTTCCCGACCCCAGAATCCGTTCCATCGCTTATACCCAGAATTGGTTTTGTCTATTATACCAAGTGTCGGTTCTGTCTCATATCAGAGAAGATTCAATCACCTATAAGCAGAGTCAATTCTGTCTCTTATATTTCATTCGTCCGTCGTGAAGACGAAGAACACCCTGTCATTTATGAGTTGAAGTCAATCATGTTCAGTGCGCAGATGGATAATTATATCAATCTGCGCCCTGGAGTCTCTCTGACACTGCGGACAAGGAAGAGTACCGGCAGTTTGAGGTCTGCTGGCCTTTTCTTTCCTGATCCGCCTGCACTTATCCGCGGCAGCAGGCCTGTTGTCTTCGCAGTTACTCACGCCGTTGAGAACAACTCAGCGACACTATCCCGTGTTCTGAGCTGTTTGTTCCCTTGTAACATGGCTGAGCTCTAAGGCTTTTAGTGAGGCATTAAGGTGTTCTCGGGCCTCCTTGGGAACACTTGCCTTGTTCTATTTCGCCGAAGAACAGTTTATTTTAGAGACGATGGCCTCGTATGCCTACTACATGACCTTCCCAGAGAAGATGAGACTTAACTAATATGGTGTGATGCTGGGCATGTTCGTATACTGCCCACGTTTCACAGATTGGTCTGCTTTAATCTTGCTCCTCAAAGTGATACCTCTCCTGCTCCAAACGTTTTTGTAAAGTATGCCGAAAGCAACGCTTGATTTAGCGAGTCAGTCGATCACCACATAGTCAATGATCACTTTTCTGGAGAGTGTGCCATCAATATATCTCCACAGCACTTAGTCGATTCTCATTGACAGTGATGTTGTGTTCATCGTGTGGCTGGCTGGTGCATTACTTCCGAGATTTTTGTGCTGATCGTGAGACCAAAGTTATTATAGGCCTCAGCAAACTTATCAAAAAAGTGTTGCATGTCAGCCTCGAGGTAGGCTTTGAGAGCACAGTCATTAGCAGTCATCAAGTCGTTGACGTCTTTAGTAACCTTGCTTCTAGCCTGGAGTCATTTTAGTTGAAGAGTAAGCCATTGCGGTATCCGATACCGATGCCTGTGTCAGGATCATTTCTGAAGGGTTCCTTCACCATAGCAGAAAACATCAGAATGAACATGGTACGAGCAAGGACACATCCCTGCTTCGCATCATTTGGAACAGTAATTGGCTCAGATGTTTAACTGTTGTCCTGTTCTCTAGTTATCATGCTGTTATATAGCACTTTTAAATTAGAAATATACTTCCTGAGGCAACCACACTTTGCCATGATTCTCTAGAGGCCGTCAATGCTGACAGATTTAGTGAGGTCAACATAGGGTGGGTACTTAATAATATGTATAACCACAAATGGTACCTGACGCAGGATGTCGTGACATTCGCCTTGTTAAGCAGTAGCTTGAGTGACACATTGACAACGGCATTGCTGTCCAATTACAGCCAGTGAGAAATCAGACAGCTTGAGAACAGGAAAGCATCTATTCCAGAGTGTCATAAATAAGAACACTCTGGTTATCTCATTGTCCCAGAATCACATTTCCTGCAGGACACGGTGAACATTGGGTCCGAGTGGCTTCTGGGACTTCACGTCTTGGCTTCAGAATGATGACTACAGAAAAACTTTGAACTATGTTAATAGTCTGAAAGCGGCGAATGACATTGATGAATGTGGTGTCAAGATGATGAGCGATTTTGCAAATGTCCTAACAACAGATACCAAGCAAAGGGACATCTCCTTAAAGCTATGGAGTTCAACAGAATCCGATTCGACAGTTTCAAGAGACAAACTTGCGACAAAATGTTATCCCCAAATTTGTGTCATGAATAAGGCGCCTTATCAGGTTTTAGTGTGAGAAAACAAATTTTGCGATATTTCTGAAACCTTTGTATGTGCAAATATGCTATTTCTTGTTCTAAGACTCTCATAATTGTATAAGCTAGAAGGAGGATTAAAATCACTTTAAATTGGTGCCTATTTTTTAGCTCTATCTTGTTCAAATAAATGCTTATAGTACAAAAAATTATTTAAGGGACCCCAGAACTTGTGCTTTTGGCCTATTTCAAGGTAGAAAATTTAAGGCTCCATGCGGTTAATGTTTCCCAACCAAATGGTGGTGATTTTCGGCTTTTTAAGGTGAAAAGAAATGGGAAACTGCACAGAAACCTTTGATAATAATAGCAAGTTGATTTCTGAACGGGCCTACAGCTCAGCGCGGGAGTTAATTTGATTTTATCTCCATAATTTTCATGTTTACGATGGACCGTTTACATACTTGTTTTTTTTTATTCTTATATAAAACACAAATGGGTTGAAGAGCGAAATGAGACGGGGCAGACCGTCTAAACAAAGCATCCACTATACTAGACTCATCAAGATTATTAAAAAACAATCAGGGTAGGACGTAGAACATCCAAGACTCATCAAGTGAAAAGAAAACTTTAAAAACACATGAAAAAAACTAACTATTGTCAGCCAGCGAATAAAAACATATAAAGTTAAATAAAACCACACAATTCAGTGAAAGAATTCATTTGAAAAGTATATGGTAGCGATGACCACTACACACTAGATTACGACTTGTCAATGGAGCTCTCGCTCATGGAAAGGGCTTTGGATATCTAGTGTCAAGGTACAGGGTCGATCTCGCGCTAGCGCGAACACAAATCTTCCGATGGCGTCACACGGGTTGGTCGCTCATTGGCGGATACGCTGAACTTACCCCCGTGGGGGTAAGTAGCTTCTATACGCATATTTTTGCCCATATTCAATTATAACACCTCTATCATTCCCCCCTTCTGCCTTCAGGCCTAACATACTCTCTCTCTCTCTCTCTCTCTCTCTCTGTTGGGGAGCCCGGCCGAGGGGGTACGAGTATTTTTTATCGGGGTGTTCATATCTACATAACACTGGCATGGAACTGGTGCCCCCTCCCCTTCGAGGGTACGATCGGTGGTTGGTTCCAAAAACACACGATACACCCCCCCTTCCTCTTCTGATCATGATGTGTATTTCATTACTCGGTCGCGAGGGACGAATGGCGTAACTTACCAACATACTTCTCAATAAATAATGAGGTAAAAGGATAAAATTTAGATCCATTTAAGAGCAGGACAAATGGTAAAGCGAAGGCACAAGAAAAAAGGTATGCTTAGGACAACCACGCACTCCTAAATCTAGTGAGTAGAAGGACAAAATTGGGCTGAAGTGCGGCAGGAAAACTTAGCTCCATCTTAAGAAGTGAATTCAGTTGCTTAGGACAGCCTCAGACACCTGAATCAAATGAGTAGAAGGACATAACTAGGCTGGAGTTAGCTTCATCTTGAGAAGCAGCATGCAGTCGATTAAGACAGCCTCGGACAACTGAATCAAATGAATAGAAGGACAAAATTGGGCTGAAGTGCGTTAGGAAAACCTAGCTTCATCCTGATATGCAACATGAAGTCGCTTAGGACATCCTCGGTCACCTGAATCAAAGGAGTAGAAGGACAAAATTGGGTTGAAGTGCAGTAGGAAAACTTAGCTTCATCTTGAGAAGCAAATGCAGTTGCTTAGGACAGCCTCGCACACCCAATTTAAATGAGTAGAAGGACAAAAATGGACTTCAGAAGAGACCTGCGCTGAAGGAGAAAGCGCCGAATATTTAATCGATGCCTGGTGCCAGTTTTCACTTGACAAAATCAAAGACTTGGACACTGAACACAAAAGGAGAAATACCGGGGCTCAATTTAGAGCAACATTCCTTGAAGATTACCTAACATGGTCGAAAGACATCTAGGAATAAAGAATGTCATCCGCGGATGTTTTTTCTCGTCTCAAAGACCCCGTTAAAATACTTGTAAGAAATATTAAGAAAATACAAGTTAAAATTAATAACGATGCCACAGCTGTAGACTTCAATAGAACATATATATATATATATATATATATATATATATATATATATATATATATATATATATATATATATATATATATATATATATATATTCAGTAAGAAGGAAAAAAACAAAGAAGGCGGGTCCCATCTTTAATTCTAACGTTTCGGGTTATTACAAAACCCATCTTCAGGAGCTAAAAACCAATTCTAAATGAGTAATCTAAACCTAAAAACATAAATAACAGCACAAGTTCAAAGTTACAAACCACAGATCAGAGAAAATCACAAAAACGACGTTAAATATATAATGAACGTTACATTAATGAACAAACAAAATAGTGAGGTAAAGAACAGCAAAATATTTGTAAAGAGATACTATCAATTAAGGACAAACAAAGTAAACGTAATATTACAAAATAACCGAAACGGTGGAATTAAAGATGGGACCCGCCTTCTTTGTTTTGTCCTTCTTACTGAATATAAGACTCAAGCTTTGTAGAAGAAATCTAGGTGATACATATATATATATATATATATATATATATATATATATATATATATATATATATATATATATATATATATATACACAAAAGGGGGAACAAATTACTTATAGTGGTTAAATGAATTGAAGGATGATTAACGAGGTAATCTGGGGATGACCATAGACGATCGCTTTACCTTCAAGCGCGGGAGAATTGGATGGGGGTGGGGGTGGGGTGGAAGACAACGGCGCAGGTCTTCAAGAAGATACTTAGGGGAGTTCTGACTCGGAGGACGTGGAGAAGGGGTTGGATTACTTCGTGATGAAGAAGGAGATTTTTCTCTGTTCCAGAGAGACGTAATCTCAACTCGAGACGATTCTGCTGATCGGTACGGAGTCTCAATCTCGAAAGACGGGAATCTTGAAGGGGTGGTGAAGATGACAGGGCCGCACAGCTCTTCGGGAAGAAGGCGGCTCGATAGCTTTCCTCTGAACAGGGGCAAAAGCTTAACAAAGGTAGATCTGCTGACGAGATCTTCGACGACGTACGACGACGAGTTACGGGGGGTCACGGGAAACAGACGGCAGTCAGGACAGAGTGAATGGTGGGCTTTCAACCTCCACGAGAGATGGTGAGCTTTGGGTTAAATACCCGGGTGGCTGATCTGTTAGACGCCTAAGGTCCTTGCGGTCCCCAATAAATTCTTGGCGCCAGTCTAAGTAAACACAATTCATGATATCACATCGTTCCAGACCATCAAACTCGCCTCGCGATATGGCAGTAGGGGTAATATGGCTGCGCACGGCGGTATCGCAGGGGAGGGGGACGATCGGCGCCTGAAAAAAACACAGCTGGGACGGGTAATTAAGCGAGTGACGGATTCTTCCTAGACTTTCTAAAATTCTCACGCTGGCTCACGTGGTCTTGAAAGAATAGAGGGGTATCGCCAAGGGGCTTCCTCTCACGGTGGTCCTTCGAGGGCATTCCTTCACATGGG
Source organism: Ceratothoa steindachneri (assembly GCA_963969495.1). Taxonomy (NCBI): domain Eukaryota; kingdom Metazoa; phylum Arthropoda; class Malacostraca; order Isopoda; family Cymothoidae; genus Ceratothoa; species Ceratothoa steindachneri. The sequence goes on from OZ018317.1 coordinate 209,362,343, forward strand.
GCAATAAGTGTGAAGAATCGACGACACTAAGGTAATTTTAATCAACATGGAGGGATACTTGTTCAGAATAAACCACAAGGAACCAAAAAAATAGTAAGTGGCTAAGAACACAAACATGGTTGAAAGATATGAAAAAAAAGAAAGGGTCTACACTAGAAATAGACACTGCTAGAAGAAAAGATGGAAGATGGGTAAAAGAAAACAACAACTGGACCGCTCAAATGGCAGGAGTAACTTGGCAGGCAAATTATAATAATAAGAATATGATAATAATGAAAAAAAAATAATAAATCACTCTTACCTGTAGTTGTAGGAGGCGAGCAGAAATAATCCTTGTCCATTCCTTCCGTCGAATTATAAGCCAATATTCCTTGCGGCGACAGTTCTGATGAAGAAATTGTGTTAAAGAACTGATATGGCAATTAATGCCTTTTGATCAGTATTAGTTCCTATCCTTCATTACTTCCATAGTCAACTGTTGGACTGAGACCGGGGATTTGATTAGGAATGTGGGCGAAAAGGCAAAATGTGGATTGAGCGCTATAAAGCACATATACCCAACCTATTTCCTCTAAGGATTCCTCTCCTCTTCTCATTATTTTGGTATTGATTCAACATCAATTAACTGGGAAAGTGGATTAGGTGCTTATATAGTTAGGTTTGGAACTAGCAGGATGATTGCGACAACAGAAGGTAGAAAGTCCTACACGAACTCCAAAGTCATACGCAGGACTTCCCGAAGTAAAGTTACGCTAATCGCAATGCTCGGGTCCGAGTTGTAGCAAATGAAATGTCTAGTATTTTATTCACTATATTTGAAATTATCTCTTAGAAAATTCATTTATATTATATTTGTATTTTAAATATATCGATAACCCTTCAAAGCTCTTCCCAACACTAGGAGCCACTATCCAATAATTAAGGAATCACTGTCGTAGACTAAAACTGGTAAGGAAAATGAGGTTGCCACTCCGAGACCCGAACATTATCTGTCAAAATGTTTCCCCCTTTTTCGAAATGTAAAACAATGTCGCATATCGGAATACAATGCTCACCGCATAAGCCTTTGTAGTCGGCGGAACAGGCAGACATGGGTGGACACTCGCTGCAGGCTTTGCCCTCATTATAGCTGCGTTGCCCAACCAAGCCCTCCGATGGTCCAAAAGTGCAGACAGCCCAAAACATGAGCGCTTTATAATACCCACGGCCTACTTTCCTGTATCCGAAAGCACATCCAACCTCCTTGAAGTGAGCGTTCATGACGGTTGGGTAGTTATCTTCAGCTAATCTGAAAGTCAGGTGGATTAGCTAGGTGGCAGAGAAATGTCTTTGAAAGGGACGAGGCCAACTTTTTTGTATAATTCAATTAATTTATCAAATACAAAACTCTTAATGCTTTCTTAGCTTAGATGCGGTTAGGGGGTGATTCAGTTAGCTACACTATTTTATAGATGCATATGCCAATGATGTTTAGATAATTATTTGGAATTTCGAGGCGACAACAACTTTGCCGTTTTACCTGAGGAAATTCAATTTTGTTGGACACAGAGAGTGTGAACTCCGCCATGAGTTGAGTGAAATTTAAAAATGTGTGAAAATCACATTCGAACAGCTTTTTTCCCATTAATTCCCTCCTTCCCCCAGCCAGTACCGATGAGATTCAATAACTGAGGTACTCACGAGTAGTTCCTAACTCGGTCCAAAGATTCACTGGTGAAATATACACTGTTCAAATATCTGAAGGCGTACTCGAAATTGGGCTCGAAGTCGTAAATCGCATTGCCATGAAAAGCACTACCAATATTAACTTGGTATTCATCTGCAACAGAGAGCTACAATAAAAAGCTACACATGGCCATGAATAAAACTACCAATATAACTTGGTATTCACCTGAAACAGAGAGCTACAATAATAATCTACATATGGGCATAAAAAGCACTACCAATATTAATTTTATATTAACTTGAAACAGAGAGCTACAAAAATAAGCTACACATAGCTCTGGAAAGCACTAGCAATATTAACTTGATATTCATATGAAACAGAGATCTACAATCATAAGTTACACATGGCCATTAAAAGCACTACAAATATTAACTTGGTATTCATCTGCAACAGAGAGCTACAATAAAAAGCTACACATGGCTATGAAAAAAACTACCAATATAACTTGGTATTCACCTGAAACAGAGAGCTACAATAATAATCTACATATGGTTATGAAAAGCACTACCAATATTAATTTGATATTAACTTGAAACAGAGAGCTACAAAAATAAGCTACACATAGCTCTGGAAAGCACTAGCAATATTAACTTGGTATTCATATGAAACAGAGATCTACAATCATAAGTTACACATGGCCATTAAAAGCACTACAAATATTAACTTGGTACTCTCCTGAAAAAGAGATATACAATATTAAGCTACACATGGCCATGAAAAGCACTACCAATATTAACTTGTATTCACCTGAAACAGAGAGCTACAATAATATGCTACATATATGACGAAGGTCTTCTTTTGTAAACACATTCAAACGAGAGACCACTGACGATCTGGGGACATTTTCTATGTACCCAATACAGCAAATGAGAATGTGTGGTGTGGGAACCACGTTATAGAATCGAATATGACTCAAAAGTGAGTATTTTGTAGATTTATAAAATTCTATAATGGGTTTACAGTAAACCAAAATAACATGTCATGTAAAGGAACTACAAATGATAAGTATTGTGAAGGGAACACTGTTTACAAATTGTAAATACTTATTTTTCATTTAATCTAAATTAAACATCCTAATTTTATTTTTCCAAATTAGTGTCATTCTCTTAACCACTTTCTTATTTTTATCACTAACTAAAATCAATAATTTTTTCTCTCTCCTTTATTTTAAGAATTTTAAAAGAACTTAAAAAAAATAAATGAAACAGTGAAATATAGTAATTTTGAATTAATAAATATAAAAATAGAGTAAAGGTATTCTGGAAATAATTACAACCTTATCTTTTTAATATATTTATTATAAATCGAGTTTAATTGACGAAAAAAGACAGGATATGCTTCGGGGCGCTGAAATAGTAGAAATGGTGACATTTGGCAACAATACAAGGCCTATGAAGCAAGTCATTCTTTGTTCGGATTTTAATGAAATTGTTGTATTAATTCCTTGTTTATTATTATATAGCAATTATAAGACATGATAATTATGTAAGAAGTGATAAAATAGGTTAATGTAAGTTGAGAGAACCAATTTTATGTTATGGGAACCGATTAAGTATATAAATTTATAGAAATGTTTCTTAAAAAGACCGCATTTATGTATTCGATCTGTTATATGAATATGGAAATGGACTGTGTTTAAGGATGAATTATTTTATCAAGAAAATACCAGTGAAGACGATTCCAAGCTCCCGCCGAATAAAGAATATTGAATCCAGCTCCAAGATTCCTTTACCTTTTGAGAAAATCACCAATTTACCCAGCCTACCAAGCAAGAAGAGAGTTTTCCACTTTTGGAGCCATAGCTTTGTGAATACAAAACATTTACCGGGGAAGTGACCAGGCAGCCTCCCAACCGAATTAAGAAACCCATTTGGCTGCCCCAAGAGAGGTACCGAAATTCGGTGACAATCACCTCTAGTAATTACACCACTATTGAATAGGCTTACCTCAGGCCTTCACCTATAAATGAATGTGAAAATATTCATTTTTGACTACCATGTTCATAAGATTAGGTTGACTGCAACTTTTATCAACCACGTTTGTTCAGACGCTTCATATATTTCCCCCTTGCGAATACTATTCAAAGTCTCCGAGGGGAAAAGTGTTTGTTATTAAAAACGTATAAATAAAAAGGCTTTACCATTAAGTTCACATTTTCATATTAGACTTAAAACCTACCAAAGTCCCTCATTTTAATAAATTGAGTAGTTAAATAGCGGAATTTTTTACATAATTTTGATTCATAAAGGTAAAAGAATAACGTTTAGAAGCCTACAAGATGCATGGAAATAAAGTCTTAACAATGCCTTTAATTACTGTTTAACCTTTACTTTCTTTGTTTTGCATCCAATTATTTAGATAATTTTCACAACCGTATAAACAAATTCACCTGGCGTTTCTTTTTATCGCGAAATATACAACTAAAGGCAACGCCATGTTTTTGAGTGTTACCCGCATATTTAATTGTTCCTTTGATAATTATTTATACCTGAATCATCAGTCTTTTAACATCTTGATCATTTTTTTTGGGGGGGGAGGGGTATTTTCCTTCATGATTACTACATAAAAGTCCTCAACTTCATCTGAGTGCAATGTTATGCGTGTGCTTGGCCCGCAAAATTCTTTTGGAATCCTCTCTAAATAGAGTAAGGGTCCTTGTGCCCCAAACATTTAAATAATAAGTATTTGTCCTCTTTCATTGTTTGGTTCACTTGGGGGTTAAAAGCAGACTATCTCGTGACGACTTTGTGTCTGAATATTATGAACTTCGCGATATGAATCTTATATAATTTCACCTTATGTGCACTTTTTATTTATATTAGCACACTGTCTTATAATTTTAGGCTAAGTATTATTAATTTAACACTTTGTTATTCGCTTCTCAATAATAAATATATATATATTGTCTTTAGCGAACTTAATCCTTCTTCCCGCTCGCGATGAGGTACGTTCCTCTTGCGGCTCCTCTGCTCTAGGCGAAGGGCCAGGATCAGGGATTTTGGTCCCCCTTCCAGTTGCGGGTTCCATATCCCCAGCAGGGTCGGGTCTCGGCCTCTTCTGGGCGGCCCGGGACACCAGGATACTCCAATCGCCATCCCGAGAGTCCTCAATTGCCTGGGATAATCGTGCCGGTTTCAACCGGTCAATTGAGACGGTGTCCATCCTCCCGTCCGGAAATTGGAGTGTGAACACCTTACTGCCGCGTTCGATAACCACGAAGGGACCCGCATAAGACGCCTCAAGAGGTCTTCGGACACGGTCTATTCGCACCCACACGTGTGATGCTTCCATCAGGTCAGGTCGTATGTAAGGCTTTGGCACCGGGTGAATATTGCCCGTAGCTATTGTCTAAAATCTATTTGGGACATTGTCGTGGCCAAGTCTTTGACGAACTTGCATTGTTCTTTTGACGAGTTCGGTAAAACCAGTGGCTTTGGGATACGAGAGTCGTGCCAATTACCGCTGTGAATGAGGAGAATCCTGACTCATTCGGTAGGGTGCGAATGCCTAGCAACACCACCGGGAGTGCCATCAACCAATCCTGTTTCCGGGCCATTGTGGCCGTTTTAAAAGTCCCATGGATCCTTTCCGCCATCCCGTTCGTGGAGAGTCTGTAGCTGGTGGTTCGCAGTCGATGAAAACCAACGAGGGCTGACAATTCTTTGAACATATTCAATTCAAATTGTGCACCTCTATCGGTAATCACGTACAACGGGACACCAAATATGGATATCCATCCCCCCCAGCAGGGCAAAAGCAATCGTGGCGGCACTCATGTCAGGGATAAGGATCGTTCCACCCACCTTGATGCCCGATCGATTCAAGTTAGCACGTAACGGCACTGTGAGGGAAAAGATTGTCCGGGCGGGGTACATGTCAGTGATGGTCCCACTATGTCTACGTGTATCGTCTCAAACTTCTCTGACTGTGCTTCTATTGGTAGAATTGGAGACTTCGTTGGGCACGATATTTTAGCTGCCTGGCAGGACATCCATTCCTTAGCCCATGAACGCACATCCCTATCGATGTTCGGCCAAAAATATCGAGCTTTAATTAATCTCAGGGAGGCTCGAACACCTGGGTGTGATAAATTGTGCAGTTGATCAAATATCGTTTTCCTACACTCTTTTCGTACAAATGGTCTAGGAGCTCGTACCGTATTTTCACACCATAATTATATATCTCCATTAAAGGGGAAAGGTTTTAATTTTTCTTTGATACATTTTACTTCGTCGTCCTGTGCTTGTGCGGCTGATAGCTCTTGAAGTCCAAGGGAATCAATTTGCAACGATTCGACGTCCCTTGACATGCAATTTGCAACTATGTTGTCTTGGCCGTGTATGTATGCCATGTCGTTGACATACTCTAAAATGGCGATTCAATACGCTGCTGCCTGTCAGTTTTTGCACTTAACGGTGACGAAAATAACGATACTAATGGCTTATGGTCGGTGCACAGCGTCGTATTGCGCCCTTTTATTATGTGCTTAAAATGCACAACAGCCAATTATGAGGGGAGAAGCTCACGGTCGTAGGTCGAATGCGTTTGTTGCGTTTCTGAGAGCTTCTTTGAAAAGAAAGCTATGGACTTAGTGACGCCGTTCACCATTTGATGGAGAGCAGCACCTACCGCATATTGGGAGCAGTCCGTCACGAATTGCAGCGGTAAATTGTCCAGGAGAGGGTGATGGAGTGTGATTGCTCCTTCTAAAGCCTTCTTTGTTGATTCGAATGATCTCTCCTCGATTTCGCTCCACTCGATGTTCTTCGACTTGGGGTGAACACGCAACAACTCAGTTAGCGGTGCTGCTTTGTCCGCAGAGTTGGGCATCATTCTTCTGTAATATCCAACATTCCCAAGTAATTTCGCAGTCGTTTAGAGTTTCTTGGCTTTGGCATTTTCTCAATTTCCATTATTTGGGGGTCAGGAGGACATATGCCTTTTTGCGAGATTTGATGGCCCAGGAACGTGATTTCCTCTTTCGCAAACTTGCATTTTTCTAGGGAAATCCTGAGGCCTCTCTGTGATAATATTTCCATTACTTGTTCCATATGGTTGAGGTGTTCCTCCAAATTATTGGAAAAAATCAAGATATCGTCTATATATATGTATACCAACCTAAACCCATGGAATATATTATCCATAAATCTCTGAAAGGCACTGCTCGCATTGCGAAGGCCAAATGGTAATTTTATGTATTGCCACAAACCAAAGGGAGTGGTAATTGCTGTATTTTTGACGTCAGCTGGGTTCATTGGAATCTGGTGATATGCCCTTACGAGGTCCAGTCTCGAAAAGATCCTTTTTCCATGGAGATGATCGGCCGGGTTTTGGATCCGTGGCAACGGATATCGGTTGGGTTTTGTAATGGCATTTAGAGCTCTATACTTCCCGGCCATCTTGTACTCACCGGGGGTCTTCTTGGGTACCAAATGTATCAGTGAGGCCCACGGTGACTTCGAAGGCTGGATTTCTCCTTCTTTTAAGAGGTCCTCGATTGTTTCCTTGGCTACTTTCAGCTTTTCGCCGTCAATTGCCTAGGCCGCACAAATGTAGGTGGGGGCACTGCCGGTATCAATATTATGCTCCACTGTTTGGACCATTGCTGGTACCATTTGAGCGGGAGCTGGTCCATACGGTTCGCCATACTTTTCCAATATTTTTCGACATGATTCGGGTACATTTTGGAGGTCTGTTCTTATCAACGCTATGGATAGTTCCTCGGAGGTTTGAACCACTGAAGCGAGCTTGGTGTTTCGATCCAACAGCTTATTCCAGGCGCAATCCACGATTAGATCGAAGTGCTTCATGAAATTCAATCCCAGGATGGTTGCGGTGAAGTCTGCTACAACGAAAAACCGTCGAAATGACCTTCTTAAGCTTGGCAAGACCAAATCCGCACTAATTTCCCCGTGGATTTTAATCTTCCCGCTATTTGCGTTTGAAAGATTTATGCAACTTTTTTTTATGTTGCTGTTATTAGCATTGCTGGCTGGGATAATTAAAACACTCACGCCCGTGTCGATCAGGAATTCGTACCTCTTGTTGTCGAATTTTGAGGCTAATTTGAAAACGGCCGGCGTGTCCGCTGTGCAGTGGCTAAAACACGCCTCCTTAGTTTTCCGGCGACGATGGTCTAGATGAGGGCTGAATTTGTAGATCCTCCTTTTCATTTGCCCTCTTGCACCACGGCTTACACCAATTTGCAGTGTCACCGAAATAAAGATGTGCACGACACACTATTGGCCTCTGGTCCTTCCTAAAAGGATGCACGTTCACTGGGGTGAGGTTTAATTTGCCACCATTATTTTGATTACCACTTCACGCGCATTTTCCGCACTATTCACATTAACGCATTGTTCTTTGTTAAAAAATTTAATTCGTCCGCGGGTTTACCGATTTGGGTTAACGAGAGGTCTTTTTGAGTGGCAATTATCGGTGCAATGGTGGGAGGCAATGACTAAATAAATTTATGCCTAACAAGTTCCTCACCTACTCCAAGCTGCAAGGTTGTGCGCCTCAGTTCCTCCAAATTTCGCGAAGGACGGCCAGTGAAAGTCGATGAGGCTGTTATTCTTTCGAATAATTCTGGCTTAGTCTTCTCGAATACACTTACGACTTCAGCCTTCAATCTCTCGTAGTTTTCATCTTCGAAAATGTCTGCAGGCAGGCGGTTCACTGTTTCAGGGCTTAATGGGGCCAATATTTGGTAAAATTTTGTTACCTCCTTGGTGATGTTTGGATTGTAGAATTGAGCCTCTATAATCCTAAACCAACCCGTAACTGCAGCGTCGTTGAATACTGGAGCTTTTATCGTCACGGCACTTACTGACTCTGCCTCACCTTGCCTCGTCTGGTTGACTTCAAGTCTCTTTCCTCTTCCTTGTGTTTCCTCAAATTCTTCAATGTTCTTCCGCTTCTTGTTTTGTTTGATAGAACAACGGCACTGGTTGCTAAAAATGGACGGTTCTTGAAGTAAGGTGGCAGGTTCTTGGGGGGGTTCTTGAAGGTCGGCCATAATTATGGGGAACCTTGAAGGTAATCGTGAGGACAACCCAAGAGCCTTGGCAGGGGCACGCTGGTTGCCAGTAATGGTGATAGATTACAGAGTTATCGCGTAATCTTTTGGCAAGGACTCCGGTTGATACAGATTGCCCGGTTGGTTTGCTTTACCCTTCCTTATTTCCCACGAGAGTTATTTTGTTGATTGCTATGGGGTGCCATAAGCCGAGGGGCAGTCTTATTCTAGCGACGGGGTCAAAAAGCCCGGAGGATGGGGATCGACCACACCAGGGTAGAACACCGGTATTTCGGGAGTTCCGTAATCGCGAGGAATTGCGATTAACGAGGAAAATGCGCAACGGTTGTTTACCCGATTAATAAGGCCTTGAAGCAGGAAGATTGAGGAACGTCAGGATATTGACGTCACCAAAGCAAAAATAGAATTATTATTGAACTAGATCTTATTGCACTTCACACAAGTTCTTTAATTAAGTTTTAAGTTCTAAGTTATGACATAAATTAAGTTCGAGGTCAATTGCTGGCAAGGTCTGAAGTAGGCCGGACGAATAGAGCCTTTAAGAGTTACACCTTAATGTCTGCGTTATGTACACGACTATATACAAAGATGAATTACGCGAATCCGAGAGATCAGACTGAACGATCTATAACGCGATATATTGCTATATAAAACAGTAATCCTAATCCTCTTTGTTCTGGCTTCACACAGTTATATATTCAATTTAATCCACGCCCTACAAGTTCCTCGTCCAACTAAGCCACTCGACTTTTGATTGGATACTGCCGAACATATTGGGGATTGGGTAAAATTCTCTGTGGGCGGTGGCATGTTGCCATGGAGACAGCTTCCTGACCTGGCTTCTATTTGTTTAACTGTGATAGCTATCCGGTCTATTCTGGATTCTGCCTTGATTATAATGTTTGCCTAAGATTGCCTCGACCAACTCTAACAAAGATAACTGTGCTCCGTTTACTACCGTGTGACATTCTCGGAAACGGCGCAACTTTACTTTTCTCTCTCTGTGTACTTTATGTGTAGCGACTCTTGCGTGTGTCCTATTTTGGACGTACACGCCGGTCGCTACACACTCATTTCTGGTGCAAGTAGGCTCAAATGATCTGACGCGGTAATGATCTGCAATCTAAATTTAGCGCGGCTTTCAACTGACCCTAAAAAAACCGCACGTACCATTTGGAGGCATGCTTCACCGTTAACGCAGACACAACAATTACCCTTTTCAACCAAAAACCGCTTCAGATTTCATTTAAATGACATTAGTTCATGACACACACATACCTTCTCATACGGCACCCTACCGCAAATATTTCATTACTTTACTGACCAGGTTGCCTCCTTTGACGTATTGGGGGAATAGCATATGTGGGAGCAGTTTTTTATGTCCCGCACCATTCAACACTTTCTCAGGGAATAGATATACACATATTAGGATATTTTCATTTTCATTTTAACTCGATCTAACTTCAATACTAGCTCGGTGTCCTGGCGCAGACATCGACCGCTGGCAACCCCATGGTGGCGACATCTGTTACCCTCTCGCAACCTCTCGCTCCGCGAGCCTATTTTAATGCCACTGAGAGAGATGCGAATTAGAGATCGTTTTTATCGCAACGCCACTCGCTGCCACCCTCGCTCCTTGCCAAGTTCCACTTTCACCGTCCATCTCCAGGCTTTCCATTCACACAAACTGTGGCCATTTGACTCGACAATCAAGAATAATTCCTTCCTGACTTTGTAAACAATAAATAATATACTGTATAATTGGAGTGGGTTTGTATGAGCAAATGATCTAGTCTCAACCAAATTATTTACATATATCCTACAGCAATACACGACCTATAACAAAAAAGCCAACATATTTAGGGGATGATTGGGAAAATAAATCACATTGCATTTATTATTTGATATCTCAACTTTTTCAAACTATAAAAATGTCGTGGGTACACCGACATGAACAAAACCACCTGGTTTAATAAAATCATGCTTGATTTCTAAAAGAACGGAGGGAGGGGGGTTTCTCTACTTACCTATATTGGGGCATTTTGGACAACGTTGATCACACCATTCTAAATTCCTTGGAGGGCGCCTGAAGGTGAAGAGACAAAAAAAAACCCTTGGTTAATCTGCTGTACAACAATCGATAAGAACAATGATGTAAATTGCAAAACGATCAAATTTGTTTGAGATAAAACCGAAAATAAAGATACGAAGAAGACCTTCCACAAGACGTATTAACAATGGGCCAATGACGTCTCATTTACGTCGGAATCTTGAGCCACGGGCAGTTCATTGATTAAAATCTACCAACATTAACCACACAAGATAGGTTGTGTACTATTCTCACTGGAGTGTGTCATACTGACCTTTATGTATATTCCATTATCCGGTCAGGAATCCACCTGGATAAAGGCAAGGTGGCGGACCACTACTATCTGTACTAAAGTGATTTCTGTGTGACTAAATTAACTAGTCTGTACTAATTAATCTTCGATAGTGCTGATTCTTTGGTGCAATTTATCTCATTCATTTTGTGTAATTTGTGCAAAAATAAAGCTCAATGCAACTCATGTGAATTCGACTGAATCACCAGGGACTCACAACAGCACCCATGGAGTGACATCTAAGAACCAGGGACTCACAACAGCACTCTACTAGTGCCATCCAAAAGTGAGTGACTCACAACAGCACCAATGGAGTGGCACCTAAGAGCCAGTGACTCAAAAAAACACTCATGGAGAGCCAACTAAGAGCCAGTGACTCACAACAGCACTCATGGAGAGCCATCTAAGAGCCAGTGACTCAGAACAGCACTCATGGAGTGCCGCCATATGGCCAGCGACTCACACCAGCAATCATGGAGTGCCGCCATATGGTCAGCAACTCACAACAGAACTCACGGAGTGTCACCTAAGAGCCAGGGACTCACAAGAACACTCGAGGAGTGCCACCTAAGAGCCAGTGACTCACAAAACACTCATGGATTACTATCTAAGAGCCTGTGACTCACAACAGCATCAATGGAGTGGCACCTAAGAACCAGTGACTCACAAAAACACTCATGGAGAGCCAACTAACAGCCAGTGACTCACAACAGCACTCATGGAGAGCCAACTAAGAGCCAGTGACTCAGAACAGCACTCATGGAGTGCCGTTTAGTAGCCAGTGACTCACATCAGCACTCATGGAGCGCCGCCGTATGGCCAGCAACTCACAACAGCACTCATGGAGTGTCACCTAAGAGCCAGTAAACTCACAAGAGCACTCAAGGGGTGCCACCTATGAGCCAGTGACTCACAAAATACTTATGGATTACTATCTAATTGCCAGTGACTCACAACAGCACTCATGGAGAGCCAACTTAGAGACAGTGACTCACAACAGCACTCATGGAGAGCCCACTTAGAGACAGTGACTCACAACAGCACTCATGGAGAGCCAACTTAGAGCCAGTGACTCACAACAGCACTCATGGAGTGCCGCTTAATAGCTAGTGACTCACAGAAGCACTTATGGAGTGCCGCCATATAGCCAGCGACTCACAAAAGCACTCATGGAGAGCCAACTAAGAGCCAGTGACTCACAACAGCACTCATGAAGGGCCGTTTAATAGCCAGTAACTCACAACAGCACTCATGGAGTGCCGCCATATGGCCAGCGACTCACACCAGCAATCATGGAGTGCCGCCATACGGCCAGCGACTCACAACAGAACTCACAGAGTGTCACTTAAGAGCCAGTGACTCACAAGAACACTCAAGGAATGCCATCTAAGAGCCAGTGACTCACAAAACACTCATGGATTACTATATAAGAGCCAGTGACTCACAACAGCACCCAAGGAGAGCCAATTAAGAGCCAGTGACTCACAACAGCAATTATGGAGAGCCAACTAAGAGCCATTGACTCACAACAGCACTCATGAAGGGCCACTTAATAACTAGTGACGCACAGCAGCACTTATGGAGCGCCGCCATATGAACAGGGACTCACAACAGCCCTCATGGAGTGCCGCCATATGAACAGGGACTCACAACAGCCCTCATGGAGTGCCGCCTAAGAGCCAGTGATTCACAACAGCACGCATAGAGTGCCGCCTAATAGCTAGCGACTCACAAGAACACTCTAGAGTGCCACCTAAGAGCCAGTGACCGACAAAAACACTCATTGAGTGCCATATAAGAGCCAGTGATTCTCAAAAACACTCATAGAGTGTCACCTAAGAGCCAGCGACTCACAAGAGCGCTCAAGGAGTGCCACCTAAGAGTCAGTAACTCACAAAACACTCATGTATTACTATCTAAGAGCCAGTGACTCACAACAAGACTCATGAAGTGCCACCTAAGAACCAGTGACTCACAACAGCACTCCTGAAGTCCCACCTAAGAGCAAATGACTCACAACAGCACTCATGGAGTGCCGCCTAATAGCCCACGACTCACAACAGCACTCATGGAGTCCCACCTATGAGCTAGTAACTCACAACAGCACTCATGGAGTGACGCCTAGGAGCCAGTGACTCACAACAGCACTCATGGAGTGCCACCTAAGAGCCAATGACTCACAACAACACTCAATGAGTGCCACCTAAGAACCACGACTCACAAACCCCTCATGGATTACTATCTAAGAGTCAGTGACTCACAACAGCACTCATGGAGTGCCGCCTAAGAGCCAGTGACTCACAACAGCACTCATAGAGTGCCACCTAAGAGCTAGTGACTCACAACAGCACCTATGAAATGCTACCTAACAGACAGTGAGTCGAAGGGAGAAGACACATTCCTTATGCCACCTGCCGCTCAACAACTCTCTCTCTCTCACACACACACACACACACCGTCTTTTGCTCTATCATACTTTCCTTTTTTATCTATCTATCTATCTCTAGTTCTGTCTCTCCCTCTCCCTCTCTCTCTCTCTCTCTTTCTTTCGTTCTCTTTCTACCTCATCACTAGTACTACCATTTGAGAGCAACTTAGGAGTGTATCAGTAGAACTCGACTAGTTATTAAAATTCTCTCTATTCGCGGGCTGTCTTATTTTGTCTGGGAACCCCACGACAACCTTTAAAAGGTCTGGTGTACTCGTATCCTTTTGGAAGACCAGAGCTAATGTACTATTGTGTGCTAAACCTTGCATGGTTGTCATAATGAACTTGTTTTCCAATACCTAGTTTGTTCCCTGACGCTTAATTAGCTTTTTCAGGAGTTGCAGAAATAGACACAAACAAAATAAAGGGGTTAAATGCAGAGAATGTATGCTCGCTTTGCGGGAAGTGGGAACAAAAGAAGAAAAAAGGGCGATGAAACATAATAGGAAAAGGAATAATGAAGAATAGCGAAAGGCTGTATGGTACCAACATTGCAAACCTCTTCCCTAAATGGTACCACAGGGGAAGAGAGCTCATTCAGTCATTTGGATACATTTATACAATTTGACCATGAACTCAAAGACTTGGATCTACCCCTTGTGCGAGGAAGATACCAGTGAAAGCCAACTTACTCGTCCTGGTTCGCGTATGTATAGGAGACGCAGTACTCGAGATGTTTCATTGCCACCTCTTCGTAAATGTCGCTGTATCTCTGAAAACAAGAAGCCGCTTACGTAATTCACACACAGAAGGGGAGAACATTTTGGGGCGAAATGCGACGAACAACATTTCGAAAGAAGGACAAATTTGCACGAGGGAATTTCCAAAAGGAGAACAGATTTTCATGAGTAATATTTATAAAAAAGAGAGATTTGCGCGAGGAATATTTATAAAAAGGACAAATTTGCATGAAATTTAGGAAGCAGATAATTGAGCCACCCCTCCTCGCCTTTCAATTGTGGACGAGGTCTCCCAACCGGCTAATGAATTTCACATAAAGATCTCAATGACAAATGTTGGAAACCTCTAGTGCACTAGGGGCCGGTGTTCGTTGATTAAATGAGGGAGATTGAGAAAGAGTGATAGCACTGTTTATAGCCGGCAATGGAGAGCCATCGATCCTACTCTGGGTCGTTGGATCCGAAAAACCCAATCGGAAGATTATGGGATGGAAGAGTGATGTGTTTAAGAACGAAGAGAGACAGAAGAGTCGGTAATGTATTGATTGCGAATGTTCTTAGTGGATGTCGCTCGCTGTGCCCAAGCGTCAGACTCGGCGCAATAGTATTTGGGCGACTAGCTCTCTACAAATATTTAAATCTTTCTATGTCCGTTTTCGTGTTAAAATTTTGTTTATCTGTTCGATGGATTTTTCATTTTTACATTTCTCCTTACATATTATCCCCCCATCTTCATTCCCTGTGAGTATATTTATATTATCTATCGATTCGATAGACCGATCCATCAGTTTGAAGTCTTTATGACTTAAATTGGGCCCCCTTTTAATAGGTACCCGCTTATGACTGCATTGTTCCATTGGTATTTATGGTTGCTCGCCTGTTGCTTTTGGGACCCTGGCGAAACTGAGCTCAGTTTGTGACCATTACTCTTGTGTGGCTGTTAGGTGAACCTTGAATGGTTATTGTGGCGTGGCGTATTCGGGGACCCCATTTGAAGGGAGGGATACGACGTGGATGGGGGAGGGATGAACGTGAGAAAACCGAACCCAGTCTCGAAGACAAAACGCCTCGTGGAATCAAACTGTCAACTCTCCTCTCCGAGCTCGGAGAAACTATTCTCATTGTTTGTGCTCGGCTCGGGACAAGTTTTAGTACTCTGAGTTTCAGTACTCTGAGTTTATATTTGTTATGGTGCTAAGTGCTCCTAACGACGAGGTGAGTGGCTGTACGATCCAGATGGAGAAATTGAGAATTCATATTTCCTTTGGTTCCCCAAACTTTATCCACTTTTCATATATATGTTTCTCAACCATGTCTCCCCTCTTCCCCATAATCCACATCTGGTAACTACAGTGACTGTCTGTAGTCCTACATTTATTGATGTCCATCATGAAAAAACTCCGTCAATACCTGCAATTTTACTCATTCCACCTCATATTTTTCTTCTATTAAATACTGAGTTATGAAAACTTGGGATTTTTATGGGTATATGGCCTCAGCTTATGCCCCCACCGCCCTCTCATTTATTTGCATGGTCCCGTTGCGGCTATGACCCCCATTTTGGGAACCACTGGTCTAAGGTGTTCATTCAATATATTCCACTCAGTAATGTCAAAACTTCTTGTTCTTCCATTCTCACTGTACCATTCGTTACTAACGAAGGGCTTCAGGATACGAGTCATATCTTACAGTCGTTCTGGAGAGGTTTTTACTTCTTACCAAACACACCGCGATCTACTCTTTTTGTTCTACTCTTTTGTTTTCTTTCACTTATCATTTGAATAAGAGACCTAGACTTGTAAATCCAGCGGCTCAGCCCAGGGGGCGAGGCTGTTTGTTTTAAACTCTAGCCACCCTGTAGGGCAAGAGAAAAAGGTTGAGAAGTGGTCAGTCTTCCCCAAGGTGTTATGGCAAAATCCTGGCGTGGGTCCATCCCCACTTAAATGTATTCTACTTGAGATTAAGTTGCAATAGAGCTTCCGCTCTCTAGCTGTTGCATACACTCCTAGCACAGGGAGTGCTATAAGATTCCCATAGCATGAAACAGCATCCCCCCCACTTTAACCTGTTCCCTCAGGAGAGCCTTACAGAAGACGCGACCACACTTAAATGTGCCGAAATACTAAGGGGTTGTCTGTACTTACGAGCTGAAGCATATTGCTGGCAGTAGGCGCGCGAACACCGTCCTCATACTCGGGTGTCTGATATCCTTCTAAGGCAACGCGATTGCGAAATTTATTTATTAGGTCAAGGATTTTGACCTTCTGTTGGTTTGTCTGAGGAAATATCGTGAGATCCTTTTGGGCTTCTGGCGAGGAATTTTCGCAAAGGAATTGCTTCAAGTCGCATTCACAGAACCGAGGGTCGTTTCCTTTCGCTTCGTTTCGACCCGAAGCCCCGAGAAGGAGGATAATAAAGTGCCACAGAGCAGCCATCGCCTTTCTCGCAAAGGGTTGCCTCTCCTTAACAAGTCCAATATATACTAGTGAATGGAGCCTCGCAAATAACATTCACTGCTCTAACTCCCGCTTTGGTGGTCGGAGACGAAATTCTTATAATGTTTACAAACAAAAAGTTGAGCTTCGATTGAAGGAAAATAATTTTGACTTCGACAACAAGAAAACGTGAGAAATCCTTAAAATATGAAATTCGAGTAAGCAAACGCTTTAGTTTAAAATAAAAAAAACAAAACAAAGAAAACATTGATAAAACAATGCTAAAAATGGGTCCTTCCCTAGGGGAAACCCACTTCTTTCCATGACAGGGAGAACTGCAAATCGTAAACTGTTACTTAAAACTTTTAAAAGTGGAAACCAATGAGTGCATCTCCACCCGAAAGTTTGAAAAGAGAAATCTACAGAGAAAGGGATGAAAGGAAGAAGTGGAAATATGTAAAAAGTGGAAGTAAAAGGACTCAAGGATTCTACACTATGAAAGAATCACTTGGGATCATAAATAGATTGAGCAACATTATTCGAGATACAATATTAATTTAACAAATATATCTCGAATAATGTTGCCCAATCCATTTATAAACCGCCAGAATCGGTCGTTCATTTTATTTAGTCTGATTTTTCGTCTTCATATACTAGTCTCGTCTTACATTGCAGTATACAGTTGATAATGGCGAAAGCCGAAACTAATTCTGTTCTTAAATAAATCGAATTCCATTATCGTTGTTTATTATTATATTATTATTATTATTATATATATATATATATATATATATATATATATATATATATATATATATATATATATATATATATATATATATATATATATATATATATATGAAATGAATAATTCCCAAAGTAGCACGTGAGGATCGCAATGAATGTAATGTCCTGCAAGAAAAATGAAAAGGTGCTTCCAAGTACTTTCGAACTTTATTTAGTTCATTCAGTTCGAGAAAATAATATAATAAGGGTATATATAATCTAGTAAAAGATAAAGGACCGCCTCTAAGACAAGAAATCACCAATGAGGAAGTAGGAGGGGGACGGGTAGATTCACATTAAGATTTAGCTATAACAGGTAGCAAGGTCAAATCGAGAGGCAAGAAAGAGTCAAGAAAAGAGCTAAAAGAGTTAAAACGATTAACGGATAAAGCGATAGTCTAAGGAGGGAGATTAGGAGAGACACGAGAAGTAAATTGAAACGAAGAGGAGAGTGACAAGGAGAGAGGAAAAGAAATAAAATAATGTTAATACAAAATCAATGCAATAATTAAATTGACAAATCGGGTTCCCATAAAAATGAAAATTGCAAAAAGAATTAGGAACATAAGTCAAAGCTAATTTCTTTAAGAATCACTTTTTTCAGACCAACATCAATTTTAAAAAAGCCAGGGGAAATGTTAAAATTATTAAATAGGCTTATATATGAAATTCAACAAGGTTTCTTTTAATTGAGTCATTTGAGCGAAAAATAAATTTTGCTGAATTGCAATTAATTAAGTGATTATTTTCGGACATATGCACAAGAAACGCACTATTATTTACAGATCTTCTAACATTGTATTTATGCTGATTAATACGGACAGATAATTGCTTTCCTGTCTGTCCAAAATATTTACTTGGACAAACAGAACATTCGATCGAATAAACTTCCTCAATATTATTACAATTATTGTGAACTAGAATGTTTTTTTATAGTTGACTCGTATTTGAAAGCAACTGAAATGTTAAAGTTTTTTTAAAGACGGGGAAGGTCAATGAAACAAACAGAGAAGGGTGAAACCAAAATGTTTTTAACATTAAAAGGGATAGCAGGAGCTGTATTATAGAACGTCTCTTTTGCAGAGAAAAGACAGTTTAGAAGAAAGGGATAAGAGTAACATAGTTCATGGCCAGTTTCAAATATATTGGAGAATTCAGAATCCATAGAAGAAAAACGGAACATTTGACTTTGGGACTATGCGAAGATTAAAAATGAATATAAGAGTTCGAATTAGTAGGTTTGCGATAGATGGAGTATTTAAAACCAGTTGGTGTTCTATGAATAAAATGATCGAGAAATGGAAGGGTTCTATTATTTCCAACCTCATGGGTAAATTTAATGGAAGGAACGAGTGAATTAAGTTTGGTAAGAAAGCTATTAACATCTTTAGAATTAGGCCACAGGCAAATGGCATCATCGATATATCTGTACTAAACAATAGGGAAGTCAAGGATAGTAGGGAGGAGTCTTGTTTCAAAGAACTCCATATATAAGTTAGAAAAAAATATTTGCCATCGAACGAAAACTTACAATTTTGGGTACAAAGTGAAATGAGTTCGTAAAAATAGTAGCAGGTACGGGAAGAACAATATTTTACAATTTATAATTAAGGAAATTGAAAAGATCTTCAACTGGAACCTTGGTAAATAATGAGCAGACATCGAAACTAACAAGGGTAAAATTATTCGAATACTGAATGGCATTGAGTTTAGAAATAAGGTCGTAGCTATTGGTAATATGTGAATGAGAAATGGTCCCAACTAGAGGTGTAAAAAAAGAAGTAAGCGATTTAGAGAGAACATAAGAAACACAACCAACAGAACTTATAATAGGGCGTAAAGGAAAGTTTGGTTTGCGCGTTTTTACAAGTCCATACAAATAAGGAAGGGTGGCGTTACTCGACTTGAATTTTGAAACTAATTCAGGGAAGTTTTTAGGTAATAGCCGTACATTTTTATGGAAATCCCTATTAACTTGTAGAGTGGGATCTTTGAATATTGGGAGGTAAGTAGCTTGATCACTTAATAAATCGTTCATTTTAGTAATATATGAATTTTTATCCATAATCGCAACAGTTCCAGACTTATCGGCCTTAGTAATTTGGAGGGATGAATTTTTTACGAAGATTCGATAAAGCACGACGAAAACGAAGGGCGTAATTAAGGTGGACAGGTTTTGCCAGACATTGATAAACACAACCTTTCACAATAGAAATTGAATCACTGGGGATATCACCAAATTTATTTGCATTGGCCAAACTTTTAGCAATGGAAACAATAGAGGGGTGGAATGGGATAGAGAAATTCAGACCATATCCTAAGGCTGTAATAGTATTTTCATCCAGAGATCAATGGGTAGCCTTTTGATGAAATTGAGCGGATTCTTCTCTTAAATCATATTTCTTTATTGAAGTACGAGATTGCAATCGCCTTCAAGGAAGCTAACGCAAGTCGCTATGCTTTCACAGCTATCATCCCTTCTAATTGGTCCAATGTGTTAAAAGACTCATCGCGGGTAGCAGTTGGACAAAGAATAGCCGACCGGAAACTGTTACCAACCTTTCCTCCGAAGTTTAGGATGAAAATACTATTACAGCTTTAGGATATGGTCTATATTTCCACACACATTGTGCTCACACAAATACACACTCATACGAATATACACTTACACACCTCTCGTGACAACCGAAGGTCTTGGAAACAACACAGCTGTACTAACAAACGTCTCAATAACCAGTGGTCTGGGAAACGCCACAGCTGTGCTAACAACATCAAAAAGGTGAAATAATTGACACTGAGTTGAAGATAAGAAAGATGCAGGCTTTGTTTACTGTCAGGGGATTGTGAAAGGCAAGATTGATGCTATGAATCTGACATAAAATTCGCTCTATCGCCGTACATAGAGAGATAAACATCCGGTAGAGTATACATATATAGCTGGTACAGTAGATATTCATTAATTAAGACAGATTCTTATATTCTTTCATTCATTCAGTCAGTCAGTCAGAGGGTCAGGAGCGCCAAGCGAGTCGGTGGTGGCAGACGGTGCTGTTATCAGAAAGCCTAATCAAAAAATATCCTTATACGTTAGTAGGCCTGCCACAAATACCCAACACAAATTCCATCAAATTCTTCTGCCTAAGTCAGAGCCTACCGAGTCCTCCGCTCAATAAAGAGTTTTGAATCCGCCTTCCGTGAGTACTTTTCCTAAGAAGAATCCAATCGATCCTACGTCACTAAATCCAAGCAAGAGGAGTATTTCCTTCACAATTGGAGTCAGCCTAAGACCAGCGCCCGTTATATTAATAACACAGCAGCGCTGCGGCAAGGTTAAGTAACATTTGGAAAGGTTAGTACTTGGATCGGCAACAACGGTCCGAACCGATTTAACCCGTCGCCTATGACTTGGTAACCAGTTAATAGGCCATAACTAAAATAACCTACCAACTTAACTTAATTAGTGACCTACCACCGGCCATTAATGGTACCACCTGCTATAACTGGTAACCGCTGAACCTGCTATAACTAATACATTAATCCCCATAACTGGTGACCCCTTTCGCTCGAACAAGAAGAAGGATCGACAAGAACAATGGATTCACATAACGAACAGCAAGTAGAGTTTAGAGAAGTAGAAGTCACCAACATCAAGCCTACTGCTAGCTCAAGCAGGATAAGGCCTGTTGAACCCCATCTCTCATCGGCCTCCCCTTTCAACGAATCAACCGTTAGAATGGTAAGAAGCTCATTTCATTTTTACGCCCTGGACTATTGCAAGCAGCTAGCTGAGCTAAGATGAACCGCTACAGGTGGTCGTAAGTGGAGACCTATCCTGGCAAAAGTTTATCCAGTCTCCACATACGAACACAGCGCCCATCATCGCAGCTCAAAAGGCGAACACTGTACCAGGAGGATATCACCATACGAACTCACACCATTCGTTCGAGCACAGTGTTCAAATATTAATAATGACAATGATAGAGCTTAAAAAATGCCAGTGCATATCAGGTAAAAGTGTAAATTCAGTTCTTCTTTAGTTAAAAACGCGTAAATTCAGTCCTTATTTAGTTTTAAAATGTGTAAATAGAGAGAAATCCAGTGTCCGGTTGTAAGAAGAATGATATTAATTTTATTAGAACAAATCAAGTGTTCAAACTCAATATAAATATTAATTTAAAGTTAAATGAGTATTCTTAGGTTCGTGCAAGTTTAAAAAAAATTGGTCTAGTGCAGGCACATAAAGTAATGTACAAAAAAAAAGAGATTTTGTTGGCGATGAGGAATTGAAGCTACTACATGTGGAACGCTCTAATCAATGTTATTAAACGCTTAGCATAACATAAGTTAAAAAAAGAATCTCAAGATTGTCGACACCTTTGAAATTTATTTTGCAACTAAGTATACCAAAAATGAAATAAGAAAGTGTTGTGGTGCGCGTACACAAAGCTGTAGGCATGCATAGTTAATAAAATAAGGAGCGCCTAGGAATCGAATTTTATGTCCAAGCCAATATAAAAAAGGAGAGCAAGCCTAAGTTAAGTTAAGAACATAAGAACATAAGAAAAGAAGAAGACTGCAAAAGACCATTTATGGCCTACACTTGGCAGCTCCTGTTCCAGTCAACACACAAAAGATTTCTTACCAGAGAAAAGTCATCAACATTGTCACCCTTTACAGGAGTTCGTCAGATCTAATCTACAATATACATAAAATGCATCCAGAGGATTATGTCCATTCATGCAACCGCAAAATATAATCCCCCCACTCCTTAGAAAAATATATTAATATGTACATAAAAAAAGTCAGTCCCATCTAGCAGCTTCATCCATATATTTATCTAATCTATTCTTAAAACTACCCAGAGAGGAGGCTTCTATCACATGTCTAATGAGCCTATTCCATTCATCTACCACCCGATTTGTAAACCAATTCCTCCCAATCTCCTTCCTAAACCTATACTTATCAAGCTTAAACCCATTGCTACGTGTCCTGTCATGTTCACTAAGTATAAGAACCTTATCCAGATCCCCTTTATTATATCCTTTTACCCATTTGAAGACTTCAATCAATTCCCCTCTGACTCTTCTCCTTTCCAATGTATGTAGATTTAGTTTTCTGAGCCTTTCACCATAAGGTAAGTTCCTTAGCCCACCAATCATCTTTGTCATCCTTCTCTGCACAGACTCAAGCAAATCAATATCCTTCCTATAATATGGTGACCAAAATTGTACTGCATAGTCTAGATGAGGACTAACTAGTGCCAGATACAGTTTTAGAATGACTTCAGCACTCTTATTGCTTACACTCCTCCTAATGAATCCCAATAACCTATTAGCTTTATTCTTAACATTTAGGCATTGCTTTCTAGGACGAAGGTCTGAACTTACCAAAATACCCAAGTCCCTCTCACAATCGGTCCTCCCTAAAATTCTCCCATTTAATTTATAACTATTCAATGGATTATTTCTACCTATACTAAGTACACTACATTTGTCTATGTTAAACTTCATTTTGCCATTTCTCGGCCCAATGGAACAGAATGGTCAATTCCTCCTGCATTACAACAGCATCAGAATCAGCCCTAATGGCCCTACCTAGCTTAGTATCATCAGCAAATTTACTCAGGTCACTACTTATACCTATGTCAAGATCATTAATATAAATTAAGAATAGCAAGGGACCCAAAACAGATCCTTGCGGAACTCCACTGCTAACACACCCCCACTCAGATTTAACTCCATCGATACTAACTCTTTGCTGTCTGTCACTAAGCCATGACTGAATCCACCTAAATATACTGCCATCAATCCTGTGTGCTTTAACTTTGCTCAGAAGCCGTAAGTGTGGCACTCGATCAAAAGCCTTACTAAAGTCCAAGTATAAAATATCATAGTTTTCATCATTATCTGCTGCTTCATACACCTTACTATAAAAAGACAGCAAATTAGTCAGACAGGATTTACCTTTACTAAAGCCATGCTGTGATTCTTTTATCAACTTATGCTTATCCAAGTGATCTCTAATATTCCTTGCTATAATAGATTCCATCATTTTCCCTACCACTGATGTCAAACTTACTGGTCTGTAATTAGACATATTTGTTTTATCCCCTTTCTTAAATATAGGTATCACATTGGCTTTCTTCCATGCCACTGGCACAATGCCACTTTCCAATGATTTTCTAAAGATGCATGCTAGGGGCTCACTTAACACATCCTTACATTCTTTCAAAATTCTAGGAAAGAGCTCATCAGGACCGGGTGCTTTACTACTTTTGATTTTGTCAATTTCCTTTGTCACTATCTCCTTTGTGTTCAAGATATCCTTTAATTTCTCTTCATCATTACCCCGAAAGATCATTGACACCTCAGGTATATTTAGAGTATCCTCCTGTGTAAATACTGAGAGAAAAAAGTCATTTAGCATTCCAGCCATTGAGTCCCTATCACTCACTAATTGTCCATTGGAATCTATAAGTGGGCCTATTTTATCTCTAACCTTAGTTTTGTATAATTGATAAAAACTTTTAGGATCTTCCTTTGCCCTATTTGCCACTTTAATTTCATAATTTCTCCTTGCTACTCTAACTAACTTTTTAACATCTCTTGCTAGTTCATTATATCTCTGCCTTAAGTGATCCTCCCCATTTTTTATTTTCCTATAAATGCCCTTTTTAATGCCAATATAATGCTTAATTTTATCTGTCATCCATTTTGGGTCATTATTTTTAGTCCTAATCTCCTTATATGGAATGTTAATCATCTGACCTGTAATTAATTGCTCAATTATTCTTTCATACTCCTCTTCAATTATAATCTCTTCCTCCTGGTGATTATTGTCTTCACTAACTGATATCATTGAATCTATTCCTGATTTGATTTCATTGCCTGGTTTCTGTACAACTGCCTCCAGGTAAGTCCTTAGCCCATTATAATTTGCTCTTCTAAAGTCAGGAATTTTAACATTGTTCATGCTACTATCAATACCATTCCATTTCATCTTGAATCTAATTTCACAATGGTCACTATTAATCAAATTTCCTCCAATCTTAGTATCCTTAATAACTTCTTCCCTATTTGTCAGAACTAAATCCAGTATATTATTACCTCTAGTGGGTTCGTTAATAATCTGCCTCAGAAAATTATCTTGGACAACATTCAAAAATTCCTCAGCCTCCTGATCACCCACAAGAGCTTCCCAGTCTATATTTCTGTAATTAAAATCGCCCATTATACACACATGCTTACTTCTACATGCCCGTTCTATCTCCTGCCACAGAAGATTTGAAGCTTCCTTACTAAGATTTGGTGGTCTGTATAATAATCCTATGACAAGCTTGTTTTTACCTTCCTTTACATTTAGCCATAATGACTCTGTGTTATCATCTAATTTAATTGTACTGTTTACACAACACTGGAGATTATCTTTAATATAAATAATAACCCCTCCTCCTCTCTTCCTATTCCTATCTGTATGGAACATGTTAAAGCCCTCAATCTCAACCTCAGGTTTAAAGTGATTATCTGTCAAATCAAGCCATGACTCTGTTATCGCAGTTGTGGCACACATGCACACACGCACATAAAATTTTGTTCGCATTAAAGAGCTGCAGATCCCACTTTCGAATGCGTCAGAGAACCGCTAACTACAGTGCGAAATTTTTAGGTGAAGTGGACAAGGAGCGTACAAAAGGCCTTCTTGCCAAAATATGGGTTTGATTCAGTTTACCTTTGACATAGAAAACGGGGCTGATGTGACGTCACTTCTCTCTTCTTCCCGTGGAGCTACGAAGCCATTATAGTTTGCTAGGTAAGTTTTTTGATACTTTTCATGTCTGATGTAATTTTTATGAGTTACATTATAGTTCACAGTGTTCGTGAATAGTGCATGATTCCGCAGGTTATGGTTTCCATGGTAAATATGATCATTGTAAAGGAAAAAGACTGTGATTTCATAACGATGATTAGCGTAGGGATTTCTGTGTTTACGATTTACATAAACTGGTACGTAGTACACCGTCCGTACAAAATTTGGAAATTCGTGAAAATTATTCTGATGAAGATTTCGTTTTTAAATTACTGTATGTTGATCACGTAACATTGTTTGTGTTTTAAATGTGAAAAAGCGACAAAAAAATACATAAAAATACAAGTTATCAAAGTGCAAAGTGGACCATTTTCATTAGTGTTAAATAATAATAATAATAATGATAGGGATTTATAATGCGCCCTTCAGGGCTGTTAGCCCTCCTAAAGCGCAGGTTGTGTAGCGAGTGTAGAGAAAGTTTACAGGGGTGAGAAGGCAATTCTGAGGAGATGAGTCAGTCTTCAGGAGACTTTTAAAAGTAGCAAGGGAGGGAGAGGATCGGTCTCCGACAGGAAGAGCATTCCAGAGTCTAGGAGCAAAAACTGAGAAGGAACGGTGATCCATCAGGAAAAGGACAGAACGAGGAGTGTTCAGGAGGGGGGTGAGGTTAAACCGGAGTGCCCGAAGAGTTTGACGACGGGAGAGGGCCGACGAGAAATAAGGTGGAGCCTCGAGGTTTAGGACCTTGTAGGTGATGATAAGAATTTTATAGTGGGCACAGAAGCGAATAGGTAACCAGTGTAGCTCCTGTAAGAGAGCGATCGAAGGAGAGAACCGGGGGCGGTGAAGGAGGAGCCGGACAGCATAGTTTTGAACTAGTTGTAGGGGGCGAAGTGACGAAGAAGGGAGATTCACTAGAAGAGAATTGCAGTAGTCTAAGTATGAGGTGATGAAGGCATGAATAGCAGTCTCAAGGCTTCGTCGATCAAAATGGGATCAAACACATGAGAAGTTGAGGAGGAAACCGAGGGAAGACTTACAGATACGATGGATGTGCGGTTTAAACGAGAGTTGCTCGTCGAAAATAACACTAAGATTACTGATGGTATCCGAAAAGGCGACATTGGTTTTCAATAGGTTAATGGGGGGGAGGAGAGATTTAGATTTCTCCACCATCGAAGCGGTACCAACAAGAAGAACTTCAGTTTTATCGTGGTTAAGTTTGAGAAAGTTGGCAGACAGCCATTCGTTTATGGAGGTGTAGGCTGAAAGGAGCTTGGTAATTGATTGCGAGAAGGATACAGGGAATGAGGAAAGGTATATCTGAGTGTCAGCAGCATAGAGGTGGAAGGACAGGTCTAAATCGCGAAGAAGGTTGCCAAGAGGAAGTAAGTAGAAGCAAAAAGGGGAAGGGGACCAAGGACTGAGCCCTGAAGCACCCCAACATGAATGGGCGCGGGCTCGGAGGAGAGGTTATCGAGCGCAACCGACTAAGTGCGGGAGGAGAGGTATGAGAGGAACCAATCAAGTGCATTGCCTGAGAGACCAATGAAAGTGTGAAGTCGATCAAGGATGACAGTGTGGTCGATGGTGTTGAAAGCAGAGGAGAGGTCTAGGAGAACTAGAATGGACGTACAATCCTTATCGGCTGCTCTATCTAAACCGCCTAAAACATTAAGAAGAGCGGTTTCAGCAGAGGGCTTTGCTTCGAACCTCGACTGGTCCATTTCATCGATATTGCAGTTAAAAATATGGTCATTAAGGCGAGAGAAAATCACTCTCTCAAGGATGTTAGAGAGGAATGGAAGCTGTAAGATAGGGTGATAGCTAGATTGCTCAGATTGGTTAAGGTGTGTTTTTTTAGGATAAGACGAATTAAGGCATGCTTGAAGGAAGAGGGAACCACCCCTGTGACAAGTGAAGTGTTAAAGAGATGAAGTATCAGTGGGAGGAGAGCAGGGAGAATTTTGTGGAGGAGTTTGGGTGGAAAGACGTTCTTAGGGGATCCAGGTTGGTTAGAGCGTGAGATCAGGGCAGTTAGTTCCTCAGAAGACGTCCGAGTGAGGGCGTTAAGCGGCAATAGAGTATGAGCGGGGATAACAGAATGGGCTTGTTCAGACGACTGGGTTTGTATGGCGCGAAGGTTAATAACTTCATCAGGGAAAGAAATTAGAAAGAGTAGAGGGGTTGTTGGGGGGAGAGGTACGGGAAATGGGGCTAAGCGAGAAAAGACGAGAGAGGAGACGAAAGATAGTGCGAGGGTCATTCTTGCTCTCAGACAAAAGTTTGCGTGAATGAGCCTCGAGCGCTGATTTTAATTTGGAAGAATAAGTCGAAGTAGCAAGGCGATAGGCAAGTGAGAGGGAGGTCGTGTCCTGCCCACCGGAACGTGCTTTGCGAAGGGCTCGTTCATGAGCACGTAAGGACCTCCTTAAACGAAGGAGTACCATGGTGAACCAAGGGGCAGGGTGATCGCGGTTTGAAGAAGGAGTGGTAAGAGGAGGGGGGGGGGGGCGTGCACGTCAAGGCAGGCGAGTAATGATTGATGCAGAGAGTTTAAGGTTTAGTCAGGTTAAGCAGTAGTATTATAGCAATGCCACTGAGCATTCCTATAATAAAAACCTCCTGGAAAACTTAAAAATTTATGTACATCAATTATTATGTAAAATTCATATCATGCAATCATCTAACTTTGTCAATTTAATCGTTCAATTATTTTACTTAACTTTTGTAAATAAAATCATATTTTATGTACAACTTAATAATTAATTCATTTCTCTTACTTGTCAATTCATTTAACGTACTACTGTTTCAAACAACATATCTAAAAATTTCACACACAAACAAACAAACAAACAAAGACACGCTTTCAGCTCGACCCTCTGGAACAATATTCTTGCCCATTCGACTCTCACCATTCTTGGTATAATGGTCGGTAATCATTCCTTCTACAATGAGTCATTTACCTCTAAACAAATCATACTTATTTAATTCCACTTTCTCTCACAATTCTTTGCAAACAACCATACGAGAGTATGTCCTAATTATATTTACTTCTCATATTGCAGCCCGTAATTCACAGTCTATCATAGTCACCATATTATTTCATATTTATTTCACGTACTTTATTTCTATTCACATCTCGTTACTGTAAATCATATTTTACCATGCCTTACATTGTATACCTAATCCAACTTACGAGGGGCGGTCAATAAGTTTTGCGAATCGTTAGGGCAAAACAGAGGAAGGGGGATGGTTGTTTGTGGATGTGTTAGAACAAGTTATGACAAGTCAGGACCTGCAGCCGCACGTTCCTGCCTCGTCTATTTAAGAAGCAGAAGCTGATCGTAGATCGCCAGTCACAAATCTTTCAACAATGGAGAAGGTTGAGCACCGCGCAGTGATCAAATTTCTGACCAAGGAAGTCAAGAATGAAAAAGAGATCCATGAACGCATGGTTGCAGTGTACACCGACACCGCCCCTTCCTATGCAACCATTGCTCGCTGGAATAGTGAGTTCCGCCATGGTCGTGAGTCCCTTGAAGATGAACCCCGTCCAGGACGCCCGTCAGACGTGACCAACGAGGACAATGTGGCCGGTGTGGAGAAGATGATCCATGAACGCATGGTTGCAGTGTACACCGACACCGCCCCTTCCTATGCAACCATTGCTCGCTGGAATAGTGAGTTCCGTCATGGTCGTGAGTCCCTTGAAGATGACCCCCGTCCAGGACGCCCGTCAGACGTGACCAACGAGGACAATGTGGCCGGTGTGGAGAAGATGATCCTCGAAAATCGACGGGTGACGGTCGAAGAAATCGAGCGAGAACTTGAAATATCACATTGAAGTGTTATCAACATCATCCACGACAATTTGGCCATGACCAAGGTCTCAGCCCGTTGGGTCCCTAGAAACCTCACGCTCCATGCCCGACTTCAACGTCGTCAAAGTCCACAAGGCCAGAGTTGTACAAGCTGTCCTGCGCTAGGGGCAAGATCTGGTCCCTAGTGACTACTTTTTATTCCGCCAACTCAAAGCTGCCCTGCGTGGACGCCGGTTTGGGGACGATGAAGATGTCCAGCTCGCCGGATTGGATTGAACAGCAGTCGGGAGATTTCTGGTTGTCGGGAATTTGAAGCCTCAGGGACAAGTGGCGCAAGTGCATCGAAGTCGAGGGTAGTTATATTGAAAAATAATAAAACACTTTTCCTCATATCTCGTTTCCTTATATCCGAATTGCAAAACTTATTGACTGCGCCTCGTATCTCATTGTACATTCGTTGATTCTATGAATATATTTATATTTGTTTAATTGTTTTTCTTAAAACCCAGATCATTATTTAAAAATTTATTTCGCTTTCGTCTTAGGCCTAAAAACTATCAGGCGACAACTTCGATCAAACAAATTTATGGTTATGGTTTTCGAAACGCTATTTAGGCTGATTTATTAACAGAAAATAAATCACATGAATAACCATATACTATAAATTGGTGCCCAAAGTTTAATAATCTTCCGTCAATCAATATATAAACGTTAAAATAATTCTTAACTCCACGCGTCAATTTTTCCAAAGCCTCATGTCATTTTAATTTAATAATATCCCCTATATTCAACGAGTGGACAATTTCCTTTATTTCTCAATTATTTTTCATTTCACATTCCCGTGCTCGGGAATAATTCCCACACACACACACACTATACGTGCACACAGCCACAGCAACTTCACTTACGTCAACACATTCATTCAACTAGCACAAGTATACATAAAACAGTGACTATGATCGACCAAACACACCAACTAAGGACATCAGTTAGCGGCCAACCTCATCATGACCAACCGTCTGCCTCGAACCCACAGTCCGTGCATAGACAACCACATGCGTACCTCTCTTCCCGTGTATGATCCCGCAAACCCAATTGCATGGTTGGAAGTCTCATCCTTCATCCTTAAACCACAGAATATCACCGAGGAGGAGAAAGTAGCAGTAATAATCCAATGGTTGCCCATAAGTAACTTTATTCAGTTCAGGGAAGTGCTAATTAACGGGGAACGGGCTGGTGTTATAGACCGCCTGAAGGAGGATTTCCTCAATAAATATGGTAGGTCCCAAATAGATGACCTAAGAGAGCTCCTGAATACTCAGGAAATGGGAGATAAGTGTCGTACTTCTTTTTAAACACATCTTAAGGACCTTATCAGGGTAAAAGGTGCTCAAATTGAACTTTTTAGCCCTCTCCTCACTGAGATTTTCATGAGAGGAGTCCCCGAGGGAATCAGGCCATTAATCCTAAGCTCGAACCCCACGAGCATTGATGAGGTTGCTGCAGCCGCAGACAAATTGTATAAAAGTTCTTATGTGAATTGAGGCAACGATCAAACTCACGGCCCATTTAACAATGCTTCAATTTCGCAGTTTCGAGGCACGTCGAGCTCCTCTGACGAACGGGCTGAGCGTTCAAGAGTTTCATCTTCTCTATCGATGGACCTATGGAGGATGGAAGCCGACATCCAGTGGTTAATCAAAACGCTATTTAGGCTGAGTTATTAACAGAAAATAAATCACATGAATAACCATATACTATAGTATCAATTGACGACAGTCGCCGGAAAGGAGTAGGATCTCGAGACGAGTGAGAAGGTAAGTGGTAGGAAATATAGAATTTAAAATTGACCAAGAAGTTGTCGGGAATCGTATTAGAAAGGTCAGTTACTGATAGATTAGAGATATGGAGGTTCGAGATGACTAAGTCCAGGGTATTACCATGTATGTTTGTCGGGGATAACAAATTATGTTATTTGTGTTATTGTTCAACATTATTTTACGTTATGTGCAAGATTTAACTATATACAGAGCTGTGTTACGTGTTTTAAGTAATAGGATAAGTATTTATATTTTTGAAATATTTTTCAAAAAAATTGAATTTCATACCAACTCTGTGAATTTCAATTTTCAATTTTCCAGTTACATTATTGCAGTAAGATGGAGATTTTACATTGCCTAATGAGGTTATTAATATATTTATGCAATGATAAACAATGAGGGCTGTGCATTACTTGCTCAAAAATGTTCTATAAAATTATTTTTGATACCTGTGTAAAAATGTTGTAAAATAACAATTATAATCATTTTTTATGTGTCTTTTGATAACACTTGTTTATAATTTAGTAGTAGTAGTCCTTTAATTTCTTTTGTGCATATCAAAAAGAAAAATACAAAAAAATGGTACCAAGGGCGTACGGGGCGTGTCCTGCATGGTCACGATCCGTACAAAAACACTTTTTTTGAAAAGTGACACCATAAGTCTGAACTGGTAAACATATTTCAAAGTTATGTATGTGGACAATAAAAGTATTTATGTGAGTTACCTGTAGAGTACTTTAGATTTCTGCTAACTTTAGTTTTGATGACCAAAAAAACACTAGTAATTCGATTCGTGTCCACCTAACAAATAGTTATAAATGTAAAGTATTGTAAGACTCCAAAAGTCGAAGGAACCCAAACTCAATTTAAAGATGTACATAAAACACAAAATTACCTCTTATTTCGATATAATATATTGTGGGAGACCGAAAGTCAAAGGAACCCAAATTCAATTTAAAAGGGTACATTTCTCAAAAGTATGTAAATTATTTTAGATTCGTTATAACTTGTAGCACTCTGTGGTGTCGAGAGGGATTCTTTGTAGCGCTCAATTACAAGGTTAAGTATAGCCACAAGGAACCTTAAAAAATAAGCATCCCGTTTATCCTATAAAATCTTTGAATTGGGCACACAAATCGAACATTGAAATAATAAGCCATCTTGTAACAATACAATTATGTAAATAATGTTAAATGGCAATTTAATAATATATGTATCAATTCAAAGCAGAATATTTTGTAATAATGCAAATGAAATCGTTGTGTTCTTACGCGAATATGCATTCATTCACACATTAGGAAACAGGTGTGAGCCGGCGGTCTGGCTGCAGAGATAACAAAGACAGTAGAAATAGCTGTGCATACATGGAACGGAATCAGAGTTGGAGCCAGACTCACCAGCCTCCTTGACGTGAACCTGTGAAAGACGAAATCAATTTAACTACGGATATCGGCTCGATAAAACCCGGTCAGGTTTCCAAATTGAAATACTCTCTTAGTACACACGTGCCTGCAATGGATATGCGCACACCCTCTGATCGAATAAGCTCAACCCAGCGGTTAGATAGTAGAACACACGTACATACCCTCTGATCAGATAAGCTCCGCCCCGTGCTCGGATTGGAAAAGCAGAGCCAAGCCTCTAAATTTGAATTAGAATAAATAGGCGTGCAAAACATACAACGTGGGTCATTATTATTAGCATAGGTGAGCGTTATCCAGATAACGATATCGGGTCTTCGATATTTTTTCCCCCGCATTATCGATTCATCGGTATCGCCGATACTTTTGCTTCCAAACTAGTGATAATCGATAATTTCAGTTTTTGCTTCCAATTTAGCACAGGGGCGAGCCGTGCGTGCCTTGGAGTCAAAAATAGGTAGGTCCGAGCTGTGAGGAGGATCCTCAAAACCTATGAGGAGATGAAGGAGAGCCTCACCAGGTAAGAAACTAAGAAACAGTATTCAAATATTCTTACTATTGTATTATAAAATAACGCTATATATAGTCATTAATCAATATTGTATTATAATTTTGGATTTAGTGATTTATCGGTTATCACCTTATAGGGCAATAAATTTATCGCGCCCACCTATAATTATTAGTATCATAATTAAGTCAACCACCAAGAGTCAGACAGTACCCTAATCCACAGTTCGTCCACCCACAGTCCCACAGTCTGACAGAGCAGGAGAGATTCAAGAAACACTGAGTTTATTTACACTGATAGCCAGTTATAAGGATGTGAGCACACAAACGAATCCGAAACTCAGCGATTTCACTTGCCCGAACTGAGATAGTCCTAAGCCAAGATTAAAAGCCTACAAAACCGCCAATTTTCTTCCGATTCCTTTCATTCACCATGAAGTTTATCCGGTTACCGTAACCCAGCCGACAAGTGGATGACAAAACGGACATTTGTAGTTAGATTCTATTCTACTGTGCCGCCGCTTCAGCCTCGCTTGACAATAAATTAGATCACCCTATTAACCTATAAGCAGGTCTCCTTTCTCCCCCTACACACACACATATATATATATATATATATATATATATATATATATATATATATATATATATATATATATATATATATATATATATATATATATATATATATATATATATATATATATATATATATATATATATATATATATATATATATATATATGAGGGTATGGAACGTAAAAACTCACATGCCACCAGACAATCGTGGGAACGAAAGAAATTTGTCCTTTGAGTTGAACTTCCTCTCCTCTCTCTCTCCCCCCAACCTTCCTCAACTGGCGACAGGAAGTCGGACGAAAGAACGCCTATCTCACAAAGAAGCTTAAATCTTATTTGCTTTCTTTATGATACCATGGAGATTGTCCAGAAGGCGCAGTGATAAGCGAATTGTCGTGAATGGGATCTCTCTCTCGATTTCCCACAATCCGCGACATAAATAACATCGCCGTTTACCCCTCTACAGAAGTGTCCCAAATCTACTCGCGTAATCCTCACGTTGAACGAGAGTCGTTGCCGTAACGTATCGACTACCAACGCCCCGTCGAGTCAACTTGGTCGCTTTCTCAGTGTTCCTGATAGTAAATCCCGCCCCGCAGAGTCTGTGACTAGAAGAATACGCTCTGTTGCTCAACGTAACTTGAGTAAGAAAAGGAACATCCAAATAGTTACTGGAAGTTACTATTTGTTAGTGTCACATCCAGTTAGGAGTAAACTAACCCGAACTGCAGCCAGCAGCCACGAACCCGTCGTCTTATTCCCCCTCTCCTCGAGAACTCGTGTTAACGCCACCCGAACCACCCCGTCTAGACCCGAGTAGTCGTCTCTCCAATCCATCAATTAATAGTCATCTGTAAACCCAGTGTCCCTCTATTCTTAAATTACCTAATTAATTAACCGTTATTGATACTCCCATTCAGTCATTATAAATCTAGACGCTTAACGTCAGTGTTTAATATGTAATCCTTAATTTTTCCTGTTAACTATTGCTAATTATTATATTTGTGTAAAGTAAAGTTTATTTTGAGTACGTGTGTTTATTTCTGGCTCCTCCCTTTTGACGTACCCTTGGCCAGACTTGAATTAAGCATCCCTTCGGCTAATTTATTCAACCTGTATTTTGCGTTCTTAGAATTCAACAATCACAAACCTCCCCCCCAGTAACAAGTAGGACTTTTATAGTGAGAATCCTGGCTTCGGCACAACACGCCTCTAACCAGCTTTCGCACGTTCAGTAGGAATTTAAGCCTACATATATATATATATATATATATATATATATATATATATATATATATATATATATATATATATATATATATATATATATATATATATATATATATATATATATATATATATATATAATCGTAGGATTGAGTCATAGGGCCAATACCACAGACTAAAACGAAAGCAGTGTGTCCAGATCAAGGACTAGAATAATTATTAGACCAGACTATGAGCAATTCTACGAATATATATATATATATATATATATATATTTTTTTTTTTTTTTTAATGAGTTCTAGATCCCTGGAATTTGCACCATCAGCCCGTGCTAATTCTTTCAAGTGGTCACGCGAGTGGTCAAAAATTAAAACAACTTGTCTACCTCTGTTCTTTCATATTCATAAATAAAAGGAACTTTAAACTCCCAACACACCCGGCTGCCCACTATTAAACAATATACTCTGATAAAGACCAAAATTCTTATGGATAAAAATCGTGTTTTTGTTCAGAGACGGCTGCTGACAGATATAATGAGAGCGCATAATTGCAACCACTCGACCGATTTACCGGGCTCGAATTGTGGTAAATTGCGTTCCAGCTGGTTGTTTGGAACCTTCGTTGGGACATAAACTTTTGAACAAATATTAACATTTAAACTTGGGTTGAGGGTTTCAGAACTAGATGTAAGTTGATTAATTTTGGATATGTTCCAAGGTCGTGGTTGATAAAGAAATTCTGGGCATGTTGGCTGAGGTCGTTATTAGGGTCTGGGAAGAAATAATGTGCTGATAAGGTCAAAGATTTTAGGGGAGGTAGAAGTACACACTGCATGTACGTGATTCATTATGCTTGGGTAGGTGAAAATGTGA
Source organism: Ceratothoa steindachneri (assembly GCA_963969495.1). Taxonomy (NCBI): domain Eukaryota; kingdom Metazoa; phylum Arthropoda; class Malacostraca; order Isopoda; family Cymothoidae; genus Ceratothoa; species Ceratothoa steindachneri. The sequence goes on from OZ018317.1 coordinate 209,397,934, forward strand.
ATGAAATAATTTTTAAGTTCGTGAAAAAAAGGCGAAAGGTCGATTTTAATGAATCTAATGAGGGTTTGAATTCTAAAATCTGAATAAAATTAATTGGGAAAAATATAATATAGATAATTGGATATTAAGTCGCAGATATATGTTGAATATAAATTTATTAAAACAGATTCAAAACTTGGTGACACTAGGCCACATATAGGGAAAGACAGAAATGGAGAGAGTGACAACCCTATATTTTAAGAACGAGATTTTTTGAAGGTTTCAATAAGATTTTTTCATTTAGTTCGGTTGTCACCTAGGTAGATTTAATTTTATTGTCAAAGTTATTTCTAATAATTCCTTTAGAAGAAGAAGAAGGAGAAGAAGAAGAAGAAGAAGAAGAAGAAGAAGAAGAAGAAGAAGAAGAAGAAGAAAAAAAAAGAAGAAGAAGAAGATGAAGATTAAGAAGAAGAAGAAGAACTACAGAACTACAGAACTACAGAATCTAGGACCAACAAAGACCCTAAGGTCCGCTCGAGGCTAGTCCGCTACACTACATCCGAAACTACGATACACACTTATCTACGAGTGTATCTCTAACATGCTATTTTTTTATTTTTTTTAAATATATAATCTACTGTACACACTTATCTACATGTGTACAATGTCAGGCATATTAACTACTTCAACCTAAGGGGGGGGTGATAGAAAGTTTTTCTTCTCAACTTCCGCAGCCCTCGACTGCTAGTGGTGAAAATCTAATTTTAGGATAGTAAGACTATTTATAGGATAGGCGGAAAAGAAAATGGATATCTAAACTACACATGCAAGAGAAATCGCTGGCATCATTTTTAGTCATCATTTTTACTCTCGTTGTTCCTCCGCTCCAAACTCCTTTTGCAAAGACGTTATTATTTACTGTGCTCAGACTACGTTATATTTATACTATTTAAGTGCGCGTCGAGACGGTTTTTAAACATATTTACCGACCTACTATCCACTACGTGGGTGGGTAGCCTATTCCAAATTTGAGTAATTTTAAACGTAAAATAGTTTTGGGCTATACTAGTGTTAAATCGCTTGTTGACTAATTTTAATCCGTGTTGCCGAGTATTTCCCCTATGATCCAATTCGAACAAATTCCTATAATCAACGTTTGAAAATCCTTTCAATATTTTAAATACTTCAATTAGCTGGCCACGTAATCTTCTGCCTTCGAGAGATGGCCAATCTAATGCCCTGAGTCTTTCCTCATAGGGCCTGTTTCTCAGCTCGGGAATTAATTTTGTAGCCCTACGCTGCACTCTTTCTAATTGCGCGATATCTTTGTTTAAGTATGGAGCCCAAAATTGAACCGCATATTCGAGCAGTGGACGCACAAGTGATTTATACAATGGTAAAATTAAGATGAAGAAGAAGATGAAGAAGAAGAAGAAGAAGAAGAAGAAGAAGAAGAAGAAGAAAGGGTGTTCAGGGTGTTAAAATAAAGAGTCTATAAAGGGGATTAAAAAAGGCGGTTAAGATTAGCAAATAAGGCCGTAGGCCACACCCCGCAGGGGTGCCTGTGTAACCAAGCTCTTCCTGTTAAGGAAGAGAACAGCGACTTTATATATATATATATATATATATATATATATATATATATATATATATATATATATATATATATATATATATATATATATATATATATATATATATATATATATATATTTAGTGAACGAAATTGAGAGTTGTTATAGTTGTGGTATGAATGTACGAAGCAATGCGAATGAGATATTCAACAATGTGGGTATATATGCAATATTGTGTAAGGATTTTTAATAGTGCAAATGTACGTAAAATAGTAGGAAAAGTTGTAGCACTGAAATCTGGCGTACTACTCTAAAATAATTAAAATCAATTTATATCACGTATTTCTGCAGTACTCCAAATATAAAAAAAAAATAATCATAAATATATGTTTTGTAAATTCAACTTCAGCGGAGTGATGAGAGATCCACCATATATTATATTGTGGTGCTCGTGTTATATAATAGGTAGGTTAATGACACCAAATTGCAGGATTTAATAGGCCCAGCGAGAAACTCCACAAAAGTACAAGGTCCCGACAAAAGAAACATAATTGTGAAGTTGCGCAGAAGTGATCTGAAGCGTGATATCTTCTCAGCATGCAAAGAATTCAAACCTTCATTCTATGTAAACGAACAACTGACTCCAAATCGCAACAAAATCTTTTTCGTCCTCCGCCAAGCTAAAAAGAAATTCTCCACAAAGATCGCAGGCTGTACTACCAGAGATGGATTCATCAACGTCTTCCTGCCATCTCCCTCTGGTCGCCGTGACCTACGTATAGTTATCAATACCCGAGCTGCCCTCCAAAATTTTTGTCGGAACACCTCAATTCGACGCTTGCAGACTTAAATGCTGAGAATCTCTGGAACGATCAGTAATAATACATTCGGCGATATTACTGTTTTAGATGAAAAAAACAAAAACAAACAAACCATATTTTGACCTAGCATTCACTTACTTTTATTTCAATTGTATTACATACTTTATTCCTTTTTCTCTTATTAAAGTTATCATAAAAACAGTATTTTAACTGTTTATAGATATTTTATACGTAATTTCAATTTGTAACCTTTAATTTTTAAATTCCTTTATGTTTGAACAACTCAATCACTTCAATAATATCGATCCAGACATAAACCATTTTGATGAATTATATCCAAATTTTATAGAAAATAACGTAAGAAACCTATACTACGATTGTGATAAATTTAACACTACATTATCATTTGAAAAAAACAGACCTGTCCATTTTATATCTTAACATTCGATCTTTGCACGCAAACTTTGATGAATTTTCAATATTTTTGTCAACACTTAATTATAAATTTTCCGTTTTGGCATTCACCGAGAGCTGGCTAACAAATAATAATAAACACCTTATCAGTGTCCCAAACTATAGCTCTTTTCATTCACTACGCGACGTAAACAAGATAGGGGGAGGTATAAGCGTGTATATATCTGACAGACTCAATACTAAAAAAGTTGACGAAATTAGTATTTCCTATAACTATATAGAAACTTTATTTATCGAAGTAAAATCAAATGGCAAAACGATAATCATTGGAACCGTATATAGGCCCCCTTCTGGTGACCCAAAGATGTTTATAGATAAGATTACTAAATTAATCAATTACTTCAATGTTACAAACTATGACGACATAATAATTACAGGAGATTTTAACTTTGATCTATTAAACTTTGAAAACCACGCATCAACTCAGTCCTTCCTAAATACTTTTTATTCTCATTCCTTACTTCCAATTATAACAAAACCGACAAGAATAACCCAAAACTCAGCAACACTAATTGACAATATTTTCAGAGTTCACCCCGAAAATTACTCTTCCGGTATTCTCCTTTGTGACATATCGGACCATCTTCCTATATTCATGATCCAAAAGTCTTTTTTCAACTCGAACAATATTCATCAAAACCGTACAATAACCTACCGCATAATTAACGAAAATACCTTATCAAACTTCTATAACTATGTTCTAAATCAGAATCTATATGAAATTTCCTATATAAATGACATCGATTCTGCTACCGAAGAGTTAATTTCAAGGCTAGACGATGCTTTTAAACTTAATTGTCCTCTAAAATCTAAAACGATATCATATAAACACAAAACAAAACCTTGGATAACAAACGCAATTATAAATAACATCAAAAAACGTCAAAAATACTTTTCTCTTTATAAGCTTAGTCAAATTCCAGAACATACATATAAAAATTTTCGGAATCAAGTTACTAACCAAATTAAAATAGCCAAGAAAAATTATTACCATGAATGATTTAATCAAACGAAAAACAATATAAAACAAACTTGGAAATTAATCAATTATGTGATAAAACCTGAAATTACTAAAGGAACAAACCAAATTAAACAAATTATCATTGACGGTAAACCAGTTGATGACAATAAGGAAAAAGCGAATGAATTCAATAAATTTTTTGTCAACGTAGGTAAAAAAATCTCAGACTCCTGCAAAATAGTCGATAAATCTTTTCTTTCGTATTTTAATGAGATTAATGTACCAAATTCCTTGTTCTTTTCTCCTGTAAGCGTAGCCGATATAAAAAAAATCATTAGTTCACTAAAAAATAAAAAATCGGGTATAAATTCAATCTCCACTAAAATTTTAAAATACATCTCCGATATAGTTGCTCCAATTTTAGCATCAATAATCAATAAATCATTTACGCAGGGTATATTCCCAAGTGTATTAAAAGTTGCTCGAGTAACACCGTTACCAAAGGCCGGAGACCTCACAAACGTCAGCAATTACCGCCCTATTTCATGTCTTACAATGTTCAGTAAAATATTTGAAAAAATAGCATTCAATAAACTTTATAAATTTCTGGAATCTAATTCACTGTTGTATAAACACCAATATGGTTTTAGACGTCAGAAATCAACGATTCACGCGATAATTAACCACCTTCAATATTTATATGATAACATTGAAAAGGGCCACATTGTATTCTCAATTTTTCTCGATTTTAAAAAAGCTTTCGATTGTGTCAACCATAATATTCTACTGTCAAAATTAGCTATGTACGGAATTAGAGGCAACTGTCAAAATTGATTCAAATCATATTTAACTGAAAGAAAGCAATTTGTCTCCGTCAATGGTCATGACTCATCCCACCTTAATATTACAACTGGGGTCCCACAAGGCTCCGTGCTAGGGCCACTGTTATTTTTAATCTATATTAATGATATTGTTAAATCATCTTCTCTGTTTAAATTTATATTATTCGCGGATGATAGTGCCTTATCAACTCCCTTGCCATATGACAAACCGAGCAACATTGCATCTACAATAAATAAAGAACTCGAAAATGTCTTCAGGTGGCTAAATGTTAATAAACTATCAATAAATGTAGATAAAACCAAATATATTCTTTTCTCTTACAAAAAATCTATTGAATTGCCCCATATTAAAATGGGCGACGGAATAATTTATGAAACTACTCATATCAAATTCCTAGGCATCTTTATTGACAAAAATCTGAGTTTTAAACAACATATTACGCATATCTCAACAAAACTATCAAAATCGATTGGAATATTATATCAATTAAATAAGTTTCTTCCTAAATCTATTCTCCACTCTTTATATATGACAATGGTGCAACCTTACTTGACATATGGCATAGAAAGTTGGTATGGAAAATATCAAAATTATCTCAATAAGTTAGTCATATTACAGAAAAAAGCAATTCGAGCCATCCATCAACTTGACTACAATGAGCACACTAATCGTTATTTTAAGGAATCCAGAATTCTAAAATTAAATGATCTCTTTGTTTTTCAAACATCCTTATTCCTTTACAAAACAATAAAGTGTTCCTATAATAGCTATATATTTAATATGTTACAAACAGCTGATAATACCCATAATCACCAAACCCGCAATAGAACAAAATTTATTTCACCCTTGTATTCTAAATCAAAATCACAATGTAGCTTTCTGTACAAATCTATCAAAATATGGAATGGCTTGGACGACAATATCAAATCCCAAACCAATTTAGCTCAATTCAAAAAAGCTCTTAAAAACAATATAATTTCGGCTTACTAAATTTCTATTCAGCTTTTGTTATTGTGTATTTATTTGTTACCGTACACTATTATACTGTGTACTATTACTTTGATTTATACATTATAAATATGTTATTATTTATATAAGACTGTTGACTATGTTAACTACATACCTCTTGAAAGAATCGCTGGAAATATAATAGTTTTTTTAATTTATCTCTAAATTTAAATTATATAATTATTCGTTATTTGCAATCATTACAATGGTTAGGTTCTCAAATGAATATTAAGTTGTTTATATTTGTATAAACATGAAGGGATTTCTGGTCTTGATAATTTTATGCTTAGTCTTAAGTTACTGCCCTAAAAGTCACTGACTTATTTTGGGCCCATAAATAATCCTGTATGTATAAGTACTTATAGTAGCTTGGCATTAAGATTTAAAATGTAATATGTTTTTACTGTACATTGGATTAATATGGAATAAATAAATAAATAAATAAATAAAATCCCAACAAATTGCCTTACATGTAAATAGCGGAAATAATATGTATAATGTGAGAATAAGGAGATGAATATATATATATATATATATATATATATATATATATATATATATATATATATATATATATATATATATATATATATATATATATATATATATATATATGTCTTTCAACAAGGACAGTCGAGCTTTGTCAGGCGATAGTGGCCATGTTGTTAAAGCGACATCTGGCAACCCCACTGTGAACTGTTCAGTAGTACTTGGCAAGTCACGATGGAAGGTTATATATAGCGTTGAACAGCGTGTGAAAATCATCAAATGTTATTATCAAAATCAGTGCTCCGTTCGACAAACTTTCCGATGAGGCTCATTTTTGGATGAATGGATTTTTGAACAAGCAAAATTGTCAGATTTGGGACGAAACCAATTCACATGAGATACACCAGCACCAATTGCATCCCAACAAAGTCACTGTTTGGTGCAGATTTTCGTCTAACGGTATCATCGGTCCGTATTTTCTTGAGAACGAAGATGGGATTGCCATAACCGTCAACGGCGAGACCTACAGATCGATGATAAGCAACTTCTTGTGGCCTCAACTTGATTATATGCCTGATATGGATAGTGACGACATGTGGTTCCAACAGGACCGCGCTACGTGCCACTCTGCGCACGCCACGATAGACATTTTGCACCAGCGATTTCAGGGCAGGGTCATCTCGCGCGCCGGTGACGTCAACTGGCCACCGAGATCATGCGATTTAACGCCATTAGACTACTTTCTTTGGGGCTACCTTAAATGGCAGGTCTATGCGGATAATCCGCAAACAGTTTATGTCCTCAAAGTCAACATAACGAACACCATCCAGCAAATTCAGCCAGATTTATACGATAAAGTTATCGAAAATTGGGCCTCTTGAATACGTTCCACCAAGCAAAGCCGCGGCGGATATTTCAACGACATCATATTTCACACTTAATGCCATAAAATTTACTTTCAAATTTAAAATAAATTGAATGCATATATCACACACAACTTGTTTTATTTACATTTAAAAATCGAGCGACCTTATTGAAAGACCCTATATTATATATATATATATATATATATATATATATATATATATATATATATATATATATATATATATATATATATATATATATTAATTTGTATATATTAATTTTATAGAGAATAAGGATATGAAAATACATATGTTTGTTAATTTGTATAAATGGAGTTGAGTTGAGGAGGGCGGGCGGTAGAGTCGCGCGCGGGAACATACCAATTACGAACGCGGAAAGCAGATATCAGGTCGAACACCTGAGTCAATAAGAAGTTACGCATAAACAAACATTTGCGTCTTGGGAAAGATTTATCAGAAAACGGGAGGCTACAAAGCAGCTGAGCAAATACAGACTTTGAACACATCTGTAACAAGCGATTCATATAATAAAAATAAAACGATTGGAAATGTGTAGGTATATGTTACACACACAGCTGTTCGGTAGCTCCGCCTTAGAGGTGGAACTTGTCCGCCCCCACGGACAAGTCTTGATCACGCCCCTTATGAACGATCACATATATATATATTTATATATATATATATATATATATATATATATATATATATATATATATATATATATATATATATATATATAGTCAGACATTTATTATTTACAAAGTCAGAAGGACAACCAGAGTCAGAGAAATAGAATCATTATTCGTTACCACAGTTTACTCCATTGGTAGCGTTACGGAACCCGTTTTATCCACCTAAGTCCTGTAGCATTTGAACCCAATACTTAGCGTAGAGTAGAAAGCCTACTTATTGACCGCAAAGTATTCGTGACGTTCCGCTTGCCCCTTTAATAGGCCAGTATAAGAATAAAATTATACTTTTTTGCTACCTCCTTATCGAAGTCCTTTACGCCGATTACTGGGAAACCTTCAGTAAGCCCAGCCTAAATCATAACACTCGTGCAGAATTATTAAGGAGCCAGAAACAATTCGCTTGAGGTATAAAGTAAGCCCAGTTGCCAAAGGTCCTCACCGCCCGTCGTGCGCAATAGCAATGAGGACTTTTAAATACACTTGCCATTTTGACTAACGGCCAAGCTCCCATTAACCGAGTAACATTTTACCTCCACTTCCCTATTAGGTAAACCACTTTTTACCATCCCTTATTCATTATCCATAAACAGATCCCCATTCACGTATAAACAGGCCACCTATAAATCTGGCGACACCCCTATAAATTAGTGACCTTTTTGTCCTATAAACTGGTGACCCTTTCATTTAAGCCGGACAGTAAATGTGTAGAGAAAATGGACGCATCGAGCCATAGTCAGGCAGGACAAGGTGGGACGGAGCTGGTAAATGCTATCACCATCAAGCCACCCATCTTTAATGATACGGCAGTCGAAGATTGATTCCAAATTGTGGAGGCCCAATTTTTCATCTCCGGAATAAAGAAAGAGGGTACTAAGTTTTTCCATGTATTGGCCTCACCTTCTCCTGAGAGCGTCGATCGTCTTCCGGTGGCCATTATATCGGACCAGAATTATTAATTTTTAAGGGCAGAAGTGATTGGGCTCTTCGAGAAGACTAAACCCGAGCTTTTCGAGAAGCTCATTGCTTCATACACTCTCACAGGCCGACCCTCCACAAATTTAGAGGAACTACGGAGAACTGCCCTTCAGGTAAGAATTGGTGAAGAGTTTTCAAGGCACAAATTCATTCAATCCCTGTCTGACAAAACGCGCAGATAATTGCCACACAGAAAGAACTAACCCTGGCACAATTAAGAAAATTGGCGGATGAGCTGATGACATTCGATAGAGCGAAGTGCCTTAATGTAAATACTTGTAGTAAGTCGATAGGACGCAGTGCGGTTTCCGTGTCCAACGCGTTCATGCCTTATATTAATAACGATACGAGTGATAATTGTATATATAAGTCGGCGGGAAATGCGCAGTCAGTGCCCAAAGGTGGGTACCATAATGGGAATCATCCCAGTTGTTGCAGAAAAATAGTGATCACAGTGCGCATAATATACCAGGGAGATTGCGACTCTTCTGAAAGAACCAAAAACCTGTAGTCTGCCGCTCACATGTGTACTCTGGTGAGAATGCTAAATTCTGCAAACTCTGGTGCAGGTGGCCAAAGAAAGGAGAAAAAGTGCAGATGCAATCTTCCTCCAGGCCATCTTCGCCAGCCTCAGAGGAAAACTAGCTGGGAATGCCATTGCAAACGCGGCTGCTAATACGCTATCTGTTTTCACCATCGCCGCTAAAGTGTATAGTAATAAAGGTGAGATTTTAATTGACACGAGGGCGAGTGTATCAGAATTCCAGCTAAATTGGCGAATTCGGGTGAATTACACTAGTCCATTATAAATATTAAAACGGCTGATGGCCTTAAAATATAATTTCACCGTGAGGTTCACACGGATATAGTTATCCCTAGTCTTCGCCGATCATTTAAGTGGTCATTTGTGGTCGCGGATACCACTTCGCCGTTATTATGAATTGACTTTCTAATGCATTTTAATCTCTTACTCTTAGTGGATTTTGCATGCGGCATACTTATTGACGAACAAACTAAACTCATATCGGAAGTGAAATTATCAGGAGAGCCTGTGGTAGCTTTAATTATTAATGACCTGTAGCTCTTAACACCTCAATGCAGAGCCATATTGGAGAAATTTGAGGCTCTGTAAAGTCCCACGCCAGCTAATCCCTCTCCGTCATCGCCGAACTCAGTGACACATACAATTTAAACAGGTAGTACTCCTCTGACATTCGCACGGCCGAGGCCTCTTCCAATAGAAAAGCTACAGGTTGCCAAAGCAACTTTCGAAACACTACTGAAGGAGGGAGTCGTGCGCCCGTCGAAATCTCCATGGGCATCGCCGACTCACATGGTGCCGAAGAAGTCGCTCGGTGAGTACAGGGTGGTCGGCGATTTTGGAGCGCTCAATGCGATCACAAAGCCCGATAGGTATCCGTTGCCCCAAATTCAAAGTGTTACGAACCACGTCCATGGCAAAAGGATATTTTCAACGTTGGATCTGGTTCGTACGTACCATCAAATCCCTATGGACCGGGCAGATATAGAGAAGACTGCGGTAACAACGCCGTTTGGTCTGTGGGAGAGTACGTCAAGCTCCCATTCGGCCTCCGGAATGCAAGTTGCACATTCCCACGCCACATGGATAAACTGTTTCGAGGATTAGGGCCAGTTTATTTATATATATATATATATATATATATATATATATATATATATAGAGAGAGAGAGAGAGAGAGAGAGAGAGAGAGAGAGAGAGAGAAAGAGAGAGACGACGACGACGACGACGTCCTGTTATTTTCAGACAATATGGACAACCACCTGAAGACTTTGGATCAATTCTTCAAAATTCTGGTCGAAAAGGGTCTGAGGATATCCTTGAAAAATGCGAGCTGGCAAAGGAGGAAATAGATTTTTTAGGGCATCACATTTCGGTGGAAAGAATTGCCCACCGGCCAAGAAAATGAAGGAAATTGAAGACATGTCATTACCAAAGGACTAAAAGGAACTCCGACGATATTTGAGCGTGTTGGGATACTACCGAAGAATGATTCTTAATTTTGCTGCGATTGCAGTCCCGTTGACCGAGTTTGTACACCTACATCATAAGGCTCGTGAGCTCGAGTGGAATGATGAGGCACAAGGAGCACTTAAGAATACCAAATCGGCTTTAATCGGTTCCGTTAAACTCTGTCACTTGCTGCCCAATGATTCACCATACCAGCTGGTGACGGATTACTCCTAATACGCGGCAGGTGCTGCCCTGCATCAAATGGTAGTGGATCGCCACAACCGGTGTCATTCTTTTTGAGCAAACTAAGACGGACGCAGCTTGCATACTCCACCTACGACAGAGAGCTCCTAGCGGCGTCTCTTTCTATTATCCACTCCAGGCATTTGAATGAAGGTCACCATGTTACCTTGAACACTGATCACAAGCCATTAGTGTCGGCTTTTTCATAGCCAGTAAGTGCAAAAACAGACAGGCAGCAACGCCATTGGACAGCCATTTTGGAATACATTAGAGATATCGTCTATGTGCAGGATCAGGACAACGTAGTCGCTGACTGCCTTTTGAGGAACGTCAATTTGGTCCAAATTGACTAGTTTGAACTCCGAGCTTTGGCGGCAGCGCAGGATGATGACTAGGAAACGAAGAAATTTCCCCCGCGATTAAAATGTTTCCTTTTTCCCGAGGAAGCTCAACAATGGTGTGAATTGACATCAAGATACCCAAGGCAATTTGTCCTTATGGCGTGCAGGACTGTCTTCAATCAATTACATAATCCGTCACACCATGCAGCCAAGCTTCACTTCGTCTTATCAAATCTCGATATTTCTCGTCCAATTTGGACAGGGATATTCGCTCCTGGTCAAGGGAGTGCCTCCCATGTCAATCTTCAAAGATTAGTCACCACACGAAATCCCCGACCCTGCCCATTGATATTCCATCTTCAAGGTTCAAAACAGTGCATATCGATATGATTGGACCACTCCCACTATGTACACTGGCTGGACAATCCAACCCCTCCGACAATCAATATTTAATATCGTGAATCGACCGAGCGACAAGAGGTATCGAAGCGCTACCAATCCTGGACATAAGTGCCGCAACGGTTGCGTTAGCTTTCCTCGACGTGTGGATTTCCAGATTTGGACTCCCGCTTTACGTAGTGACCGACAGAGGGGCCCAATTCGAATCTGAACTATTCAAGGAACTGTCTGTCCTCTTTGGTTTTCATCGTCTCATCACCATCGTGTACCGCCCGTCCACGAACGGGATGGTGGAAAGGGCACACAAGACTTTGAAGCGCTCCATAATGGCCCTTCAACAAGGCTGGCTGGTGGCACTTCCAATTATCCTTTTGAACATTCAATCTTTGCCTAATGACTCGGGATTTTCACCTTTCATGGCAGCCACAGGAACCACACTTCTGTGCTCGAAACCCTTGGTTTTTTCGTCATCGTCATCGAAGACCGACTCTAAATTTATTACAGAATTGGCATCAACCATGGCACAAGTCAATTTCAGGCAGGCATTCCTAGGGCACCTGCACTCGGTGCCCAAGCCTTTCGTGCCCCCAAATCTTCGTGAAGCAACTCATGTGTGGGTGCGAATAGACCTCGTACGCAAACCACTAGAAACGCCATATGCTGGCCCTTTTCCGGTGATCGAGCGCGACAGCAAAGTATACAATTTGTAATTCCCTGACGAAAATGGGGACTCTGTATCAGTGGACAGACTGAAACCGGCGAGGTTACCTACGTGGCATAATGATAACGTGCCGGGTGATCAGCAACGCCCATGATCTCAAGCTGAGAACAGTAGGAGGACCGGGTACACTCCACCTCGTGGAGTGCATAGCATGGAAGACAATGGTGCCTCAGGAAGTCGATGGGACACCTCTACAGGAACTATAGAGATTAACGGCAACCCGAACGTTTTCACGCGCTCCGGGAGACGAGTCACGTTTGCCAAGAATTCGCCATTCATATATTTCTGAATCCTTTTGTAGGCATTATTGTAGCGGCACATTTTAATGAAAGAAGAAGAGGTCTAAATATAAACACGCCTCGCAGCTCTATAACTTTCTCGCCTGCCATATTATGCATTTGTACAGTGTCGTAATTATAACATTTGTAGTGCAATATAAAAAGGATGGGACCAAATGGTGAAATAAATTATTATATCATTCTATTAAATTATATATTATTGTATTGTATGACAGGACATGGCATGAATAGGCACGGGGTTTTTAGTCCAGGTGTATGCACTTATGTAAGTGTCGATGACATGTGAGTAAGTTAAAATGCTGTCAGACATTAAGTGTGCCAAATATATGTATTTAATAGTATCTACATATGTATTTGTGATGCGCTATTTTCCCAACAACTCCCTCACTGGCAGGGGAGTTTTGTGGTGCTCGTGTTACATAATACGTAAGCTGATGACACTAAATTTCAGGATTTAATAGGCCCAGCGAGAAACTCCACAAATGGACGCTCGGTGAATTTATCAAATCCTAACAAATTGCCTTGAATGTAAATAACGGAAATAATATGTCTAGTGTGAGAATAAGGCGATGAAAATTTATATGTTAATTTGTATATATTAATTTGCATAGAGAATAAGGAAATGAAAATACATATATTAATTTGTATAAATAGAGTTGAGGCAAGCGTTCGGTAGAGTTGCGCGCGGGAACACACAAAATACGAAATCAGAAAGCAGATATCAGGTCGAACACCTGAGTCAATACGAGGGCACGCATAAACAAAAATTCGCGTCTTGGGAAAGATTTATCAGAAAACGGGAGGCTACAAAGCAGCTGAGCAAATACAGACTTTGACTAAGAGAAATTTTAACACATATCTGTACCAAGCGATTCCTATAATAAAGATAAAACTATTGGAAATATGTAAGTATATCTTACACACACAGCCGTTCGGTAGCTCCGCCCTAGGAGTGGAAATTAACGAACCAGACGACTGGGGTCCACCACCATGGAAAAGTCTAGGTCATGCCCCTTAGGAAACGAATATATATATATATATATATATATATATATATATATATATATATATATATATATATATATATAATATATATATATATATATATATATATATATATATATATATATATATATATATATATATATATATATATATATATATAGTCAGACATTTATTATTTCGAAAGTCAGAAGGACAACCAGAGTCAGAGAAAGAGAACCATTATTCATTAACACCGTTTAATCCTTTGGCAGCGTTACGGAACCCGTTTAATTCGCCTAAGTCTTACTGCATTTGATCCCAATACTTCGCGTAGAATAGAAAACCTACTTATTGACCGCAAAGTGCTCGTGTTATTCTGTTTGCCACTTTAATAGGCCAGTGTAAGAATAAAATTATATATTTTTGCTACGTCCTTATCGAAGTCCTTCTTTACCCCGATTGCCGGGAAACCTTCGGTAAACCCAGCCTAAATCATAACCCTCGTGCAGAATTATTAATTAAGGAGTCAAAAACAAGTTGACGGTGGTAAAGTAAGCCAAGTTGCCAAAGTTTCTCACCACCCGTCGTGAGCAATAGCAATGAGGCCTCTTCAATATACTCGCTCCCAATAACCGGGTAACTTTTACCTCCACTTCCCTATTACGTAAACCACCTTTTATAATCCCTTTTCATCATCCAGAAACCGAACCCTATTCACGTTATAGCGTACGAGAAGTGCAGGCGAGCGGCTTAAAAGCTTCGTTTGAATGACTCTTTTAGAGATTCAGGATGGCCGAGTGGTTTCGCCGCCGGCTAACAGTGGTCCAGCGACGTGGGAAGCTGTTCGCAACTCGCCTACGCTATTATTTTTTCTTTGCCCCTTTTCCTACTCTCCTATATCTATAATGGTGGCCAGACCCGGGAGGGGGAGCGTTAGCCCTTGGATAACATTTCCAAACGGGCTCTCTTCATTTCTTCAAAATACCCTCCGCTTCTAGGAGGGGGGCTGTATAGCGTGCGAGAAGTGCAGGCAGGTGGCTTAAAAGCTTCGTTTGAATGAGTCTTTTTTGAGACTCAGGATGGCGGAGTGGATTCGCCGCTGGCTAACAGTGGTCCAGCGACGCGGGAAGCTATTCGCAACTCGCATACACTATTATTTTTTCTTTGTCCCTTTTCCTACTCTCCTCCTTCTACAACGTATAAACAGGCCACCTATACACCTGGCGAAAACCCTATAAATTCGTTACCTTTTTCACCTATAATATAACTCAATTTAGAATTCCCCTATATTAAACAATTCCACTAGAATTACGGCAAACTCTCTTTAATTGCTTAGCTATTGGAACCGCCTTGCTTACAATCTTTCCCCAACGAGCTTTGCTCTTCCTCATTGTTTTTTGCTCTCACCCCACAAGGTTTGTTCAATAAGTGTTCCAACATTGTTTATCAATTCATCTCATAACTGTGAGTACTCCCTTATGTATTTTCATTTATTACAGACCCCAATTACTTATTCTCTCTGCATCACTCACGCGTTTACCTCAATATATATCCTACTGTATCACATTCAATCGGTCATCTTTAAACCAATTATATCGTCACTTTCATAAAAAAATTCGTGTAATATAAGAAATTTGGATTATTCATTTGTTAATTCTTAAATTCATTATATTTTCGTTATCGTTGATTTTTTCCAATCCCTCGAGTTCGCCAACGCGTTAACTTTCCACCCACGCCGTTCATTAGGCTTAAATTCATCAGTCAATACTACCTCTCAAAAATTTATGTGCATTGATTTTTGTGTTTGTTATCTAGGCTAAATAATACACTATGTAAAACATAATAAAGTACAATAAAGTATTTATGACGCCTAAGTCAGACTCATCCGTAGTTCAACAAATTGAACTTTTGGGGGCGGGGGGGGGGATAAAATGGAAACTTTTACTATATCGTCTTTTATAGCATTTAAAAGTTATCTTATTGCAATATTGAATCGGGGCAAATCTTGTTTGAGTTCTTTAACAATCTCGGGGGAGGACTGAAAGTTGTGGCAGCATTTTTAATAAACTACGAAGGAAATTGACTTAGCTCAGGAATATCTTTAGCACTTGCAATATTTTCGGTCTAGGGTAATCCATGACTTAGACTTTTGACGCGCTCATTCCTCATATGTCAGGGAACCAAGGAGAAGATAATCTTGACATCCACCTGGCTAGGGTATACCTGGCGTCTCTCGGCGGCATAGGCCCTGTCAAGATCCAGCCCAGATCTTCACGCTGGCGACCTAGGGATGACACCAGTGCTGCCCATACAACTGCATAATACACAATGTAGGGCGCAGAGTGAGTGCCATCGGCAAATAGCTCGTAATGGGGAATGTGCTAAAAGGCACTGATCATTAAACGGAGACCGGTGTGATGGATCGAGTTCACTTTCCGCAAAACACGTTCGGCTGGAGATGTGTAAAACTCGCATCCGTAGTAAAGCGTGGAACGAACAAAGAATCGAGAGAAAAGGAAGGCATTAGTCTTATCAGCATCCCAGGTACTGAACGTCTCAGAACGAAGAATATCTATGGTGCGGGTAGAAGAGACTCTAAGGCTGCGATCATGCGCCTCCCAAATAGTCTCTGTCAAAGAAAACAAACCTTTGTGTGCTTTGTCTTCGATAGATGCCGTTCAATGCTTTTTGGAGTCGACGCTCCACAGTTGTCATCTGGGCTGCACCAAAAGAGAAGGAAAGGTAGTAAACGGAGAGCATAGAAAGAACATATTCCGGCAGAATCGAGGTGATAACTTTTATGTTTAGGGTAAAGAGCGTGACAATGAGGAGACTTTCTTGTTCCATTGGGCCGCAGAGGGCTCCCGCCACCCGTAAGCGGAATCGACGATCCCTCACAATCCGGGTGGCATGAGTAGAGCATGTAGTCATATCGCTTCTGTTTGAAGCCCTCATCCAACTCGGACGACTACCAAGGAAACGGTCGGCGTGGAAAACGAATATACACTCTAGGAATAGCCCTCTCAAATGGACCTGACCCTAGGATTGATCGATTAGTGTTGCGAGAAAGGGTGTATACCATTCAAATCCCGGAGCAAAAGAAAGGACCTCGGTAACCGTGGAACGAAGCATCAAAAATACCCAGCGTTGAAGTCAGCTGACGGTGGAATGTACGCAGAAATTACACTATACCACTTATTCAGCTGTAGTTGCACTGCTGCTGCCTGAAAGGAAGAGGTATTCATAGCAAATAGACGAACGGAGATTATTCCGGGTGTAAATCGTGAATCCTCATAGCACCCCCTCAACCCGTGGTGGTGGGCAGGGGGCATGCACACACCAATGGTCTGCGGCCTAAAAAAAAGCGAGGAGGCGAACATCTGCAGCTCCTCCCATTTGGCCCGGAGTTCACGACAATTCCATAGAAGGTATATTCCATCCAGGACTAGCTGATAGCAGATGCGTGGCGGAGGGGGTACTTTTCAAAATGATGAGCATCACAGGAATGGCCTTACGCTTTGCGGATGAAGAACTCCGAGCGTTGTTGCATTTGAAGAATTACGCATTGAGGGTAGGTTTTGCTTAAGATGCAAGTCATTTTCTTGCACTTTGAAAACCTTTGGGACTGGGGGGTTTCTGAGACAGGAATGTCTTTCTCTTTTGGAGGATCACACGGCGCTGAGTCGCTCGGTCGAGTCTTGGGTGGGGTGGTAGGAGCCGAAGCTTTTTGAGAGGGCATCTTTAAGTCCCCGAAGACGGCCTCACGACTGGGTGGAGACGCGCATCCGCATCACCTTAGGGGAAGCCCTGGTTTTAGATGAGTCTGTGTTTGAACCATTCATGTCGCCAGCTCTATTAGAGTGGGTTAATCCGAAAATAGCTCCGAATGGGCGCGGAAGCGACGGTGCTCGTAGGCGGGCGGGACCAGAGGCTGATTTTTTTTATATATTGAGGCGTAAGACGTTCCAGGTAGCGCTGGACACACTAGAACCAGGTTATTAGCGTCGCGAAAGAAGATATGATTTGAAGCTGAACGGCCAAGATTACTTTCTCCAGGAGATACACGCCACATTGCTTCGAGGAAACAAGGTGCTGCTCTCTGCAATTGACACACTTGGCCATACAAGAACATATCGTGCACGGCCTTGGAGCAACTTAAGAGACTTCGTGTAAACCTTACCTTGCAGATCTACAACATGAGCGATTCATAAGGCCAAAGTGGTGGAAACAGTAGTACTTCCCCAGTAGTGGCGCGGAGGCCTTCATACGATAGACAGCAAAACGAATCGTCACGCACAGACGCAGGTCGCTCTCACGATCGCACGTGACAGGGTATGGGTGGGTCTCGATGACTAACCCCTTCGTTTTCTCATCACATCGACCCTGGTCAGCCAGCTTTTCGGTGGCACTAATAATGGCCGCTTCGCCTCGGAGGGATCCGACGCATTCACCAGAAGGCTCCCGTCCGAGAAACTGGTCACGTTCGGCTCTCTACCAGTCAACCTAGCTAAACCTCGCCTTTG
This sequence comes from Ceratothoa steindachneri, assembly GCA_963969495.1. Classification (NCBI taxonomy): domain Eukaryota; kingdom Metazoa; phylum Arthropoda; class Malacostraca; order Isopoda; family Cymothoidae; genus Ceratothoa; species Ceratothoa steindachneri. The sequence goes on from OZ018317.1 coordinate 209,416,140, forward strand.
ATGGAGCATGCGGTCTTTGGGCAACTACCTGTCATCAGTGGAGTGAATGACTAAAAAGCATTTGAAGCCAGCGGGTTAAAATATAACACCAATTAATCTTTGAATAAGGGGTCTCGACGTAAATGAGGGTCCGCTCTCAGACCAAGACTTATCGAACTAGTCTTTTAAATGATAGATGGTTGCCCGCAACACTCATACATAACCATTGCCCTGTACCTGTCATATGAGAGCATTGCCACCCACCCTGAACGCACTCCATCAAAAAAACCATTTCCTTTCATGTTTGTCTCACACAGTGCAAGCATCTTCAATTTAAAAACCAATACTTCTCTCTTACTCATACCACATATGCCCCTCACATTCCATTACCTACTCAATTCATACATTGACAGGATTAACTGGCAGGCCCATATGCGGGATTAGTCACCTTTTACGACGCGCGTTGGATGATGATATAGGTATTCTTCATGCCGCACATACAGGTTTATCCACATGAATACAGTTGTTAAAAGAGCCCCCCCCCCCAAAAAAAAAAGTTCTGAAATATCCACCCACAAGGACCAACTATGTCATAAAAGTGAATGAAGCAAATTCGGAACAAAAATAGTTTATTCGGGACTAAAAACTAATGGTATCTTAAACAAATAAACCACGATCAATCCTACCACAGAACCACACCTAGGATCAAAGCCAACGCGAAAGAGAACGCTCGTGTGACGTTCTTCCCGTTTGTGTGCCATTTTGTCAGATCAACTGCATGAGTGTGGTAGAGGAGGTGGGGGGCGGGGGACACTCGAATTAACTTAACACAATTGATTTCGGGTTCGTCTTCTATTATGGCGACTGGATCGGCGGATTATGCGAGAAATCACATCCAAATATACAAATCAGGTTGAGGGTCCGCTAGCAAGTGAGGGATTCGGTGTTAAAATTAGAGAAAAGAAAAGAAAAGCGTATGGGATTAGAATAGACGTGACTTGTTTCGGTTATGCCTACAACACAGGTGGGTACGTCTTCTCCCCCTTATGTTGCACGCGAATTAAGCCATTGATGGAACACCGAGTTTAAAATAATTTACTTTCATTGTATTGTGATACAATGCAACGTGTCAAAACATTAGAGGAAATGGACGCACGTTGATGGTCTTATAGGCGGCTGCACCGCGACCTTCATCTTCCACTCATTTCAGATGAAACCTGACGTAGATTCGTGAACAATACTTATTGTACACTTTACCAGTTCCTGCGACACGGATGGCATCGCTAGCTATGTCTCCCTTTAAATCCCCTACAGTAGGACGCCCCCGCTCAACGCCTGTAGCGGTAGCGCTTGAAGTGGAACCACAGCTGGAAGATGTTGTTATGGAACTGACATCGGAAGCCGCGCTTGTAAGAATACTCCCACTCGCGGTTCACGATCTTGAAGGCGATGTCCTCATAAGGTGGTCCCGCCGAGAACTTGAGCAGCGCAAAGTCTTTGTTGTCTTCGCACGAGATGAGTTCGTACTGCGGCGTCTTCTTCTTGTCGATCAGGTCCGGGTAGAAGATGTTGAATTTGTAGCCCTGGACGATCTTGGGCGGCGGGTTGTCCATATCGTAGTGAGTTTGATTGTATTTGTTCCACTCGAATCCTGTATGAACACGGTTGAAGTAGCGGGGCTTCCGGGGCCGGTACTTATCAGACCAAAGGTGTTGCTGCGGGTCTAGTTTCGCTTCAACGCTGAACTGGGCTTCGTCACTGAAAAATAAGACAAAGATCAGTTGACAGACCCGATCGGAGAGGAGGACTCTTCACTAAATTCACCTGCAACACCATATTTTTCATCTCTCTCCCCCATCAATAGATTGCGGAAACGTTAAACGCTATAGTTAGTGTCATCACTATACAAACTACTTCTCTATAAAAAAAAGTGGGTTCACCGCGCATAAACGACGTCTGACACGAAGGCCAAGAGTGAGAGGGAAGGGCACGACACATCTCAACCACCTACTTACTTTTAAAAGGCTCTTACACCGAAATAAGTTAAACCTTCAACCGGTATAACCAAAATATCAAACTCCGCTCAACAAATTTACCCATCAAAAGAACTTGGAAAAGTGAGATCAGGAGGAAAGGCTGTTCTTTTTTACAACTCTAACCACCCTGCAGGCAAGAACAAAAAGAGTTGTCAGTCATTTCCAATCACCCTGTAGGCAAGAACAAAAAGAGTTGTCAATCATTTCCAACCACCCTGCAGGCAAGAAGAAAAAAGAGTTGTCAGTCATTTCCAACCATTTCCAACTAGATAAGAAACGACCACCTCACTTGGATGTATTCCACGCGAGGTTAAGGAGCAATAGAACTCCCACCCCCCTAGCACAGGGGGATGCTATAAATTTACCGTAGCATGCAACAGCCTCCCTTCATTCTAACCTGTTTCCTCAGCACAGCCTGTGGGATCAAAGTCTTAATCCCCCATGGGATCGGAGGGAGCAGAGATGCCACCTGCTCCCAGGGAGCATCGAACAACAAACAACATTATTTGTGCTGTTTTGTCGTGTGGTGGTGATGAGTGTTGAGGCCATGAATTTGTTCAAGATGTTCGGCCATCCTCCGCCTGAATGCATACATTACTTGGAACTTGAAAAATTTTCACAACACTTTAACCACCCATTTCACTACAATATCAATTTAATCCGATATTTTCTTCACACTCATGAACACAGCATACATCTCTATTACTCAGGCTTAATTTACTAACAAATGATCCAGATAAGCCATAACCACTCTTAACCTACTAAGCTATTTCAAAACCATTCCCAATTACTCTTCGCCACTTTTTTACAAGTCTCTCCTCAAAAATATATTGACAGAGTTCCCCTCGTTGTTTTCGCTTTTGAGTTTACCGACAACAACAGATTTCCCTCGGGTATCGTCACAGTTTTCCCCTCTTATAGACCGAAGAACGCAACAACAGACTTCCCTGAAATTCTTGCATTCATTTTATGACCCCCTTCCCTTTACACAACAAAACTCGCACAGCATTCTTCCACTCCTCGGATATTGTTCCAGTTTTTCCTTCTTACAGACCGAAGAACGCAACCACCAAAATAATAAATTTACTAAGCTCCATTTGATGAATATTAGAGGCGAGGTACTTGAAAAAAAGAAACGGAAAAAGAAACAAGAATATCCAAACAGAGCCACGGTACAACTGAACCAAGGAAAAGACCCCCAAAGGCCTTGAATCCAATCTCGAACCCTAATAAATCCACCTCCTAGGTTTAACTTCTAAATTCTCTGACTTATAATTGAGAAAAGCAAAAATCAATGAGAATACTTTCAAAAAGAGAGAGAAAATGAGGTTAGAAACAGCCACACGAAGGAAAATAGCAGAATGAAAAGAAAAGGGTGAAGGCAGCCTCAACCTGAAAGACTGTGGAAATGGAGAAGTATCAGAAATGTACAGGCGGTATTCAGACATACGCCTTTGAACACCTTTGAGGCGATTTGATAGGTAAGATAGAAGGGACCCAAGTTGAAGAGCGACTATAGAGAAGCAAGACGAGCAGCTCGCTCGCTTCGGTCCACCTGATCACCTGATCCCTCTAACCAACTTGATTATCGCTTTTAAAAGATAATGGAACGAATCCACCCAATGGACTAACGTGACAACATGGTAAGTTGCACACCCTTCTTCGAGGACTCATTGTAAGGAATGTCCACCGTGTCCTCACACTATGTAACTCCAGAGGTGAAGGTACATGTAAACAAGTTGCTGTACCCTTAATCCGGGCTCTTTGCATTCACCTGGTCATGCTCCTCTGCACTTCGCGCTGCATCGCCTTCTCTTCAGCTGTGAGCGCGTTCTCCTTCCGGTTCCCACCGCCCACAACCCGCGCCCGTGCCCACGTTAGTCGTTGCTCATCCTCTGTAGGGTCTACCACTACGGTTCCGGGTTCGAGGAGCTCCGGGGCGATCAGCTTTGGGGAGAACCGCCCCGATTGGTAGGCGTTGATGGCGGTCGACAAGATCGTCTCTCCCTCCTCTTCCTCATCTAGCTCTTCTTCCCTGTTTGGAGAAGAGAGTAAGAGATATTAGTTAATTTAATGGGTTGGTAATTGACCTAAGGAAGAATCATGAAGCAAATGAAGGTTAGGGGGCAAAGAAAAGTACATAAAAGAACTAAAAAAATATACAGGGTTAAGAGCTGAAACCAAGAGGGTCTAATTCCATATCTAGACTAGTTTGCACAAAAACCAATGAGGTAGACGACTACAAACTAGCGCCAAACACTTTTTTTCAGCACCCATCTGGCGACTGCCTACTAGGGAATAAGTGGTTGTAGTCATCTTATAGGCTAATGCAAGACTAGATTAATTACTAAATGAGTAATAAAACACCCGAAAAAAACAAACAAAACCAAAGGAGAAAGCTAGAACAAAAATAAAACAAGCAACAAGATTCACCTCCCCCAGCGAAGGAGAGAACGAGACCAACACTAAAGAGATCAAATGAAATGGAGGAGACCAGCATCCTTCAAGAAGTCAAATAGTCTAGTCTGTATTTAAATATGAACACGTCGTGAGTAGAAGGGACAAGTGGTAGCGACGCTGCTCGTCCAGGACTGGGACAGGTAACATGCACGATCATCCAGGTTGGGACATTCAACAAAAATATGCAAACATTCCGGGAGACAACGGAGTCGGCGTAGTAAGGTACAGAGCAGCGTTCTATCAAATGGCGGTGCGTCCCGGGAGTGTGCCTAATTCGAAGACAAAACAAAGCGACCTGAAGCCGACGCAATGGCATTCAACTTTAAGGTCTCATCAGCCGTCTCCCATCTTCTTTGCCAGGCGGGCTTAACTGATTCCTGCGATGTAGTCTCTGGTCGCCCAGTACTCGCTAACTCTTTTGCGCCCTCGTTCCCTGCAATCATCACATGTCCAGGAAACCAGCAGAAGATTATCTCCACATCTGACTGACTCGCCGTAACCGTGGCATCACGGATACCACAAACAGGGGGAGTCGCCAAAGATCACAATCCTGTCTCCTAACCGGGCTTGACACATTATCTCCCGTACCGAGCAGTGTATTGCAACATTTAGGACACCTATCTCCAGCTCGTCAAGGACTTGACCCCCGCCCCCGTGTAAGGTCTTTGGAGGGCATGGACCGACGGGCCATGTCTTCCCTCGACCCCCTAAGGGGGTTGGTCCTATCGTGCCCCTCAAACTGGGAGCGGTCAATTTGCCTGCCTTCTTGGCAGTCCCCTTGGAAAGCAAAGGGGGAACTACCGGTGGAAAAATCGAGTCGCCGCGACTCCAAAGAATAGGATGAGGTGGACTCCCCTACACCCGTATGCAAAAGAGAGGAGTAAACCTCCTCTCCGGTAGAATAGATTTGGAGGGTCCCCTTTAAAAGCCCAGGAGGGAGGAACCTCCATTTTATCGGTGGAGATACCCGAGAGCGGCTCCGACGATGTTACAGGGCAGGTAGAGGGTGAGTAGTTTTATTTTTTTATCATCATTGGGTATGATGACCCTGTAATTGTCACAGGAGGCAAACGCTCATCACCCGCACGCAGTACCCCACTCTGAGAGAGGTGAACCCAGTGCTAGCAGAACCAGCTGCCGTCATTTGAGGGTACTCCTCCCGCCTAGTGACCTGGCAGCCCATCAGCATGCGGCTCCACCTTGGGCACAGCATAAAATTGATAGACAGAGAAAGGAGAAAAAAAGGGTATGTGAGGAAGGTGTGGGTGGGGATGAAGCAGGTTGTTAAAAACCTACAACCCCAGGCTGCAGCTCAGGAGTGAGGGAACGTTTTCCTCTCCCCTCTCAGCCCCAATCCGGGATAGTTGGGCGAGAGGAAGCTGGTCGGCGTCTACCCTGTGAAGTTAAAGGACGACCAAAGAAAGTTGTGGGAGAGGTTGTAGGAAAAGTGAGGAAGTAGAGTAAAAACACAGGCTGTCAGAAAAGAAAAGAGGCTAAAGCTGGGGCCGGACGGGGTGCTGAGTCCAGTCAGCACGGCGGCCAGGAAGGCAAATCGCCGCGCCCTTTAATGGGTGGGCAGTGTGCACGCGCCTAGCATGGTCTCCTGCCAAAAAACAAGAGGCACGGGAGGAGATGAGGCTCCACAGCTCCTCCCAGTTGGCCCTGAGTCGACAGCAATTCCATTGAAGGAATCTGCGATACAGGAATGGCTCGGAGATGTGGGGCCCTCTTCGAACGAAGTGACGGCCCTCACGGGAATGGCCGTAAGATTCCCGGGGCCATAACTCCAGGCGCTGTTGGCCGTACAAGCGGTTGTCGCCTTCAAGAACGTATCGGGGGAGGTTGGGCTTGCTATGCGCGTCTTTTCGAGGGTCTCGCGTCTCTGACTCACTCGGTCCAGCCTTGGTTGGGGGAGTAGGAGCCAAAGCTCCTTTGGTGGTGTCGTCGTTTCGGGAGACAAGTTTAGGAGTCTCCGAAGACAGACTCATGACCACTTTCGGGGGGGGGGGGGGTATAAGTATAACTAGGTGGAGGCGCTTGACAGTTTCGCTTTCGGAAAATAGTTATGTAGGGGGATGGGGGCTCTGGTTTTAGCTGAGGCTGGGTGTGAACCCTTTGAGCTGCAATTGATACACTTGGCCATACACAATAGGCATTGTGCGGCATTGGAGCAACTTACACATACTTCAGGTGAACCCGAATTTGTACATGTACATGAGCGATCTTGCTCAGAGATGGAGAAGATCTTGGCCGTCAAGGGGACTCCAGGCGGGGGTGGGGAGGTCCCACGTCTCCTTCTGAGTTTTCGGGGGCCCGTGCCGCCTAAGAAGGGCTTTTGCCTCCTTATAAGACCCTGTCAGCTGGGGCTGGGTCACCTTTAGACCATCTCCACCTAAGGTGGGGCCTGCAACGGGCAATCCCCGCCACAATGTGTTGGGTATCCATATCGGAAACTCAAAGGTCCAATGGCTCGTTACGGACGTCACTGCGGCCGGAAGCGACCCCTATTGTTAAGAAAGGAGGAGCGGGCAAACCGGCTCCCAGCAACTTAACAAATCTCGAGCCTACGAGGTGTGTGGGCAAGGGCCACAGGACATTGCCGCCTCTTGCCCTTCTAAGGGGGTTGTGGTGAGTCACCTGACCCAACGAGAGGGGCTGGGACCGGGGCGGCGCGTCTTCTGTCTTGTTGTGTTTTTAGCGGGGCCGTGAGAAAGCAATGGGGGGGACACGATGCAAGTGGAGAGTCACCCAGAGGCAAATGGGGTAAAGGGGAAACAGCCGAATTCAGCAAGTAGGAGGGGCGCCCCTCCACCTGTCAGAGAGGTGTTTTATTTTATATCCCAGTCCGCCCCAACACCAAGGTGGGCCGAGGATTGAAAGAAAGGGAGGAAGTCCGAATTTTTGAGGAAGCTGTTGTAAACTTTTGAAAATCTGTCAACACACCAATTTCTCTTACGTTTGCGTCCAGCCACTCCCGCAAACCATCTCGGGTGTGGGAACTTTTCAGGGATCCACCCTGGGTGCGTTAAAGAATGGTATTTGCAACCTAGGACAGCGACTCACACCTACCAGAAGTTACCCAGCTACCGTTCGTTTCCCAAAGGTCTCAGCTCCCAACTTGCCAGCCAGAGAGGCAGGACGGCAGAGCGGATATCCTTCCTTGGGCGTAGTAATCCTAGGCAGGAGACGACCAGCGTATAAAGATCGGTTGAGACAGACCCAGAGACTTTTAGTTGGCTTGGCCGCACGGGGGCGGTCAGCCATTACTTGCAGGGAAGTAGTTAATGAAGCAAAACGATATTCCCAACATCCTGGCCTCTGGCGGGCATTAAAGATCATTGTTTATAGAGGGGATAGTCGTAGAGAAAGGGAAATGCTGCGAGGGAGTGAGGAGGAAGCGCATCAACAACTTCCCCAAGCTCTCTCAATGAGTTTGGTTCAACCGAGTGACGGGGCGTCCCTAATTTGTACTTTGTCCAGATCAGAATAGTTCCGCCTGGTACCAAATACAAGTAGACAAAACGGAGAGGATATTCGTAGGGTAAACAAAGTAAGAAGTAACACAGAGAGGGAGTGAAGGGGCCGTGCACCAACAGCTTTCCCAAGCCCCATCAGTGTTCAAGTCAACCCAGTGAGGGGGCCTCCCTAATTTGCACTCAGGCGGGGAGGATGTGCAGCTCCCCCGGGTACCAGGTGTAACAGGCTACCCAAGGTACTCCGCTGCAGAGGTCAAACACAATGAGCCTGAGGTTTGCCGAATTGTGTGATTGCAAGGGCCGAAATGTAGTGGGGCAGACGAGGGACCTCATCAGCAGCCGATGGAGAAGACTGAATCGCATGCTCAAAACTCACCGTGAATAAGTTTGATAATAAATGAAAAGAAAGAAAGGGAGACGCGACATCAGTGGGAGTGGTGGATAAACAGAAGGGGAGAAAGAAAAAGCAGCAATGACAAAAGCTTAAGATGAAAAGGGCTAATTTCCTAGAAGCTGGAGAGGTATCCACAGCTTCCGCGCAAGTTCTTATAAAGAGCAAAGGCACCCCAAAGTGCAAGTGTAATCCCAGTTGCGGACCAGACATAAGTGAAACCCTGGGTTGAATTGGGCAACTCAACTGGAAAATGGATTAAAAAAAATCTATCTTAGACACAAGGCCAAAACATGTCTAGCATTGCCATGGGTCCCATAGACAAGGAGATGGGTTCCCCATACCAGTCTGAGAGCCTTTAGTCGCCCCTCACGACAAAAAAGTGGATTGATCACGGTTACACCAAGTGGCAAACTTGGGAAAAAAAAAAAATAGGAAAAAACTCACCCAGAAGAGGATTCCTCATGGGGTATCTCACGGGGTGTCTCACGGGGAAGAATTCCTGGCTTCTCGTCTCCTTCCTCCTTGACCCCCTGTTCAGCCTTAAGCATTTCTAGTTTTTTTCTTAAGTTATCCCGATGTCTCTCCCGCAACCGAGCTCGGGCCTGATGCGCTGTGAAACAAGGTTCGATTCAGTGTTAATCAGGGATTTCCGAAGCGTGATTTCCCCACCATCCCATTACTTTTACGCCAACCCTCTGATGTGCAAGATTCAATTGCTCTTGCAGGCACTTTCAACTTCTGCCTGATGCCTTACTACTTTGGTGTGCCTGCTGATAATGAAGCGGCTAACCAAGCTGCTCAATCAACCTCCATCCCAGCCCCACTAGTCTCCTTCACATTCATGAGGTAATACAGTGTGAGAACACTTGTTTTTTTTATGAAGCAATGTGTTCCTAGTCAAGGCTGGGTAAAGGGAGATAAAGTGAAAACAAGATCCTTGACATCAGTTTCAAGAAGTTTGAAATTTGGGGTTATAACTTGCCAGTGTGCAAGGTGTGTGGTTGGGGGATGGGGAAAGGAAGCTTCCTCAACCTTGTTGCGTTATTTGACCTTAACGGGAATTGCAAAAGTCTTGTAACACTCGTTACGACGCTCTCAACAAAGGACACAACGATAGTTTTGATGCAGTTAGACATTCTTAAAATACATGCCTCTGCAATGGTTTACCCCCAAATAGCAAAACTGTGACCTACCCAGTTCAACCTAAATAATGCACAACCTCTCTCCCCTATCACAATATATCATAAGCTAATGACCTTTCCATAACCTCACAACACAGCCACTAGAAACAAAAACATACCTTTCCGGTCTAGAACAATGGCTTGAAGATAACAGAATGACAATCTCAATCCAAAACTCCTCCATAATTCTCTTCATCCCTCACAAACAAAAATTCCATAATCACTCAAACATGGGATTAAACAACACCCACATCTACTCAATAACACTCACAATACTCAGCCATACCTTCAGCACTAAGACCAGAAGTGAAGCACCAAAAAAAAACTACCTGCACTAAACGCATTCATTGGCTCCTTCTTTGGACATGAAGAAACATCACACGCTGCTACTAGCACGTTCATACCAATCCTAACTGCCTGCCCAGCTTGACATCCACCATTTCTATCTTCATGTCAAAAACTCTCACTCACAAAAGAAAGCCTTCCAAGATACCATAGGATGTACCCAATCTACCCCAATTAATTATCTACATGCAGCAACAGAAACGCACCCCATATATACTCGCCTAAACATACTTGGTACACAATTCTACACTGCAAAACACCTTATCCATGCCACAGACTGCTATAAAGCCCCTTCACCCAGGGACAAGAATACATTCTCCTTATACTTCTCCTACCCCCATGCCCTCTCCATTCGAGATAATGCACACATACAAACCCAATTTGTTGCACATCTTCACAATCTCTCAAGCAAATCAGTACTCTGGGCATATCGACTGGAGTAGGACGAAGAACACCTACCCAGACACAATGGCCAATTTATAAAGGCTGAGGTCTGACCACCACACATCCCTACAGTAGCACAAACACCTTCAACAGCAGACCAACAACACCAACTGTCCAAGATGCAAACACAAGACTGAAAATACAGGACACCAGATAGAATACTGCACAAACTTAAAGCCCTCCAAGCCGATACAATGTTTAATCAAGCTTGTATGTCTGGCCCACCACAGTGGCACCTTTCTTGGGGTAATGGGGCGCTGGCCAAGGTACCAACCTGCCCAAGGGAAAAGAAAAAAAGAAGAAAAGGCTACCTTTGAGTTGTGAGAGGAGAGACTCCCAGTAGCCCACATCAAGGCCGGTGGCAGGGCCAGCAAGTTTGGCTTCAATAGTGGCCCTTAGCGCATTCAGCTGTGCCACCGACTTGTTCTGGAAGAGGCGTGACACATCAGCAGCGATGGCTGCATGTATGCCTTGGCGATGGGTAATTGCATCCTCAACTGTGTTTGGGTCACGTTGTCGCAGGCGCCGAACCTCATCCTCCACAATGATGGTCAGGTCTTGCCAGTAAACCTGGTTCTCATCCTGGTACCAGAAAAAGAAGTTACTTAAAAGAGGGGCGCCAAATTGCGTTTGTTACCTGACCCTCCTTGAACCCTTCCTTGCAATCCCACCTGTGAGGTTGATTCATTTTCAAAGGACCTGTGACAATTCTAGTATGTATATCTCAAATGGAGGAGCTCTCCTTTGCCTCGGGGATACACAGCATTAGATTTCTGGCATCAAGTCTCCCTCTAAGCCCCCAGGCATCACAAAGAGTGTGAGAAGACCTTCATGGTGGGGGATTCCCGGGACTATCTGCTACAACAGGATTAGTTTCAAATCGTGATGCTCCAAAAATAGTCCAGTACTTCATAAATAAAAAAAAAAAAGTCATTTTCTTCAAAGAGCTTTAATTGCATTAAGTAGTTGGTACCTATAATGATGAGAGTCATACAACAAGATCTCACTTAGGAAGAGCCCCTTTTTTTCTTTTTTTTAAACCTCTTAGCAAAATATTTTCAATTTGTGTGATGAAAAATTACATTTCACTTAGTAAGAAGTCCCCAATAATCACGGCATGAAATACTTGTCCCATGTATACTGGATTATACTAATTATTTTACTATTTGTGTATTATTAATTTATTACATTATTTACATGCTTATTAGTATGTATATTTAAAAAGTAATTAAGACCTTATTTACAAGTTTATGAGGGTATGTGGCCATGTGTACTCTGTCACAGAGGGGTAAGGAATAACTATCCTGTGTAATGGATGTAGTTTGTGGGTGCATAAAAGATGTAGTGGTATCAGGGGTAGGCAGCAAAATGACAAGAGAGTTTCAGTGCACTGTGTGTAGAGGAGAGGAGACAGGAGAGGATGGTGTGTCGCTTGAATGCGTAGAGGAGTTCTGCTATCTGGGAGATATGATCAGTGGAGGGGGAAGTGATGGGGCAAGGGTTAGAAGTGGTTGGAAAAGGTTCAGAGCGCTGCTTCCTTTCTTGACCCTGAGGGGGTTTTCCCTCCGTGCTAGGGGACGTCTGTACACTGCGTGCGTACGAAGTGCAATGTTGTATGGCAGCGAAACTTGGGCTGTGAAGGAAGAGGACATCCAGAAGCTCAAGCGTACTGAGATGAGAATGGTGAGATGGATGTGTGGACGATCTCTGAATTTGAGGTCTGGAGGTGACAGAGTTGCGTACTGTGGATTAAGGGATGGATTGGGGATAGAATGCATTAGTGTGGCACTGAGAAGAAGCAGACTGAGGTGATTCGGTCATGTGGATGGATGGAGGATAATAATTGGGCGAAGGGTGTTAGGAGTTTGGAGGTTGGGGGGTGTAGCTGCCAGAGGGAGACAGAGGAAGATGTGGAATCAGGTCATACAGAGGGACCTCAGGAATATGAGTTTGATTAGAGAAACAGCCAGAGTTCGAGCAGCATGGAGAGCCGCCATTAGGTAAGTAAGGCCGACACATGCAAGCATGTATGGAGCCTTCAAAAAATAATGATGATTATTATTATTATTATGATTTTAGGGGTATGATATTTTTATTTGGAATGAATTACTGAAATCCCATTTGTTTACATTATTCACTTAATGATTTTTCAGTTAAGATATTTTGTGGAACAAATTGTCCTCATTAAAAGGTGCCACTCTAGATTAAAAAAAAAGAGTAAAACATTGAACCGCATACAATTTTCGTAGGTAGACAGATACATCTATGTTGGAACCTTCAATAGAAATTTCATACGGGAATGCATAATCTGCACTTTGTTAATGCATGAGATTTTAAACTTAAAATTTTCAATTATGAAAGAAAACTAGATTTTTAGGTACATTTAGCAAAACAGACACGAATTTCATTACCAAGGCACGAGAGAGAGGAGAGAAAGGATACTCACATTCTTCTCTAACTGCTGGTACACCTTTATATCTTCTATAAGGTCCTCAAGGTCTTGAAGAGTGAGACCTGTGAGGTGTGTATAAGGTTCGTGCATGTCCACAGCTGTGACATCACCTTCTGAGCTTACATACTGAGCCAGGATATCGATAGGTTTAGCACGCCCATCCTGGATCCTGATCTGCGAGCGAATCCTATAAATGGGGCCAAAATTAGTGACACACAGCAGGAGGACGAAGATTGTATAAGAAATCCAAGAGGAATGGAAGCTCATCCACAGAGGTATTGACCCTCATCTGTACAACTCATTTCCATTGGGTAAAAAAAATTATTGATTTTACATCAAGTTTATAGATCAGTTCTTTATACAATAGTCATCATCATCATTCCTTTCTGAACTTATGGAGCTAACTTCTCTAAAAAGATGATGATCATTTGAAACACCCAGCACACCAGAGCTTACTCATCTTAATAAACAAAGATATCAAATTCTTCAATACTAAGACACATACCACAGAAACCCTCCTAAAAAATTACAATCAATAGCCATTAAAAAATCAACAAAACTACATAAAACACCATCTTTATTCCACCCTACTTTTCCCAACACTGCTCAGCATGTTTCCCACCCAAACTGGCACCACTCTCGCAGTTTCACAACCACTTCTTAGAGGACAATGTCAACACCTACCACTGTACCTAGCTAAACAGACCAAGAATCCCCACCATCACCGACTAACTACACTCATTGAACAACAGAAACCAACCAACGTGAACTCTCACACAACACAATCAAAATACTTCTCTGCACCCCTGACTTCCACACAAGAACCTCTTGGCAGATGTGCCATGTACTTCCGAATCTTTCTCACATGCCAACTAACTTAACTTCACAGATAAAAAAAAAACATTAAAGAAGAGTCAAATGATCAGAATTCACATCCTAAATATAAAACAACCCTATCCAACTTCACAATTGAGCAACTTAACAAAAAAATGTCCCCTACAATGCAGTCATAAGTGAAATAAACCAGCAAAGCCTTCAACATCTCACGTTACATCATATAAAAAAACTATATACATCAATTATCAGAAATGGATAGGATAATGCCTCTCCAAAAGACATTGCCAAGTCCTCCAATGCAAGTCCCAATCCAAAAGCAAAAGAAGTTTCCCAATGAGGTCCCCCAAGGCACTATCCTCTCCCACACCCTCTTCAATCTTTCCATGCATATCATGCCCCTCCCCATTACCCAATTGATCCACCTAAACAATATAGATAGTAATGGTTTTTGAGGTACTACTATTCCTTGTGACCTATCCTCCATGCACAGCCTACATAAACCTAAACCAAGGACCTACAAATCCTCTAAAAATGATTCACACAAAATAATGTCTACCTCCCCACCTAAAAATCAAGTCACCCTGTTTATCCCTGACAATCATGAGTAAAGATACCACCTATACATCTATCAACTCCTCCCACTCAATTATAACCGCACACTAATGGGCATCATCCAAAACCTACGCATGACCTTTCCTCAACCCCCTCAGAACACCAACTTCGGACAACACAAACACTGAACATTCTAAAGGGGTAGTTTGACAAATCACACTGAACTATTCAGCATCAGAGTGGGCACTGTAGATAGAAGAGAGGTAGGAAAAGGCTCAAAGAAAAAAGATCGCGTAGGCGAGTTGCGAACAGCTTCCCGCGTCGCTGGACCACTGTTAGCGAACGGCGAAACCACTCAGCCATCCTGAGTCTCAAGAAAGACTCATTCAAGCGAAGCTTTTAATCCGCTCGCCTGCACTTCTCGTACGCTACAGCACCAACCATAACTAATAAAAACCTACACAAGATGCAGACAGCCCCCAAACCACCCTAATGCACTACCTCCATGGGTGTGCATTTTAATGTGTTCTGGTACGGTTTAGTTGTTGGGAAGGTACACTAATAAAGTGTAGTGGGTAGAGGCGATTTTGAGAGTGGAGAAATAGGGAGGGTATGAAGTGGGTATGAAGGGCAGTCTAGTTTGCTAAAGAACTAGGTGGTCTTTGATGGTGATACATTGAGTTTTAGTGTGATGGTTATGTATAAGGGTGGTTTTGAAGGAGCTGGTTGTGATGCAGAGGGTACCGTTTGTATCTTCTGAAAGTTTATGTTAAGCTGTGTTGGTTAGTATTTAATGTTTTTTTCATTTTTGCTTGCTTTTGTTTTTTAATAGCAAAATTTTTGCCATTTCTCTCAGCATTCTTGTAACTAACTACCTTGTCTTTTCAATAATGATGAACTTCGAATCTTCCAATCGTGAGCTCAAACAGAATCATCCCATTAACCTACCATAGAATTAAGCATCTATGAATTTTGAAGCCATTTGTCATAACTGATCGTGTGTTCTCTTTTGCTAAATCCTTGCCATTTGGGGCTTAGCAGAAATATGGTTTGATGAGTAAAATATAGTTTCTCTTTGTGCCTTGACCCAACAAGGGTATCCTTTTATTCATGTTGCTAGATGCATAGGACATAGGGGCGTTTCTTTAATCATTGCCCTTACCTCTTTCCTCTCTCATTCAAATTGCACCACCTCCGAACCCTTTCAAAGCCCCACAAACAACCTTACATTTGAACCCCGCTCTCATTCACAATTTTGAATGCTAGAGAACAGAGTCGCATGCAACAAACAAAAACAAGCCAGACACCTTGTTCAAGAGACTTGCAAATCTCCTATCTCCACTGAATTCTCAGGCTTCTTCTCTGACAAGCTAGCCCATACCCACTCAGGCATATACACTGCTTCTACTCTTGTCTTTTCCTCCTGCCAGTCAAACTTCCTTGTCTTGCCCCAGTGTTGCCTGAGGAATTGACTTCAATCCTCTCACCAAAAAAGACTTTCCCCCTTCGACACATTCCATCCAAGTCTTCACCCCCCCCCCCCAATTCTTCTCCCTTAATTTACTGTCCAATCTCTCAAGTACCCTTCCTCTCTATTGCCCAATATCTTAACTATCTTTTCTCTCTACTGTCCAATCTCTCAAGTAACCTTCTTCTCTATTGCTTAATCTCTCAAGTACCCTTCCTCTCTACTGCACAATATCTCAACTACCTTTCCTCTCTACTGCTCATGTTTCAAGTACCCTTCCTCTCTACCGCTCAATGTCTCAACTAACTTTCCTCTTACTACCCATCTCCCAAGTACCCTTCCTCTCTACTCCCACATCTCCCAAGTACCCTTCCTCTCTACTCCCAAATCTCCCAAGTACCCTTCCTCTCTACTGCACAATATTTCAAGTACCTTTCCTCTCTACTGCCCATGTCTCAAGTACCCTTCCTCTCTACCACCCAATGTCTCAACTACCTTTCCTCTTACTGCCCAATCTCCCAAGTACCCTTCCTCTCTACTCCCCATTCTCTAACTACGTTTCCCCTCTACTGCCCAATCTCCCAAGTACCTCTCCTCTCCACTGCCCAATCTCCCAAGTACCTCTCCTCTCTACTGCCCAATGTTTCAAATACCTTTCCTCTCTACTGCCCAATCTCTCAAGTACCTTTCCTCTATACTGCCCAATCTCTCAACTACCTTTCCTCTTTACTACCCAATCTCTCAACTACCCTTCTCCTCTAAAATCTTTGAAAGGTTTGTGTCAGCCCAGATTCTAGCTTTCCTCTGCTCGTCAAATAATATCTTTCAGTCTAGTTTCAAGGCACAACAGCACTGAATCAAATTGTTTACATGTAACAGACTTCTTTAGTTGTGTGGCCAATGCTGAGCAACCCTCAACTTTGGTAGTAGTGCCTATATGTTTGTCATTTGACAATATTGACCACACTGTTCTTTTACACTGCTCCATGAATTCATGGGTGTATCTGTTAACTGTTCTCAATTGGTTCCACTTCTACCTTTCATCCGTACAAAACCTATCCACATCGGTAATTATGTATCTCGGTGGGCGGAAGTGCTATTTGTTCTGCAACGATCAGTTCTTGGTCCACTTCTGTTATGCATCTCTCTTCTCCCTATCAGTATTCTTAAGCTTCATCTTGGTTTATCATTTCATTTCTATGCTGATGACAACCAAATCTCTCTCCTTTTCTAGTCTAGTTTGGTGAAACTCTTAGAAATATCTATTCGTGTATATCACCACTGAATGGCTCTCATTAGACAAATTTCTGAAACACAGCTGAGACAAAACTGAGATACTAGTGGTAGGAACTTGTGGTGACATGGTGCACTGGAAAACTATTGCTCCCTTTCATGCCCCCTATTTTGGCAGTTAAAAAATTGGGGGGCAGCTTTTATAATCATCTCTTAAAACTCATATTGCAAATGCTTGTAAATCCTTTCCCTGCTTTTTCCATAATCTCTGCACCATCCCTTTGCACATTGATTACAACAGCTTTAAAATTGCCAATCATACCTTCATCACCTCCACCTTGACTACAGCAACTCCTTTTTTGCAGGATCTGAGGATCCCACTCACATATTTTTTCAACTAGTTCAAAATTTTGCAGCCTGCGCTCTGCCGGGGGAGTTTCTTTCATACAACTCCCCTGCTTCTAGATCTACACTGGCCTCCCATTCAATACAATCACCTTTAAGGTCCCGCTGCTTACTTATAAGTCCTCATATACCGCAGACTCTCTCTTACCTGTCATCACTAATGTTATCCCATCCCCCCAGGACTACTCTCGGGCTCTATACCACTACTGTCGTTCCTGGTAGTCATTAATGCTACACGAGTGATCATCCTTTCTCTATATTAGCCCTGAGAATGTGGAATGATTGTCCTGCTGCCATACACTTATGCCCCTCCCTCCTCGGTGTCCTGTGAACTAGCCTCTAGTCTCTAGCTTTTTCTTAGTTGATAGATGGGTGCTCTGTGAAGGCACATGGCCTTTAGTGCCATACACAAATCCTTATTTATTATTATATGGATGTTGCCCAAGCTGGGGATACATAATTTAGGGTGGTGCACATAGAATGTGTTTCTTTGTGTTGCCCAAGTTGGTGTTGAGTTTGTATATGGCTGTTGAGGGAAGGTTTGTGTAGAGTGTGGTCATTTGTGGGTCTAAGGAGGGGTGGGGGAACCATTTTCACTACCATGAGTGAATTGGAATTCCATAGGGAGTGGAGGCACAAATGAATGACTTATAGACATAAGCATCTACCAGTTTCCCACAAAGTGGAGCCAGTACATTTCAATGCCTCTAACCCCCCCCCCCCTTTATGGTCTATTGAGCCCAAGGGCATCATCATTTTTTCCCCCTCTCCCAAGTTCCATCATAGTGATGGCAGCCTTGGGATTAATGGCGTAAAAACAGGCCTAATCATTTTAAATTACTAGGAATATTGGAGCTAGTAGGGAGTGCCAATTCCTCAGGTATCAGGTGTAACGATCTACATCTCCCCCCCCCTCTTTCGGGGAGGTAAATGTCGATGATGTGATGTGTGATTTAGTCAAAAATGATGTCTATTGATAGATCTTGTGGTGTGGTTAGGGGCACAAACAGGGTCCATCCTCAAGAAGGAAAAGCTCCTCACCGAGCTTGCTCCAGCTGGAAGCTGTCCTCCTGACGAGAGAACTCGGAAAACTGCGCCGCTTCCTTCTGCCTCATCTGCAGCTCCATCATCATTTCGCGCTCGGCGTGCTCCTGCTCTCGCTCCTGGCGCCGCTTCTTCACTTTCTCCAGCTCCAGGCAATTCTGCTCAGTCTCAATTCGGCGCCGTAACTCGATCTCTTCCCTGTAACGCACTTTTAATCATTAACCAGATACCAGCTGCGGGGCAGCAGCAGTGTCTGAGTGCAATGGTAGTCAATACCAGACCAAACAAGTGTTCATTTTGGACTGCTGCATACCAAATAAAAACACTCTCTCCCCAAATAAGAAGGATATAGGATGATTTTTTTTTTTCAGAGCCCATCTAGCGACTGCCTACTAGGTCATAAGTCACCTTAATCATCTTACAGCCTAGATTATAAAAAAAAACACACATGCTAATACACAAAAACAAATAAATTCAAAACAGACAAAAAAACAAAAGCAACCCCCCTCCCCCCTAAACAAGAAGGAAGCGCATTCCAGCATCGGAACGTGTAACCAACACCAAAAGAGGGTAAAATAAAATGAAGGAGGAGGCTAGCCTCCCCCCCCCCCCCAAAAAAAAAGCCAGATAGTAAAGTCTGTGTACATCAGCCCATCCTGACTGAAAGGAACAAGTGGTAGCGCCGCTGCTCATCCCGGTACAAGGACAGGTAACGTGAGTAAGATTACCCAGACTGGGACATTCAACAAGAATGGGCTGAACAGTCTGGAGGATAAACACAGTTGCCGTAGTAAGGTGCAGGTGTGCACTCTATCAAATGGTGGTCCACCCTTTGATTGTGCCCAATTTGAAGATGACAGAAAGCGAATTGAAGCCATCTCAGCATTAGGAGGGCGTAGATCCATGGGAACAGTCGCGGCACAATGGTAGCAACTTTAAGTTTACGGTGGCTATCGCCCATCTTCTTTGACAGGCAGCCCAGAGGGCGGTTTTGATTCCTGTTATGTAGTCAGTGTCAAGAAGATCCAAATGCTGGTCTTATTGCTCACTTCTCGGAACCCTCATTCCCACATGTCCAGGAACCTGGCACAAGATAATCTCAACATCCAGCCAGCTTGTGGCAACCGTGGTGTCATGGATACTGTGAAACAGGGGGTGTGGAGACTTCAATGACCCGAGAGGAGTAAGGGTGCTTTGTGTGTTGCTAAAGATCACAATTTGGTCTCCTAACCAGGCATGCTGCATTATCTCCTGTACCAAGCAGTGTATTGCAACCAGATCGGCCGTGAAGACAGATGCAACGCCTGGTAGAGCCCCACGTACTTCAAACAGAGGGGATACATTGTGGAGGCCAACCCCCTCCTGGGATTTGGAGCCATCCATATACACTGGCACAGATCTAGCATGTCGCAAAGGATGCTCCAAAAAAGCTGAATGCAATACTACCGACGCTGTGAAAGCTTTAGAGCAGAAGCATGGTACCCTCCAGGTCAGAACCAGATGCGCCACCGGCCTAAGAGTTACACCTCTTAAATGAGTTTCTTAGCTCTAAACCCAAAGGACTTAGGGTATGACTGGCGTCTCTCGGCGGCATAGGCACCGTCGAGATCAGCTGCAGATGCAATGAGAGCTGTTGGCAACTGAAGGAGGCACTGGGCTCACATGTACAGGCACATAATACACTATGTATGGTGCAGATCAACTAGCATCTCCACAGCATTGACAAGGAGGCTCTCAATGGTGGATGTGGGGAAGGAACTGGTCGCCAGGTGCAGACTGGTGTAGTGGAACGAATCCACCTTCCACAGTACATACTTGCATATGTAGTCAAGTTTCGAATGAATGAAGGATCGCTAGAAAAGAAAATCAAGGAAACTGTGCAAATCAACCACTACCAAGCAAACCCCATTTAGGAACAAGTCCGGTCAGGGTGGAGCCTAGGATGGTGGCAGAAACACACCATCTTAGGGTTAGCCAAGGAAAATCGAAGACTGCGAGCTGCAGCATAGTGAAAGATGGGGTTCAAATCCTGTTGGAGACGATGCTTCTGCGTTCTCCTCTGGACATCACCAAAGAGATTGAAATGTTATCTATGAGCGTAGCGAGAACATCTTCGGCAGCACCGAGGTGATGGCGTTGGTGCTCAAGACAAAGAGTGTGACACTGAGGACACTTCCCTGCGGGACGCCCTCTTCCTGTTCAATTGGGATGGAAATAAACATTGTGAAGTATTATCCCATTACCCCCATCGCTTTTTCTTTTTTCTCAGGGGCCCATCTGGCGACTGCCTACTTGGGCATAATTTGCCCTACTCACTACACCCTACGACTAGGCTATATTAAAAGACAAATAAGCAAATAACGAGGATAAAAAGATCATGAACTAAAAAACAAAAAGCAAAATGTTAATAAGAAGAAAGCACGCTCAAGCGTCAGGAAGGGCCCGCCTTCCCCCAGCGCAGGAGCATGCCCCCACCCACAACAAACAGTCATATAAAGTGGAGGCCAACCTCCTCCAAAAAGTCATATAGTCACCTAGTGGGTGTGCACGAACTAGTCTCGATTACAAGGGACAAGCGGTAGCAACCCCAGGTAACGTGCGCGAAGATCACCCAGACTGGGACATTCAACAAGAATGTGCCACAGTCTCGGGGGACAACGCAGTCGTCGCTGTAAGGCGCAGGCGAGCGCTCCATCAAATGACGGTGCGTCCCGTCCAATTCGGAGACCACAGAAAGCAACCTGAAGCCCTCGCGGTACTGAGGGGTAGGTCCATGGGAACAGTCGCGGCGCAATGGTACGTAACTTTAAGTTCCCCTCGACCATCTTCTTTGCCAAGCCGCCCGGAGGGCAGCCTGTATTCCTGCCATGTAGTCGGTGTGAGGAGGAGTGAAATGCTGGTCTGGTCGCTCAGTCCTCGCGGATTCTTTGGCGCCCTCAACGGCGTGCTCATTCCCTGCAATTACTACATGTCCAGGAACTCAGCAGAAAATAATCTCGATATCTGCCCGGATTACCAAAATCGTGGCGTCACGGATATCGCGAACCAGGGGATGCGGAGATTCCAATGCTCCGAGAGCACTCAGGGAGCTTTGTGAGTCGCTATAAATCACAATCCGGTCTCCGAACCGGGCACGTCGCGTAATCTCCCGTACCTAGCGGTGTATTGCCACCTGCTCGGCCGTGAAGACAGACGCAGCGCCTGGTAGAGCCCCGCTGACTTCAAACAGAGGGGATACGGCTTGGAAACCGACCTTCTCTTGGGACTAAGAGCCATCCATATACAGTGGCACGGTTCCAGCGTGACACGAAGCGTGCTTCAAAAAGGTCGAACGCAATACTCCCGGCCCTGTAGAAGCTTTGGGAGCCGACGCGTGGCGACAAATAGCCAAAGGTGGTACCCTCCAGAGTGGCGTCCTGGGTAGAACCAGGGGCAACACCGGCCCGAGAGCTACACCTAGCTCTCGAAAGTTTCCTAGCCCTAAACCCAAAGGGCTTAGGGTATGACTGGCGTCTCTCGGCGGTATAGGCACCGTCGAAATCAGCTGCGGATTCAGTGAGCGCTGTTGGCGACTGAGGGAAGCGCCGGGCTCGCGTGTACAGGCGAATAATGCACTGTGGACAGCGTAGAGCGAGTAGCACGGTTCCAGCGTGACACGAAGCGTGCTTCAAAAAGGTCGAACGTAATACTCCCGGCCCTGTAGAAGCTTTGGAGGCCGACGCGTGGCGACAAATAGCCAAAGGTGGTACCCTCCAGAGTGGCGTCCTGGGTAGAACCAGGGGCATTACAGGCCCGAGAGCTACACCTAGCTCTCGAAATCAGCTGCGGATTCAGTGAGCGCTGTTGGCAACTGAGGGAGGCGCCGGGCTCGCGTGTACAGGCGAATAATGCACTGTGCACGGCGTAGAGCGAGTGGCATCTTCCCAGCAGCGACAGGTAGGCTCCCAATGGGGAAAGTGCCGACAGCACCGGTCGCCAGGCTATGGCCGGTGTGATGGATCGAGTCCACTATCCGCAATAGACGCTCGGCTGCGGATGCATAAAACACGCATCCGTAGTAGAGCTTCGAACGAACAAAGGATCGATAAAAAAGTAAGGCAGTAGCCCTATCAGCGCCCCAAGCGCTGAACGTCACGGAACGGAGAATATCCATAAGGCTGCGAAAATGAGCCTCGCAGGTGAGACGTCAAATACAAGACTAAGGAAACGGTACTATTCAACCACTTCCAGGCGTACCCTATTAAGAAACAAGTCTGGGTCAGGGTATTGCCGTGGATGGCGGCAGAAGTGCACCACCTTAGTTTTGGCCAAGGTAAACCGAAACTAGTGCGCTTCGGCATAGCGAGAGACGCGGTTCAATGCTTGTTGGAGTCGACGCTCCAGAGTTGGTATCTGGTACACACCAAAAGAGATCGAAAGGTCGTTCACGTAGAGCGTAGCGAGAACATCTTCGGCAGCACCGAGGTGATGCCGTTGATGCTCAAGGCAAAGAGTGCCACACTGAGAACACTTCCTGCAGGGCACGCTTTTCCTGCTCCTTTGGGCCGGAGAAGGCTCCGCCCACCAGTACACAGAATCTACGATCTCGCAAAAATTCAGATATAAAGAGTGGGAAGCGTGCCCTCACGCCCATCGTGTGGAGAGCCTCCATGATACCGTATCGCCATGCGGTATCATTGGCCTTCTCCCGATCGAAAAACACCGTGGCGTAGTGCGTCTACGAAGGAAAGCATTTTCTAGTTGAAGCAGAGCATCCGACGCGGAGTGGAACTTGCGGAAGCCGCACTGTGCAGAAGACAGATGGCCTCCGCGGTCCAAAAAGAAGGCTAATATAACATTTACCAATTTTTCCATCAACTTGCTCAAACAGGAGGTTAGAGAGATTGGGCGAAAACCGGCCGGGATAGAGTGATCTCTCCCTGGTTTGCGAAAAGCGCATTGAATGCTGTCGGAGCAGCATTCTGTCTAGAGAATGCGGAGAAAGCGGTCGCGAAGGATTCCGCCACGGACGCGGGGTCCGAGATTGCGGTCCTGCGAGAACTTGCCCAGAATGCTTTTGACTCGCTTCCACACCTCTTCTAGAGGGGTCACCCGTTAAGTGAAGACATGTATGCTCGCCAAGAAGAGCGACGGGAGTGCTTCGAAAGCCCTAGCTCTACGAAATTCACAGACAGTGAAGTCGTTCGGGCGGCGCTTATAGCGCATGTAGACATAACGCTTCTGTTTGATGGCTGTCTCACACTCGGCTGACCACCACGGGAGCGGTCGGCGTGAAAAACGGCCAGACGTTCTAGGAATAGTAGTTAGGCCCACGGCGATGAGGTTTACCGGAGAAGAACTCAACGGCTTCATATACCGACTTAAACTCCTCGATTGGGACAGATAAATCAGTCATTTCCTAAAATGCGGACCACTGCGCCCACGCCAAGCACCACCTCGGGCGGCAGTGTCCTAGAGAATGATATTTGAATGGGAAAGTGATCACTACCATGAATGTCATCGACTACACCCCACCCAAATCAGGCTGTGCATCCGGAGAGGACAAAGATAGATCAAGGCAGGAAAATGAAGCAGTTTTGGGGGAGTGATGGGTAAACTCATCCACATTTGATCAGGTTGGCAAGGACTTGACCCCTGAGATTAATCGAGTAGTCTCCCCAGAGGGGGTGTCTACCGTTCAGATCTCCCTGAGCAAGAGAAAGGGCCTCGGCAACCGTGCCACGACGCGGCGGAAGTATCCCCCACGTCGAAGTCGGCTGACGGTGCAATGTACGCGGAAATAACAGTATATCTCCTATCCAGGTGCAGCTGCACAGATACTGCTGAAAGGAGATATCTAAAGCAAAGAGAAGAACAGAGACATCATGCTGGGTGTAAATCGCGCTTCCTCCCGCTCGACCCCCATCCCGTGGTGGGAGTCGCAAAACCCTTATACCCCGGGAGGGTAAGCAGGGAACAGGCGCCCAGCATGGTCTCCTGCAAAAGGATAGCTAACAGGGAACGGGAGGAAACGAGCCTCCACAGCTCCTCTCAGTTGGACGGAGTCCACGGCAATTCCATTTACGGAATATGCCCACCAGGCCTAGATCGGAGGAGATGCGGGGGCCCTCTTCGAAGAGAAGACCCTCATGGAAATGGCTGTATGCTTCCCGGAGGCAGAACTACGGGCGTTGTTGGCCGGACAATGCGCTGAAGGCGTCGACGACTTATCAGGAAAGGTTGGGTTCGCTATGCGTCTTTTCCTCCCTCCGCCAAGAAACCTTAACCAAGCAGGGACGCTTCAGAGGTGGGCGGCCACTCTTTTGGAGGATCCACCGTTTCCGAGCCACCTAGTCTACCACTGGGTGTGGGCGAAGGAGCCGAAGATCTTTTAGTGCTGTCATCCTTTCAAGGGTCAACTTTAGGAAGCCTGGAAGATGGCCTCACGACCCTCTTCAGGGGTACCTCCTATGAGTCTAACGACTGGGTGGAGGCGCGCTGTCGTTTCGCCTTACGGGAAAGAGTCACGCTGGGGAAGGGAGGGAAACACTATTTTAGCCTGGGCTAGGTGTGAACCCTTTGTGCCGCCAACTTTACCAGGGAAGCGATCGGGGTGGGTAGAACCCGCAAAAGGGTCCCGAAAGGGATAAAGGCAAGTTAAAGATTTAACAATTTCTACAGCAACTTGCACACAAGGAGGTTAGAGAGATTGGACAGAAACTGGCTGGGGTAGAGTAATCTTTACCCAGTTTGTGAAAAGCAAGCACAGTAGATTGAGAGCATCCTGTGCCTGTACGTGGGATGGTACCCTCTAGCTAGATCCTGTTAACAAATCTAACAGAGAGGACATGAATCACTCACCTAGGTGTCGAAGCATAGCATACAAGATATCATCCAGACCAGGGGATGGTGCCCACGTGTGAAGCAAATGCGGAACGCAACTGATTCAATGTAAAACTGTCATTGAAGTGTTCTACACCTCTGGAGATAAAGTTGTTTGTAGCCTTCAGCAAATCACAATGTGCATTGAATGCTGGTGGAGCAGAATAGTGACTAGAGAATAAAAAGAAAGCAGTCATGAATGACTCTGCCACGGATGCAGGGTCCGAGATTGCACTCTGTCTCCTGGAGAAGGGGGGTGGATCCTGCAACAACTTGCCAAAATCCTTTTGACTCGCTTCCACACATCTGCAAGAGGGGTCTTCCCATTAAGTAAAGACATGTATGCCAACCAGGAAGAATGGTGGGCTTACTTTGATACATACCAGAATATAGCCCTAGTAGGGCGAACGGTCCAACACGGAGACGGCGGGAATGGTAGGGCCAACACCCCCCAAAACACCCAGGGAGGCCGGGGTAGAGATGGCCGCCGATCAGAAGATGCCGAAGAGAACGAGGCAAAAAGGCACTCATGTACTGGGGATGAAGGCTATTGCTGAACACGAAACGGGATCGTAGGCACACCTGCAGCCGGTGATATCGCAAGGGAAGCACGCAACCCTCCACAAAGAGGCTAGGGATAGGCGAGGTGGGAAAAGCTCCACTATAACAGAGTCAAGTAACTTCAAAGAAGAAGGAGACGCTGAAGAGTACACCTGGCAACCGTAGTCAGGCCAGGATTGAACCAGCGGCGAATAAAGTGACCACAAGGTGCGCCTATCACCTGCCCAAGTTGTTGTGGGATAAAACCCGAAGCAAATCCATAGCCGTCGAAAAGGACGCCCTCAAGCGACGCAAATGGGGTACCCAAAGTGAGCTTGCTATCAAGCATTAAACCCAAGAACTTAAAAACAGGGACATACTCAATCGCCGTGACGTCCAAGAAGAGGGGAGGGGGAGTAAGGACACCACGACCCTGATAAAAATGCATGGCATAGTTTTGGTGACCGACAAGCGCCAACCCTTGGAGACAGCACAACCCAACACGGAATCAATTGTCAGCTGTAATCGACGGGCAGCAGAAGGCAAGCGGGGAGATGAACAAAACAACGCGAAGTCATCCACGAAGAGAGAAGCCGAAAAACCCCCCTCCGGAAGAGTGGACACCAGACTATTAATGGCAACAGCGAAACATGTCACACACAAAACACACGCTGGGGAACACCCTCCTCTTGCACCCGCAAGCCCGAGAAAGCATCCCCAATATGGACCTTACAATTACGGGATGATAAAGATTCGTGAATAAAAACCGGTAAAAAGTCCCCCATACCCCAATCATATAAATGACGTAAAACATCATATCTCCAGGTGGTATCATAGGCCTTCTGAATGTCGAAGAACACTGCTAACAGCTGATGTCTGGAGGAAAAAGCCCGTAAAACGGAGTCTCCCAAATGGATGAGGTAGTCAAGAGTACTACGGCCGCTGCGAAAACCGCACTGAAATGGATATAGGAGTGAGTTGGACTCCAAAAACCAAGTGAGGCAAACTTGAACGACCCTCTCGAATAATTTACTGAGGCAGCTCGAAAGAGCAATCGGGAGATAGTGACTGGGGTCAAAACCGTCCCTACCGGGCTTGAGGAATGGTAGGACAATCCCCACACGCTAGATCCCTTTGACCCAGAGCAGTTTGTAAAGGTCAACCAAAAATAACTCGGAGTGGGGGTGGAGACGACGGAGAAAGTCGTAGTGGATACAATCATTACCGAGAGAGGTGGAGCCGCAGTGAGACAAAGCATCCCGCAGCTCATAGACGGAAAACAGAGCATTATAGGAGTAGGTGGCACCCGTGGTAAAACCTAAAAGGCAAGACTCTATAGCGGTCTTATGATCGAGAAACCGATGAGGATAGCTATCAGCGCTACTCACCGAAGTAAAACGGTCAGCTAAAGCTTGGCTGACCAACCGGCCATCCGACACAAACGAGCCTCCGATATCCATAGTGGGGATGGCATGACCAGCGTAGCGACCACGGATCTTATTGACCCGCTTTCAGAGGCGAGTCAACGACGTGGACGAAGAGATGGAAGATTCGTACCGGCGCCAAGATTCACGGCGGGACGACGGAGGGTCCTCTGGTGGATGGCATGAGCCCGGTTCCGATCGACCCTATTCGAGACGGTTGGGTTCCACCTATAACGGGAATGGGCCAACTGATAGGCAGAAATAGCCAACGCGCCATCTCTCGATCACCAGGGGACGGTGGAGCGCCCCGCAACAGGGCACCTCCGCGGAACCAAGCGCTCAGCAGCCTCGAAAATATGAGTAACCCCCCCCCCCCCAACGGATCTGCACACACTTAGTGTGATATATCCTTCATTCATTCACTAATCACCCTTACTTTGCAGGACATGACAGAAAAATACGCCTGTGAACACAACTAGATTTCAATGGGTGTTCCAGCAAAAGATATACTGCGTCAAACATTACTACAAGACAGGCTCGTTCAAGGATGTGCAGGACACTTTCGTGCATCAGTTCGAATGTGAAAAAGCCCACTCCAAGAACAGAATTCAGGACTGGGTAGACCACTTTGAGAACTATGGGACAGTGGAGAATCTCAATGCAGCCAGTGACAAACGTCAAAGACGGAACTGGAGTAGGAGACATAGAAGACTGAACAGAGGTAAGGGGCAAGGAAGAAGGAACCGGGTGAACCTCCGGCCTCACAATGACATCGGTGATGCCGACGGAGGAGGAGAAGGCATCAAAGCGGAGGGCGCCCCAAACCAGCCTCATCAGAGGTAGCGCACCTAGACTCTGAACGGGGTGAGGAGGAACCCTTCCGTTTGCGCTGAGGCAAAGAAACGGAAGGAACAACGGTGGCAGAACACATGGAGGAACTGCCGGATATCCTCCAGCATCTCAGCTCGGTCGGTCTCACGGTCCGCGACAGAGGAAAGAACATGAGAAGAGATCAATGGCAAAGGAGAGGGCGCAACGGAGGAACCGCGAGGCGGGACCAAAGGAAAGGGAGAAGGAGCAACAGAGGGACCGCGAGAAGACAAAGGAGTGGGACGACCGGGAGGAGGACGTCAGAGAAGAGACGGCCAGAGGAGGCGAGCTGCTCCCGCACCCTACAGGGGGCCTCACGGAAGTCCCGTCTGAGGGAGTCCCGAAGAGCCAGGACAAGAACGCGAAGCCGCGCTATGGGAACCGCCACAATTGGCGCAACATTCATGATTCCCACAAGAGGAGCCGTGATACGCCAACGCACAGGCCACACAGCGACGAGCCTGCCTACCTTTGCTGCTCAGATAGATGGCCAAACTGGTGGCAATTAAAACAACGTCTGGGGAGCTCGAAAAAAGGGAGACAGGGACATGAAGATAACCAGCACCAACAAACTGGGGCAGATCTTGACGCTCAAAGGTGACGATGAGCGTACTCGTAGGAACCTTAGCGGGACCACCAGACTTAGAAACCCTATAAACATCCGTAACCTTCTGGGACGAAAGTTTATCCTTTAGTCTCGAGACATCCCATATAAAGTAGAGTATAAAAGGGGGTACGAACTCGCGCAGGGCAGTCACCTTCTACCGTCAAGACACCTACTCAGAGCGCCGGCCCAATCAGGAGGGTAAGCCCGTCGAGCCTTGACCCAACCATCGTTTTAAAAATGGCCGGCAAGCCGCAGAAATTTACAGGTTGGGAAAGCAAAGACCCCCACTCTGGCTCAGGCACCCACCAACCAACACAGGCAGGACCCAGCCTTGGGGTCGCGCCCCCTGACGGGCAGCTCTGATACACCGAGATCGCCAAACAAACAAGGAGTAACAAGGAAAGAAAGTACCCTAGAAGACCTTACGGTCCATTCAATGAGGGTACCTTTGGACTAGCAGTCGAGCGGGCACATCTCTGCTCAAATGCTTTACGTCATAAAACGGCCATTTTTGAAGACCCTGCCTAGTCTTGACTTGAACTGGTCAACAGATTCACCGTTGACAACTTCCACTGGAAATGCGTTCCAACTACCGCAGATACTGTACTAAAAAATTTTCCACATAGATCGCGGTTGTAATGCTTCAGTTCAAGTTTAAAGCCGTGATTTCTTGTTCTGCTTTCAACAAGTGTGAAAATATTCCTGTAGTCAACATTGTCAAACCTTCGAAGTATTTTGAAAACTTCGATGAGCTGACCACGCAGTCTACGGGTTTCCAACGAGAACAGATCTAATTCCCTTAATCTATCTTCATAACTTTTATGTCTGATAGAGGGAATCAGTTTGGTTGCCCTGGCTTGCACGCGTTCCAATCTCGCGATGTCCTTTCGAAATGAAGGACTCCAAAATTGTACGGCATACTCCAGGTGCGGTCGGACAAGTGAGTTGTACAAACACAGTACAATCTCCTTGTTCCGATATCCAAACTGGCGCTTTATGTAGCCTAGCATCCTTTGGGCCTTTTTCTCCGCCTCAATGCACAGTTTCGAGAACTTGAGGTCACTAGTGATTGTTACACCCAAGTCCTTCTCAGTGTCGGTGGATTCAATAGCAGTGCCCTTAAGGATATAATGAGATTGGGGGTTTCGGTGGCCGATATGCATCACTTTGCATTTGCTCACGTTAAAAGGTATTTGCCACGTGTCCGACCACTAGCAAATCTTCCCAAGATCTTCTTACAGGCGGGCAGTATTTCCATCCTTTACAACGTTCAAACCAAGCTTGGTATCGTCGGCAAATTTGGAAATCTTGGCTACCATGTCACCGTCCATGTCGTTGACATAGATGATGAATAGTAGTGGTCCCAGAACAGAACCTTGAGGCACCCCGCTAGTAACGGGCACCCACTCAGAAGCCTGTCCATTCACCACCACCCATTGCCGTCTGCCACTTAGCCAGTTATCTATCCAGCCGGCTACTTTTCCGTCTATGCCCAGCGTTCGCACTTTCCGGAGAAGGCGGCGGTGTGGTACCTTATCAAAGGCTTTCTGAAAGTCTAAGTAGACCACATCCACCGCCTTGTCCAGATCGTGTTCACTGAAGAGGAAGTGGAAGAATTCCACAAGGTTCGTCAGGTATGATCGTTGCCTTCAAAAGCCGTGCTGGAAACTCCTCAGTAGTAGGTTTGACTCTAAATGCGACGCCATTTTGTCACCATGATGCTCTCCATGAGTTTACCGACTATCGAAGTCAGACTGATAGGTCGGTAGTTCGACGGTTGGCTACGGTCTCCTTTCTTGAAGATAGGAGTCACCGCTTCACGCCAGTTTCTAGGAACGCATTCGGTCCGGATTGACATGTTGAAGATTGCGCTCAGGTGTCGTGACACTTGATCGCGCACTTCTTTCAACACTTTAGGTAGAAACCCATCCGGGACAGGTGACTTATTCGTCATTAGGTCAGTGATCTTCTTTTCTATTTCTCCTTCGGTGAAGTTCATATCCTCCAGCTTTTCCCCCCGAGTAGGAGTCCCTTGGCTGGGGGATGGGACCACACTCTTCAGTAAACACTGAAGAGAAGTAGTCGTTGAGGAGGTTAGCATTTTCTGCAGCTGAGTGTTTTAATGTCCCCTCCTCATTCCTCAAAGGGCCAATCATTCGACGGATTGGTTTACTGCTGTTTACATATCCAAAGAACTCCTTGGGATTCTCTTTACAGAGTCTCGCCACTCGGAGTTCCTCAGACCGCTTAGCCGCCCTTATGCTGGACTTCACTCTCCTGGCTAGCCTCCGGTATTCGTCAAAGTCACCCGAGATCTTCGATTGCCGGTAAACAGTTCTCTTTTTCCTAAGCAGTTGGCCGATTTCTCGATTAAACCACTTTGGTTGAACAGAAGACCGACGGGGGCATTTCAGAGGGATGAAACGCGATTGAAGACTCATGAATGTGGTTTTGAAACTATTCCACGAGTCTTCAACAGCATCGCACACTTCTAGCCTCACGTCAGTCAGTCCAGCACGAAGGCTTGAAAAGTCTGCTCTTCTCAAGTCAAGTTTCATTGATTGACTGGTTGCAGGCTCTGCCTTCGGGACTTTGACTACAAATCTAATTAGTCGGTGGTCACTGCCACCGAGCTCTTCGCCAACAGAGGTCCTCAACGATGTCATCCTCAGAGGTGAAAACCAAGTCGAGGATATTGTCTCCTCTCGTTGGCTCTCTCACCCATTGAGTCAGGAACTCGTTCGCGAACTCAAGGAGTAGTGCGTTATCGCCACAGGGTTCTCTGGTTTCCCAGTCAACTTGTGTGTTGAAATCCCCCATGACGATACACACTCTGTCATTTACAAGTTCGCCCAACAGCTGGTACAGACTCCTGTCCTGTTTTAAGAGTTGGGCAGGGGGTCTGTAAAGCACCAGGGTCCTGTATCTGGCAGAACCTATCTCTAGGTCAAAACCTAGTAGTTCATGATCGGATACGATGTTGCAATGGGTCGAGTTTAGAGTATCCTTGACATACAATATCATACCGCCACCCTCTCTGTCTGGCCTATCTTTCAGGAAGAGCTGGTAACGGGAATCGTGAATTCACCTTCAAAATCTCGGCTTGAGGTTTTTATCCACGACTCCGTTATGGCCACCATCTCAGGTTCTTCTGTTGCTACGAGGCTATGAAGTTCTAGAAACTTGTTAGTGCTGATAGACCTCGCATTAAACAGAAGAACTTTGAGGGAGTCCCCGACTGTAGGACTCCCTACGCTCTTCCGTTTCCCGCTTTCTTTCTCTGTGGCGGGGTCACTCCCCTCTTTGTGACCTCAGAAAAGGTCGTTCTTGGAGTAACACGGGTGTACTGGCGTACGTCCTCCTTTACTCGGGGCCTGACACTTCTTTGGGTCCGCTCCACAACATCCTGGATCATGTTCGCGAGTACAGCTTTCCCTTTAAAGGAAAGATGCACTCCGTCCCTTTTGTACAGATTCGCTCAGATTCGAGGATTTTCACTTTTTCTTCCAGCCGTCGTGATTTTTCCTAAGAAGATTTGAACAGTTCCTTAAGCTCCTGAAGTACTTGCCGCTGGACGCAGTCCGTGCAGATACTTCCAGGATGGCATTTTGAGAAACGCCCCTCCGGAAAATCTACGCACCACTTGTCCTTTTGTCATGTCGAGCAGGTATATTTTAACGCACCAGGTCCTTTCTTTCCTGTCATGCTGAACACTTTATATCTCTGAATACTTTGTGACCACTCAATAAAAAAGAAGGGTGGTGGTGATTTTACCCCGCGTGAGTCGCTCCCGCCTATCCATAGGAGAGGTTTCGGATCTTTCAGAAGGCACGCTCCATGTGCTGCTGTTCGTCCGACCGAGTCGTCAAACCTCGGCGTGCCATGGCTCCCAACCAAGCAGCATTGACTGTCCCCGAAGGGGCCATCGATTTCTCACCAGGTGAACAACGAAGCACGCCCCGTACTAAACTCCTACTAGTTCCCTTCACGACGGCCAGGATCTCGGAGTAGCGTTCAATGGATATCCCGCCACACCAAGAGACTCGACCCAAGGCTTTTTATTGGCCTGGCAACCAACCTGGGAACAAAGAGCCGTCACCTCGGACCGATGCTACCAGAGGTACCTGTCAACGGTCACTGGGAATGGTCAATAATTACGCGACAGGGAAGGGGTTAACGAGGCACTACCCTTATCCCATTCATCGTGCCCCAACGCCTAGGACACCTTTAGTCCTAGTCTCTCGCAACCAGTGAGCGTCGATTGGCGTTGTTTATAAAGGTTCAAAAGCCTCTCTTCTGACGCATGAGGTAGCTACCAGGTCCTTATATGTTGATAGAGGGTAAAAAGGGTAAGGGTGAGACGATAGGAGTAGGGTTTTTTTGTTTTTTTTTGTTTTTTTCTTTTTGTATAAGTGGAAGAGATAGGATAAAAGTGAAAAAGGAGAAGGATAGAGTAGAAAAAGGAAGGAAGGACGCACTTAGTCCGGAACCTCGTTTCCGACCAAATCGACAAGGGAAGCCCTACCAGGGGTACCCGGAAGAGAGGTACTCCCGCCGACATAGCTCGAAAAGTCAAAGATACACAGAAGCTCTCTTCCCGCGACGAGGGGGCGTCACCTCTCCATCTACTTCCTCGAGAGAGAGAGAAGGAGAGATGGAAGGACGATGCAGGGTGAGAGAGAATTGGTACAGAAGACGAAGTAGGGGTTAGTGGAAGAAGAAAAAGAATGTCAAGCTGGGGCCGGACGGGGCGCTGAGTCCCGTGGGCACGGCGGCTAGGAGAGCAAATCGCCGTGCCCCTTTCAGGGTGGCTGAAAATGACTTATCTTTTCCAGCTTCTTAGGGCCTCTGAGTGCCATCGCTTGTCTGGTGTACCAGTTGTGGTATCATATCCTCGTCGTTGGGAAGGGCCAGTCCCAAGAGAAAGAAACTACGGCCATTTGCCAGAGTGCCATCAGCACATAGCCACATTTATTTTGATTGTTTAGGATTGTTATCATTTGTATTTTCAGTAATTGTATGATTTTGGTCCTAAGTATCATACCTTTGAGATATTAATTTCTTCTTTTGTTTTTATTGGTTTATTTTCCAATTATTGTAAAATTTTGGTAATTTGACATAACATTGAAATACATAAGCTTATCTTTTCCAGCTTCTTAGGGCCTCTGAGTGCCATCGCTTGTCTGGTGTACCAGTTGTGGTATCATATCCTCGTGGTTGGGAAGGGCCAGTCGCCAAGAGAAAGAAACTACGGCCATTTGCCAGAGTGCCATCAGCACATAGCCACATTTATTTTGATTGTTTAGGATTGTTATCATTTGTATTTTCAGTAATTGTATGATTTTGGTCCTAAGTATCATACCTTTGAGATATTAATTTCTTCTTTTGTTTTTATTGGTTTATTTTCCAATTATTGTAAAATTTTGGTAATTTGACATAACATTGAAATACATAAGCTTACTGTGCTTAAGTAAAGAGTGAAAATGATCTCTCACTTACCTTGGGACACACCTTGATGGGCCAACCAGAGGCCCACCACCACTTGAGATCATCTTTCCTACCCAGTGGTAAAACATTTGGTGGTGTGGTGTAACACTGATATTTGGGCATATAAGATTTAAAATGGGGACGGTGAGTTGAAAGGGTGGATGGTAGTGCAAGGATACTAAACCTGAGCTTCCACAACTGGAGGGAGAGAGGTCACCTCAAATCTTGGCCTCAACTAGGGATGAATGCATGAAAGCATGCAAAATCAGCTGCTGGCCAAGAAAAGAATTCAAAAGGGGCTTGCAAAGACTGGCAAAAAGAAAAGCATAAAATGGAAATGTCTAGAAGGAAAATGCCCAGGTAGTCTCAATCTCATTTGAGACTGCCATGGACATTAGGGCTGAATTGCCATCCCACTTCTCCAGGTACCAGGCATAAAAATCTAGATGGGGCACCCCCCTGCAGAGTCCACTTGAAGAAAGTGCCCCACAACAAAAAATAAGAGCCCAGGAGAAATGCAAGGGCCAAGAAATGGAAGAAAGAATGATGTAACATGATAGAATAAGTAAAAGACGCTTTGGAACTCTCCATCAGCAAAGATGAAGCTGCCACAAATAAATTGATTATGGAATCATTACCCTAATTGCAAATGTAGAGCAAACAAACACAAACAGTTGACATTCAACCATAAAGCTAAAATGAAAGGGGCTGATAAAGGAAGCTATGCCAGTATAAGGAATCTATATGAAAACACACTAGAACATAAACCTTAAACCCAGGTTTGGGTAATGTGCTTCCAAAAAAGCTAAAATAACCAACTAAGAATCCTAAACTTCCCTCTCAGGTAATCCCCCATCTTACTTTGCGAGGTTATTCAGTCCTTCTTTATCCAGTTTCTTCTTCCAAATGAATCGGTCCAGAAGATTGCTGTCACCATACGGGTTATCAGCATTTGTGAAGTGGAGGTATTCGCTGTCCCAACCCATCTTCTCTTTCCGTCTTCTCTCCTTTGCTTGCTGAGAAAAATATAGGGAATTTAGAAATGAAACATGGAAAAGGGGGCTACAAATCATAAAAGGAAGTACAGAATCAACTTACAATTTGTATGGTAGCCATCAAACAGAATAGGTTTAACCAGAAACGGGGGGGGGGCAGTAGACCCTTTATCAAAAACCCCAAAAGCAGTACAGACCACATGAGGGCGAACGCTCCAAAACGGAGATGGCAGGAATGGGAGGGCCAACACCCCGGAAACAACCAGGGAGGCAAGATGGGCCCCAACCCGGAGGCCCAGATACCGGAGTAGAGATAGCCGCCGATCAAACGATGCTGAAGTGAAGGGGGCTAAAAGGTACTCATGCTGAACACAAAACAGGGATCGTAGGCACACCTGCAGCCAGTGATATCACAAGGAAAACACGCCACCCTCCACAAAAAGGTTAGGGATAGGCGAGGTGCGAAAGGCTCCACTACTAAGACGGGCCACAAGAGAACGAACAGTCAAGTAACCTCAGGCTGAAGGAGACGCTGAAGAGTACACCTGGCAACCGTAGTCCAGCCGGGATTTGAACCAGCACCGAATAAAGCGAGTAGGGGGCCTATGACTACCCCAAGTGGTGTGGGATAAAACCTGAAGCAAATCATTAGCCTTTGAAAAGGACGCGCTCAAGGGTCGCAAATAAGGTACCCAAGTGAGCTTGCTATCAAGCATTAAACCCAAGAACTTAAAAACGGGGACATACTCAATCGCCGTGCTGTCCAAGAAGAGGGAAGGGGGAGTAAGGACACCACGACCCTGATAAAAATGCATGGCCTTCGTTTTGGTGACCAAAAAGCGGAAACCCTCGGACACAGCACAACCTGACACGGAATCAATTGCCAGCTGTAATCGACGGGGAGCAGAAGGCAAGCGGGGAGATGAAAAAAAACAACGCCAAGTCATCCACATAGAGAGAAGCCGAAACCCCCCCCTCCGGAAGAGTGGACACCAGACTATTAATGGAAACAGCGAAACATGTCACACTTAAAACACACGCTGGGGAACACCCTCCTCTTGAACCCGCAAGCCCGAGAAAGCATCCCAAATACGGACCTTAAAATTGTGACGATAAAAATTCTTGAATAAAAACCAGTAAAAAGCCCCCATACCCCAATCATATAACTGATGTAAAACACCATATCTCCAGGTGGTATCATAGGCCTTCTGAATGTCAAAGAACACCGCTAATACCTGATGCCTGGAGGAAAAAGCCCGTAAAACGGAGTCTTCCAAACGGATGAGGTAGTCAAGAGTACTACGGCTGCTGCGAAAACCGCACTGAAATAGAGAGATGAGCGAGTTGTACTCCAAAAACTAAGTGAGGCGAACTTAAATGACCCTCTTGAACAACTTACTGAGGCAGCTCGTAAGAGCAATAGGGCGATAGTGACTCGGGTCCAAACTGTCACTACCGGGCTTGAGAAAGGGTAGAATAACCCCCACATGCCTGGAGGACGGATAGATCCCTTTGAACTAAAAATAACTCGGGAGTGGGGATGAAGACGAAGGAATAAGTCGTAGCGGATGCAATCATCACTGAGAGAGGTGGAGCTACAGTGAGACAAAGCATCTCGCAGCTCATGGACGGAAAACAGAGCATTATAAGAGTAGGTGGCACACGTGGTAAAATCTAAAAGGCAAGACTCTATAGCGGCCTTATTATCAAGAAACCGTCGAGGATAGCTACCAGCGCTGCTCACAGAAGCAAAATGGTCAGCCAAAGCTTGGCTGACCATCCAACACAAGCGAGTCTCCGATATCCAGAGTGGGGATGGCATGACCAGCGTAGCAATCACGGATCTTATTGACCGGCTTCCAAACACGAGTCAACGACGTGGACGAAGAGATGGAAGATACATACCGGCGCCAAGACTCACGGTGGGCACGACGGAGGGTCCTCTGGCGGATGGCACGAGCCCGGTTCCGATCGATCCTATTCGAGAAGGTCGGGTTTCGCCTATAACGGGAATGGGCCAACTGATAGGCCGAAATAGCTGACCCACAATCTCTCGACCACCAGGGGACGGTGGAGCGCCCTGCATCAGGGCACCTCGGCGGAACAAAGCTCTCAGCAGCCTCGAAAATATGAGTAGTAAAATCTGAGACCGCTGAATCAACGGTATCGAAGGAACCCCGGGCAGCATCAAAGAAGCCTCCGGGAACCCAACCCAATTTGCTCGCTGCAGATCCCAAAGATGAGGGAGAGAAAGGCATGGGCCAGGGTTGCCGACAAGATGATCGGGAAGTGATCACTCTCGGAAAGGTCGTCCCGAATCGACCACCGGAATATAAGGACAAGTCTACAGCACCAAAGTAATAAAAACGGAGTAGGTAACTCACTTGTGAGCTCTAAAAGGTTAGACTGACTCAAATTAAAACCTGGGGGGATGTACACAGAACAAACAGTTAAAAGCTTGGAAATAAAAAGCCTTGCAGCAACAGCCTACAAGGTAGTACGGAGGGTAAGTGGCGCATAAAATAGCGAAGAGGAAATTAAAAGAGAAGCACCACCATGTGACACGCCCCCGGCAGGGTGGATGGAATTAAACACCCAGATGTGTGAAAGCACTGGGAAGGGGCGAGTGCCAAGCTCATTTTTTGCAAACAGACCACCAAGGGCCGAACGCTAGAAAGCAAGAGCTGGAGTTCCTCCCACTTGGGGAGAACCCCTTGACAATTCCACTGTAGGATGACAAACATTACTGTCGTCTCGACACCAACGTCGGGATTCTAGTGACGGAAACTGTCGAAGGTTCCCGACGACTAGAAGACCCAGAGGGGACAAGGGACAAATCACGATGAGCCGGGGACGCACCCGGCTTGACTTGGCAGTGTGAACGGCGGGAGGCGACAGCTGAGGTCCACACCGAACCCCCAACGAGGACGGCTCATGGCCCGGAGGGAAAGGAAGATCGAGCAGAGAACCAAGATGCGAAGAAGATGGAACAGAAGGCAGAACATGGACAGAGGGTGAGAAGGAAACAGGGTCAGAGGGTAAGGAGGAAATTGGGTCAGAGGGTAAAGAGGGAATTGGGTCAAAAGGTAAGGAGGGAATTGGGTCAGATGGAGATGAAGGAACAGGGGTAGGAGGCAGTGGAGGCGGAACTGGGGTAGGAGACATCGAAGACTGAACAGAGGTAAGGGGCATGGAAGAAGTAACTGGGATAGGAGGTAAGGAAGACAGAACTGGTTGAACAAAGATTAGGTAGGGGTTAGCGGAAGAAGAAAAAGAATGCCAAGCCGGGGCCAGACAGGGCGCTGAGTCCTGTCAGCCCGGCGGCCAGGAGATTTAATCGCCATGCTCCTTACAGGGTGAATAGCATAAAGATTAGTCTGATATTAATCTGTATAAATGCATGTAGTTATTTGTTAAACTTTCTCTCTGTTTCATTCCAAGAATTGTATAGACTTAAATCTAAATGTTGCTTTGT
Organism: Ceratothoa steindachneri; assembly: GCA_963969495.1. Classification (NCBI taxonomy): domain Eukaryota; kingdom Metazoa; phylum Arthropoda; class Malacostraca; order Isopoda; family Cymothoidae; genus Ceratothoa; species Ceratothoa steindachneri. The sequence goes on from OZ018317.1 coordinate 209,454,705, forward strand.
CTTAATTTAAGCCTTAACCAACTTGCTTTAGTTTAAATAAGTACGATACAGCACTTGCCTTATTGTAATTATTGTTTCTTTCTCTCTTTCCAGTCAATTAAAGCAAAATATTGCATAGAGTTTTCTTAACCTCCTAGCAATCATAACAATATACTATGTAATCTGTTTTGTAATTCCCTTACTAAATTTTTTTAGAAAGGTTTTACTCATTATTCCTATGCCTGAAGATTCTCCTAATTTTCTTTGTACAAAGTAAAAAGTTAAAATCATTTTCTCTCTTAATTACAATCTTACAAGGAGAGTATTGCCACTAACTTTCATGCATATAAACCTTGTATCCTGAGTCTACCCAAATTAACCTAAATTACCAAAGCTCCCCTCGCATTAGAACTGGGGAACATTCTAAAGAAAGACTTACAGAAACTTTTACAAATTCCTAAATAATAAAAGTTAAATTCTCTTATAAAGTGTTGCATAAAATCCAAATGGTATAGTCAGGGATGGGTTGCCCACCAGATGCAACCAAAGCCCAGACAACATCGAAAAGCTACTCATAAACTGCCCAAACCTCATACCAACATGCACTACACACAACCTCTCATTTAGGGAGCATGAGGCCTTCCTAGGGGGTTGTCCACCTCACTGTGATGTAGGGGGGCTGGTAACTAAGCATGAAAGCAAAGTTAAAATTTCTCAAAAATTGTAATCTCTACATCACTAGTAAAGAGTTTGCTGCAGGATATTAGACATAAAACAATGTTCATATTTTGAACATCTTTTAAATGACGAGAATGAAAATGAAATTGAGGAGGAGCTGGCAGTGGAGGGACTGATACAAGAAATCACAATGAATGAAGTTATTGAGGCGTTGAGAGGTATGAAAAGTGGCAAGGCAACGGGACCATGAGGAGTGAGCAGTGATCTGCTGAAGTTCCATGACATTGTGCAGAAGGAATGGTAGGGTAGCTATACTATGCCACTATATAAAGGTAAAGGAGATGCCCTACAATGCGGCAAATATTGGGGATTGCGTTTGTTAGAATCCTGAATGAAGATCTGGGAAAGACTTCTATATCGAAGGCTAAAGGAGTTAACAAAGATCGCTGGCAGCCAGTTTGGTTTCATGGAGGGAAGGTCAACAAATGATACCATCCTTATTATGAGGCAACTGCAAGAAAGGTACGGTTAAAAGAAGAAACAGCTCTACTACTTCATTGATCTTGAAAAGCATTTGACAAGGTACCGAGATGAGCAATATGCTGGGCACTAAGAAGACATTTAGTGCCAGAGAGGCTGGTTCGGCTGATAGTGGCATTATATACTGGAACTACATCTAAAGTAAGAGTAGCTGGAGTAACATCACAAAGCTTTGGAATTGATGTCGGTGTGCATCAGGGCTCATCTTTGAGCCCCCTGCTTTTTGTTGTTGTCATAGAAGAAATGACCAAAACATACAGAAGAGGTGACGCCTGGGATCTGTTATATGCTGATGATCTTGTCTTAACAGGGGAGATGAAGGAGGAAGTAGCGGACATGTTTAGGGAGTGGAAAAGAAACATGGAGGAGAAAGGAATGAAAGTCAGTATGGAAAAGATGAAGATGATGGCGACGGGGAAGAAGGCAGAGAGATATCAAGTAGGAAGATATCTTTGCGGTGTATGCGGCCGAAGAGTAGGTATAAATTCCATCCTGTGTGTGTTCTGCCAGAAATGGTGCCACAAGAGATGTTTGAATCTTCAATGCTTAGTCAGGGTAAGGAACTTTAGGTGCTTGACTTGTGCGGGAGAAGTGGCACCACGTATGGCAGAGACTATTGAGATCGAAGAAAGTGTGGTACACAAGGTCAGTCAATTTTGCTATCTCGGAGAGGTACTTGACAGTGAGGGAACTTCAGAGAGGGCCATAGGGCTAGAGTCTCAGCGGCTTGGAGTAGATGGTGAGAGATATCAGGACTATTGGTAAATAAGAGCATACCATTAATACGAAGAAGTCCTGTCTATGAAGCACGCATAAGATTAGTGCTGCTGCATGATGGAGAGACGTGGGCTCTGACAGAGAATGCAAAGAACATCCTAAGAAGCTGTGATAGAAAGATGTTGTGGTATGTGGCTGGAGTAACACAGAGAGATGGTTTGAGTAGTTCAGAGGTGTGGCCTGAGGAAGTTGGAGGCAGTGCTGCAGGGGAGAAGAAAATTTGGAGAAAGAACATGGAAGAAGATTTGACAAAACATAATCTGAGAAGAGAGATGGCTCTGGATAGAAGGTAATGGCGGTCCACCATTGCACGTCTTACCTCATAGAAGCGAGACTGAAAAGACGCTAAAAAGGATAACTAACTAAAACAATTATCAATCTCTGAATCACTAATAAAGAGTTTGCTGCAGGATATTAGACATAAAACGATTGCCAATCTCTGCATCACAGGTAAAGAGTTTGCTGCAAGATATTGGACATGAAACAATTACCAATCTCTGCACCACTAGTAAAGAGTTTGCTGCAGGATATTAACAGATAAAACAATTACCAATTTCTGCATCAATAGTTAACCTTGTGCTTCCTCACCATAAAAATAAAAAAAAATTACTCAATTCATCTATTGAAAACCTGAAAGCTTACCTTCTTATTCAGTCTCCTTAATCGCTTTTCTTCAGGTGTTTCGAGAGCTTTAATCAGAGCTTTCTTCTTCTTCTGGTCTTCCTTCATTTTCTTTCTTTGTTCTTCTAACTTAGTTAATAATCTGATTTCATCATCAGACGAAGACGATGAGGAAGATCTAGAACCTTTAGCTTTTGAAGATTTCTTTTTCTTCTTATGGGAAGAATGATGAGTTTTGGTGCGGCTTTCACATCTTCCCTCCTCTCCATCTGAAAGACTTGGGTTCTTTTCTTTTCTTCCTTTGGAACTTGATTTTGTTATGGAATGTTTTGATTTTTTTTCCTTTTTATCTTTATGTTGTCGGGATTCCGATGATGATCTTTCTCTTCTGGAGCGCTCAGCCGATGGTAAGTCATCTCCTCTGTCTTTTTTATACTTATCCCTTGACCCCATAATTTTCAAATATATTTAAAGACCACTGCAAAAGTAAAAATCACCATTATTACCTTAGTACACAATAACTGTGTGAGTGTGAGACATATATTAATGCCTCAAGATAAATATATATATATATATATATATATATATGCTGAAATTGAGAAATCCCCCTCATTTAACTTGCATCTGACTGGAGGGAATATGGTGAATGTGTGAATGGGGAGGCATTCTCCCCATTAATTTTTAATGGAATTTTTACCACTTTGCCTTTGAATGATATTTTACAGCTTGGCTGAATGGAAACACTGCTTCTGATTACAACAAAGTTAAGCCACATTGGGTGTGATGAGTCACTATCATGAGTCTGATTGTGATCCACTTCATGATGGCTGCCATATACTGTAGATAAATGGTAAACTGTAGTTGCCTACTGAGAAATAAAAGGTATCTTAAATGAGTCCATGTCAGCCTTACTAAACCACCAGATTGGTGGTAAACACTACCAAGAGTGGAACTTTGTGGAAAAAATCTATTAACCCACCATATTTGTGGTAACCCTATACCAGGAGTGTATATTGGTTGTATAAACTCAGATGAGAGCAGTTCAGTGAATGAGGGGTCTCATAGGCAAATGACCTGGATGACCCCCCCCCCCCTAACTAAGGGGTTTTTCTGAGACATTGAGCACTCTGTGTATCTCAGATATGTTGTAAATGTGTGTGTGGAGCTGTGTTTAGTTTTGGGTGGTAATTGAATCAATCAGAGCCTTACAAGGGCAATGTTTACATGATATGGGAGAGATGTTTGGTGGAATGATGTTTAGGAGATGGCTTGGACCCAGAGATTGGAGGACATGCGGCGATGTTGCAGTAGTTTGAGTGTTTAGGTAGGAGTTCGCCTCTCCTCCACAATGTAGATGCCTAATCCTTTTTTTTTTTTCAGGGTGCCTGGGATGACCAAGGGGATGGGGAGACAGTGATCCGGATAGGGGTCACGATGTATTTCCATCGTGCCCCACATTCATTTCCTGTGTCCCCACAAGAATTTTGCAGAGTATTTTTTGAAAGAGAGTAGAATTGAAAAAGCACTAGTATACAAAGAAAAGGAGCTGGATAAGTAACCAGGTAAGGATTTTGTCCTCCTGTTAGGGTGAGTGTGTGTAAGTGATTGGTGTAGATGGCTGAGAGTAGTTTGATTGCAAGCGATTGAAAATGTTTTCTCCATTCTAGCTCCCTAGGCCCTGTGAGTGCAGACACAAGACATTCCCGATCATGCCCTCCCAGTTTGGAATGCACTTTGAGATCTTGTCCTCCCAGTTTGGAACTGCCCACATTGTCCTCCCAGGTCAGAGCTAATTGGCAATGATGGCAATTTCTTATGAGAGTGGGGCCCCCTCTAATGGATGATAAAGCTCACAGTTAGAATGACTAAACTTTTCCCATTAATAAATTGTGTATGTGGTGATGAGCACAATAGTGATCTACTATATTGAGTGTGGCCAGACAGAAAATTTGTAAATAGATTAGGAGTGTAGGATAAGATTTGATATTTTTTGTATTTCATTCAGGTTCACAATACTTTTTCCATATATATATATACATACAAATTTTGTTAAAGACCATTGTGTATTTTGCCTTACTTAATTTCCTTTAGAACTTTCTCTTCTTCTAACTATCTTTTTTATTCCATCTTGTGGATGGTGGATTACTTGTCCAGTATTCATCTCTTTTTTAAATGAATGTGTTTGGTAAAAACCAAACTAAATTGCTAAGCTTTCAATCTTATTCGATCATCTTCGGAGCATTTTGAAATGTTCTTGCCTCCTTTACCGATGTAATGAGTAGAGTGAGGATCTGGCAGAAAGTGAAAGAAAACAATTTTTAAGGGGTATTTATTCTGCCTTGGTTAAAAATAACGTTAAAGGAAATGAGCCACGCCTATGAGTGGAATTTTTAAAATAGTTTTAATGTGCAATTCCAGCTTGTCACTTGACTTTTTTGATGGCCGGCTTATCTTCATTTATTAAAGAGCTTCTAAGGTGTTAAGCCTCGCTTTATTAACCTCTTTTCTTTTAATAATGGTGTTTTCAACAAGCATATCTCTCGTTAAGTTAATATTATGGATACTCTCTTTAATAATGGTGTTTTCAACAAGCATATCTCTCGTTAAGTTAATATTATGGATACTCTCCATATGGTTTTTAGGCCCTCCACTTTGTAGATGCATAGATAAATGTCTCGAAAGTGTAATAGTTGTCATGCCAATGTATTTTGAGTTTTTATAAAGCTTATAGTCTTTATCGGGGCAGATGAACTCGTAAACTATGTTGGTTGACTTGAGATTCAAGGAGTTTTGGCAGATTGTTATTTTTCAACAGAAGATTGCTGGCTTTTGTTGTTTTACAATAGATGATGAGTTGGATTTTATCTGTTTGATTTTTAACCTTGATGTTACAGTTAATAATCTTGATGTTTTTTAACATCAAGGTTAAAAATCGTTGTCTAAATTTACTGAAAAGGCTTAAAAAAACTAAAAACAGCTAAAATCTAACCAAAAAATGGCTAAAATATCTTAAGGTGCTCTCTTTAAAAATTATCAAAGAACTTTGTGGGATCTTTATTATATTTTGAGCTAAATTGATTTCTGGTACCCTTTTGCTTTTTTTAAATAATTTTTTGAATTTATCCTATTGACCCTATAATGATTCAGATTTTCAGCAATACCTTCCACCTGTAATCTTTGATAAGTATTAGGGTGAGTAAAAAAATCAAAAGTATTCAGACTATAACACGGAACCTGGCAGTTCATGCGTATTGACAAGGAAACACTACATGCAAAACATAAGTCTTGTAACATGACATCATGTTGTGCAGACACTTTGAAGTTTGTCCCTATTGCACCACCCCATGCAACAAAGGTACAGCTTTGCAGTGCAAGAAGTGGTTTTAGGATTGTTTTATGTTATGGAGAGATCTCCGTCTTATTTTTCTGTTTATTGATTTTTCTTTTTTACAGATGTCTTCCACGAAGTCCACTGACAAGTTATGGCTCCTAGGAGCCCCAGCAACTCAACAGCTGGCATCGAGTGTTCTGCCAAACCGTGAGGAAGTCCTGTGTATTTTGCAGTACCACACAAAGCTAAACCCGCGTGATTTGACCTTCTCAGTTCGCCAGATGTCACTCAAAGTTCAACATCAGTACTCCAAGGCAAATATTCAGACCATTGATCTGTGCGAAAACCTCAAGAAAGTACGGCATATGCACAAAGAGTACAACAGATTGAAGAAATCAAAATCATGGACAGCAGGGCAAGCTGAGGAAAACTGAGACAATTTCATTGCTTCCCTGAAAAATTTATTCGATGCAGCACATCGCGATGACTTGTACTTGATCAAGATTAAGGAGGACTACAAGTTCCTTTAAGCTCAGAGGAAGCTGGCCAGGCAGTGGAAGATGGGCAGTGTGGATCCGGCCTGGGTGGAAAAAGAGAAATGGACACAGCAGTGGGAAGGGGAGGGCATGATGAAAGAAGTTGAGCTGCAAAGGAAAGTCAAGCGTTCACAGAAAGGAAGGCCACTGTTGAACTAGAGTCTTCGACCTTGCCTGCTTCATCTGAAGAGCACTTGGCATGATAGTAACTCCTCCACCAAAATGATCCCGCTGTGTACCATCACAGACCAACATAAGTGACTGTCAAGCTGCACATGTGGTGCTTCCCTTCGCAAAGGAGCTGGGAGCGAACGGTGAAGAATTGTCATTGAGCATGAGCATGATTAATCGGCAGAGAAGACATAGCCAGGAAAAGGATGCAGAGCTGAAAGAAAACTTTGCTCCTAATGTAACGCTCACACTCCACTGGGATGGAAAACTTATGTCCTCCCTCAAAAGCAAAGGCATTGTGGACTGACTGTCAATCCTCGTTTCGGAAGAAGGCATGAAGAAGATCCTTGCAGTGCCTATGACATGTGCTGGGTATTGTTACAAATTGTCAATGAAAACAACCAGCAAGATCAACTGGTTGGTTTGGAGAAAACTGATAATGATGGGAAGCTGCTGGCAGTGGTCAGTCTTCTTCTGATTGCTCTCCAAAGTGTTCACCTTAGTTCTCTAGGAATGGTGGAAATTTATCAACCTGGTGAATCTTAGTTTAAGGTAAATATTTCTTATTATTACTTAACCTTTTTATATATCGTTTATAACATTTATATAGATTATTAATAATTTAATGCAATTGTCTTAGACTTATTGTTTATTTGTTACAGCATGCGCTGATCCCTGTGTCACATTTTAAGTTGATTAAAATCAGAAATTTTAGCTGGAATCTTACTTATCATCTGGTCCACTATATGACAAACACCACCCATTGGTATATTGGAGTGGGGTATTTCCGATCTAATTGAATGCTGTACTTTGACACAATAGTAAGGAATACGAGACACAATCCTATGGATGGATTTTGTGGGTGGGTTTTAACAGATGTTGGATCATGCATCTACAATATATAATTTAAACACCCGGATGCCTGACACCCGGAGCAGGGTGCGTAAAATCTGTTTATTCATTTCTTACTCATGGGCTGACCATTGGTTCAGCACCCACTTGTTCCGCGCTGAAGATTTTTATGAACTATCTGCAGCTCTGAATGAATACCCTAACAGGTATCAAATGCTTGAAAACGCACTGGAAAACAGATGAATCTCATAACATAACATAACATAATTTCACGGATGACAAAAGCCACAAGGGCCTATCAAAGGTCATCCGCATCCGTCAAAAACCCACCCACAAAAAGCACCATCACCAGGGGAAGACAAAATCAAAGTCCCCCACAATATAATATAACAGATGACAAAAGCAACAAGGTCATCCGAGTCAAACGGCCTCTTTTTTTAAGGCACCCAAACTCCCAGCAAAACTACATCCAGAGGATTGCGTCCAGAAACAAGGGTATCACCAATCAAGGCTTGTCAATATTGCCTGAAGCAACCAGTGCTGTGAGCGTGCGGTCAAAGTTATGCAAGACTTGCACTGGTCCTGCCGCAACAAGGGCAACTCATCACTGAGATTTATCCTGTCCAATGACATTATTGTAACTAATTTACTCCCTTGTGTGTTTGATGACTCTATATTATGTCATATATATGTGACTCATAAGCTTGTGTTCAATCTTGTATATACTGCCAGTGACTTCAAAAGCTGGACAAAAAAAGCTGACAAATAAAATTTTTAAAATCATTTTGTGCATGTTTTTTTTTTATTATCAAATCACCTTGAAAGTAAGATTTTATATAATCTTTGGTAAATATGTAGATTATCGGCGCGAACGATAGGACGTACTATTTTGTCTGTGTTCCAAAATGTTTCACGTTTTTGGAGTACATTTAAGTTGATGGCTCGTGTGGGGGTAAACACAATGGGGAGACTACACTACGATGATCCTGAGTTTCATTAAATTGGGGGGGGGGGTCTGGGGGGCACAGCCCCCCAGTATATAATCCTAATTGTTTATAGAATAACAATTCGAAAAGGACTCAAACGCGCATGAATATTCCGACACGAGTGAACGATAATATTTACACCCCAATTTTTTTTCCAGCCGGGCCGCTAATCTACATATTTACCTATCTTTAATTAAAGCTCATCAAATTAGGACACAGGGATATGAGGTTGTAAAAAGGGTAATACTTCAGATTCGTGGCGCACGGTAGATGGCGCTGTTAGTCGGCTACAATTTTAGGCTACAGCATATCTCTTATGACGTCAGACGGTAGCCTCAGATATGACCAATCACGGCGTTATATTGTTTTGTTGTTTTGGGGATTTGTAACTTTTAGTTTGTATTATTTACTAAATATCTGTGCCTCTGCTTGTTTATAGTTTTTTCTAAGTTAGGTAAGGTTTCTTGATGTCTTTTATTGTTGTTTTTTGTGTTTTCGTATATTTTGTATTGTTACGAACGATAACAGCTTCTTACTGGCAACGTCAGAGCTTATAACTATGACCCGTTTTGCAAAAAAAAATTTGTAGTTATGTCGTCTGCGTGCTCTACTTGTGCTTCGTCATTATTCGAATTTGGCTTTATTTTGCATAACCGCGAAAAACTTTTAGATTATCTAGAGGCTCATAAATTAATTAAGAAAACTATAAAATGCCCCAAATCCAGTGCGAATTTACATTTTTCGGAAAATTTACTGTTTCGTTGTGATAAGTTCTATTTAAACGAAAACGGTAAACATTTTGCTGGCTATCTCGTAACCGCTCTTTTCGTGAAGAAATTTTCCAGTATCGAAGAGCGATTCCACGAATTTCTGCTAGCCATAGCAGAATTATACCCGCCCGCTTAAAGTTAGTATTGTTTGTCTTTAGGTTACGTTTTTTCTGCCAGTAAAAAGCTGCTCGTGGGGGAGTAAGCACTGCAGGGAGACCACCCTACGATGACCCTGAGTTTCAATCAATTGGGGGGGGTCTGGGGGGCGCAGCCCCCCAGTATATACTCATATACCAAAAAATATTACGCCGATATTGTTCACATCTGACGCTACCGTCTGACGTCATAAGAGATATGCTGTAGCCCAAAATTGTAGCCGACTAACAGCGCCATCTACCGTGCGCCACGAATCTGAAGTGTTACCGTAAAAAGGTCATCACCCTAGTGCTTACTCAAGGATTAATTAAAGGAGTATAATTCTTTACGTTGTATATCTGTGTGCCGAGCTTGTTTGGTGGGTTTGAGTTAAAGCGTGTATTATGCTGGCACTGTTTACTTCTTATTCTTATTTCTCCATTGATTATTTTAGTTTCCCTGGTTTAACTGTATGGTTTTATGTCCCTAGTTCTGATATCGTTTATTGGTTCTAGTGCATATTTCTTTGGTGTATATAGTTAGTGAAAATAATGTTATTCATGATGTGGTGTTGTTTTTTTTGAAGGATTAATTAAAGGAGTGTAATTCCTTACAAAGTCGTATAAGAACATAAGAAAAGGAGACTGCAAAAGACCATTCATGGCCTACACTTGGCAGCTCCTGTTCCAGTCAACACACAGATCTAATCTACAATATACATAAAATGCATCCAGAGGATTATGTCCATTCATGCAACCGCAAAATATAATCTCCATATACCTAACTGCCATGCAGGAGCTCTGATATGTTGTATTATTGCCACGCATTTATCTTCAAATTATTTAACGAGTATTATGTTGCAATTATTTAAAATCTTAGTTCTTTAGTATCTCAGTCGCCATTTCGTTTTATAAAACATTCAATCAATTTTACTGCTTCATATATCTCATTTCGTTACATTTTAGATACTTATTCCCCATATTTGTTAGATGAAATATAATTGTATCTTATTCATGTAGAATAATTTTTGGTAATTTGGTAAATTGAGGGCCAGAGAGTGCCAGGGTGAGCACTATGGGCCCTGGAGATGGTCAAAGCCTGGAAGTTTCTGTGCGCTAGGGCTTAGGAAAGGAGTAGAGTTCTTAATTGCTGGCCAACTCAGCAGTCTGCAAAGAAATGGGCCTTGTTGGCACAGGCTGGAGGGGGTGGATTATATTCTGTGCAACTGTCCTATTTTGGTCAGAAAGTACTGGAATCTGTTTGAAATGGCTTGGCGGATAGGGATAGGGTGACCAATTCCATTGAGGATGACTGGGATTGTTAGCTGCATTACTCCAATTTCTCTAAGTTTTTCATGGAGTAGAACCCGGTGGGAGTGGTGATGCGGGCATTCTAGTAGGAAGTGCTGTATGGTTTCAGGATGGTTGGGGCACCAGGGGCAGTCTGGGGAAGGAGAGAGACCCAGGCGGAAAAGATGCGCAGAGAGCCCGGAATGTCCGATTCTCAGTCGGACAAGGGCTGAGTCAAGGCGACGATTTGTTGATCTAGACCAGGGCATTGGACCGAATTCCTCATATAAGATGGATCTGGATGATCCCTGGAACTGTTGCCGGAGTTCATCTTCCCATGCGGCTCTGGTCTGCGCCTTCCAAAGGGAGGATCGTGTGGCTGGGGAAATGGGAAGTGTTCATTCATGTAGAATATTTCCACTTATTTACATTACTTGTCTAATTTTCGTTTGCACTACGGGTTCCAGCGTTTGTAATAGTCAATAAAATATTTGTTTTTGTTTACCGTCAATTCATATTCATTCTCTTAGTTTTTCTTTCTTATTTTTAACGGGTATAGCTTCAAGCCATAAAAATACTCGTCTATAATTTAAATTTACACGTTTCGTAGATGACTTATTTAATATTTTAAATTTGGTCCTACAGGAAAATGAAAGGCGGATTCCAAGTACTTTCGAACTTGTTCAGTTCATTATCAAATAATAACCTTGATAATAAACTGAACAAGTTTGAAAGTACTTAGAATCTGCCTTTCATTTTCCTGTGTGATTTTTTGCATTTATTGCTCTACTCACGCGCTTCTTTGTGAAGCTGATGTTGTATGCATGTACTAATGAAGTCCACAGCTGTGGCAGCGTTATTAATTTTGACTTGTATTTTCTTACTATTTCTTACAAGTTTTTAACAGGGTCTTCGAGACGAGAAAAAATATCCGCGAATGACATTCTTTATTCATAGACGTCTTTCAACCGTGTTAGGTCATCTTCAGGGAATAACAGAAATGGAATTATTCACAAATTGCTACACTATATATAGTCTTGAATTTCACCCACGAAACGGAAGATGAAGAATCCCTTCCCTTCTTTGATATCCTCATAACTGAACTCAATTCTCTTCTTCCTTCTGTTAAATTTACCCTTGAACTCGATGGTGTCCCCCCCGTTCTTAGATCTACTTATTCATAGGACTCCATCTAAATTTAAATTTTCCGTCTATCGTAAGCCTACGAACACCTGTTCTTATATTCATTTTTACTCAGGTCATAATGATAAAGTCAAACGGTCTGTATTTATTTCAATGTTTCTCTGGGGGTTTCGGGTCACTAGCCCGGAATTCTTGGATCGTGAGATTTCTAAGATTTTCGAAATTGGTACCAATCTTTGTTACCCTCATTAATTTCTTGCAGGATGCCTAAATTTTCCAAAAAAAATCCTTTTATAGAACGGAAATCCCTCCCGTATACAATTTTAAGAACTCCCTTGTTTTACCGTTTTCTGAGTCCTTTTCCTCGCTTTCCCGCCTTTTGAATAAGTTAAATATTTCTCTTATATTCAAATATCAGTCTACCATGTATAAAATGTTGATTCATAATGATAATAGTATAGGGGAGGCTAATCTGTTGATTATTCAGTTTGCCATAAGCAATACTTTGGGCAAACTGATAAATCATTAAGTGTACGCTTGACGCAACATAAATACAAAATTAGGAGGGGGGAATGCAGCAGCGCTTTCTTTGTCCATTTATCGGAAAACAGTCACCCTATCAATTGGAATTCAGCTAAATTTATCTACAAATCTAATGACTTTATTCAAAGAAATATTGTTGAATGCTCATTCATTAATTCCTCGCCTAATTTTAATATATCCCCTGGTCTCTTTAAACTAGACCCTGTTATTGAAAGGCTTATTTATAACGAAATTGTCTATTTTAAATCTTAGACATTTGATTTATTAATTTAGTTATATCTCTCTTGTTTATTTTTATGTATTCACAATCGGCTATGTATGTACTTAGTTTAGTCATATAAATGTCTACATTCTTTGCGAACAGGCTGGAATTTTCCGGAAGTAGACCTTATCTATTTGGTTTTATACTTCACATCCGTCTTTGATATTATTTTTCTATTTTGGGTCTTTTCGTTGTACATGGGCGGGGCATTGATCTTCTTTTTCACACACACACACACACACACACATATATATATATATATATATATATATATATATATATATATATATATATATATATATATATATATATATATATATATATATATATATATATATATATATATATATATATATATATATATATATATATATATATATATATATATATATATATATATACCACCTTTGTAAAAATTTTCGTTATTCCTTGATAATGAACTGAACAAGATCGAAAATACTCGGAATCCGCTTTTCATTTTCCTGTGTGATATTTTGCATTTATTGCTCTACTTACGCGCTACTTTGTGAGTTCTTTCTTTCATTTTTCTGTATGATTTTTTGCATTTATTGCTCTACTCACGAGCTACTTGGTGGGTTTTTCATATATATATATATATATATATATATATATATATATATATATATATATATATATATATATATATATATATATATAATAAAATAAGCGGTTAAAGAGGCAATATTATAGCTAACACCTCGGAAAAGCTCTTCTTACAGTTACGAGAGGATATCGCATATGCCAACTTTTTTAACACAAACAAAAGTTAGGGTATTCAATCAGCTATTTTAATTGTTATTCCTTTTTTAGAAGATAATGGAAAAATCACTTAATCCATTTTAGTTTGGCCTTATGAATCAAGAATTATTTGCAATTTCAGTACGAAATTGATATTTCTAAAAGTATAAATAAACCCCTAAACAGTTTTGTCCGCATCAAAATAATAAGAAATAGATTCGAGATTCGATTTGACCAATTAAAAATAACACGGGTATACTAGTTAGTGACACAGGAGGTATTCCTCAAATCATTAATCGTATATTTTCTGAGTCGTTTACAATGTAAGGCATAGGTCATATTTATGCTTCTCCCGATGTAATTAACTTTAATGAAGAAAACACACTTGCCAATCTTAAGTGCACACAGAATCGAACTCTTAAATTATAGAGCCAAAATTTAAATTTCAAAATCTCTGGGCTTAGATGAAACTCATCCAAGGCATATTAAGGAATTCAAAAACGAAATCATAGCGCCACTTACAAGAATTTTTAACAAATCTCTTTAAATACGGTTTTGTTCCTCCAGACTTTAGGTTCAACAAATGTTACACCATCTTTTAAAATAAGGAAAAAAAAAAAGTAAATCAACAAACTATAGACGTATCAATTTAACCTTAGTCGTGGATAAACTTTTGGAGTCAATTGTTAGAAACAGAATCGTAGATCACTTGGAAAAACATACCTTAATTAAAGATAACCAACACGGATTATGAAGACATCGCCGGTGTTTACCGAATTTGTTAGAATTTTAGAATGTTATGAGAAAATACGATAGTCGTAAAGGGGTAGACATTATTTACTTTGATTTTAAAAAGGCGTCTGATTCGTTTCCCCATGAGATATTTTTGGAAAAGTTTAGTTTGCATGGAATAAGCAGTAGTGTATTGAGTTGGACCGAAAACTGACTTATAGATCGTAGACAGAGAGTGATGAAAAATGGACAATCTTCTGACTGGGCAAAAGTCACAAATGGCGTCTCTCAAGGGTCCAGTCTTAGGTCCTGTATTATTTGTTATCTTCGTAAACGACTTAGATTCAAGACTATTAAACACAATTGTCATGTTCGCGGAATACTAAATTAGGTCATATAGCAAAACACGATTCAGATTGAAAGGATATACAGCAAGACCTAAACGAGATATTTGTAGGGTCGGTTAGTTACCAGGTGGATTTTAATCTCAATAAGTGCAAAGTTATGCAAATCAGCTCTCGAAATGGAAACTTTGATTATACATTAAGAGGTCATTGATTAGAAAATCTTTCAGAACAACGTGATCTCGGTGTATTTATTAGCTCTAAAAGCAACTAGAACACTCGGTTTTATTGTGAGAAAATTCGAATATAAGAATAGAGAAATAGTAGTTCTATTGTTCAAATCAATCGGGCGCCCACAAGTAGAATATGCAGTTCAGTTCTGATTCCGTATCTACCAAAGGACATCGATGCATTATGGAGAGAGCGCAGTTAACGCTGACGAAAAACTCATGTTGGACTTGCAAAAGACACCCTATAAAGAAAAACTTAAAGGAAAACTTTGTGCACTCGTTAAAGGGCGCAGGCTGTTGACCAGTCCATTAGGTGTTATTGTGACAAAACCGGTCTTCGCATTGATCGCACCCTTACGACCAGACAGCCTCAAGGCTTCTTTCTTGAAACGTGCGGGCGTTAACAAGGACGTTGTTTAAAAAGGATCCAAAGCTTCTCTTCTGACTCAGCGTGAACTAGCTGGTTAGGTTCTTAAACCAAGATAGGAGACCTAAGAGGGGATACTGTTAGAAAAAAAAATGGTTGTATGAAGGGTAAAGGGGTGGTACCAGCTTCTCCAGTCCCTGTCCAAGAGTGCAAGTCTGCCTACTGAGATAGGCCTTTCCTATTGACACTTGGGCCGTGAGGACACGCCGCTACTCCAAGTTCCTGGTGCAGCATTATACACAGAGTACCCCTCCCCCACTCTCCTTTAGGGCCAATGGAAATGAAACCGAGGCACGCGACAGGTGTATTAGCCAGACCGCGTGCTCACAAAAGCTAGAACTTAATTTGCCATGGAAACCGTACGTACCTTTTTAGTGTCATAATAATAATATTAATTACGTTGCATAAAAGACTAAATTTAATGCCGAGTATAATAATAAATTGATTAGAATTATTTACAAGTATATATATTAATATAATACAGTAGTAAAATCGATAGTAGCAAATTTAATATGGGGATCTGCAACAGTAGAGGTGCAGGTTTCCTTTTCAATTTTCCTTCCTTCTCACTTCTCTAAACAACAACAAAGCCCATTTTAACATCGTCATGGGAGACTTTAATGCAAAGGTTAAGCAAGGTAATAAATGAATGAAGTTCTCAATTGAAGAATGAAATGAAAGGGGACAAGATATGGTTGACTTTACACTGGTCCAAGTCATTAAAAAAATTAAAATCAGTGACCATAGGATGAGAAGATGCACTTAGGATTAAAATAGAAATTCAGAGAGAGAGAGAGAGAGAGATGAAAGCTATTTCATTAAAATAAATAACCAATTAAGATCCATCAAAATCTCTTTCTTGAATGTAGCACCATCTTCAGAGAGTATAATATGATAACTCCCTTGAACCCAGTAACACCAGTAATATACAAGCGATCAACACTAACTTGATTAAACACATAACATACACTGCTGAAAAATACACGGAAACACAAAATAAGGACAACGACAAATTCTCAGAAGAAACCCTAAACTTAATGAAGAGCGCAAACACCTTAAAGCAACAAGCACCAACAAACAAATTGAATTAGAAATATAGCTAACATCAGAAAATATAATACAACTACTGTTGAAGATAACATCAAAAAAGGAAAAGCGTATAAAATGACTAAAAAGAGACTTCAAAAAGGAACATCTAACATATAGCTATAAAAAAAGGAAATAGTATAATCATCCAGGCTCGAGAAAGAATAATTAGAAAAACTAAGGAGTACTGTGAAAAGTTGTACTCAAGCAATAACAACGTCCAGAACCACAACCAACAAACAACACCCAAGAATGTCCCAGCCGTTCTTAGATCAGAAATTGAAATTGCAATCAATCAAATGAAGAGCTACATAACACCACATCAGAATAACATCAGTTCGGTCTTGCTGAAAGATTCCGGAGATGTCATTGTGGACAAACTAGCCGGCCTCTTCACTGAATTTCGTAAACAAGGCAAGATTCCGGAGGAATGGCACAATGCCATAATAATCCTTCTACACAAAAAATGTGATAAAACAGAGCTGACAAACTACACTCCTCTCAGACTTCTCTCATGTGTGTATAAACTCTTCACAATAGTTATTACCAACAGACTGCAAAACTAGCTAATGACCAAAAACAGAGAAAAAGCTATCTTCAGAAAGGCTTATCAACCATTGACCATGCACATACTCTCAACCAGCTCATTGAAAAAAACATCAGAACAGTATACTTCTATACTTGGTATTGATAGACTACCAGAAAGCATTTAATTCACTTGGAACACCAGCGGTCATAACAAAATTACAGATCATACATTAGGTTACATAAAGATTCAGACATCTTTCAAATACGTCATTTCTAGATGAAATCTTTAGGAGGCTAAACTGGTGAACAAAGGGATTAAGACCGATGGGGATTACCTCAATCATCTGAGATTCCCAGATGAAATTGTACTCATAGCTAAACTAGAAGAGATTCAAACCCCCAAAAAATTTCCCATAGCCAGAGCGAATAGATTAACAAACTTGACTACACATAGGATGATAATGGTATACACGACATTAAAATGACGTCAAAATAGAACATTACTCACAATGAATGTATAGGGAAATGAAATTAAAATCATATACTGAGAGTAGCAGAGAGCTCAAATGAAGAGATTCTGAGATTAAATTGAAGGCAAAACAGAATATTACTCGCAATGAATGGAGAAGAAAGTGAAATAAAATTATATTCGGAGAGTAGATGATGAGTTGAATGAAAAAACTGAGATTAAGTGAGGAGACGAACGAAGAAATTCAGAGTTTTACCAAGGGAGCGAATCATGAATTAATACAACACTTCTATTATGGGGAGATTCTGAGAAAAGCTGAGGCCACGAAGATATTCTGAGTTTAGTCTAATGTATCGGTAAATGTTCGATCTCCTGCATCACGCATCAGAAAAATTTTGTGACACTCTTTTGTTTCGGATAAGTTTATGAATGTAAAAAACACAAATCTGTATATATAATGCTGTTTAGCTCAGGTATTATATAATTTATAGTCGATTTTTTGAAATGTGATTACAGTGACCGTCTAGACATCTTTTGCAAGACGCATTTGTTTTTATATAATGGCCTGGGAAAAAAAACTTTCCCAAGAAGGGAATTATATCATGAAGGAATTAGGTAAATAAAATTCTTCACACAAAATTTTAAAATATTTAAACTGTGATGATCATCGCACTGTGAAGAAATTTTTAGAAAATAGGATTCAGCCAAGAAAGAAAAGTGTTATGTAGGATTTCGAGCTCATACTACTAGAGGATCTTTCTCAAATTAAAATTAAGTGGCTTAAAACTCTCATCCCAGCAGCAAAACCATTTTCCAAGTTTTTGAGGCTCTTTCCATCTTGAGAGAATCAAGACTCTCATAAAATTTGATGCTATTAGAAATAAGATAAATATTTTCGTTCCTAACCAAACAATCATCACCGATCCATTAACAAATATTGCATAGTGTCTCATTGATGTCTGTTTTGGGTGCATTTCGGCTACACAACTAAAAATACAATATAGTTTACTCGATTTATTTCGAAGTTTTCCAGAGGCGATGGTCCCATTAAGCATAATTGGGCGTTACTTTATTTTTTTCAGGTGCGACTTTGACTTTACGACTTTACCGCTGGATGTGGTGCGACTGTGACTTTATTTTTTGCCCCCGTCCCCCGTGCGACTTGCGACTTTTTTTTTCCCGGTGCGACTCCGCTAAATTACAAAGTAAACTTTAGCGCCATAACAGAAACATGCCTTTATAAGGCAGAAAAACACGTATTTATTATTTTTTTAGTTAAAACACAGCCTAAACTAATACCTACAGGTCATCCTCTTCCTCCTCCATGTCCTCCTGGCCCATCTTATCCTCCAGGAGCTCCATGTTCCTTTTGAGGAACACAAGCTCCTCAAAGTTGAATAACCTCTCCACCTCTACAGAGGTGGGGGAGGGGCGTATTGTACTTAATGAATAAGTCCACCCACACCTCCTTGTGCTGGTAAGGGAAGAGGGACCAGGCCAGCTAGCCTTTAGAGGGCACCTACTCCTCCATGGACTTCCTCAGGACCTCCCTCAAATCCCTGTCACTGCTCTCACTTAGCATAGGAGTGCTGCTCCTGAAGCTACTGTTGGCTGCACTATCGCCAGAAAAACTCCTGCTCCTATCCCCGCTCCTTGTTACTTCTTACACTTCACAGTAATTTTTTCGTCTTAGCCACAAGAAAAGTATAGCACATATTAAAATACGAGAAAATGAGACTAATTCGCACGATGAACGCCACAAGGCATAACACGTTCTCGAACGTTTTTAACTGACAAGACAGGTTTAAAACTTGGTTCACGTCTGAAAAGTGTATGTAATTTTACTAATTTATAATCAAATTCAGAGTGACAAAAATTTTTCGGTTACGTTTAGGGAGTTTAATGTAACGTCAGCCTCATATAATGTGGAAAATTTAATTTATCGTAAAAGGAAAGTTAAAAATCAGCTAAAAACAAAGTTAGCTGTTACCAACTCAAATTTGACATTTATAGCCAAATCGGGCTTTAAAACTGGCTTAAAACAGCCGCGGCAATTTCTTTAAAAAAGTCGTCTTTGTTCCTGTTCAAAGTCTCAGCAAAAGTCGCGGAAAACTGGCGGTTCGACTTTGCTTAGTCCGACTTTTTCAAAACGTTTGCGACTTTCGACTTTGGACTTCGAAATTCATAGTGTGGCAAAGTCGCAACTCGTTGCGGAAGTGCACGGGAAGCGTGGAACCTTGTGAAATTTATGACGACCAAGGTGCGAGGTACTTAAAAGTGGGCGTGGCGCGTGTGAGACTAGGCTGCAAAATGATTTTAATTACTAAACAGGCTTATCCTGGTAACCAGGCCTCGAAATTCTTCAAATAAAACGCATGTGCGTCCGAGGGGTAGGTGTCACCAGACCATAAAATAATAAAAATGCATCATACTGCATACGCGACGAAGCTGCAAAATACTTTGAACGGTAATAATGGGATAGACCCCTCAGAAGTGACCTCTGGAGTTCGGTAGCCAAATATGTTCCTGCCCAGGAGAGTTGGCGAAGCATTGCAGTTGTGGAGATAAAGAATCATCAGGATGGAGAAAACTGCAACAAAGTGAAGGCGTGAAGATAAATGGTCACCAGTGTTTGCGAAGATGGGCAGGATGGAATCCTGGCAAGCTTGCCAGTGTTTGAAGATGAAGGTAGGCAGGATTCTGGCAGTGTCGTCAGTGTTTCACAGAGGCCCTTGATCGTAAAATCTGGTCATAGCGCGACAAAGGACTTCTCTTAATTTGAGGATTTCTTTAAGAGGGATGAAGGACGGTGCGATAAAGAACGAGATCCCAACCTGAATTTATTCACTCCTTGTTGACCTCCTCTATACTCTTCCTCGTCTCCTCGTATTATCTTATGCTCCTCCGATTCAGGTTGAATAAATGCGAAATATAAATGTCCTATGAACTTTGCCTAAGGTCAATATTATGAATTTTTGCCTTAAATTAATAATATGAATTTTGCCTAAAGTCAATACTATGAATTTTGCCTTAGGTCAATACTATGAATTTTGTCTTATTTTAATACTATGAATTTTTTTTGCCTTATGTCCATATCATGAATTTTGCTTAAAGTCACTACTATATTTTTTTGCCTTTAGTAAATATTATGCATTTTCCTCTAAGTTAATAATATACATTTTGCCTTAAGTTGATACTATCAATTTTGCCTTAAGTTAATAAATATATAGAAAACCAAAATATACACGATCGTAAAAAGTAATTTTTATTTAAAATCAGATCATTAAAGTAATCTTAGCTGACTGAAATCCCTAAATAATGACCACATTAAATAGGTTTGTTTTTTTATGTTTTATTTACCAAACCTTTTGCTCAGTCAGAACCTGTACTCAGGTTTCCCTTTTATTTTTAATTTGCAAGACTCCTATGACCATCCAACCATAACACTTGAAGAATAATACAACGTTACTTAATCTTTTAAGAGATAGCGCTATGTGGAACCACATAATTTCAAGCCATATTAACCAATGCGTTGATGGTTAATCTAAGAAGCTGGCTGTTCATTGAAGGGGTACGCCTTTTGAGTACGGGTCTGGGGACAAATGTAGTTCTATCTTTAAAACAAAGGAAGGAGAAAATAGGGTCAAATTCTGCGTTGATAAATGTTAAAAAGCCTACCAGTTGCTCATTGCCTAGCCTGTGTTTGGTCGCAAAAGGAAAAAAAATAATTTTTTAACGTAACTGCAAAATCTCGCAACATAATAAGAGGTAATTATTTAAAACTATCGGTGTGCCATATATGGCAACATGTTATCGGGTGGTTAGTTGTAGGAATCCATTTCCTAGTCACGTTTAGAACATCTAAGATTACCACATTCTAAAAAATACACCACGAAAGCTCGCTCTATAATGTAATTCAGTTTATATTTTCGAAAGAAATTGAAAAGAAAATTTAACTTTAGACAGTGAGCAACCTGGATCACACGGAATGTTGTCCGGGGTATTCCATAAGCCCATAAACTAAGGTGGAACCTTAGCCCAATTATTAATTTTGAAATTAATCATAGTTGATTATGGAGTATTCGTTCTTTCCAGAGGCAAGAGCTTTTGCCAGACGTCTATAGGTGCGAGGTCTGAGGAGAGGAATCATATGCAAAGCAATGTAGGTTTCTGGATTTTAAGACAGCAGTAAAATTTATGGAGTTCCGTAATTCCATTACTTCATAAATTGCAAAAAAAAATGTTTAATCTAATATTAAAACGTTTTTTATTCAAGATTCAGTTATATACTTGGTGAAAAACAAAAAGAATTTAAATAATGGGTAATAGTTAAGTCTCCAGGCTACCGTCTAGTTTCTTGTGTAGTTCGCCGTCGAATGGTTCATTTCTGGTTGAGTCTTGGGTTGGATTAGGTTGAGTAAAAATAAACATAACCAAAACACCTTTACTTAACCTAACCTACACTTAACGAGAAACAAGACAGTAGATAGTAAACTTGATGGTAGACAACATACTTAACCAGGACCAAATAATGAACGAGTTGAGATAGAGATAAAGAGTACAAGGGATAAGTTGAGACAATAGGATTGAGAAGGGGATTTGCTGTTAAGGATAATAGAGTGCCATTGACTACCATACTATGGTAAGCGCGTGCATATCCGCAAGTAGCGAGGTTGCTGAAGACTCACAAGTGGTAGTTAGTTGGTGAGTGATAAACCAATGAGGACGAGTATGAAGTTTTAAGTTAGGGTAGAGTTTGGCGTGGTTCTTCGAGCTGATTGTGTGTGTGCTCGAGTTGAGTGGAGTGACTGCTTTGAACTGTGGGAAGAATCCGATTAAAGGCGCGTTTGTAACAGTAGACCTCACTCGGATGAAAATGGCAGTGCCGATTGGAAGCCCGATTTATCCGTCAGCGCTGCGGGAGCGAGTGTTACGCGACGCTGCATCGCGTGGGTGTCATTCAGTAGCATCATGAAGGCCACTCGATGTGATCTGCATAAGCGGACTTGGATTGTGTAAACTTTGATCCTCGCAGTGGGGAGTCACGGCGTTATCTGCGTGGAGATATTTATTAAGTACTTGCCCCCACCCACCCCGTTTCTGGGGAAGATAGGCGAACCCAGCTATCAAGGCTGAATTCCTGCATAACTCTGTCACGCTGTCTTCAGAGGCCGAAGTTATTGGAACTTATATCGAAGTAATGATTCCTGGTCCTTAGTTGTGTGGTCGCGACTCTTATAAGTTAATAAGTTGGTCCGTTGGTCGGATGGTTGCCACTTTACTATTCGAACGATTCTAATGACATTTAAAACCTTTAATGGTCTTTTGCATTCTCTTTCGAATGATGTAATTGCCAAAGTCCTCCCAAGGACTGTGGGGGAATTATTAAAAGAAAACTAGCTATGCGTTGGATTGCCCCACCTGTTGAAAGTTTTGAAGGTCGTAAGGTCATTAAGTCATAAGGTCATAAGTCAGAATAATAGAGAGCACGCGACTTAGGTCTGTTGACCTTGTTCACAATAAGAATTTCTAACCAATCAAAGGTGTTGGGATCGGCTTAGGGACGCCTCCCACCTCCTAACTGGGCTTCAGAGGATTTTGGTGAGCGGTGTTCGTCGTCGTTGTTGGCTCCACTTCTTTCCCAAAGATTGGGGTCCGACGTCCATAATTTGGTGGTGATGGTAATGATCACGATGAAGGGGGATGTGGTGAAGGCGTGTCGCACCCCACCCACCCCGCACACATTCCTTGACAGGATCAGAAGTGGATCGCGTGGCCAGGAACACATGGACACCCCTCACCTCTAACTGTGCTGCAGCCATCTTTCGCCTTCACAGCCGTTGAGTTTTACAACTTCTTCCTCCTCCACAGTAATTAAGTTTTACAGCCTCTTCCGCTTTCACAGCCGTTGAATTTTACAGTCTCTTCGGCCTTCACAGCCGTTGAATTTTACAGCCTTTTCCGCCTTCACAGGCGTTGAGTTATACAGCCTCTTCCGCCTTCACAGCCGTTGGGTTTTACAACCTCTTCCGCCTTCACAGCCGTTGGGTTATACAACTTCTTCTGCCTTCACAGTCGTTGGGTTTCTCAACCTCTTCCGCCTCCACAGCCTCTTCCACCTTTACAGCCTTTGGGTTTTACAAAGTTTTCCGCCTTCACAGCCGTTGGGTTTTACAACCTCTTCCGGATTCACAGCCGTTGAGTTTCTCCACCATTTTCCGCATTCACAGCCATTGAGTTTTACAGCCTCTTCCGCCTTCACAGCCGTTGGGTTTTACAACCTCTTCCTCCTTCACAGCCGTTGGGTTTTACAACCTCTTCTGCCTTCACAGCCGTTGGTTTTCACAACCTATTCTGCCTTCACAGCCGTTGAGTTTCTCAACCTCTTCCGCCTCCACAGCCGTTGGGTTTTACAACCTCTTCCACATTCACAGCCGTTGAGTTTCTCAACCACTTCCGCCTCCACAGCCGTTACGTTTTACAACCTCTTCCGCATTCACAGCCGTTGAGTTTCTCCACCATTTTCTGCCTTCACAGCCATTGTGTTTTACAGCCTCTTCCGCCTTCACAGCCTTAGAGTTTCTCAACCTTTTCCGCCTTCACAGCCGTTGAATTTTACAACCTCTTCCACCTACACAGCCGTTGGGTTTTACGACCTCTTCCTCCTTCACAGCAGTAGAGTTTCTCAACCTCTTCCAACTCCACAGCCGTGGAGTTTAACAACCTCTTCCACCTCCACATCCGTTGGGTTTTATAATCTCTTCTGCCTCCACAACCGTTGGGTTTTACAACCTCTTCCGCCTTCACAGCCGTTGGGTAGAAAACATCTTCCGCCTTCACAGCCGTTGAGGTTCTCAACCTCTTCCGCCTTCACAGCCGTTGAGTTTTACAGCCCCTTGCGCCTTCACAGCCGTTGGGTTTTACAACTTCTTTCGCCTTCACAGCCGTTGGGTTTTACAACCTCTTCCGCCTTCACAGCCGTTGGTTTTCACAACCTATTCTGCCTTCACAGCCGTTGAGTTTTACAGCCTCTTCCGCCTCCACATCCGTTAGGTTTTATAATCTCTTCTGCCTCCACAACCGTTGGGTTTTACAACCTCTTCCGCCTTCACAGCCGTTGCGTTTAAAACATCTCCTGCCTTCACAGCCGTTGAGTTTCTCAACCTCTCCCGCCTTTACAACCGTTGAGATTCTGAACCTCTTCCTCCTTCACAGCCGTTGAGTTTTACAGCCCCTTCCGCCTTCACAGTCGTTTGGTTTCTCAACCTCTTCCGCCTCCGCAGCCTCTTCCGCCTTCACAACCGTTGGGTTTTACAATCTCTTCCACCTTCACAGCCGTTGGGTTTTACAATCTCTTCCGCCTTCACAGCCGTTGGGTTTTACAATCTCTTCCGCCTTCACAGCCGTTGGGTTTTACAATCTCTTCCGCCTCCACATCCGTCGGGTTTTATAATCTCTTCTGCCTCCACAACCGTTGGGTTTTACAACCTCTTCCGCCTTCACAGCCGTTGGGTAGAAAACATCTTCCGCCTTCACAGCCGTTGAGGTTCTCAACCTCTTCCGCCTTCACAGGCGTTGAGTTTTACAGCCCCTTCCGCCTTCACAGCCGTTGGGTTTTACAACTTCTTTCGCCTTCACAGCCGTTGGGTTTTACAACCTCTTCCGCCTTCACAGCCGTTGGTTTTCACAACCTATTCTGCCTTCACAGCCGTTGAGTTTTACAGCCTCTTCCGCCTCCACATCCGTTGGGTTTTATAATCTTTTCTGCCTCTACAACCGTTGGGTTTTACAACCTCTTCCGCCTTCACAGCCATTGCGTTTAAAACATCTCCTGCCTTCACAGCCGTTGAGTTTCTCAACCTCTCCCGCCTTTAAAGCCATTGAGATTCTCAACCTCTTCCTGCTTCACAGCCGTTGAGTTTTACAGCCCCTTCCGCCTTTACAGTCGTTGGGTTTCTGAACCTCTTCCGCCTTCACAGCCGTTGGGTTTTAAAATCTCTTCCGCCTTTACAGCCGTTGGGTTTTACAATCTCTTCCGCCTTCACATTCGTTGGGTTTTACAATCTCTTCCAGCTTCACAGCCGTTAAGTTTTACAGCCTCTTCCGCCTTCACAACAGTTGGGTTTTACAACCTCTTCCTCCTTCACAGCCGTTGAGTTTTACAGCTTCTTCCGCCTTCACAGTCGTTGGGTTTCTCAACCTCTTTCGCCTCCACAGCCTCTTCCGCCTTCACAACCGTTGGGTTTTACAATCTCTTCCGCCTTCACAGCCGTGGGGTTTTAATATCTCTTCCGCCTTCACAGCTGGTGGGTTTTACAACCTCTTCCTCCTTCACAGCCGTTGAGTTTTACAGCTTCTTCCGCCTTCACAGTCGTTGGGTTTCTCAACCTCTTTCGCCTCCACAGCCTCTTCCGCCTTCACAACCGTTGGGTTTTACAATCTCTTCCGCCTTCACAGCCGTGGGGTTTTAATATCTCTTCCGCCTTCACAGCTGGTGGGTTTTACAATCTCTTCCGCCTTTACAGCCGTTGGGTTTTACAATCTCTTCCATCTTCACAGCCATTAAGATTTACAGCCTCTTCTGCCTTCACAGCAGTTGAGTTTCTCAACCTCTTCCGCCTCCACAGCCGTTGGGTTTTACAACCTCTTCCGCCTTCACAGCCGTTGAGTTTCTCCACCATTTTCTGCCTTCACAGCCATTGTGTTTTACAGCCTCTTCCGCCTTCACAGCCTTAGAGTTTCTCAACCTTTTCCGCCTTCACAGCCGTTGAATTTTACAACCTCTTCCACCTTCACAGCCGTTGGGTTTTACGACCTCTTCCTCCTTCACAGCAGTAGAGTTTCTCAACCTCTTCCACCTCCACAGCCGTTGAGTTTTACAACCTCTTCTGCCTCCACATCCGTTGGGTTTTATAATCTCATCTGCCTCCACAACCGTTGGGTTTTACAACCTCTTCCGCCTTCACAGCCGTTGGGTAGAAAACATCTTCCGCCTTCACAGCCGTTGAGGTTCTCAACCTCTTCCGCCTTCACAGCCGTTGAGTTTTACAGCCCCTTACGCCTTCACAGCCGTTGGGTTTTACAACTTCTTTCGCCTTCACAGCCGTTGGGTTTTACAACCTCTTCCGCCTTCACAGCCGTTGGTTTTCACAACCTATTCTGCCTTCACAGCCGTTGAGTTTTACAGCCTCTTCCGCCTCCACATCCGTTGGGTTTTATAATCTCTTCTGCCTCCACAACCGTTGGGTTTTACAACCTCTTCCGCCATCACAGCCGTTGCGTTTAAAACATCTCCTGCCTTCACAGCCGTTGAGTTTCTCAACCTCTCCCGCCTTTAGAACCGTTGAGATTCTCAACCTCTTCCTGCTTCACAGCCGTTGAGTTTTACAGCCCCTTCCGCCTTTACAGTCGTTGGGTTTCTGAACCTCTTCTGCCTCCACGGCCTCTTCCGCATTCACAGCCGTTGGGTTTTACAATCTCTTCCGCCTTCACAGCCGTTGGGTTTTACAATCTCTTCCGCCTTCACAGCCGTTGGGTTTTACAATCTCTTCCAGCTTCACAGCCGTTAAGTTTTACAGCCTCTTCCGCCTTCACAGCAATTGGGTTTTACAACCTCTTCCGCCTTCACAGCCGTTGAGTTTCTCCACCATTTTCCACCTTCACAGCCATTGAGTTTTACAACCTCTTCCGCCGTCACAGCCATTGCGTTTAAAACACCTTCCGCCTTCACAGCCGTTGAGTTTCTCAACCTCTCCCACCTTTACAGCCGTCGAGGTTCTAACCCTCTTCCTCCTTCACAGCTGTTGAGTTTTACAGCCCCTTTCGCCTTCACAGCCGTTGAGTTTTACAGCCTCTTCTGCCTTCACAGCCGTTGAGTTTTACAGCCTCTTCCGCCTTCACACCAGTTGGGTTTTAATACCTCTTCCGTCTCCACAATAATTGGGTTTTACAGGCTCTTCCGCTTTCACAGCCGTTGAATTTTACAACCTCTTCCACCTTCACAGCTTTGGGGTTTTACAGCCTCTTCCGCCTTCACAGCGTTGGGTTTTAAAGCCTCTCCCGCGTTCACAGCCGTTGAGTTCTACAGCCTCTTCCACCTTTACAGGCGTCGAGATTTACAGCCTCTTCCGCCTTCTCACTTGTTGGGTTTTACAACCTCTTCCGCCTTCACAGCCGTTGAGTTTTACAGCCTCTTCCGCCTTCAAAGCCTTTAGGTTTTAAAACCTCTTTCGCCTTCACAGCTGTTGGGTTTTACAACCTCTTCCACCATCACAGCCGTTAGGTTTTACAACCTCTTCCGCCTTCACAGCCGTTGGGTTTTACAACCTCTTTTGCCTTCACAGCCGTTGGTTTTTATAACCTCTTCTGCTTTCACAGCCGTTGAGTTTCTTACCTCTTCCGTCTTCACAGCCGTTGAGTTTTACAGCCTCTTCCGCCTTCACAGGCGTTGAGTTTTACAGCTCGATTCGCCTTCACAGCCGTTGGGTTTTACAACCTCTTCCGCTTTTACAGCCGTTGGTTTTTACAACCTATTTTCTTTCACAGCCGTTGAGTTTCTCAACCTCGTCCGCCTCAACAGCCCTTGAGTTTTACAGTCACTTCCGCCTTAAGAGCCGTTGGGTTTCTCAACCTATTCCACCTTTACAGCCGTTAAGTTTTACAGCCTCTTCCGCCTTCACAGCAGTTGGGTTTTACAACCTCTTCCGCCCCCACAGTAATTGGGTTTTACAACCTCTTCTGCCTTCACAGCCGTTAGATTTTACAGCCTTTTCCGCCTTCACAGCCGTTAGGATTTACAACCTCTTCCGCCTTCACAGCTGTTGAGTTTCTCCACCATTTTCTGCCTTCACAGCTATTAAGTTTTACAGCCTCTTTCACGTTTACAGCCTTTGAGTTTCTCAACCTTTTCCGCCTTCACAGGCGTTGGGTTTTACAACCTCTTCCGCTATCCCAGCCGTTGGGTTTTACAACCTCTTCCGCTTTTACAGCCGTTGGGTTTTACAACCTCTTTTCCCTTCACAGCTGTTGGTTTTTATAACCTCTTCCGCTTTCACAGCCGTTGAGTATCTCACCTCTTCTGCCTTCACAGCCGGTGAGTTTTACAGCCTCTTCAGCCATCACAGCCGTTGGGTTTTACAACCTCTTCCGCCTTTACAGCCGTTGGGTTTTACAGCCTCTTCCGCCTTCACAGCCGTTGAGTTTTACAACCTCTTCCGCCTTCACAGCCGTTGGGTTTTACAACCTCTTTTGCCTCCACAGCCGTTGGTTTTTATAACCTCTTCCGCCTTCACAGCCGTTGAGTTTCTCACCTCTTCCCCCTTCACAGCCGTTGAGTTTTACAGCCTCTTCCGCCTTCACAGGCGTTGAGTTTTACAGCCTATTCTGCCTTCAAAGCCGTTAGGTTTTACAACCTCTTCTGCCTTCTTAGCCGTTGGGTTTTACAACCTCTTTCGCCTTTACAGCCGTTGGGTTTTATAACCTCTTCCGCCTTCACAGCCGTTGGGCTTTACAACCTCTTTTGCCTTCACAGCCGTTGGTTTTTACAACCTCTTCCGCCTTCACAGCCGTTAAGTTTCTCACCTCTTCCGCCTTCACAGCCGTTGAGTTTTACAGCCTCTTCCGCCTTCACAGCCGTTGAGTTTCTCACCTCTTCCGCCTTCACCGCCGTTGAGTATTACAGCCTCTTCCGCCTTCACACCAGTTGGGTTTTAAAACCTCTTCCGTCTCCACAATAATTGGGTTTTACAGCCTCTTCCGCTTTCACAGCCGTTGAATTTTACAACCTCTTCCACCTTCACAGCTTTTGGGTTTTACAGCCTCTTCCGCCTTCACAGCGTTGGGTTTTAAAGCCTCTCCCGCCTTCACAGCCGTTGAGTTCTACAGCCTCTTCCACCTTCACAGCCGTTGAGTTTTACAGCCTCTTCCGCCTTCTCACTTGTTGGGTTTTACAACCTCTTCCGCCTTCACAGCCGTTGGGGTTTACAGCTTCTTCCGCCTTCATAGCCGTTGAGTTTTACAGCCTCTTCCGCCTTCATAGATGTTGAGTTTTACAGCCTCTTCCGCCTTCACAGCCGTTGAGTTTTACAGCCTCTACCGCCTTCACAGGCGTTGAGTTTTACAGCCTCCTCCGCCTTCAAAGCCGTTAGGTTTTAAAACCTCTTCCGCCTTCACAGCTGTTGGGTTTTACAACCTCTTCCGCCATCACAGCCGTTGGGTTTTTACAACCTCTTCCGCCTTCACAGCAGTTGGGTTTTACAACCTCTTTTGCCTTCACAGCCGTTGGTTTTTATAATCTCTTTCGCTTTCACAGCCGTTGAGTTTCTCACCTCTTCCGCCTTCACAGCCGTTGAGTTTTACAGCCTCCTCCGCCTTCACAGCCGTTAGGTTTTACAGTTTCTTCCGCCTTCAAAGCCGTTAGGTTTTACAACCTCTTCCGCCTTCACAGCCGTTGGGTTTTACAACCCCTTCCGCCTTCACAGCCTTTGGGTTTTACAGCCTCTACCGCCTTCACAGCCGTTGGGTTTTACAACCCCTTCCGCCTTCACAGCCTTTGGGTTTTACAGCCTCTTCCGCCTTCACAGCCGTTGAGCTTTACAACCTCTTCCGCCTTCACAGGCGTTGAGTTTTACAGCCTCTTCCGCCTTCAAAGCCGTTAGGTTTTACAACCTATTTCGCCTTTACAGCCGTTGAGTTCCACAACCTCTTCTGCCTTCACAGCGGTGGGGTTTTACAGCCTCTTCCGCCTTCACAGCCGTTGTGTTTTACAACCTCTTTTGCCTTCACAGCCTTTAGTTTTTACAACTTCTTCTGCCTTCACAGCCGTTGAGTTTCCTAACCTCTTCCGCCTTCACACCAGTTGGGTTTTAAAACCTCTTCCGTCTCCACAATAATTGGGTTTTACAGCCTCTTCCGCTTTCACAGCCGTTGAATTTTACAACCTCTTCCACCTTCACAGCTTTTGGGTTTTACAGCCTCTTCCGCCTTCACAGCGTTGGGTTTTAAAGCCTCTCCCGCCTTCACAGCCGTTGAGTTCTACAGCCTCTTCCACCTTCACAGCCGTTGAGTTTTACAGCCTCTTCCGCCTTCTCACTTGTTGGGTTTTACAACCTCTTCCGCCTTCACAGCCGTTGGGGTTTACAGCTTCTTCCGCCTTCATAGCCGTTGAGTTTTACAGCCTCTTCCGCCTTCATAGATGTTGAGTTTTACAGCCTCTTCCGCCTTCACAGCCGTTGAGTTTTACAGCCTCTACCGCCTTCACAGGCGTTGAGTTTTACAGCCTCCTCCGCCTTCAAAGCCGTTAGGTTTTAAAACCTCTTCCGCCTTCACAGCTGTTGGGTTTTACAACCTCTTCCGCCATCACAGCCGTTGGGTTTTTACAACCTCTTCCGCCTTCACAGCAGTTGGGTTTTACAACCTCTTTTGCCTTCACAGCCGTTGGTTTTTATAATCTCTTTCGCTTTCACAGCCGTTGAGTTTCTCACCTCTTCCGCCTTCACAGCCGTTGAGTTTTACAGCCTCCTCCGCCTTCACAGCCGTTAGGTTTTACAGTTTCTTCCGCCTTCAAAGCCGTTAGGTTTTACAACCTCTTCCGCCTTCACAGCCGTTGGGTTTTACAACCCCTTCCGCCTTCACAGCCTTTGGGTTTTACAGCCTCTACCGCCTTCACAGCCGTTGGGTTTTACAACCCCTTCCGCCTTCACAGCCTTTGGGTTTTACAGCCTCTTCCGCCTTCACAGCCGTTGAGCTTTACAACCTCTTCCGCCTTCACAGGCGTTGAGTTTTACAGCCTCTTCCGCCTTCAAAGCCGTTAGGTTTTACAACCTATTTCGCCTTTACAGCCGTTGAGTTCCACAACCTCTTCTGCCTTCACAGCGGTGGGGTTTTACAGCCTCTTCCGCCTTCACAGCCGTTGTGTTTTACAACCTCTTTTGCCTTCACAGCCTTTAGTTTTTACAACCTCTTCTGCCTTCACAGCCGTTGAGTTTCCTAACCTCTTCCGCCTTCACAACCGTTGAGTTTTACAGCCTCTTCCGCCTTTACAGCCGTTGAGTTCCACAACCTCTTCTGCCTTCACAGCCGTGGGGTTTTACAACCTCTTTCGCCTTCACCGTTGTTGGGTTTTACAACCTCTTTTGCCTTCACACTTGTTAGTTTTTACAACCTCTTCTGCCTTCACAGCCGTTGAGTTTCTTAACCTCTTCTGCATTTACAGCCGTTGAGTGTCTTAACCTCTTCCGCCTTCACAGCCGTTGAGTTTTACAGCCTCTTCCACCTTCACAGCCGTTGGGTTTTATAATATCTTCTGCCTCCACAACCGTTGGGTTTTACAACCTCTTCCACCTGTTCTGCTGTCGAAGACTTTGTGGTTTGAATTCGCAGTTTTCCTTCTCCTTTCTTTGCGAATGAAATGCAAAAAAATATTTCAGTAATTATATCAATTATATTCCCTTACAATTCACAGGAAATAGAAATGCGTTGAATATTCATGCGTAGAAATTTCACCTCATTAGGTCCGACATAAATTATTTTACCCAGAGAGTTTTATCTATCAAGACTTTCATCTGCAGAGGTTTCCATCTACAAATAGGTCATCCATGTTTCGTCTAATAGGAAAGTTTGAAAAAGTAAGGCCTTATTTTTGGTCGCGTGTACCGAATCTATAAGTTACTATGTCGGTCCGTAGGTGGTCGGTCAGATGGTAAACATTGTACTTTCCAATCAGTTTTTTGGCAATTATATCGTAACTATTCGGTCGATTCTAACGAAATTTGAATGCCTTATGATGTTTTACATCCTCTTTCGAATGATATAATTGACAAGGTATTCCAAGGTTATTCTGGGAATTATTGAAAGTTTTGAAGGTTGTAGGGTCTTTTGACGTGCCTTAGGTCTTTTGACTTTATTCTAACAAATATCGCCTCAAAACTAACTTGAAAAGCTGTTAATTCTTGTCTTAAAATACTACAATAAGATTCCACAAATATTAGTCTCGTGATGGTTCCTTTCACGTGAGCGAACTGAATAAAAATCCTTCCTAATTTCTTCCTTCACGAGAAAATCTTTAAGTTTTTTGAGTCCTCGTGGACGAATGGATACGTCGCTGGATTTCCAAGGCTGGGTTCTTGGGCCTGATTCCGCCGAGAGTGTGGTGCCGATTATAGTCCATGAGTGCAGACGATTCCATCGTCAATGTTCGGAGAGAGAGGAATGTATGGTCTGCCATTCGATTCTTAGATACCACAGCGTTTTAGTTTAAGTGGTAAAAGGAAGTGCGGACAGATGCCAGCGTTTGTAAGAGAGCCCCACATCAAAAAACAGCAACCACGAAATTTAAGTCTCTTTTTCGTGCACTTGAGATTCGATCTTTCACCTCTACCACGCCATATACATATGCTCCTGCCATATGATCTGCCTAAATTAAATTTGATTTTATCTCTAAAAACACTTTTCAGCACTCCATTGGATATTCTCAGTAGCGAAGGCCAACATAATCGCTTTATATCTTTTACTTATGTGTGGTTTCTTAACATGGACCGTGATATGAGTCTCACCTCTCTCAAGCGACGTGAGGCAATAGGGTGAGACATATTCAGATTCAGGCTCAGGGACTTTTATTGAAAGACAAGCTGCTGCTCAACTCAGTCCGTCATTGACGGAGGAGGACCAGTTTTCATGGTCGACTCGCATGCCTTATCCTCATGGGGCTTTATCATGCCTGAACTCATACTTTTTGACTCATTACAATGCCTCGAAGTGTGAGATAGTATAATTTTTTGTCTCTTGCACTAAGACAACCTTCTTTATGAAGGATTTGTCGACTTTAATGAGTAATACTATCAGTTATATTTTAAAATACAGGTGGGACAGTGTTGTCATAAATACCTTACGAATCTTTAATTGCAAACTGGAAGATAATGTTATCGTTCTCTAGTTTTGGACGCATCATTTTTTTAAGTAAAAACTAATTCCCTTACAACTTTTTTTATCGGCTGTTCTATGAAATTAAGCTTGAACACTATCAGAGGAGAATTTCAAGGAAAATTCAGCGAAATTTTCATGGAAATTAAACGAACATTTAAAAAAAAATAATGTAGATTTTGGTATTTTGTTCTCGAGTTTTGGTCGGTACTATATGTGCCATGAGCACTAGTATTCTCTTTTATCTCTTTCGTGCACACTTGCCGCACTACTAGTCTTCCATCATTCAAAATCCACCTGAGAGGCTTTCAGTCCTCCACCCCCCAAAGTCGCGCAGGTGGTTCTCAAGTGATGGTTCCTTGAGACTGAGATTAAGATGGTAACCCGCAATCACATCGCGATCGCGAAACATTCTAAAGATATTTTCTCCTAATAATACCTTTTGGCTTCTTCATTATCAATATATCACAGACATTCTTTGCATTTTGGAATCTTTGCGCATAAAAAAATCCAATAAGTTGAAAAGAAGAAAGACACCTTAGTATACGACCGAAGATGGTGTGGCAAACTTTATACGAAACTATTTTCGCAAATAAATAGGTATTATACTTCTATAAAGAGGTTTATATTAACATTTATTCAACTCCCCATTATATATATATATATATATATATATATATATATATATATATATATATATATATATATATATATATATATATGTGTGTGTGTGTGTGTGTGTGTGTGTGTGTGTGGCGTATTTGATTTGTTTCAGAGAGAAAAAGGGATGATGCCTAGGACATAGTTATTTAGTTTGCGTCTCGTTTTTTTGAAAAATACACATTTGAAACCCTTTTTGATAAAGGCTCTCAACTTCCATTTCAATCACAGAGGCTGAATTCCTTTGATACCTTTATACCTTTCTCACGATCTCCATTATAATACACAAAGGAACCACATATTCATGCGTGACAAGAAAAACATAATCAAACTGCTCTATCCTAAACACAGGCAAGAGATTGCACAGTCTCCTGCTATTTTATCTACACATCAAAACCCACCATTTCTCTCTTCTCAAGGGCACAAAACTTCATATCACTCCAGACAGAGCAAGTATTCTTACCATTCGCTATCACAGTCACTTCTTCATGTTCTATTCACCAATGAAAGACACACTCACATAAGTCGACTCAATTCACTCCATCAAGTATTTCTCGGTGGATAGACAAACAGTCTTGTTCACTTTATTACGCTCCATTCTCCAAGGAAGTACTTAAACTCACCTAGCACACTAGATTTTGTAGACAACGTAAGACTTGTCTTGGTCAATAATCCTGTCCTAAGCTCTGGTCAGCTGGTTATGCAAAGTACCGGAGGGTTCATTCTCCACCTCAATGTCGAGAGGACGGAAAAGCCGTGATCTGATCTCAGAGGTCTTCGGTATATATGGGATGGTGAACCTCCTTATATCAGCTCCTTCGTCAAGTCGTTTGTGGAACACTCTCTTTGCCACTTTATCGAAACGGATCAGGTAGTGGTTAGCTGCCAACGCGACTTTAAGACGGTGTTTCCTCTTCCGAAAATAGCTGAGGATCGCTGCAGTGAGTTTTGGTTTACTGCCACCCGGACGACCTGAAGATGGAGCTGATCTAAAGAGGCTCACTTCCCTTATGTACTGAAGACTTCTGAGATTGCTTCACGGCATTTCCAGTATGATTGGTGTAACGCCAAATATTTAGGTCAAACATCGAAGAAGCTCCGAACACCTGTAGTAGATCACCGCAAAGCCCCCAGAAGGAAATACCCCCTATCCTCGCCACGTCCCATTGATTCATTCAGAGACATGAGATGAAGTGGCATGAGACAAAAGATTTAGCAAGAGCCAGGAATTTATGAAAGTCTGAATATCCAACGACTTCGGCATAAAGTCAATCTCTCTTATGACTCCTTGCATTAAACGCCTATTATATCATACGAATTCGGAATTTGTCTTTTCCATTTATGTCATTTATATTTTTCATTATCTACCAGTGAGTTCATGCTTAATTGCTTATTCTGTCCTTTACTTTTCCCATAATATTGCATCTTTTATCGCCATTACGTTGCCTGTTTTACCTCCTAGAACGCCTCATTGGTCCCTCTATAAGAGAGGGCCAACTGGGAGTTGCTACTTTACTGTCCGCCCAACGGTTATAAGTAGAGACTTAACCTGCCAGTCTTGCCACGATTGGCTTATTCTGATTCAGAAGAATAGTTAAGTGTTCGTGTAATCACACATTAACTCATAAGTATCGGTACACTAATAAGGCACAGTCTAGTACGTAATTAATGAGAAAATAAGAAAGATTTGCGCTCCTTGGGGCTGATTGGAGATTCCTCGTCTTCCCCAGGAGTGAGGTAATGTCTCAAAGTGGTATTACTTTTTCCTCATTTTGTCCCCTAATCTCTTTACACGCTCATTATCTCCCACAATATTTCACTCACTATCACACTATTACTCGACCACCGGCAAAGTCTGAGAGACACTTGGTATTAAGGTATAGCAAACCTCTGAAGGAGATTCCACTTGCAGACCAGAAAATGGGGCCGGTTAGTGGCAACGAGCCGAATCAAACTGTGGACTGCTGGTAGGACTAGGCCTATTACGGTATGATGTTCGAAGAGTGTCAGAAATTATAGGTAGGATATTTAGAAATAGGAAAATATAAGGAAAGGTTCCCACTAGAGGAATACATCACAGATTGGACACATTTTTGACAGGGCTGAACAAAAAGCTCTGAAAAGAAGGAAACCTAAAATGAGTCGCTCAGGCGCCCAAGGAAGAGAAATGAGATGGAGTATAACAGGATTGCAATGGGGAATAATCTCCATAGCCGAATCGAGGTAAGGTGGTCGAGACATTTTGCGGTCCGATGAGGATTGCGTTGCTGAAATTAATAGACAACAGCACCGGATACAACGCTCTCTGGCATTAGGAAATAGACGCAGAGACTAGTTTCACAAGAAATAATAGACACCCTCAAGAAAATAGGGCTAAACCACCCCGAATTGTGGCAAACAGAATTTTCAGAAAAATAGATTTATGGGTAGGAAAGCACCGGACATAGGAATTAAAACAAGAAATTGAACGAAGCAAGACAAGTATAACGGCACATTAAATCATCAAATCCGAGCAGTTTACTCATGTATTCGAAGTAGCCTACAGGAATAGGAAAATGGTAATAAGATTGTGACCAACGGTAGGTTGTTTTTCAACATGCATATCCCAACATACAACACCGAAAGAAGTACACTAACGTACAGATGTGTTATAACTGTTAAGCCGTATTTAAGAGCTCAAGAACGCCACAATCAGTTATGTACCAAACTTTCCTGAGTACAAGGGACAAGCGGCAGCGACCCCGCTTATCCCGGTAGCGACCTCTAGATTGGGATAAAACAAGAATTCGCGGAACAGTGTAAAAGGGCCTCGCAGTCATCACATTATGGTGTCGGGTAACGCACCATTAAATGGCAGTGCGCCCCGCGAGTATGCCCAACTCGAAGACGATAGAAGAGAACTGAAGCACCCCCGGAATTGGGAAGGGAGGTCTAAGGTAACAGTCACCCCCGCAATAGCGCAACTTGAGGTTCCCTTCGGCTGTCTCCCATCTTCTTTGCCAGGCAATCCGGTTTCTCAATCCTCGCTAACTATTGGGTCCAAGTCGAGCACAAACACCCGGGCCTCCAGATATAGATGATGAAGTATGTTGAAGCAAGGAAATGGCGATTAATGCCAATAGCGACAAGAGAACACAGGGCAAAAGGGACGGAGGTTATGTGGGCATTGTAGCGATGCCTCGAATGCGTTTGATAAGGTGTGGTAGAGAGAAGTGGAACACAAAAATATACATATAGTAGTAGTAAGTGAAATTTTAGATAGGATCTTCTCCGACTGTGGAGAAAAAGAAGAAAAGGAAGATTTTTTTGTTTTAAATAAGCCCATCTGGCGACTGCCTGCATGGGCATAAGTCTCTGTACACAACACACCCTACTACTAGGCTATATTAAGAAATATATTGTTATTTACAAATAACAATATGTAAATAAAAACGCTAAAAAGGACACGGGGTAAAAAAATAACAACAAGAAAATAAAGCAAAAATTCAAGAAGGAGACGTGCTCCGGTGTTGAAGGTAGGCCGGCCTTCCCTTGGTGCAGGAACATGCAACCTACAAAAAACAACAGTCAATAAAAGGCAGGCGGCCAGACTCCTCCAAAAAGTCGTAAAGTCTACAAGTTATTGTGCACAAACCCTTTACGAGTACAAGGGACAATCAGTAGCGACCCTGCTCGTCAAGGTACCGGGACAGGTAACGTGCCCGAAGATCGCCCAGACTGTGACATACAAGAATGTGCCGAACAGTATGAGGGACAACGCAGTCTAAACAGTAGGGCGCAGGTGAGCGCTCCATCAAATGGTGGTGCGTCCCACGAATGTGTTCCAATTCCTAGACGACAGAAAGCAACCTGAAGCCCTGACGGTACTGAGGGGTAGGTCCATGGGAACAGTCGCGGCACAATGGCACGCAACTTTAAGTTCCCCTCGACTGTCTCCCATCTTCTTTGCCAAGCAACACGGAGAGCTGCCCGTATTCCTGCCATGTAATCGATGTGAGGAAGAGCAAAACGCTGGTCTGTTAGCCCAGTCCTCACGGACTCTTTGGCGCCCTTATCGGCGCGCTCATTCCCGGCAATTCCTACATGTCCAGGAACTCAGCAGAAGATAATCTCGACATTCGCCCAGCTCGCCAAAACCATGGCGTGACGGATATCGCGAACCAAGGGATGCGGAGATTCAAATGCCCCGAGAGCACTTAGAACACTTTGTGAGTCGCTATAAATCAAAATCCAGTCTCCGAACCGGGCACGTCGCGTTATCCCCCGTACCGAGTGGTATATACAACCATCTTGGCCGTGAAGACAGACGCAGCGCCTGGCAGAGCCCAACGGACTTCAAACAAAGGGGATATGGATTGGAAACCGAGCTATACACTGGCACGGTTCAACGTGACACGAAGTGTGCTCCATAAAGGTCGAACGCAATACTCCAGGCGCTGTAGAAGCTTTGGAAGCAGAGGCGTGGTGACAAATGGTCAAAGGTGGTACCCTCTATGGTGAAGTCCTGGGCAGAGCCAGTAGCGCCACCGGCCTGAGAGCTATACCTAGCTCTTGAAGGAGTTTCCTAGCCCTAAACCCAAAGAGCTTAGGGTATGACTGGCTTCTCTCGGCGGCATAGGCACCGTCGAGATCAGCTGCGGATGCAGTGAGAGCTGTTTGCAACTGAGGGAGCAGCCAGGCTGGCGCACATAGACGAATAATGTACTGTGCACGACGCAAAGCGAGTGGCACCTCCCCAGCAGAGACAATTTAACTCTCAATGGGGGAAGTGCGGAAGGCACCGGTTGCTAGTCGAAGGCCGGTGTGGTGAATAGAGTCGTCTCCTCGCCCCCATCGTGTGGAGAGTCTCCATGCTACCGTGTCGTCAGGCGGTATCATAGGCCTTCTCCATATCGAAAAACACCGCGGCGTAGTTCTGTCTACGAAGGAAGGCTTTGCAGACGGCATTTCCCAGTCGAAGCAGAGCATCCGACGTGAAGTGGAACTTGCGGAAGCCATAATATAACAGATGGCCTCCGCTGTCGAGAAAAAAAGCTAATCTAACATTTAGAAATTTCTCCATCAACTTGAACAGGTAGGAGGTTAAAGAGATTGGGCAGAAACTAGCCGAAGTAGAGTGATCTCGCCCCGGTTTGCGAAAGGCGAGCTCAGTAGCGATTCACCAGGAATCTGGGAAGATACCCTCTACCCAGATCCTGTTGAACAAATCTAACAGAAATGTCATTCCTCGCTCACTCAGGTGTTAAAGCATGGCGTACGGGACATCGTTTAGACCAGGAGCGGTGTCCGAGCACGAATCAAGAGCGGAACGCAACTCACTTATAGTAAATCTGTCGTTGAAGGATTAACCGCCTCTGGAGGTAAAGTCCCGCCTGCGGCCTCCCGTGATATCACGACCCGCATTGAATGCCGGCGGAGCAGCACCCGGCTAGAGAATGCAGAAAAAGCGGTCACCAAGAATTCCGCCACGGATGCTGGGTCCTGAGATTGCGGTCTCTTTCTTCTGGAAAACGAGAGGGGAGGGGGGGGCCTGCGAGAACTTACTCAGAATATTTTTGACCCGCTCCTACACCACTGCTAAAGGGGTCTTACATTTAAGTGAAGACGCGTATGGCCGCCAAGAAGAGTGGCGGGCGTGCTTCGGAATATACCGGAACCTAGCCTTAGCTCGACGAAATTCCCCGACAGTGAAGTCGTTCAGGCGACGTGTATAGCGCATGCAGGCATAACGCTTCTGTTTGAGAGCCATCTTACACTCGGCTGTCCACCACGGGATCGGTCGGCGTGCAAAACCGCCAGACGTTCTAGGAATAGTAGTTAGGCCCACGACGATGAGACTGCCGGAGCATAACTCAACGGCCTCATCGACCGACCGACACTCCTCGAATAGGACAGGGAAATCAGTCATTTCCTGAAATGGCGACCACCGCGTTCGCGCTAAGCACCCACGGGTCTGGTTCTCGGGCGGAAGTGGCCCAGAAAATAAAATCTGAATGGGAAAGTCATCACCACCATGGAGGTCATCGACCACTCCCCACCCAAAATCAGGTTGTGCATCCGGAGAGGACAAAGATAGATCGAGGCAGGAAAATGAAGCGGTTCTTGGGCAGTGATGCGTAAACTCATCCACATTTAGGACAATTATCTCCAGCTCGTTGATCAGGTCGGCAAGGGCTCTACCCCTGGGATTAATCCAGTACTCTCTCCAGAGTGGGTGTCTATCGTTCAGATCTCGGAGCAATAGAAAGGGCCTCGGGAACCGTGCAACGAGGCAGCGGAACTCCCCCGCGTTGAAGTCGCCTGACGGTGGAATGTACGCGGAAATAACAGTATACCTCCTAACCAAGTGCAGCTGCACAACCACTGCTGAAATGAACTATCTAACGCAAAGAGAATAACGGAGACACCATGCCAGGTGTAAATCGCGCATCCTCCCGCCCGGCCCCCCCACCCATCCCGTGGTGGTGGGGTCGCAAAACCTTTTTTCCCGGGGGGTGGGCTGGGGTCAAGCGCTCAGAAGGGTCTCCTGCAAAAAGATAGCTAACGGGGAACAGGAGGATACGAGCTTCTGCAGCTCATCCCAGTTGGCCCGGAGTCCACGGCAATTCCATTGAAGGAATATACCCTCCAGGCCTAGCGCGGAGGAGATGCATGGGCATCTTCGGAAAAGAAGAACCTCACGGGAATGGCAGTACGCTTCCAAGAGGCAGAAATCCTGGCGCTATTGGCCAGACAATGCGCTGAAGGCGCTGTCGCCTTCGAGGGTTTATCGGGGGAGTTTGGGCTCGCCATGCGGGAGCCCTGGTTTTAACTGGGGCTGGGTGTGAACTCATTGTGCCGTTCGCTCTAACAGGGGAGCACCCGGGGTGGGTAGAACTCGCAGAAGAGTTCTGAATGGGCGCGGAAACGACCGTACTCGTAGGCCTGGATTGGCGAGAAGCAGAGAGGGTGGCTTCTCAACATTGAGGCATAGAACCTCCCAGGCAACACTGGGCGCGCCAGGACCAAGTTTTCAGCCTCACGAAATGAGAGACGATCCTGAGCCTGAACAGCCAGGATTTCCGTCTCTAGGAGATACGCACCACATTGCTTCGAAGTAGCGTGGTGCGGCTCTCCGCAATTGGCACACTTGGCCACACACGTTTTGGACTTATCGTGCGCGGCCTTGGACTTACACAGACTTATGGGTAACTCCGACGTTGCACGTCGACATTAGCAATTAGTATGGCCGAAGCGGTGAGAGTAGTAGCACCTCCGCGGCAGTGGCACGAATACCTTCACACGGTAGCGATATCAACCGGCACGCACCGACTCAGGGAACTTCCCACAGTCAAACGTGACGAAGAGTGTAAGGGTGGGTCTCGAGGCCCCTCCCTGTTTTTTCATTATAGGTTTGACTTGACCGCCCCAGGCTCGGCCAGCTCTAAAATGATGTCATTTATGGAGTATTCCACGAGTTCCCTCGCATAATCTACCCTTTCCACGGAGTTCATGGTCCAGTGTGGCGTCACACTCACTGGCGTGCCATTAAGTGTCCGAATGGCACTAATCATGGCCGCTCTGCAAGGGGTGAGTACGGGGCCGGTAAAGCCAGCTGCTGTTATTTGAGGCTGCTCCTCCTACCTAGTGGCCTGGCAGGCCGTCAACATGGCAGCTCCACGTTTGGCTCGGCGTAAAATAGATAGATTGAAAGTTGTAAGAAAGGGGATGTGAGGGGGGGGGAAGCATGTTTTTAAATACCCACCACCCCATGCCGAAACTCAATGGTGAGGGAACGTTGCCCCCTACCCCCTAAGCCTCAATCTGTGATAGTTGGCTAAAAGGAAGCTGGTCGGTGTCTACCCCGTGAAATTAGAAACCGACCAGAGAAAGTTGTGGTAAGGGTTGTAGGGAAATTGAGGAAGTAGGGTAGAAAAACAGGCTGTCAGAAAGAAGGAGAAGAGGCTAAGATAAGCAAATACTTCACAGTATATATAGTAAGATAGTAATAAGTGTTATTGTGTAAAATATTAACATTATTGTTTCTTTTCTCAGGTCTCATGTTAGAATGATGGCTTCGTCAAGAGGAAATTGTGTTAATGATCCAGACACCTTCTGCTACATATGTGGCTGTTACATGCTAGTTCGTCAAAAGCGCAATATATCAAACTTTGTGATCCGCACTTATAAGGCATATTTTGATGTTTCTCTTGGCGATCAAGATAAGAAGTGGGCCTCACATGTTGTTTGCCATAGTTGTGTGGAACATCTTCGTGAGTGGACGAAAGGAAAGAAAAATGGTCTTTCTTTTGGAATCCCCATGGTGTGGCGAGAGCCAAAGGATCATGTATCGGACTCTTATTTATGTCTGGTGAATACTAAAAGGATTGGTAAGAGAAATCGGCACAAGATCGACTAACCCAACATCCCCTCGGCGATCCAGCCAGTACGACATTCTGAGTCTTTATCAGTTCCGATTTTTGGTGGATATGTTTCCTCCGAGGATGAAAATGATGTACCTGATATGGGGGTCCACGGAATGGATTCAGAGTCTGCAGATTCATCATCAGATGCTGAACAGTCATTAGCTTCTTACTGTTTCAATCAAGAGGATTCGAATGACTTGATACGTGATTTGGCGCTCTCCAAGAAAGCTGCAGAACTTTTAGCCTCCAGGTTGAGTGAAAGACATATGCTTGACAGGTCGGTACGGGTATCATA
Organism: Ceratothoa steindachneri; assembly: GCA_963969495.1. Lineage (NCBI taxonomy): Eukaryota > Metazoa > Arthropoda > Malacostraca > Isopoda > Cymothoidae > Ceratothoa > Ceratothoa steindachneri. The sequence goes on from OZ018317.1 coordinate 209,497,171, forward strand.
TTACCGAACGAGGGAGAGTACATTTGTTAAGTATTTCTCTGAGGACAAACTATTTGTATACTGCCACGATGTTCCTGGTCTGTTTACTGAGTTGGGACTTGACATCAATAGCCCTGCTGAGTAGAGACGGTTTTTGGATAGCTCCAAGCGTAGCCTGAAATGTGTCCTTTTGCATAATGGCAATGAATTTAATGTAGTTCCTCTCGGTAACTCTGGCCATCTGCGAGAAACTCTCTGTATTTGGGACAGTCGAACCCGTGACAAACACTGATCCCAAAGGATTGGCCATTTCGGACAACTTTTGAAGCAGGAATGCCAAATATTGTTAATGATCCAATCGTAAGTCGAGAGAAGATCGTTTTCTCTCCACTTCATCTCAAACTGGGGTTGATGAAGCAGTATGTCAAGGCGTTGAACACTGACAATGATTGTTTTCAGTACATAGTATCGGCGTTTCCTGCTTTGTCATACGAAAAAATAAAAGCAGGAGTATCGTATTTGATGGACCCCAAATCCGAAGACTTTTGAGTGATTCTAGATTCTTGAACACGTTGAATGGAAAAGAGAAGGCAGCCTGGCTCTCATTTTTTGCCGTTGTTCGTAACTTCTTGGGAAACAAAAAGGCGCATAACTACGAGAATCTGGTTACTAATATGCTATTAGCATATCGTGATCTTGGATACAACGTGAGTGTGTAGCTGCATTTCATAAATAGTCATCTCGACCGATTCCCAGAGAATCTGGGAGCCGTGAGTGACGAACAAGGGGAACGCTTCCATCAGGATTTGATAACGATGGAAGAGCGCTACCAAGGTCACTGGGATAGACACATGATGGCGGACTACTGCAGGACGATTAGAAGAGATCAGCCAGAGAAGACTTACAAGAGAAAGAGTTACAAACGCAAATCTTTGCCCGATTGAAATCAAGAAGAGGTCCTCCACCCTGATGTACGGTCATTAATGAATTAGCATCTATTTGATTACAGTATTTGTAATCCTAATTTTTAATTCAAGTTTCTTTTCATATGCAATAAAATGTTTGTGCAAAAAACCCTGCTTTACTATAAATAACGCAAAAGGATGATTCAAAATTACTTCAGGGCATGATGATAAAATGAAAATTATTGCATAATATTAGTTATTGATATTACGAAAAATCTGTAGCATTTATAGAGAATCTGATTTCAGATTTGAATTCATCATGCTCGAATTAGGTAGGAAAATGTACTTTTGTCAAATCACCAAATACATTGTTCCCCAGTGTAATAGAATGAAAGCTCGAATGACTGCCATATAAATAAATAACCAACGAATACGAAGCGAAATGGAGGAGTCCAACAGTTAAAATTTTAAAATCACACCACTATGTTAGGAATAAATTAACAAATATAATGGTAGGGGATAAACAATATATTTACACTCCAGAATCGAATGAACAGTAGGCACTCTGTGGTATTAAGATCACTTGAACCAGGTACAAAAAGCAGGTCAAAGATCTGATCGCAATAGGTTCAATTTCAGGAAGAACTAAAAATGGGTTCAGATAAGAGTTATAGATACCGCACGTCGGAGTAACGCAAATCCATCCCACTCCACTCTCTTTCGTGTTTAAAAAACTTAGAAACGGGAAATGCAAAGAGCCGAAAAGTGCTTACATATCACTACAGGAACCCATAAAAGAGAAATAAAAAAAAAAAACAGGAAGACACCGATCATATATCAGCAAATGCTGAACTATTAAATAAATACATATAAAACAAACACAAAACATAGGAGATGATGTGAGAACACTCCCAGATAATGATAATACTAATATAATAATGTAGGCAGAAGTCATGCAAGGTTCCCTAGTTGTGTCAGCATGATAGAAGATGGTAACGAAACGGCCAATTACAGTTTTGTTTGAAGGATGAAGAAGAATAACTAAACAACCAACCCTAATTTCTACAATATGACAACAACCCTAAATATGATACAAAATTAAAGACATACTACCTGGAATAAAACAAACTTAAATAGGAACTACCCTCAGCAAGGAAACGAACAATTAAAAATACCTAACACCCCCCACCAAATAAGAACAGTAAAGCTACAAATAGTACAAAAATCTAAAATTAATGACCCTTTAAAAGCAATTATACGCAAATATATATATATATATATATATATATATATATATATATATATATATATATATATATATATATATATATATATATATATATATATATATATATATGAATGCAATATCCCGCAGGAAAAAATGAAAAGGTGTTTCCAAGTACTTTCGAACTTTATTAAGTTCCTTATCAAGGATAACTACAAGAAATAGTATTATATTAGAGGTATATATACGAAAGAAAAATATGAAAGACCGCCTCAAAAACAAGAAATTACCAATGAGGAAGAGGGAAGGGGAAAGGTAAAAAAAACACATTAAGAATCACAAGAAGCAGGTAGTAAGGTCAAACTAAGTCGAAGGAAAGGGTAACAGATTCAAAGAAATGGAGATAGCCTAACGAGGGACATTATAAGACACGATGAGCAAAAGGGGGGAAAAATACAAGGTACAAAACAGAGCAGGGACAATTAAAAAATAAAAATGAATAATAATAAGAAAAATAAAAAATAAAATAGGGGCCACATAACTAAAGAATGTATATAAAAAAAAACACTAGGAACGCAAGACAAAACTAATTTCTTTGAGTATTAATCTTTTAATTATAGCATCTATTTTATATAACCCAGGGGAAAGGTTAAAATTATCACATTGGCTTATAAAAGCACATTCAATGATATTCCTTTTTATAGGATCATTGGAACGATAAATAAATTTTGCCGAGTTCCAGTTAATTAAATGGTCCTTATCTGACATATGGACAAAGAAAGCACTGTTATCTTCCCCTCTTCGGACATTATATTTATGTTGATTTATGCGAACAGAAAGTTGTTTACCTGTTTGTCCGTAATATTTACTTAGACAACCAGAACACTCAACTGAATAAACTCCCCCTCCTCCCAAACTATTACAATTATTACGTACTAATAAATTCTTAATGGTCGTCTCATATTTAAAAGCAACAGAAAAGTTAAAGTTATTCAAAAGACGGGGAAGATCACTAAAACAAAGAGAAAAAGGTAGAACTAAATTATTATTACTATTAAAAGGGAGAGTAGGGACAGTTTGATAAAATGTCTTTTTAGCAGAAGAAAGACAGTTTTGAAGAAACGGGTAAGGGTAACAAAGTTTATGGCCAATTTCAAAGATATTGGAAAATTGCAAATCCATATATTCCGGGCTCACAACACGTAATGCCCGTAGAAACATAGAAGAAAAAACAGAGCGTTTAACTTTAGGGCTGTGAGAAGAGTAAAAATGAATATAAGAATTTAAATTAGTAGGCTTACGAAAGATGGAGTATTTAAACATGTATGAGTTATATGAATAAGAAGATCAAGATAGGGAAGGGTTCTATTATTTTCCAACTCATGGGTTATTTTAATGTTTTTCTTACCAGACTCAATTGTCTCGTCCCTGCGGGTGAGTATACAACCACTACAGGGCTATGCCATTTTTATTTTCTGTCTTTCAAATAAAATTTGAGGACAGAAAGAAAGATGCAGAAACCTGGTGTAGCTGACTATAAAGACATATAGTACAAGAGAAAGAAGAATTGGACGCGAATGAGCAAATGAGACAAGAAACCAGAGTTTTTTAAAGGCAAGAGAGAGGGACATTAGAAGAATCCAGAATCAAAGAGAGCAGAGGGCGACACAGTGAAGGCGATCCTTTACTGAGAAGACAGAAATAACGCCAGGGGAAAAAAGTTCTGAATTCCTGGCCGGGACTCGAACCCAGGTCTGTTGATTGCCGGTCAGATGCTTTACCGCTAAGCTACCAGGCACATGGACAGTGAGCCATAAATTGTGAGTGGGTAAGAGGATGTGGTATAAAAATTCCTTGGAAGTTCCTAGCTTAAGGAGATACTGTGTTTGATGGGGTAACGCTTTGGGCGAAATATAGTTACTGTGCCTGGTAGCTTAGCGGTAGAGCATCTGACCGGCGATCAGCAGACCCGGGTTCGAGTCCCGGCCAGGAATTCAAAACTTTTTTCCCCTGGCGTTATTTCTGTCATCTCGGTAAAGGATCGCCTTCACTGTGTCGCCCTCTGCTCCCTTTGATTCTAGATTCTTCTAATGTCCCTCTCTCTTGCCTTTAAAAAACTCTGGTTTCTTGTCTCATTTGCTCATTCGCGTCCAATTGTTATTCCTCTGGTTCTATATATATATATATCGTAGCAAGTTTTATTAAAAGCAACGGCTAATTTCACATTTGTGATTTTCTTTTAAAATTTCTCGATTTGTCCTATATTCGCCGTGGATGAATTCTGCGAAATTCATTTAAACTCGGATATTAAAGTTAAAAGGGCAATAGGAGAAGAGCCCGTTAGCAAACCACTTTATTTATCTGACGTGTTTCGATATACTTGTAACATCTTCAGAGACAAAGAACTGCTTTTCAAAAAACATACTATATAGCCATATAGTATAAGTGAAATAGAGGTAATTGACGAGAATAAGCAATGAGAGAAGAAACGAGCATTTAAAAAAGCAAGATAAGGGGACATTGAGAGACAGAAGGATCAAGGAGGAAAGCAAAGGACGGCGCGGTGAAGGCAATCCATCCTGAGAAGACAGTCATAACGCCAAGGTAAACAAATAGAATTATTATGCCCAGGAATTGAACCCTAGCCTCCTGAATGGCAGTCAAATGTTATATCATTAAGTTACCTGACACAGTATCCAAACCCTGCCAAAGCGACACACTTTATCGAACCCAGTATCTCTTCAGGCGAAGAACCTCCAAGGGATTTGTATACCATATCTTCTTACTCGCTCACAATTTAAAGGCTTACTATTCTTATCACATATGTACAAAGAAAGAGCAGATACAAGTTATGTGGGTGGTAACAACCACCACAGAGCTTTAGCAATATTAAATTTCTGCCTTTCACGAAAACTTTTTAAAGATAAAGAAAGATGCAGTGACCTTGTATTGTACACTTTATCATCATCATCATCATCATCATCCTCCTCCTCATCATCATCATCATCATCATCATCATCACTAACTCTATAATTTAAGAAGGTTATTTTTCTGAGTATTTGAATAATAATTTCATGTTAGTTTGGTTATGACATTTTTTTATCGAAGTTATTTCTAATAACTCTTTTGTAATATCAAAAAACAAATGATGAAGTTCAGAAATAAATAAGTATCGAAATTTTGTGAATTTGTTAAAAACCCCCAAATTACAAATGGTGAAGTTCAAAAAATTTATTTATAACTATATTTTAGCAACGTGATATTTTGAAAGGGGGAAATTTAGTTTAGATTTCCTTTTTAAAATTATTATAATTGGCGAAGTTCAGAAAATTTCTAAAAATTTAACCATGGCTGCTTTTTTTTAGATTTTAAATTTTAATCTTAGTAGCGAAGTCGCGAAGCCATTGCCTGGTCACCATATACTACAAAAGAAAGAGAAAATTGACGTAAATTAAAAATGAGACAAGAAAAAGGAAGGTTTTTTTTTAAAGCAAGAGAAAGGGATATTGGAAGACACGAGGATCAAGGAGAGCAAAGGACGGCACAATTAAGACAATCCATACGGATAAGACAGAAATAACGCCAGGGCAAAGTCCTTTTTGTCTTGTCAGTATGGATTGGCTTTTTTATGCGGGGTTCCTTTGCTCTCCTAAATCCTTGTCTTACAATGTTCGCTGCTCTTGCCTTTTCTTATATATATATATATATATATATATATATATATATATATATATATATATATATATATATATATATATATATATATATATATATATATATATATATATACGATAAAAAAGAAACTGAAACAAGTAATGAGAGTGGGGAAGCAGCAAATGAAGCGTTTGGACATCAGATGAATGAGAATCCAGATGGGAACGAGAAGATGAATAATTTTCCGGATGGGATCAGGAAGATGAATGATGAGCTAGATCGGAACAGGAAGTTATTCGAGAAGGAAGTAAGAAGTCAGTGAGAAAACAGGGGAAGAATAGTTGTGTGGGCATGAATGGCATTAATGGCAGGGTACTTGTGAGCAACGAGCTCAAAAGTAGATGGGGAAAATAATTTGATGAGTTGTATAATATGCGTATGAAAGATGAAACAAATGCAAGTATGATAGGTTTCTTGGGAGTAAATCTGGTGCTCTATCGGTATATGAAAGAGATAAGCATTCGAGAGGTTGGTGTTGCTGTGAGAGCTCTGAAAAATGGGAAAGCTGGCGGAATAGATGATATTGTTGCTGAGAAGCTAAAAATTGGTGGCGATTATGTTATGGACTGTGTTATGGTCTAGAATGCCTTTATAAATAAAAGAGTGCTTTGGAACTGGAAGAATGTAGTAATAGTGCAGTTATATACGCGTAAAGGGGAGAAAGGTGAAAACAAGAAGCACAAGGGGATAAGTCTGATGTGTTGTAGATAAGGTGTATGAAAAGAATTTAATGGACATTTAAGAAAGATAACCGTTGGTTCGATAGGTGATGAACAAGGTGGGAGAGGAAGTTAGAACAGGTAGGGAATGTATTTATGAAGTATATATATATATATATATATATATATATATATATATATATATATATATATATATATATATATATATATATATATATATATATATATATATACGAGGGTTGGTCAATAAGTTTTGCGAATCAGTAGGCCAAAACGGAGGAAGGAAGATGGCTGTTTGTGGGGGTGTTAGGACAAGTTATGACAAGTCAGGGCCTGCAGCCGCACGCTCCTGCCTCATCAATTTAACAAGCAGTAGCTTATCGCAGATCGTCAGTCACAAATTTTTCAACAATGGAGAAGGTTGAGCACCGTGCAGTGATCAAATTTTTGACCAAGGAAGGCAAGAATGCAAAATAGATCCATGAACGCATGGTTGCAGTGTACACCGACACCGCTCATTCCTATGCAACTATTGCTCGATGGAATAGGGAGTTCCGCCATGGTCGTGATTCCCTTGAAGATGGCTTCCGTCCAGGACGCCCGTCAGACGTGACCAACGAGGACAATTTGGCCCGTGTGGAGAGGATAATCCTCGAAAATCGACGGGTGAAGGTCGAAGAAATCGAGCGAGAACTTGGAATATCACATGGAAGTGTTATCAACATCATCCATGACAATTTGGCCATGGCTAAGGTCTCTGCCCGTTGGGTCCTTCGAAACCTCACGCCCCATGATCGACTTCAATGTCGTCAAAGTTCGTAGGAGCTGCTGCTCCTGTACAACCAAGTCCCGGCGGGATTCGAGTCACGCATAGTGAGAGGTGATGAAATGTAGGTCCATCATTGGGATCCCGAGACCAAGCTTGAAAGCATGACCTGGAAGCACAGGGGCTCTCCGACCCCCATCAAGTTCCGGACCCAACCCTCAGCTGGGAATTCTTGGATTCTGAGGGAGTGTTGATGGTGGACTATGCGCCTCATGGAAGGACCATCACAGGCCAATATTACGCCGAGGAACTGGCTAGGATAAAGAAATGCATCCGTCAGAAGCGGCGCGGCAAGTTGACACGCTGTGTCCTGCTCCTCCACGACAATGCCCCTGTCCACAAGGCCAGAGTTGCACAAGCTGCCCTGCGCGAGTGCAGATTCGAGGAGCTTAACCATCCCCCCTACGGTCCAGATCTGGTCCCTAGCGACTGCTTTTTATTCTGCCAGCTCAAGGCTGCACTGCGTGAACGCCGTGTGGGGGACAATGAAGATGTCCAGCTCGCCGTCTAGGAGTGGATTGCACAGCAGTCGGGAGATTTCTGGTTGTCGGGAATTCGAAGCCTCAGGAACAAGTGGCGCAAGTGCATTGAAGCCAAGGGTAGTTATATTGAAAAATAATAAAATACTTTTACTCATATCTTGTTTCCTTATATCCGAATTGCAAAACTTATTGACAGCTCCTCGTATATATGCAGGTTCTATTGAAGTCCACAGCTGTGGCAGCACTATTAATTTTAACTTGTATATTTTTAATATTTCTTACGATTTTTTTAACGTGGTTTTGAGGCGAGAAAAATATCCGCGAATACATTCTCTATTCCTAGACGTCTTTCGACCGTGTTAGGTCATCTTCAGGGAATGAACAGAAATGTAATTATTCAATTCAATTCAATTCAATTATGGGGAAATGGTGAGTATGTGAGTGTGAGAGATAGTGGTGTATTAGAGATTTGCGAAGGTGCCTGGAGATGAGGCTAATCTCTTCCATTGTTTGTTTTGTTTTTATTATTATTGTTTTTATATAAAGCGTCTTTCAACAAGGACGCTCAAGCTTTGTCAGGCGATAGTAGCCATGTTGTTAAAACGACATCTGGCAACCTCACTGTAAACTGTTCAGTAGTACTTCGCAAGTTACGATGGTGGGTTATAGCGTTAAACAGCGTGTGTAAATCATCAAGTGTTATTATCAAAATTAGTACTCCGTTCGACAAACGTTCCGCTCATTACGTGATTTCTATCCTAGCCACAGTGACGAGGCCCATTTTTGGATCAATGGATTTGTGAACAAGCAACATTGTCGGATTTGGGACGAAAACATTCCACATGAGATACACCAACACCAATTGCATCCCAACAAAGTCACTGTTTGGTGCGGATTTTCGTCTAACGGAATCATCGGTCCGTATTATTTTGAGAACGAAGATGGGATTGCCATAACCGTCAACGGCGAGACCTACAGATCGATGATAAGCAACTTCTTGTGACCTCAACAGGATTATATGCCTGATATGGATACTGACGTCATGTGGTTTCAACAGGACTGCGCTACGTGCCACACTGCGCACGCCCCGATAGACATTTTGCACCAGCGATTTCAGGGCAGGGTCATCTCGCGCGGCGGCGACGTCAACTGGCCACCGAGATCATGCGATTTAACGCCATTAAACTACTTTCTTCGATGCTACCTTAAATCGCAGGTCTATGCGAATAATCCGCAAACAGTTGATGTCCTCAAAGTCAACATAACGAACACCATCCAGCAAATTCAGCCAGATTTATACGACAAAGTCATCGAAAATTGGGCCTCCCGAATACGTTCCACTTAGCGAAGCCGCGGCGGACATTTGAATGACGTCATATTTTACACTTAATGCCATAAAATGTACTTTCAAATTTAAAATAAATTGAGTGCATATATCACACATAACTTGTTTTATTTACATTTAAAAATTGAGCGACCTTATTGAAAGACCCTTTATATGTATATGTAGACAAGTATGTATGCATATATATATATATATATATATATATATATATATATATATATATATATATATATATATATATATATATATATATATATATATATATTACTATAAGGCGTTTCAACCTACCTTTGGATTCGTGTACTAATTTAGCTTTTTAGTGTTAACTTGACGTGTAGTTTGGTTGTTTAGGTTCCTTTTACTTTTTTTGTTTCTACATCAATTCTTACGTGTGTCTTATTTGATTTTTGTAAATGTTTTTGCTATATTCATCTTTGGTTGTTAGTATTCGTGTTTTGTGTGTTCCGTGATTCGTACTTACCTATTTTCTTCATTTTTATTCATCATTGTCTTCACTAGGTGGTTGTGGTCTTCTTTGATTTTGAGGTAGAATTGGTTTGGTTCGTCGTTATCGGTTGCTTTTCATCGTCTGTTTTGGTCGATAGTTTTTTACTATGCAAAAAAATGGGACAATTGCGTCTCCAAGCTTGCTGACGCTGCCTGGGAATCTTGCGTGACCTGGACCTCGTTGGATTTCTGCGATGAGTGCTATAATTTACTCATTGCTATTCATTGTAATTTTCTCTTTTATATCTGACGCTCTTTCCCTTAATATCGTATTGAGCGGTTTGCTGTCCATCGCTCTGTACAGATCCACTTGCTTCCTCCTATCCCTCCTTCGTGTATTGGTGATGATATACATACACTTACATATTTTGTATCCTCTGCATTTCTTCTTTTGCTGTTTTAGATACTTCGAACAGAGATGCTGAGGGATAGATGAGGGTAGGTCTGACTAGTGTCAGATACAGTTTCTTTTTATTCTTTTGGCTGAGGTTTCTGAAACTATAGAGAGTTCTGACTGTCGAAGATGCCTTTTGTATCCATTCTGTGGCGTGCTTCCTGTACCCGTTAGAAGTGACCTTCATCTGGAGTATATTACACTCCTTCGTGTAGGGATAAGCCCTATCCCCGACTCTCACATCTTCTGTTTTTCTTCTTCCTAATGGGACGATCTTGAATTTTCGCCATTAGTTCGGATTTTCCATTTTGATTCATAAACGTTATTTTTTCTTATTTCCTCGGCAGTCATTCGAGCTTGCGAAGGCGCGTTTCTATATCCACTAATTATGAGTTGACTGATGTCATCGGCAAACTGGATGTTCAGGCTAGTTGGGTGGGTTGGCTCCGGGATGTCGGCTGTATATATCGAGTATAAGGTTGGACTGAGGCACCCGCTTTAAGGTAATCCTGCATGTAGATTGAAGATGGGACCATCCGTGCGTCCTATACTGATGTAGGCCGACCTCTCTATGACATAACCACAGAGAATTTTTTCAAGTTTGCGCTCAAACCCAGCTGGAGGATCTTGCATTGCATCCGACTTAGCCATACTTTATCGACACGTCCCTGCTTACTATTTCGATATAGCTCCTGTTTTTTCTTTGCTTAAACAACCTTTTCCGTGATGACATTTATTGCCATCTCAGTGCTTCTTTTCTTTCTGAAGCCGTATTGTTGTTCCTTGTAGAACGAATTTTCTCTAAGAGTTTCCCCCCAATTTCCAGAAGGGATATTGGGCGATCACTCTCCTTCCTCCTCGTTGGCTTTCTAGGTTTGGCAATAAAGATCATTTTTGCCGTTTGTTATGCGTCGGGAAAGTAGCCTACATTTAGGCAGGCATTAAAAAGATTTTGAGTAAACCTTCCCGCACGCATCTCGGTGCTTTTACTAAGTTTAACTTTGTCAAACCTGACTGTCCTGGAGCTTTTTGCTTAAAGGAGTGGAGCGCTCTCTAGTTCTTCTAGCGTCACTCTTTCTTCTTCTCCTTCCTCCCTGTTCACTTGGTGGTTCGGATGCGTCCTCTCAATGATTTCGTTCAGTTCGTCTATAATCTGATTTTCAAAATCTAAGTCGAAGTCTTTATTGCTTTTCTTTACTGATTCTGAAAATCTGTTTCCAGTATTGCCTGAGAATTTCCTCCATTTCATTCTCCTCTAATTTAATTTCATTTTGGTCGTCTCCTAATTCCATCTTTTTCTTCTGGGGCCTTACTCTCATTCTCATGATTTTCGCTCAGAATTTTATCGGTGTTGCTCCACTATCTAGTTCTTCGATAGCTTCATTCCATTTCTCCTCTTCCTTTATCTCTCTCATACGGTACATTATATCACGGGATGTTTCCGTGTTGATGCTCACCTGATACAATCTTTTCTGTTCACGGTGTAAACCTTTCATACGATTGGTCCATTTGTATGTTGAGATCGTTCTGTATGCACTTTTGGGAATCGACTCTCTGTCCGCCTCGATCATCTGGGTCTCTAGCCGCTCTATTTCTTTGTCTATTTCCTCGAGCGTCGCTTCGCCGAGGTTCGCTGGGATGTAATTTCTTAGCGTTTGCTTGTAATTATCCCAATTCGCCCTGCTGTAATTCTTCCTTGTATGTGATGGTATCAATATAGGGTTAATGTTGATATAAATATTAATCCTTATATGGTCGCTACAAGGTATCACTTCAGGGTTCATGTGATAGTCAAAGGGTAAGAGGAAGTTAGCCAAGCAGACGTCCGGTATGGTGGCGTTCCTTTCCGTGATGAAGATCGGAAAGTCGGGGCTCAGTCTCTGGACGATGTTCCTATCCAGGAAAGTATTTAAACATCTGCCTATACCGTTGCTTCGAGTATACCCGGACTCGGCACATCGTACATTCAGGTCCCCTATAAATATCGTAGGGACCCTTCGCCCGAGTATACTCGTGATAGTGTGGTTCGGCAAATAGTCGCATCTTGGAGGTTGGTATCCCGTGGCAACTACCATCTTCCCCAGGCTTATTTCTACCTCTATAGCGAGGTAAGATTCTTCCGAGTTCCTGAGTTGCTTGAATTTTATTCCCTTCTTAATCGCAATGGCTGCTCCGTCGTATCGTTCTTGAGAATGGTTCACTGCTAGTACGTCATAGTTCCATATCTTGATTATGTCCCTATTTGTGTTAACTCCGTGCTTCAAAATGACTATTATGACAGCATCGATTTGTTGGAAAATATTACCGTAGTGCACTCTTTTCGTGGTCCATCCGTCGCTGTTGATACTCAAGATTCTTAAGCTGTCTCTTTTCATTATGAGGATTAATCTACAGTTTATTCAGTCTGGGGTGCCTGTTAGGGGCCTTTTGAGGAGCAGATGATGGAATTTTATTAGTTTCTTCATGGATTACTTCCGTGCCCTTGTTCCTTTTTGGTAATTGTTTTCTGTGTGGGCTGGGAGTCTTCGATTTACTCCTGGAGGCCCACTGAGATCTCGTTCGTGGTTCTGTCTCTTTCTCTTCTACTTCGGGGTGCGAGTCGCTTGAAGACTTTTCTTCGGAATCATCTGAATCTTTCTCAGATGTTACCTGCTTTCCTTCTTTTCGTGGTCGTTTGGATGAGACTGTGCTCATATTGAGTATTTTTAGTGAGTACGGGGATCTGGGTACTTTAATTGTAGGCAGGTTGTTTGCCTGTAGTAGGGAATTAAGTTTACTCTCGCAGCTTCCCAGGCTTCCCATGTTAGCGATGTGGGTGTGGATGACGCATGTGAGGATATTCGAGCTCAATTCGGAGTTGAGTTGCATCGTAGGTTGGTTGATTGTTGCTTGGTTGGGTCTTGATGCTGCGGCCGCATAGCTCTGGGTACTACGGACCCTAGCTTCTTATTTACTTTCTCTTTTCTTCTATGCCAATTTAGTTCCAAAGTTCGGTGGTCACCGTTACAATTTTAGCACTTTTTGGTCGTTGAAGCACAGTATTTAATCTTATAACCCTCTTGCCCGCATTCAGAGCATAGCTTCTTGTCCTTGTTGGAGCAAGAGTGGCTCGTGTGATTTTTCACTTTGTAATAGGGAAAACACATTCAGATGCTGTGGAATTTTTCCTGTTCGATGTTTTCAGATGGGATCCTCATGCTGAAAGCTAGGAGCCCATCCCTTTTTGTTTTCTGTGCAATTTTGGTGGTCTGAAAGGTCATTGTAAGCACATGGGTGTGGTTATTAAATTTGATTAATTCCTTAATATTCGCCAAAGGGTTTTGTGCCTCAGTCTATCTCTTGATTTCCTCAGTAGTGTTTTCCCATATCCAGCTTTCGATCTTGCGGCAGATGAAGATCCTATTGGCCGCCACCTGGGGAGGGGGGAGATTCTTGCCTCAAGCCCGATCTTCTTTAAGGCTTCAGTTCCTCGGGTGTTAGTATTTCGTCGATGTGCTTCGTTTCCGAGCAGAGGGCTATGTTCCCGTTGGTTACGTCGATCAAACGGATCAGTGCTACCTTAAGTTCTTTAAATAGACCAGGCACACCTGAGCTTTGGCCGGAACTGCTTGGTAGGGGAGCCCACTGAGGGGGATTCTCGTCGTTGTATCCATCTCCCCTGAAGGGGGTTGAGGTCCTTGCTCCAAGTTGGTCCTCTTCTTTTTTCTAGTCTTCTTTTTCGAATTGTGTTATGTGAATTAGTTTAATGTGAGTGGTGTTATGTGCTTAGGTGAGCGAGATGTAAATTCAGAAAAGGGGTATTCCCCGCCATAGTGTGGCCCCGTGCTTCCGTAAACCAGTACTCCAATTGATGGGGTGATGGATGATGAAGGGATGGGCCCATGAAGGGATCCTCCCATTGATGAATTAGGGCGCACTTGATGATGGATGAAGGCCGAATCAACTTTCTTCACCCGAGGCGTGCCGCCCCCTTGAGGTTTTTTAAATTCGCGACTGCATCCTTCATATCATAGAGACGGTTGATTGTCCCTCTATGATCCTGGGCGATAACCACCATCGATAAAGCTAAAAGCTAAATCAACGGGGTTCGCAGTCCGTCTCCTTTCCCGTGGAGCATCTCAAATTGATTTCTGCTGTGGGCTACTCCTCAAACCAGCTTCCGTCAATTTCCCCAATTATGCCATATCACAGTCGACTGGCATAGTTGGGACGAGGGTTATGAGCAGTCCAGGTCCACAATTACACGGTGCCCGCCGTCGGGAAACGATGTAGGGAGCTTAAGCGCTCATGTCGGTTTTGCGTGCCAGATAAAAATGGTGGTATTAACTCTTTCCAAAGACAACCATAGGGCTGTTTTTAAAATTCGGCTTGCTCGCCTCGCGTGTCCTTGCCTCGAACGTAAGAATTTCGAAAAGCACGAAGGCGCCAATGGCTTGCCATATCCTCTTAGCTCTCTCGTGGAGCGCCACGTTGATCGGAGATAATCCAACCGAGGCGTGGAGCTCCCTCTGTCGTTTGCGTTCTCTTCTTCGGGTGTTTGTAATAAGTAGAACCGCTTTGTTCTGAATGACTTGAAGTTTCGAAATGTGGGTCCTGGCGCTCGCGTTCAGCGGCACCGGGGGGTATAAGAGTCTCGAGCAAATTCACGCATTGAATATCTTGAGTTTATTTGAGGGAGTTAGGTCAATGAACCTATAAAACTCTCTCAAATCTCTCTTGCTATTCGCGACTGTCCGCCCGATATGACTCTTGTATCCCTCTGTGGTGATTTTGAGCCCCAGAACCGTCCCTTCCGAGCAGTAGGGGATTCTTTCCCCCTCTACCCGTATATCGTTGAAGGTCTTGCGAACATGGGAATTATTTTGAGCTTTTGGGCATTGGTTGATATCTTCCATTTCCTCTCGTAAGAGTTGATGTTAGATATCTCCCTAGCCGTTTTTCTCGCCATAAATTCCCTGTGAACGTAAGCGGCTGTACAAATTTGTAATATATCGTCAGCGAACTGGACGTATATCGTACCTTCGGAGAGAGGTTTTGGTAAGTCACGTGTATAGATGTTGTATAACAGGGGACTGAGACAACCCCCTTGCGGGACCCCTGATTCGAGCTCGAATTCGGGGCCTTTGTGTTCTTTGATTTGTATATATGCTCTCCTCTCCATTATGTAATCGCATAGAATCTTCTCAAGAATGGGGTCGAGGTCTACTTGCAGGATCTTAAATTGCAGGCCTCTCTTCCAAACCTTGTCAAAAGCTTTTTTAACATCGCGGAGCACCAATTCCGCATGCCTTTTGCTTGCCTTGATGTTTGCAAGTTTTTCCGTAATAACGGCTAGTGCCGTGTCAGTCCCTCTTTTATTTCTGAAGCCGTGTTGCTGCTCGTTATGCAAGTTGGCTTCGTCGAGAAAAGAGTTGACCCTATTTGCCAATATCTTCTCGAAGACTTTGCCCTTCGTAATTATTCACAAATTGCTACATTATATACATATAGTATTTCTACGCGAACATAAGTATTACAAAAATTAGCCAATCATGGCGCGAGAAATTGTTAAGGGGAAACTAAGCGCTACAAGAAACATAAACTTGGAAGGCTCAGATTGTCTGACTATTGACTGCGCTTGTTGCTTGGATTGCTCTCTTACATACTCATTGTACGGTAAAGTCATTTTTTTTTTAATTTGGACTGGACTACATTTGAATGAGGTTGATTGAATACCACTTTGTTTATGCGTGTCCGGATATTCCACCAGCAGTGATACGTTCGAAAGTGCCTATTTTCTCATTGACTTGCCTTGATGGAGGTTAGTTGAGGGAAAGGAAAAAGGACTCCTCTGCGCTGCCTGAAGGTGAAGTTGCCTTTTGTTCATTGGAAATTTTTTTCCACCTTCTCCATACCACTATTCCTTATTTTCATAACGGATCCCTAAAACTACATACACACCCAGTTACACACACCTACAGACTCAGGTGCCCCCAGATTCCCTCCTAAATTATGACCTTGGCGGAGAGATCAGAGGGTTGCAGCGTATTGCTCTGAGGATCTTGACAGGCCAGCAAAACCGTACAGGAGCAAGGTCTTCGAGAGAATTTACGGCGAGCTCAATATTGCCCTCGTACGGCTAATTGATTTTCCAATTGGCTACGCGACTATCTGTGCAAGGTAAGCTGACATCGAAGCCCTCTCCTTCCCATGTGCCTCAGACACCGCCACAAATAACAAATACGTACACATAGAATTGTGATCTGCCGACGCCTCGACCCCTGGGTTAGAGGCTACTCGATCGACCAAATCACGGACGAGATTCTTCGGAATCATCAGTGGGCAAAAGTAGCCAAAGTAATCAAATTTAAAGACTACAGCCACGTTTTTAAAGTTGTCTTCACGGAAGCCACAATGGCGATAAAGGTAAAAGAAAACCGCCTTCTCCTATTTAACGTCCGCATCTGCCCCGATCAGATTGAGCGTGAGGAGTTCGTTGACCTGCAAATGTGCTTCAGGTGCTACGGGTACAACGAACACACCACCGCCACTTGCTCCAGCGTTACACTCACAGTTTGTTCTGTGTGCGCCGGCCAAGACCATTCCTGGCGCGAATATAAAAGTTCGTTCCAGAAATGCCTCAATTGTGGTGGCCCACACAGAACCATGGCAATGACGTGTCCAATAAAGAAGGAACAAATACCAAAAACAAAGGGCAAAGGTAGAAAAGAGGAGGAAATAAAGACTAACATCACCTATGCGAAGGTTGCCAAAGGCAACGGTCGCAGAGATTAGTGTTTCCACTGCACCTACGTACCTGCAAATTGAGAACGAAAAATAAACAAAAATAATGTGTTGCATATATTTTGCACACATTGCTAACTTGACCAACCCTGGCACCTTCGCGAAGGAACTGAACACCATGCTCGTGAATAACGGCATGGAAAAAATGTGATTCCCAGAAAACCCTCCGTCAAACGAGGTTCTTCGAGTGAATCTCTAACCGCAGACCGCAGATTTCTTTCACGGGATCCTCGAGTGCAAGCTATGGCTGCCCGGCAGAAGGCACAAACGAACTCACACACAAACACCCAACTACCACAAAAAATGCACAAGTCGAGCGCAAGGAAGCTGCTGCTGTGAGGACTAAGAAGGTGGAGCATTCGTCCCGCCCCCAAAAAGCCTTGCAGTCACGTCGACCGAGTAGGTCCTCGTCTTCAAAGAATCAGGCTTCCCGGTACATATACTACTCGAGGGTAAAAAACCTCAGAGTATATGCTGCCGAAGGGAACCAGTTTCCTGGCGACGCAGGCCCAGAAGATATTGCCGATGGCCTTAGGGCTAGACAATACAAATGGGACTACGAGGCTGACATACTTGAAGATCTGGTAAAGCAGGCTCTCTTCCGTGACCTTGTCTAATTCTCAACCGACATTTACGTTGTTTTCACGGTCTCAGAATTCCGTAAGAAGAGATCCGGCAAGGGGAAGACTCCTCCGTCCTCCCCCAAAGGGGCAAAAGTCGACCTATAATAGAACACTCCTCGCCATAACATCTACGCTACATTGCGAGCGTAGTGTCAAAAGCTAGCCAAAAATTTGAAGAAGACCTTACGTGAACGGTAACACCAACCCAAACATGTAACACTCTTACCGATTATGACAACCCAAATTACGACAACCTTTCACCGAAATTTGACTTACTGTAGTAGCGAGTTTTACTAGTTACTACTCGTACAAAGGCTTGAATGCCAACCAATTTCGACACCCAAAACCACACGAGACTAACATTACCAAAACTACCCTTTGACCAGGGCTCTATACATCTCTGCTCTCGCGTGCTATATTTTTACTATACTACCTACTTTTGCTGGAGATACCCTTCCACCAGGAAAATATACCCACTTCAAACTTATACTAAACTTACATTTACTATCCTTTCAAAACCCTTTCACCACTATACTCGCTTACTTTTGCTTTACTAATCTATACTTCATAACTTGTTATGTCCAATGTCTGTCTATTTGTCGCTCCGATCGAGTTATCTGGCAGAAGTTAAATGAAAGTTTGAAAACGTGCTTATTTTAACGGCGGTTAACTCGGAGACGCCGAGATGTCGGGAGTATGGTTTCCAGCTTAAGGTGCACATTAATTGCCGGTTTCTTCATTTGAATAATGAGGGCTTCGGCCATCCGAAATCTTCTGCGGTTTTGGAGTCTCAGGATGATGGAGGTGTCCTTATTCAGTTTTTCACGTGTTAGGGTAGTGTCATGAGAGTGGGCGTGTTTTTTAATCATGCCATCTTGAAGGTGAGCTGTCAGTCGCCTTGACAGGGTTGTGGAGGTTACGCCGATGTACTTTGAATTGCAGTGTTCGCAGTCACCGACTTTGCACGAATATTCGTACACGACCCGTACACGAGGATGAATGAGAAATTGCCCTGTTAACTAAGGCATTGATGACTGATCTCTTGTAACGTTCAGGCACCGAGGGAAAAGAGCTCCGGAGAGGGGAGGAGAGGGAGGGGAAGAAGAATTAAGGAGGATAGGACAGACTGAAATAAAGTCAAAGGCTTGAAAGTTGACCAAGTTGGCCTGTGGACCTGCTTAACGCGGGACCCGGACCACGGTGTTTTTATGTTTTCCTAGCTTTTAATTGTGCGATTTGCTGTACCTGTCCCTGGTGTTAGTGTTTGGCCCATCTTTGGATAGCGGTAAAGGAGGAAGATGATTGAAGTGGAAGGAAGTTGGAGGTTTGCAGAGAGGTGCAAGTTGCGTGGAAGTCACGCTAATCTCTGTACTATAAACTAATTTTAAAGTTAAGTTCGAAATAAGTTAGAGTGAAAGTGTGTCTGTTTATTTATTTATGCGGTTGTTTTGTTATTACGTTATGTGTGTATGAGATAGGCGTTCAAACCGTTGTTAGCGTTATTTGTTTTCCTGCTATGTTAATAACTCGAGTTTCTGTAATTTTTGTAGCATAGTTCTCGTATCTGTATGTGTTGTGTGGCTCATGTCCCTTGGTTATTTATTAGTTTACTTCTTTTCTTATTCATGTTGTTTTTATTTTTTCGTTCATTTGCACTTTTTGGTTAGTTTTGTTATTCCTTGTGGGTATCAAGTCCAATCCGGTGACTTTGTCATTATTCTGGAAATTTTTGTCACAATCGGGTTTCCTTATTTGGTTTACACGTAAATCTCCTCCTCTTCCCTTTCGTCCGCTTTGTTTTTAGCACTAGGAAACAGCATATGTTGTCTTCATCCTCCCCATCGCGCTATTTGAATATTTAGTTCCTCTCCTATTTTTTCTTGTCTTTTTTCTATGATTTTTTTGTCTCTTTTTTCAATTAATTTCTTTAATGGTTTTATTTTGGCTTCGATGTGTAAGTCTCTTTGTTTTTTCCTCTCTAAACGTCGCGTGTTCGTAATTATGTATACTGCCTTATTTTGTATACGTTACATTTTTATTAGATTGCTTCTTGAAACCGTATACATGGCAATTGTTGGATATATCAAAGTAGGCTGTATCATGGCCTGGTAGATCTCTCTCAAACTACACGCACGCATTCATACAAACACACACAATTACTCCGTGGGGATTTTCCGTTTGATGTTTATTTTTTCCAACCTTACATATGAGAATATGGAAGGATAAATGAGGAAGACCCGGTGGATACCGCTGAAGATCCTCTCCGATGGCACCAAGCCTGATCGGGGGAGGGTTTTCGCTAAAATTTATGGGGATCTAGGAGTTGCGCTCGTGAGACTAATCGATACTCATAATGGATCCGCGGCTATTTGCTCAAAGGAGAGTGACTGCAAAGCACTCACCTCTCCTATAGTAGCAGAATGCCTAAAGACACCTAACCTAAAACCTGACACACCACCGCAAATTAAGACACACAGAAGCATTATCCTTCGCCGAATCGATCCATGGGTTGGAGGGTACACCATTGAAGAGATTCATGCGGAAAAAAAACACAACTGGGCGAAGGTAGCTGAAATTATAAAATTTAAAGAATACACACACGTATTCAAAATAGTATTTTGTGATACGGCAACGGCGGTTAAGGCTACGGGAGTAAGTATGCTCCTATTTAACGTCCGTGTCTTTCCTGAGCAGATCGAACGTGAGGAGTTTATCGACCTCCAGATGTGTTTCAAGTGCTATAAGTACGAGGAGCACACCACGGTCACTTGCCCCAGGGGAACGTTCTTTTGTGCTCTATTTGCTCGTCAGATGCACTTTCTTGGAGAAGCTGTAATAGCACCTCTATGAAGTGCTTGAATTGTGCAGGAGAACATAAGAGACTCTCAATGGTTTGCCCGGTCAAGAAAGAACTTTTGAAAAAAAAGTTAACCTAAAGAGACAGGAAGAAGAAAACAAAGTGAATAGTACCTACACCATGGTTGCTAAATCTGCTGTTGCGGAGTCTAAGGAAATCCTACATATCTCCACGTCTAGAACGAGAACTCGACCAAAATTATGTGTGGCATCTATTATGCTCACATTGAAAATCTCTCCTCCCCGGGGTGCTTTGCAGATGAACTTAATAGAATGCTGACGCATAATGGAATGGAGAAGATGTGGTTTCCCCCAAACCCACGGTCTGAGGAGATTCTCAAGATTAGTCTCTAACCCCAGTCCGAGACTAGCTGCCAGAAGCTCCCCACCCCCAGCAGCGCTCCAGCTCCCTTCAGGGATCCTAGGATCTAGGCAAAAATACGCACTGAGAAGCAGAACGACACAAAAATTGCACAACAAACAAACTTAATCACTCACACACGCACACAGATGGATAATGAGATTACGGTGACTGAGACAACGAGACCTGAGGGGGAGGGGGGCACGCTCGCCCCGCTCACGGAAAACCTCACAGCCTCAGAGACGTCCGAGATCGTCGTCTTCTTGTAAGAGGGAATCTAAGCACGATTACCATTCGATAAAAATTAACTTGAAAGTATTCGCTGCCGAAAGGTCCCCTTTTCCTAAGGAGATGGTTCCTTGATGTATCAGAAGGAGTAATATTGGGAAGATACAAATGGGAATTCACCTCGGACGACTGCAGCGAAAAACAAGTCGAGAAGGCTTTACTCCAAGGCTTAATCAAACTTACACCCGAAACCTTTATTATACGGCGAATTCAGAAAAAAAACGTATAGGAAAAACAATCACGCCACCAAACACTCCACAAGGACTTAAGCTCGTAAGAGAATAAGTCCAAAAAACAACACGACCACACACAGGAATCTTTAGTGAACAAGACAATGGAGACATTAAAAATATTACATTTTAACTCTGAAGGCTGGATGAACAAATAAATACTATACGGTAACGTAATACGACAATGTGACGTTATATTTATTTTAGAACATGGGATGAATGACACAGACAGGATAAAAATTTCCTCCTACGAAGTCTTAACTAAAAATCATAGCGGAGAACGATTCGACGGATGCGCGATAGCTGTGAAAAGAGGTCTTGACTTCAGATCAATAAGTGGACTCGATGAGTCATACCTCGCTGCTGAGGTTCATACGGCAGTGATCTCCCTAGTCCTGGCAACAGGGTACCAACATCCAAGGAGAAGGTACTTGCCCCTTCAAAACTTCCTGCAACTTTGTGGTCAGGGCAGAACCGTCCTTTTTGCCGGCAACCTCAATGCGACCAACCCAACAGGCAGGAATCTTGAGACATATTGAAAATCAAATTATGACAAGGATTGGACCAAACTTCACCACATACATTACACAAAGAGCAGCCACAAAACCAGACATAGTGCTTACTAGCACTGTGTTCCCCTACAACTACTTCATTGAACCGGGCCCTCCTATCCCCAGCGAGCACCAGGCTATCCTTATTAAAATCTCACCCCCCCCCCATTCAAGTCCCTATCACAGAACGCAAGAGCTACGCTCGAGCCAACTGGGATATTTATAAAAGACTCCTCAAAAATTATAACTCTGACCCCTTAATTAATGCCACTCTAGAAGAGATTGACGAGTAGTTGGATAAAATTAATGATAATTTATTAAAAGCCGATAAGGAAGCCATTCCCCGAGTTAAATATAAAACTATTCCTGCCCCTTCTTGGACCCCTAGAATGAAATCTCTCGCGAGGGAATACGGGGAACAGACCAATGAAGTAAACCGTACTGGCCCCAACATCACTACGCACAGACGAACACGACAGATCCGCGAAGAATTAATGACTCAAATTAGGGACCAAGAGAATTAATTTGGGACAACTTGATAGACGGACTGAATATATAAAACGACTCACGTACATTCTGGCAGAAAGTAAAAAGACTAAGAGGCAGACAGACACAAAAGACCATATAACTTACACATGACAATACCGAAATTACGGACGCGGAATAAATCGAAGAGGAATTCAGACTATTCTGAAGAGAATGATAACTTTGATTTAGACTTCGAAGACAGAATAATAAACAATTTGAACGACCAGATACACAGAACCCATATTCACCATTATGTATCACATGAAAGGGACTCGGCCGTAGAATTACTGCCGAAGAACTCTCGGAAACCTTGAAATCCTTTCTTCAACGAGCACCAGGGCGCACAGGACTGACAAGGGAGAATTTTATTCGAGCCCCGCATAACATCCTTTTAGGGCTCATGAATGTCATGAATGCGTGCCTGAACGTGGGTTACTTCCTTGACTACTGGAAGGTAGCAAAAATTATATTCATTCCTAAAGCCGATAAGTCATCGGACAGTCCAGCTAACTTCAAAATTTGAAGGAAAAGTCCTTAAGAAAATATTGGCCAACACGGTGAATACGTTTCCAGAGGAAAATAATTCTCACAACAACCAACAACATGGCTTCCGAAGGAAACAAGGAACGGACATGGCGCTAGCCGTGATCACCGAGAAGTTGGCAAAGGTAAAAGCTGAAAGACGCCACGCAAATCTGGTACTCCGCGACATCAAAAAGGCCTTTGGAAAAGTATGGAAGAGAGGCTGGCAATACAAAATCCTACAACTGGGCCTCAATCCCATACTTGAAAGGATTCTATGCGACTACGTAATGGAGAGGAGGGCGTTTGTAAACATTAAAGATTTCAATGGCCCTGAGTTTGAGCTCGAGGTGTGGGTGACACAAGGCGGATGTATAAGCCCCTTGCTATACAACATATACACCATCGACCTTTCCCAACCTCTGACTGAAGGCTCGTTATACGTCCAATCAAATCTGCGGACGATTAAATGATGATCTGTACGAGACCTTATCGGAATGTGAATTACATGGCACAGAGTACGGCGGTAGAAATCGAAAACATCAACTATTTCGAAAGAACATGGAAGATATCTACCATGCCCAAAAGTTCTGTGTAATTCCATTATTCCGATGGACCCTCGCAGACATCCGTGTGGGGGATGCATGTATCTCATACCGCACGGAGGGCACGGTTCTGGGACTCCGTATTACGACTCGTGGATATGGGAGTCATGTAGCTAAAGCTACATCGAATGAACGGAGAGACTTGGCGGAACTTTTCAAGTTTATAAACCTGAGTACCTCCAACAAACTTAAGATCACAATGCATGCATTCGATCAAAACTCCTGTATCCGCCGGTCCCTATAAACGGGATTCTCAAGACCCAAGTCCTTAAACTGCAAAAGGTCCAAAATAAGGCTGTCTATATTATAACGAGAACCTGAAGGAGAGAGTGGAGAAGGCAGTGTGAGCTCCATGGTGAACTGGGGATAACCCCATAAACGTGGAGCTTCACCTGAGAGCAAGCAAGATCTGGGACAAGTACACCGGCACCTCCCTCTCGAGTAAGTACTCGAGCACATGGACTTTGATGACATTGGACACGCAAAACCTTTTAAAAGCAGCAGAATACTCATTGACGACGACGTAGACCCAATGTTCACTTAGGTTTTCACAATACACAACCAACACAAAACCAAACAAATTCCTTTTTCACTAAATTAGTCAAGTGCTAATTTTCCCCCCAAACTTTAGCGCGATTAACTCACCAAAATATAAAAAACAACAAAGAATAAAATAAAAATAAACAAAATAATAAAAAACAACTCAAAATCAGGGTGTAAACAACCCAAATAAAAACAAAAAAGCAGTAGGGATCAAAAAACCCCTCTGCTATAAAAGCTTGAATATGCCTTATATATATATATATATATATATATATATATATATATATATATATATATATATATATATATATATATATATATATACCAAAACGCAAAGAAAGCCAGAGATGCCCTTTCACCAGGGACCTGTCTTTCATTCTACTTTTCATTTTCGCTTTTCTATCAATTTCCCCATTTTACCCCACTACTTCTCCTACTAAAATCCTCTACTGCTATATTCCTCACTTTATATGTCCAATGAAATAGGTTTAGAAGACTACTCGACTTCGCTCAGCACGCACGGACTCTTTGAAGCTCGGATACTCGCACTCTCCAACGTTAAAAAACTACATTTTTGAGAAGAATTATACACTGAAGGAATCTTCTCGCTCAAGAATCCTATTCTCATGGAAACCTCACTCCAATTCCACGTCTACCTAACCATCGAATTCATCCTCATTTCTTTTCTGCCTTCTCTCACCTCTTATTCATCCACCTCACTCACTCACCCACCCACCCCTAAAAAAGAGAAAAATACACTTCATTCAACCATCATATTTTAATATGTCCGGCTAATTTCACCACCCTCCCCTGCCTCGGGGGAATCTCGTCCGGATGAGGAAGCTGCCTATCATCACCGCCTAGTTCAAACTATGCCCTGCACTGAGCAAAGGCATAATTTGAGGCTCCGAGGAAAGCAGGTTTGAGGCCTATCCCACTGTGGAACTCGGAGTCATAGGCACCTGATCAATGGGACTACGCTTCGAGTCCCGGGGTGTTTCAAAAGAACCTCCGGGGGAGCCCGGCCAAAACTATAGAGGGATATGAAACCGTCTCTATGTATGTTGGACACAGCGTAGAATATCCAAAACCGCGAGGAGGCGGCACCCCCGGGCGGTGGGAGTTGATTCGACCACCGTCCACCAAAAAGTCCGCCATGCTTCACTCCTCGTAGGATCCCACCCAGGTTCATTCATCAATCATCATCCCATTAACTCATCTAAGACAGCAACCCTAATCGGGAACATAAACTCCCCAATGGAGGCAGGGGAAACTCCTCACTCAAAAATAAATATAAATACCATCATTTTTTCCCCTGGAAGAATATAATTACAGGTACGAAATTAAAGAAAAACATCTATCAGAAGAACATCCAATGCTGGGGGACAGGTCCCCCTTGGGCCTAATGGATAATTCCGATGGAGCAAAGAGTATCCCACTTACGGTTCTCGAAGGGCACACAAAGCCAGACCAAGAAAAAACCCTCCAAACCATCTTGGTCGAAATAGGAGTGGTTGTTCTACGACTGAAATATCAGTACAATGGCTATTTAGCACTACGTGATACGGAAAAGGACCTCGACAACCTGATGAGCCAAAACGCTGCAAATAAGCTAAATAAAATAGAGCTTGTTGCCAGGGTACCACCTGCTATCGCAATCAAAAGGTCAGTAATTTGCAGAACACTTGACCCGTGGGTAGGTGAGCATTCCGCAGACGAAATCAAGGCGGAGATCGAAAAAATTCCAGAATGGGACAAAATAGAAGAAATAATAAAATTTAAATAACAAAACGGAGAGGAACACACTCACGTATTTAAAGTGACATTCAAGGAGACTAAAATGGCGTCAAACGCTGCCGAAAAAGACTGCTCGCGTTCTACACCAAGATAGCACCTGACCGGATAGAAAGAGAAACATTCGTCTCTCTCTTGGTCTGCTTTAGGTGATACGCCCTCGATGACCACACGACCCGAGACTGTACCTTCCAAGGCATGAAACGCTCAGAATGCTCAAGCACAGAGTATAGCCAAAAGCCAAGAAAACAAGCGCGCCAATTGCGGAAATCTACACAGCACTCTCTCAATGGCATGTCCCTTAAAGAAAGAAAAACTAAAGAACAAAAAGATTGCAATAATAGAAGAGAAGGAGAGGAAAAAGACAACGACTTACGCAGCGGCAACGGCAAGGCGTGCACAGGAACAAAAGACAGTCGTGAATATTGAGAAAAATATGAGGCCAGATCTCATACTGTGCATTCTCCACGCACATTTTGTGAACATGGCAAAACCGGGCTCATACTCGGAAGAGCTAAATAAAATGCTGACATAAAATGGCCTAAAACCGATGTGGTTCCCCGAGAACCCACCTTCCAGCGACCTGTACAGAATCTAAATGTCAACTGAACAGGAAACAATCGAGGCAACAGAAGAAGAACAAATAGACACCGAAATTTAAGTTAATAAAGAAGACTTGGGGGTCATAGAACAAATTAAACTGGTGAAACAAAAACTTGAAAAAGAAAAAGAAAAAGCAAAGACAAACAATACAAAAAATATATAACATTAAAATTTACGGAACTCACTCCTCACCACTCCCGTTAGTTAATAAACAAAAAGAAATTGTTGAAGGTCTGGTCAAAGGGAAATTTAAATGGGATTACGATTTCAAATATGATGAAACCGAGATTAATAATGCCCTCAAACAAAGACTCATAGAAATTTCGACGAATTCATGCTTTAATCTCCCTACTGACCAGTTCAAGAAAAAACGTCCAGGACATATTAGATCGGTCAGCCGCAAACTCGGAGAAGGCCAAAAACGGAGGACCCACCAAACGATAAAATGCATCCGAACGTACAATACCCCCAAAATCTAAAAATCTTTACTCTAAAATTCGACGGATGGAGGGATAAAAAACTCTGCAACATAATTAGGCAGAATGATCCAGATATAGTCATCATAAACGAACATGGTATGAACTTACAAACGGAACATATCAAAATCCCCAATTTCACAGTTTTGGCCGCAAGCCATACCCATACATGCTTTGATGGAACAGCCATCAGAATAAAAAAGGGAATTTCATACAGCAAAATTAGAGATCTAGAAGAGTCATATATACATATTAAGCTAAAAATGACAACAAGGGATCTGGTGGTAGCCGGGGCATACCAATCCTCCCCCTCCCGGTGCTCGTACCTCCCGCCGCCGAACTTCATTCGAATCTTCCGCCGACCATCCTCAGCGATCCTCCTAGGGGACCTCAGTGCAAGATGCAACTCTGCTGGATACACGAATGCCTTCAATGGAAATGGAAAAACCCTAGAACTACTCCTGAAGCGACAGATGGTGCAAAGAGAGGGCCCTGATTTTCCCACATTTGTAGCAAATCGGTCTTCAACTACTCCAGATATAATATGACTAACTCCAACTTCGCTTTCAACATCCACGCGACTCCCAGCCCCGCAATACCTTCTGATCACATCGGACTCATTACGAAGATTTCAACCTTGCCTATGCAAATTGAAATTTCCCAAAGAAAGAAATTATCAAAGACCAACTGGACCGAGTACAAGAAACACTTAGAAAATTACAGTACAACTTCCCTTGCAGAAAGTCCCCTAGAAGAAATCAACACGCACCTAAATAACATTACAAACCTCATCATAGAAGCCGACAGGCTATACGTCCAAAAACCTAACTACAGAATAATCCTTGCTCCCCAATGGACTGATGAAATCAAAACTAAAATGGAGGAAATTTACAACACGTTTAAAGAAATCCGTCGACATGGTAGCAGTAGAGAAAGGTATGTACAATTAAGAGACCTCAGAAATCAAGTGAATGATCTAATCAGAAGAAATATCAACACAACATGGGACAATATCATAAGAAATATAGATATTAAAAGAGATCCAAGAAGGTTCTGGAACCAGTACAAAAAACTTAAAGGTTCCATACCTAAAGACAAAATGTACCTGAAAGAAGGCACAATCACAATGTATGAAAACAGGGAAATCGAAGAGAAATTTAGAGAGCATTGGTCTAGCATCTTCTCTATTACCCTGGAGGAGAACCAAAACTAAGATGTGGCCCATGAACAGCGCATAATAGATGAATTACAAGATAGGGAGCACGAACACTCATCCTTCACACGGGTGGACGGATCCCGCGTTTAAGGAACGAGGGAAGGCCCTTCACCCTAGTAGAATTTAAAGCAGCCCTAGCGAAATCACCATAAAACACATTACAAACGCGCCGTCCAATATTCATCAAGCACTCATCAAAATTTTCAATGCATGCCTGAACACTGGGCATTTTCCACCAGCCTTGAAGACGGTGAGGATATTCCTTCCCCACCCCGGAAAACTCAAGGGTTACATCGAGAGTTATAGACTGATCTCACTGTTGGAATTCATCGGCAAACTAATGGAGAAGCTACTCAATGAGAGAAAACGATATGCAGAACGAACAACAACATGGATTCAGGAAAAAATGAGGTACAGAGACAGCAGTGTCATTCATTAACGAGAAAATAGCAGTTGATATAGCAAGAGGCAACAGAGTGGACTTGATACTCCGCTACGTCGACAAAGCCTTCGACAAGGTATCGGTGCCAGGCCTTAAAGCAAAAATAATCCAGCTCGGTCTCGAGACTAACCTAAGCAGAAACTTGCGTAGCTATCTAGAGGACAAGAAGGCGAAAATCACCATCAACAACTACACTGGCAGTGCTTTCACTCTAAAAGTGTACACCAGGGACCTCCCTCAACCCTTGGAGGAAAGCACGATGTATATCCAACTGGCCGACGATGTCAGGCAGATCATCGCCAGTGATAGAGCAAACCCAACCAATATCGCACAGCGCACTGCCAGAGAGATCATAAATATAAAGGAATTCGAGAGGACACATAAAATAAAAACAAATAATACAAAATTTCAAATCATACCAATGAACAGAAGGAAGACGTACCGAGTCACCTCCAACAACATCAACTACCCTTACAGCGAAGGGGGTAAGGTACCCAGCCTAAAATTCACCCCAAAACGGGTACAATACGCATGTGAACCAAAAATCTACACAAGCAAAAAAAGACCCTTTCCTCTCCACAAAGATTCAAAAACCTCTCTGAAGATATCAAAAGAAAACTCTACCTAGCCCTAGTTCGCCCGATTTTAACGTACCTCGTCATCCCGATAACACTGTCCAAAACGCGAATGTTAAAATTACAAATATGTAGTCCAAAATTCCGCGACCTGATTTGTAACTAACACATCAAGACTGGAAGGAATACCACCAATAGAACTATATCGAAGAGCAAAGTTAAAACCAAATAATCAATTCCTACACGAACGTGCCAAGAAGATATGGCACCAATTAGAGGAGGAACTCCCAGATGAAACGATAAATAGTTATACCCACCGAAAGAGAATACAGGAGACTACACTTTAGGCAAAGGTCTAAAAGTAGTCGAAGGCATATACGGGATGAAATTGAACCAGTTTATAGCTATATTAGCTGAGAATGACCCTAAATGAATAACAATAATAATCATAATAAAAATAAAATATATGTATATATATATATATATATATATATATATATATATATATATATATATATATATATATATATATATATATGTATATACATAGGGATATACTAAGGAGACAAATAAAATTCATATAAATGTAATAAATAAGATAACGGCACACGGGAGTGGACCAAAAATCAACATAAACTAACGAAAAGAAAATAAATCTTTAAAGAGAAAAAAGAAAACAAAGTTTCCTATGCTGATAAGAAATAAACAAAAGTAAAATAAAACAAAATAAAGCAAAATAAAGCGATTGCCAGGCAACCTGGTACACACACACACTCATCCTCACACACATCACTGACATTATTATCCCATCAATCATCTCTCCTTTGACACTATTATTTCTATATATCTTATTCTCTCACATATTCACCACTTTTGATATCCCGATCCCGATCCGTAAGTTTTGAAATCTTAGCTCGGCGAATATCAGGAAAATATACCTGATGTTTATCCGGGCTAAGCTCATCTATCCTGCAGTAGTGACTCAAGCGGCCAGTAAGACCGCTATGAGGAGGCTCCAGCGAGTGCCGAATTCTGCATCCTTTTCCATAAACAAAACCAGACGAAGAGAGTATCTTCGGCAACGGGACCTGCACCACAGATACCATCTGGAGCCCATCAATGTCGCAACACAGAAACTGGCCAAAAAGGTCTGATCAACAATGGCCAATGATATCACCTCAGAGCTAAGAAGAACAGGTGGCAACATAAACATCCCTGCCAGATTGCGTGGGAAGGTCGCCCGAAATCAACTTTTCCCAAGCACTAGACTCTGCGCCGAGGAAAACACTATACCACTTTACACATAAACAACACAGAGTACGACACAACAAATATAAGACAGAAATTTAAATCACAACTAATGAAAAACAAACAAATACAACCAGAATAAAACACGAGGTAAAACACTAAATTAGATCACTAATAAAGGTTCGAAAGCTCAAAAATACACGAAGACTAAATAAACAAAACAAGGAGACAAATAGACAGAAGAATATAAAGAAGAACACAAACAGAAACAAACAGACAAGTCAACAATAGCAAAACAGAACGTACCACAAAGGAAAAAATCAGTAATTAAAAGTAAACAAATACCCGCGATGCCCCTCAACTAGGGCAAACCCTACCTTTTTTTATCATATATCTTCTACTACTATCCATATCTTCCACTATTGAGTACCTTAGAATTACATTTCTGTTCATTCCCTGAAGATGACCTAACACGGTCGAAAGACGTCTAGGAATAAAAAATGTCATTCACGGATGTTTTTTCTAACCTCGAAGATCCCGTTAAAAAACTTGTAAGGAATATTGAGAAAATACAAATTAAAATTAATAGCACTGCCACAGTAGGGCGGGTCATACTTTGGGGCAACCATATATTTTCATTAAATCCTTTAATGAGGGGTGCTTAAATGATAGATTTTCCGGTGTAGATTTTAAAAAAGAACTTTATTTTGTTATACAATTGCTCCTACCTACATCAATTTCCATTTAAATAAAAGTAAATTTTTCCCTTTCGTCACGAGCTTATGTAACCTACTTTTATTTAATCCAAGTACACACAAACACAAAGTAACCTCAAACTTACATGTTTATTTCAGTGAGAAAAGTGTATGCAAAGCTCCACATATAGCTGCATGGGTCACTTTGGGTCATATTCAAAAGTTATACTTCACCAGAGCACACAAATCTTGTTTTGACTCATTTCTGGACATCAGACATCTACTTGGAAGAAGCCTCAGTCACTATTCTTACAACCCTCTCAATGCTCTGTGTGTGACAAGGCCAGTCAGGTACTTTCATAGGAGAGTCGATAAAGTTTTTCAATTCAGAAGTAATTAAAGAGCAAGTGAGAGGTAGCATCACAATTGATGCTTGGTGTCCTTCTAAGCCTTACAAAGGAGTCTCCTAGTTGACTATCTGGGTCCCCTTCTCCCCTGATGGTCTAGATTCTTTTCACCCCTTCAGTTCTCTCCTCCTGATCTTCCGAGCATAGGAGGGTTTAGAGGATGGCTTCACTGTATGCATACCAAGCTGATCTCTTAACAGTTGGCAAAGAATATCCAACACCTCCTTCCTCTGAGACTTAAGGCAGTAAAGTTGATAAAGAATGTGCCTAGGTCCCTCAGTCCAGGAGTGCTTAATCTTAACGTTTAACCAGCATGGGTAATATACACCAATGATGAACTAAACAATCAGTCATGGATTCTTAAAGGCTCTTTCTTTGATCTCATGCTTTGACACCCACAGCCGACGAAGTCTGTTAGCTGTAGTCAGCCAGCGACTGTGGTTTAATGGTCATATTTCCAATAGAGAAAACCCTGCAGGAAGCCCTCCATCTCTGATTGCCGATACAATTCTATAACCGTAGTGTTGATCAGTGGAAAGATCTTGCACCACTTCCTGAGGTATCTTGGTAAGAGGAGGACCTAAAGATATTTTAGTGAAATTTGGGTTGATATCCAAGTCTGTAACTGAGTCAAGGAGCTTTCCTATTTGTCCGGAATATTTGTTGTCAGATAGTGTTGGGCCATCCAGGCTGATAATTAGATGACAGAGAGGGAGTGTCACAGTGTGCAGGTTACAAACCAGCCAAACAAGCTTTCTGCCCAAATGGAGCTCCATTTTTCACATTACTCCAGCATTTACACCTGTGTTTACATTCGTGGAGTCTCCTCCAATGGCCATTAGGCTTTTATCCAAACCCCTTTTCCTCAACCATCCGAACATAGCCTTAGAGATTCTTCTTTTGTAGCCTTTTCTGGGACAAAGTGGAAGAGGTAATTGCTCCCAGGCTCACTGATGACAGTGTAATGTTCATCTTTTGTTTTTGCTAGAAACTATTTTTCACTTCCCTCTGCCTCCATCATAAAATTTTTCACATCAATTCGTCCATCAAAGAGAACATAAGAAATTTCCCCATCCTTCCTTAAGTTTTCCTCAAACTCATGTTCAATAACTGTCATTAGCTTTTCCTGTGTTCTCTTAACTTTATTCTTATCAATTACTTCATTTGATCTTCTTCAGTAATGAATCCATCATCTATTAAAGCTGCTGTTGCTATAGCTGCAGTTGGTCTCAATCCAACACCATACCTTATACTAGCAAGAGCAATATTTGGAATTTTATCATAATTCGTTCTATTCCTGGTGGAAGATTCCGGCTCTTGGACAACTTCAAAAGTTACTTACTCACCCAAAGAATTTTCTGCCTCCAGATCTTCACCTTCTGCCAAAAAATGCTCGATTTCTTTTCTTGCTGCTTTTCCTGCTAAAACAGCACTTTCCTCCTTACTTTTTCTCTTTCTTTCTGCTATCCTTTTTTTCTTTCCTTTCTGAAGCTCTTAATTGTCTATTATGCTCTGGAATATCAGGACCTCCAATTTGAAAGGTACCTTTACTTCCAACCTTCTCCTTTTGTCCTTTAATAAGGTCCAGTTCCGTAGTAGGTATTTTTTTCTCTTTACTACAACATCAGTTAATGCGGGTTTCAGTCTCACAGCCATTACACCCTACTTCCCCACAACTGGAAATTTGATATTTGCATATCAATATATCAAATAACTTATCTAGTTTTGCAATGAACCTCTCTTTTACTTCAATTTTTCCTTTACCAAGGGAAACTTTTACTGCCTCCATCCATACCTCCTTAAGCTTTGATATTATTGTGACCTTTTGATTTACAACAGGTGGTTTGAAGAGAGTATTAGCTTTGGTCCACTGATTAATCAAGCCCTGATACGTCTTCAACCAGCTGGTCCACTTCATAATTTCTCCGATCATCTTCACTTTGCTCCCTCAGGTAGATGCCGTACCTCAAAGTATCTCTTATTGTTGGTAACTCAGAAACCCTCAGCTATTGCCCAGTCCCAACAAAATTAGTCAGATGATAACTTGATTTGGACCTTGTCTTGATTTTCGCCATTGTCACACTATTCGCAAGTATATCTGCAAATAAAAAGATGGCACTTAGATTAAGAAATAATCTCTACCAAATAATTATATGTTACTCTAACATTCAACTAAAATGTAAATGCTCTATAAACAGTTACCAGTTACAATAGTTACCAGAACTGGCAACACTACTGGAATATTGCCTTCCACTGAGTAATGAGTACTGACTACTTGCAATTGTGGAGTTAGACCAAACTAAATTAAGGGTAATTTTTAACAGGTTTCCTACTTATCATGTCTCTCGAATACATTTTTACATTTTTTTAGACGAATATCTTTCAGACTACATAAATGTATTGGTGATAGAAAACGGTAAATTTGATCTTTTATGGGTAACTAAAATAGTAGTAATATATAGTAAATGACCCAGAACTAACAATATTTCAACTTCAAATTGATGTAAGTTAGATCAATCAGAATTTAACTTTTCGGCCAAAAGTATGTTCTTTTCACTAATATTCATCATTTGAATACCCCTCATCACCAGTTTCATAAAATTCTAGAGTATGACCAGCCCTACGTTGCCACAGCTGTAGACTTCAATAGTACTTGCATAAAACATGGCTTTTTACCTAATTACACATATATATATATATATATATATATATATATATATATATATATATATATATATATATATATATATATATATATATATATATGAGTGCGAGAGAAAGAATTAGATCATGATAGAGAGTTTAAGAGACTGTGTGAGAGAGAGAATGTAAGAGTGTCAGAAGGGTGACAGATTTTGAGTTTTGAGACTACGAGAGTTTGAATGTGAGACACACACACACACAGAGAGAGAGAGAGAGTTATAAGGAGTTACAAGGAAAGAGAGTACCCTAGGAGACCTTACGGTCCATTCAAAGAGGGTACCTTTGGACTAGCAATTGAGCGGGCACATGGCTGCTCAATTGTTTTGCATCCATAAACGGCCACTTTTCAAGACTTTGTCTAGTCTTGACTTGAACTGGTCAACAGATTCACTGTTGACAACTTCCACTGGAAGTGCGTTCCACTTATCGCAGATACTGTGGGTGAAAAACCCACAGTTCAAGTTTGAAGCCGTGATTGCGCGTTCTGTTCTCACTCAGTGTGAAAATATCCCGTTAGTCAACATTGTCGAACCCTCGAAGTATTTTGAAAACTTCGAGTAGCTGACCACGCAGTCTACGGGTTTCCAGCGAGAACAGATCTAATTCCCTTAGTCTATCCTCATAACTTTTATGCCGGATAGAGGGAATCAGTCTGGTTGCACTAGCTTGTACGCTTTCCAACCTGGCGATGTCCTTTCGAAACGAAGGACTCCAAAATTGTACGGCATACTCATGGTGCGGCCGAACGAGGGAGTTGTACAGACAATGTGCTATCTCCTTGTTACGGTATCCAAACTGGCGCTTTATGTAGCCTAACATCCTTTGGACTTTCTTCTTTGCCTCAATGCACTGTTTCGAGAACTTGAGGTCGCTAGTGATAGTTACACCCAAGTCCTTCTCAGTGTCACTCGATTCAAGAGCAATGCCCTAAAGGATATACTGAGATTGGGGGTTTCTGTGGCCGATATGCTTTACTTTGCATTTTACCACGTTAAAAGGCATTTGCCACGTGTCTGACCACTCCCCAATCTTCCCAAGATCTTCCTGCAGGCGGGCAGTATTTCCATCCTTTGCAACGTTCATACCAAGCTTGGTATCGTCGGAAAATTTGGAAATCTTGGCAGCATGTCACCGTCCATGTCGTTGACAGAGATGATGAATAGTAGTGGTCCCAGGACAGAACCTTGAGGCACCCCGCTAGTAACGGGCACCCACTCAGAAGCCTGTCCATTCACCACCACCCGTTGCCGTCTGCCACTTAGCCAGTTCTCGATCCAGCTTTCTACTTTTCCGTCTATGCCCAGCGCTCGCACTTTCCGGAGAAGGCGGCGGTGTGGTACCTTCTTAAAGGCTTTCTGAAAGTCTAAGTACACCACATCCACCGCCTTGTCCCGATCGTTCTCACTGAAGACGAAGTGGAAGAATTCCACAAGGTTCGTCAGGCATGACCATTGCCTTCGGAAGCCGTGCTGGGAACTCCTCAGTAGCAGCTTTGACTCTAAATATGACGTTATTTTGTCCACCATCATGCTTTCCATGAGTTAACCGACTATCGAAGTCAGACTGATAGGTCGGTAGTTCGACGGTTGGCTACGGTCTCCTTTCTTGAAGATAGGAGTCACCTCCGCTTCACGCCAGTCTAATGGAACGCATTCGGTCCGGATTGACATGTTGAAGATTGCGCTCAGGTGTAGTGACACTTGATCGCGCACTTCTTTCAACACTTTAGAGAGTTACATAGAGTTACATAGATACACAGATCACACGGGCCTTACGGCTCAGACTAAGGTGATCTGGCCTTAAATCTACTGCCACTTACACATAGAATAGTAGAAGTAAAGGATAGAAAAGTTTTAGGCTCTCCCCACCCTCCACTCCCTCCGGCCATAGCCGTACATGAAATAATTTGGGAAAAGTACAGTGCAGGTGTAAGAAGACAGTACCTGAAGGAAATTTGCATTGAATAGTAATTAAATGAAATGAATGTGAAAACCACTTACATACACCTGAAGGAGTTATATTTTTGTAATATTATTTTATTTTGTAGCTTATGCTAAACAATTCCAATATTTGTTAAGTGTTTGTCTAATCTCATTTTAAATGAATCTATAGTGCTGCTGTCCACTACCCCGTTTGGCAAATTATTCCAATCATTAATAATCGAGTAAGTGAAGAAGTTTTTTATTACATCCATAGTGGCTCTTTTACCCTGAAGTTTTGAATCATGTCCACGGGTGGGACACTCCCCTGTCAGTGTGAACAAGTTATTGGCATTAACGTTGTTAAATCCTTTAAGTATTTTGAAGCACTCTATAAGCTGCCCCCTTAGTCTTCGTTTTCTGACGGAAAATAGATTGAGTTTTTTTAGCCTCTCGTGGTAAGGTTTGTTACGTACTGACGGGATAAGTTTTGTCGCTCTGTGTTGTACAGCTTCTAATTTATCTATGTCTTTTATTAAGTAAGGGGCCCAGAACTGCACAGCGTATACGAGGTGGGGCCTGACAATACTTTAATATAGTGGCATAATTATCTCCTCGCTTTTCTAAGTAGAGAGAGAGAGAGAGAGAGAGAGAGAGAGAGAGAGAGAGAGAGAGAGAGAGAGTGTGTGTCTATGTATGTGTGAGAAAGTGTGAGAGACATGAAATGTGTGTGATGAGACTGAGAATCGGAAATTGTTAGAGAGAAATTGTGGGAGAGCGTGTGTGAGTGAGTGAGAGAGAGAGAGAGAGAGAGAGAGAGAGAGAGAGAGAGAGAGAGAGAGAGAGAGACGCTTCACTATATGGGATGCGTGGTGAATTGAAGAGAAGTAGTTAAGGAAAAAAATACCGTGAGGAGTGGTTTCGTGTGAAAGATAGGAGTGGTTTATTTATATGTGAGGGGGGAGGAGCCAACGGCGTGTGATGTCACCATAGCTATTTATTTTACCTGTGGGTTGAAAAGCGATGTAAGATTGGTGTGGGATGATGATGGGGTAGATTTTACATATGTGGTGATGACGTGGCGTGAGTAGGTATGTGTGTATGTGTGTGTGTGTATGAGAGAGAGAGAGAGAGAGAGAGAGAGAGAGCGATATTTGGACATTTTGATTGAAGTCTTTGGCGAGGCGAGTTTGAGGAGGGACTAAAAGAAAATCCAGAAAATACTAGGGTGATGGTGTATGTGGGGAGGAGGGTAATACTAGAATGGGTAGTGAGGCTGAGTCTGGTTACAAGGTTTAAATGGTAAGAATGTTTCAGATGCAAGCTGGAAGCTGCATGATATTATGTAAGAGAGAGAGAGAGATAGATAGATAAATAGAGAGAGAGAGAGAGAGAGAGAGAGAGAGAGAGAGAGCAATGTAAATGTACAAGTTGAGAGAGATTCGCGGTGGGGGAGATAGAGTGAGGAAGAGTGGCTAAGAAATATTTATGATGTGATTTTTCCCCCCTCTTGATTTTGAAGCGCAATAACAACGAGGCTCCGTCGCGCAAAAAGCTTGTAAGTCAAAATTTGTAAAGAACTAGAGAGAGTGAAAACCTATGGAAGTATATCCCGCATATCCTCTGGCACGGGTTGGGAGGGGAGGGTAAGCAGTAGCGTTGAGGTCAGGAGGGCACGTAACTCTCCAGATGACAGCAGCAGCAAAGGATGCTACTCCGGACCCCTGGGAGGAATTTACGGTGAGATGAAGAGTGTGAATTAGGTTGCCTCGGAGGAGGTCCTGTGGAGAAATGGGCATGTAAGAAGAATGGTTGAAAATACACATGTGTAGAAAGTAACGGGAATTAGTGGCAGTGTGTGTAGAGAGATGTTGGTTGTGTGAATGAGTGAGAGAGAAAGAGCTGGCCGAGGGTGTGGGCTTGGCGCCAGGGGGGCGAGCCATCACTGGACGAAATGCTAGAGCCTAAAGCACGACATTGCTATAGAGAGCTAATTTGGCAAAGAGAGAAGGTAGTTTTTAGTGGCATTGATTCCCTCCTGCACCGACCACATTTTTTGAGGTGAGGTTGTTAATGATAATGATGGAAACGATGCTTATGGAATTAAAGGGGGCGAAAATTGAACACACTTACATAGCTTTCATAACTTTAGCATATGTCAACATTTTACCTTAAGAGCCTCCATTCATTTCAACAGTGCCCATTTTGCCGTAGCCTAGTGACCCCCCTATCGATCAGTTCCGAATTCCTTGAATTATTAGCTACTCTCGGGTTCTTCTTAAGGGTGAAAACCATCCCTTACCTACCAACCAGCCACTCGAAATGCACACACACACACAAATGCTAATCATATGAATCTGTAAGTAAAGACATAAGACCACTTTTTCCGATTTTATTAATATATAAATCTACCATGTAATTTCATTGAGACCACACCCATTGAAGAGGTTGAACTGCATTCCGTTGTCAAGTAAAGATGTTTGAGTAAGTCGTCCTCTCTTACGTGTAGGTGTTGGTTTATTGGGCTAAGGAAGGCGTCTCTCCCGGAGATAGATAGGTCGAAAGAAAACAACTATTTTCGAAGAATTTTTGAAAAGTGAATGTTCCACAGGTTCGTTGACTTCCATTGCAAAGGGTTGCTTTGGTAAGACCCGGGACTCTAAAGGTATGAATTTATCATGCACGGCGAACAAGGGATGGAAAGTGGTAGATTTATCTACTAAACATAAGCGTCTTTTGCAGATCCGGGTTACTATGGGTGCGGAGATGACCGTGAAAAGTTGGTTACCATGGGTGCGGAGATGACCGTGA
This sequence comes from Ceratothoa steindachneri, assembly GCA_963969495.1. NCBI lineage: Eukaryota > Metazoa > Arthropoda > Malacostraca > Isopoda > Cymothoidae > Ceratothoa > Ceratothoa steindachneri. The sequence continues at coordinate 209,536,007 of OZ018317.1, forward strand.
AAAGTTGAAGATCCTTGTCCTATCATTTGTCTCAATCTTCTTCTTTGTGTCCTTCAAGAGACATGCACTCTTGGTGAAACGGGGTTTAGGTCGAGTAAGACACACCACTGGGTTAAGTTAAGTATTCGAACTACATCCATTTCTCAGATTTTCACCACATCTAATTTCTCCTCTTCCTTTAGGAATCTCTTTTAACATTCTCTTGGGGATATGCCAGCGTTGGCGCTGGTAATAGAACGGTATCTGCCCTTTATGTTCTTACGATGTGAACATTCTTTCTGGGTTGCTCCCGGGCCGAGTGTAAACACCATTCACTATTAATGAACGAAAGGAATACATCGAGTATGGTTATTCAACGGATGGAGTCGTGATTCGGGTCTACTTTACAAAAGCTGGCATATGTCATAGTGACCCTTGATTCGGCACCCACTGCTCTACATATCCGTGTTAAAACCATAGCCATGCATCTTTCATTCATTCTCTATCTCGTTACCTAAGACTGGCGACGCCTTACTCATTCAGGTTCCTGGAAATTTGGTGCGAGCGCGCGTTTCCGAGGCGCGACGGGTGGGCTCGCGTGCCTGAGCGGTGAGGTCGCCACGGTGGCGTCCGAATGGCATCTCGCGCGTTTCCAAGGCGCGACGTCTGGGCTCGCATGCCTGAGCGGCGAGGTCGTCACGGTGGCGTCCGAATGGCATCTCGCGCGCTTCCTCGTCATTTTCGATGAGGTTCGTCAGGTCGGCAGGAATGCGGCCTACCTCGGGGCGGCCAAGGCAAAGCATTCTTTGGAAGGTCGATGAGATACTGATAACCACAGGCCTGGCGACGCTGCCTCACCCTTGGTTATAGCCAAGCGCGTTTACCCCAAGAGATCCCTCCTCCGTAACAAGGTGCCAAGTGAGGCATGTACAACTATACGACACCTGTTAGCCGTGGATTGCGCACCTTTCCGGTCCCCAACGCCACCAGTAGTCTCATGTTTAGCCAACTCAGACAATGAATCTTCCTCGCATTTTCATTTCCATTCACTTGATCGCTTTCTTTAAGGGATCTCTTCTTACATACTTTCGAGTGGAAAACCTTTTCACTAGTTTCTCTTCTTAGGTTAAGTAAAAAGTACTGTTATTACTACAACAACTAATAATAATAATCCACCGCAACGGCAGTGATTCAACAGACGCATATTGCGGAATCGAATTTCACAGCTCCAGGGTGATTACTCAACATCCGCCACACAAATTCCTGGATTCTTTTACTGAGAAAAGTGGCACACTCCAACACTCCAGCGACAGGCTTATCAAGATGGCTCAGAATTGTACTTGCTTGGTCTCTTTCTTCACATTCACTCCTAGTAGACTTTGAATGCATTTTGGTGGAACGACGTTTGCTACTTAAATCCCTGCTATAATTATTTTCATTATTCTATGCCTTTGCTAATTTCTGCCAATATATTTTATCCACCTTTCTTTTCATTGAGTCATCTCCCCATCTTGGATCGCCTCAGTTTCCTTCACTCTTTCAAAAAATTAATACTCACACTGTGGAACTTGGGTGAGAAGGACGGAAAGAACAAGCATGAGTATGATTGCTGTAGAAAACCTAACCTCTAAATGATGGGGATACAAAAGCGTATTCAAGAACACAGGGAGCAACGTACTGGAAATAGACATTTGCTTTGTTTTAATCTTGTTCTAGTTTTACCACCGAATTGCAACCTTTGGGAGCCATTATATTTAACACTGTGGGCTGGAACCACGTCTCGCTACAGCATGTAGCAGTCGCTGTAGATTTGACTCAAATAGGTCATCTCTCTTCCCGCCGCCTCTGACCACAAGCGAGCGGCTTAGTAGGCCTAAAAGTCATGCACTCACATATACATACATGTTACAATTTGTGTAATTCTTTTTGTAAAGAAAGTACATTGGAATTAATTATCCCGATGTAATTAATGAGTAATTACCAACTATTATATTTAGATTAATCGTCACCAAAGGATACTACTGATCATTGATTATATTATTGTCGTCATCATTAACCGATTCCGCCCAAGGCCACCCATCATTTAGTCTACAGCAAATTGGCGTTTCATAGTGAAGTGATGCTATGTGCTGTAGCATCTCGTTGCCATGCATCATCCCTGGGTAGAAGGCAACTTACAACCTCCTTCTATGCATATCTACCATACACAATATCATCCACTCCGTCCTCGCTAGGCCCTCAATTAAACACTCGAATTCAAGGATTGTTCTACCGCCTTTACTGTTCGGAGATAAGGAACACACGCTCCTGAAGCAGAGCCACGTCTACCCCAGCGTTTACTTTGCCGCGTACACACAGTAGCGGACTGCCACCTCTAAATTTATACTTTTTTTGTGTAGTTTAAATTTATACCTGCAAGACGCTTTCAATGTTATTTCCCTTCCAATTCCAATTCATTAAATTTGTTTCTGTGGTACAAAAACACTTCCACTTTTCAGCACTCTATAGGATATGATCAGTAGCGAATGCCAACCTAGGGGCTTTATTCGTATTATGAGAAGTTTCTTAGCTTGTCAGCTTGATATAAGTCGTATTTTGGGCATGTGATCGGTAAATTGACGTGAGATACAGGGTGTTCTCTCAAGTCGGTTCCTCATCGACATTAGTTGTAGCGGGCGACTCACGTCTTGACCGATTAAGATGCTTGAATTGTGAGATAGTACCATTTCTTCACTTTTATACTGGGCAACTTTCTGAGTGATTTTTCGCTCTTAACTCTTTTCATCTTGTTAAAAAGTGATACCTACAATATTAGTTTACATTACAGGAGGGGTCCAGTGGTGCCGCCATACATAGATGACAATTTTTTTTACGCCTAAACTGAAACTTATGTTATCGTTCTCTAGTTTTGGGCGCAACCTTTCTTCCATTACACATTACTTTCATAACTTTTTTTTTTTACCCACTGTTCTATGAAATAAAACTTAGACACGAATAGAGGTAAATTTCCAAGATTTTTCTGTTCAACTTTTTTTAGAGAAATTAAAGGAATATTTTCAAGTAAATGTAGAGGGTTTTTTTGTATTTTGTTCTCAATTTTGGATGGTACTGTAGTTTTGTAGTTTTTTATGCATTTCTCATAGTAGATCACTTACAGGGATTACTCAAAATGTCCTGGTGCAAAACTAACATATTTAATAATCAAGAATAAATTTGAAGCTATTATTGCTTCCAAACATATTTGCCATCCAGTAGTGGGACAACCCCATTCAGTTGCGGCTGACATCTGGAAGTGTGCCCTCCCGACCCCATTGATAACAGTTCGCTTCCCCAACCACAACGTCTGCAGGGAGGATCCGCGACTATAGACATCTTCAATACATCTTCGTTTTATCTACAGTCACCACTTTCTGTAGAGACCTATAACCATAGAAACATACCGCGGGAGATACCCCTGGAGGAAAAAGAAAAACCTCACAATGTCGACCTTGCTACCTTCCAAGAATACGCCGCCGCATTGCCGTGGTGTAAAAAGATGAAAGTCTCTCCTTTCATTGGTCAATGCAGTCTTCAATTTGCCCCAAAGCCGTTTAGCGAGTTTCAATTTGGATCAAAATCCTCTAGGAAAGGTCAAAGCGTTGAGCAACCTGATCCTCGACCAACGCTTCTACCACCCATCGAGTAACCAAAATGGTCACTGAAATCGAATGTGCTGAATTGCGTGAAATTACATTCTCATTTGGTTTTAAATTCGATGCTGATTCTACGATCTCTTCCTAACAGTTTTGTGGATTGCAGCTGAATTTTCTTCATTGCTCGACGTGGATTGTCTTCCTCTTTTGTAATCATTAACACTTTTTTTCTACTTTCTTTGAAGCGCTCCAGCCACCTCTAAACCGTATTTTCATGTTGTGAAAAATCCTCATAAACTTGTTGCAAATATATAATTATGTTCGAACAATTCCAATCAAGTTTTGTCAAATATTTAATAACTGTTTAGAGATAAAAAAAAAGAAAGTTTTTTTCAGGGACTAAAAAAGTAGCTTTTTATGAAAACACATTCCTGCAAGCTTCCATATATCTCAAAGACACGCTTTAAGCAACCCTCCAGAATGAAAACTCTGACCAGGTCTGAAATATGAATTCTCGCACTAAAACATTTTAACTATCCGTTATATATCATTATATATGCGGACTCTAACATTGCATGGGGTCGAGAACAACTAGAACGTGGAATGGTCAGACCATTAAACACGTTCCCATTGACGCATGGTCCTGCTGCGATGAACACGTGCCCAAACCAGTCGACGTCACTTCTGCCATAGGTTGATCAGCTGCTTTTGGCATAAATAGGCGGCCGAAAGATGAGAGGCCACGCGTGGATGAAGAGTGGGGAGGTAGGCCTCGCTCCAGTTCAATAGGAGGCTCAAACAAAAGGGGGCGTAAGCGAGTGCGTGAGGTTGGCCTTAAAGGGTTCGTAAAATGCCAGGATTCATTCAAGGTTATTTAAAGAGACTACCCCAAATAAATGATTTAATTACAAATAAAAGGTAATCACAAAATATATACACGGGTCAGGATTGAGGTATTATGCAATTGCAATGCACAGATCGGATATGGACTAATGCAATAGGGAAATGAAAATGAGACTCGGTAATTAACAAATTATGGACAGCGGGGAATAACCTCCAGGGAGGATTTAAAAAATGGACGGAAGGACCTTTACCTTGCGGACTAGCTTCTCGGAGAAGTGGCGACGGAACCAAGACTCGGATTGCACGGGATGAGAAGATCTTGCAGCGCGGCGATGAGATCTTGTAATGGGAGTCGATTACCTTAAGGAAGAGCGAGGTAAGGTTGGAGCAAGACGAATTACTCGTGGGCGGAGTAGCGAGATACACTTAGGCTTGGGTGAGTTCACTCGGACTGGGCGATGTACTTTCGTTAACGGGATTAGAGGATTATGTCGCATGAACTCTTCGAAGAAAGCTCTTCACGAACTTGCCTATAGAGGATGGTCAAAAGTTCACCCTGGTGATCTAGCCGACGAGACCTTTAACTTCAGGGGCTCGACTCGAGACGAAAGGGGAACGCACCTTCGAGGGACGTGAGCTGTACTCTCTCTCAAGTAACGGGGGACCCTGAATATCTATACTCAACTGGCTAAGTCGCTAAAAGGCCTCCGTGCACGGCTGCTGTCTCAAGGGAAATCCTGGCGCCGAATGGATTTGCTCTGTTTCAGATAAGGGTTTGAAAAGATGCTCATCTGGCGCCAATTCTGGCCTCGAAGCATGGGGTTGACTGGAGGCTCCTGTCTGGCGGCGGATTAATTTGTCCGCGGGAGGAGGATCGGCTGATTTAGGCAAACGCAGGTGGGGTCTCTCACTGGCTTCCACGTGAGAATCTTCGTTATTGTCCTTCCTTAGGATTTTGTTTGAGACCACGTGGTCTCTGCTTGAAAAAGGGGGGTGGGTCAAAGTGGTCCTCTGATTTCATCTTCCTACAGCGTGGTTTACATGACTTCAGGCCTTTTACAAGCAGTCTGCGATGGACTTTTCTGACCGATGCATTTACCTGGTTGCCCTCTGCCCATTTATGGTGAAACCTGGACTGCGATTTTCTTACGATTCCGAAGGTTCGTGTGACGCAGAGAACTGTCGTCACGTTGCGTACTGACCCTGGGTGGTCCAGAACGAGGTCGGTCTTGGATGTTTCCACTTTCTGGGATCCTCTTCAACACTTCTGCAACGCCAGAATCTGATCCGCCGACCCCACTGGCAATTTGTCGACAGATGAGATACTCCTCGTGCAGCGTGTGTAGCAGACTTATTTACTCCACGGTATAGTTACATGTTTTCACCATTATCATATCATTATCAGACCCTATCGACAGCCAATAACATATTAATCAACAAATATGTGTTATATGAAAACATTTTGACTGTAACATACCACATACTGATCCTAGGATTTCATACATTTCAATGGCATCGCCATTGTAGTTATTTTTTAAACAGTTAAAGGAAGCTTCTATTTTATGTTGCTTTCCAGATATGTTGAACACATTCATACAAATCAACACCAACATATCCATTGACATATGCATGGAATAATAAAAAATTTAGATATCCTAAAACATTTGGCCCCGGCTCTATATCGTTCCGTATTTTTCTGCGTTGTCCTAGAGTTTTGCGGGAGGAAGGGGGGGCATATATTTAGGGTGTAAAGTTCACCTTCATTATAAGTTTGCGTTTTAAATATAGATGAATGTTGCTTCTGAAGTTGTCGCTAAATTAACTTATCTCTCTCAAGCTCAATCTGGTATTGATGCCATTTTCCAAGTTCCCATCAGGAATCAAAAGATGTCGCTATGTATACGTATTCTTTTAGGTGGTCTAAAAGTTTTATCGAGCCTCACGTCTAATTGCTTTATCTTCTGCAAAACTATTAATCATCACAATCTTCTTTGATAATTTGGAGCGATCGCAGGGTCACCAATGGTGGGCTTGGTTATGCAAACACCTCCACAATTTATATTTATTAAGGTCTACAAATAGAATTCTTCTCGGTTGCCTCAAGCCAGCGGGTTCGCCGCTTGCGTAGATGGAGAGCTTTCATGAAGGTAGATGTGAAGGATGGTACTTGGCATGTTCACTAATCGATTATTGGGAACCAATCAATCAATCGCCACCGCTCGATTACTGAGAGCTACTTGAATCACTGGTCACCGCTCGATCAGTGGTCACTATCAACCAATCACTGGTAACGTATCGATTATTGGTCACCACTTGATCACTCATAGTACTCGAATCACTAGTCACAACTCAATCATTGGTTATCAATCGATCGATCACTTTTTAGCACTCGTTCACTGGTAAGCAATCAATCACTGGCCACTGCTCGATCACTGATAACCACTCAAATCACTGTTCACCCCTCGATCAGTGGTCACCAATCGATCAATCACTTTTCACCATTCGATCACTGGTCACCATCACTGCTAACCACTCAAATCACTTGCCACTAGTCGATAAATCATTGGTTACCACTTGGCCAATCACTGGCCACCACTCGATCACTAGTAACAAATAGATCACTGGTAAACAATCGATCACTGGTTACCACTCAATCACTGATAACCATTCTATCACTGGTCACGATCAGGGATCCTGAATTTCTCACGAAACTTGGAACTTTCGCTCTCCTAACGAATAAGGCGTTCAAACCCCACGCCTCGGCACCGGGTTCGATTTCTAGCGTGATCCGAGGCAAAAATGATGAGCAGCCACCACTCCAGCAGTGCCTCGAGTCTTAGATACCACACACTTATCCGATCATAACACCGCTACCTCTTCCTTCCTTCCTCCTCTTTTCGCGTACTCAACACATCACTCTTCCTTCTCGAAACCTGCAAAAATATTTTCCATATCCACAGTCCCATGACCCAGAACAACTAGTGCTCCCCCTTAACCAAATTACTACCGCTTTTTCAGTAGCTCCCCCTCCAACGAGGACCGGTATTTGGAGTCAACGGGCTTTCCAGCGATTTTCATTCTGACCTTTATGTGAATTTCATTATCCACTCGGAGAACTTTATCCACGATTGAAATATATTTTTAAAAAAAATATCTATAAGTATTCTTTGGTTGAAAGAAAAGATTGGAAAGTGGAAGGGTATTTGATAGTGATTAGATGGGGAGAAACGAGCCCCGCCCCCCTCCACACTCTAGAGTCCATTCCCCTCCTTCTGTCTCTAAAGACTTCATTCGAAATCGAAATTATCTACCGTCACCCAAGCCAACATTTTGATAGTTGCCTTGATTTTTTATTTTGTTTTGTTGTTCGCTTGTTTGACTTTGTTTTAGTATTTTTTAAATATTTTTATTATTTGTTTTTTGCATATTTTTCGTGTTTTTTTTTTTTTTTAAATCTAGTCCAGTATTAGGTTATGAGGTGACTACAGCGACTTTTGTCCTAGTAGGTAGTCGCCAGATGGATTTGGGCGAAGTGAGAAACATGTCTCTCGCTACCCTCTCCGTATTATCTTGATTCAGGGTGATTTTAATATCCCACATCCTACTCTCTCGTATCTCCGACTTCTCCACATTTTACGCGAGTCCTTGTTTGTCTGTATATATCTCTATTTATCTAACTCTTACACTTCCTCTCTCTTCTTTTCCTTCCTCTATCTATCTTTCTCCCCCTCTCTTTCACTTTCTCCTTCCTCCCCTCTCTCTTTCTCTCTAGCACACATTTATTCACATACTCTCTTTCTCTCTACTTCCTTATCTCTCCTTTCTTCCTCTCTGTTTTCCTTCCCTCTCTCGCTAGCCCCCCCCCCCCCCCCAACACACACATTCCCTCCTCCCCTCTCTCTCAACTCTCAATTCGTTACATCTCAAACTGACGCCCATGGAAATTTACTTAATCTTCTTGTTTCCTACAACCAACTTCACATTCTTCTATGACCGGCCCCTCCACAGCAATTTATGGATTCGTCCTCTTCCAATTCTCTTCGTCTCTTCCTTTTCCACTACAGGCAACCATACAAATCTCCTCTAGCAAAGTCTTTCTACTATCGTCGTTTCTCTCCCGTGATCATGGACTGATATTTTTGGATCTTACCCTCAAGCCTTCCCTTGCTATCCACTCCTACACCTCCCTTGTAAAGGCTACCTTTGTATTCACACCGTTGTATCTTTCATGACAACAAATACAATCCACACATACTGTTACATCGTCTTGATCGTTCTTACTTCCCCCTTATCCCCCAGTTCTTTCCCTCCACCATCCTTTGTTATACTTTCTTCTCTGACAAGCTAGTTCATACCTGTTCAGGGATTCCTATGAAGACTTGGTATCCTTTCGACTCTTTCCTTCTCCCTTACCTGAATACGTTGAATGGTATCTTTCACATCTCCTTCTCATTTGTTGTTGTTGTACCATCTGATTTCAATCACGATGCTGTTCGCCCTAACCAAAAGAAACAACCTGAACTCAAACGATCCGGGAATTCTAGTTCCCAATCTCGCAATTCTCGTTTCTTTCTAAAGTTCTAGAAAAGCTGGGGTCAATTCGGGTTCTAGATCACATGTCCTCCTTCAACATTTATCAGATCTTCTTGTCTGGATTCAAGGCAGGTCACGGCACTGAATCGGATCTCCAGTATGTAACTTAGCGTCTTCGTCGCGCGGTTGATACTGGTAAAGCGTCTATCCTCCGAACGAGCGTACTGTTCGTATTCATTCCCTTCGTGAATTCATAGATGGCTGCCTCAGGAACTACAATTAGCGTGGTTCGCTCGTACTCCACTCTATATTCTTATTGGACGCGATATACATCTGTCAGTAGAGGTGGGTTAGGATATTTCGTAAGGCTTGTTTTATGGTGCGCTCCTGTTTCTTCTTCTTCTTTTTTTTCTCCTCCTCCTTCTTCTTCATTCTCTTATTCTTTTTTTTCTTTTTGGTCCACTCCTGTTTCCTCTTCTACTTATTCTCCCCCTCCTTCTTCTTATACTTTTATTTCTACTTCTTCCTCTTATTCTTTTTTTTTCTTGGTCCACTCTTGTTTCTTCTTCTTCTCCTTCTTTTTCTTGAGGTTTGGTGGCGGTAACAGGGGCGCTCTGGTGGATTTTCTGCTCACATATGACATTGATGGTCATGAAAGCGGCGGCACTTATCGGTTGGATATGCATCTGGCACCTCCTGTATTGAATGTGGATGTGATTTGAGTCACTGCTGCTTGTCTGTTACTAGGGACAATTCTTGCCAGACACCGCGGTTCAATATCCTTAAGCCCCCCACCCCCTGGTGGGCCATTGTACTGTCCCTGGCGGCTGATAATGCCTTCGACCGGGTATTCTGGGAACACACGTGCCACCGCAGACCAGAGGAGTTTGAATGACCGCTCAGTTTCAGAAATGGAGTGCCCCATCTGTCTGGCACCCATAAACCCCCGACAATTCATGCCACGAGCCGCCTAGCCGGTGTTCACACAGACCCCCATGAGGTACGAGGTCACAACGTTACGGTACTGTTGCGCTGCCCACCCTTACTTTTATGTCTGCTATCCCAAGAAAGGAAATGCGGTAACTATGACAACGGTAACCCTCCTTGATATTGCTATAGTAACAGCATTCCATAGTTACGTAACATTGCAGATTAATTTAAAATAAGCGACCACCAACGAGGGCATTTTCGCAAAAAGTGAAAATGTACGGAAGAAACATAACCGCAGATAGAGGACGTTATGGTAGAGATGCCACGCGACCCTCCAGATGACAGCTGCAGCGCGGTTGCCCATGTCACACCTAACATAACGAGAGTGAGTGTAAGACGTGGATTATAGTGGAAGAGGTGAGGTTAGAGAAAGTGAAAAGGTTAGAAGGTAACTTGACCTGGTGAAATTAGGCCCATAATTGAGCGCAACTCTCCTGGACTTTCTGACCCCAACAATGAAAGGTCATTTGGGGGGAAAGAGGAATTGCTCCTTGTGGCACCTCATTCCATAGATAGAAAAGAAGAATGGACAGAACAGAGAAAATAAGGGATGCGAGGGATAGAGGGAGAGATAAAGTATGTGTGTGTGTGTGAGTATGTGTACCGGAATGCTAAAATAAAATAGATTGCGGAATCCTCCCGTGATCACTTGAATACTAAATATGTGTGTCATATGGAGTGATTGCAAAATCCAATGCGTTCCTAAATGTATCATGTGTAATTATTAACAAATCAATCATTTGCATTTACTAAGGCAGCAAATATTTCCTTCCTGTGAGAAATTTCAATGGCGCAAGACACCTGTTTGGTACTCTGCTCTGTTCCACCTCCGACCCTTTATGGTATACCAAGCTTAGGGGAAATGAGCACCCCGGCGATTATCCACTCCCGAATCCATACAGTAAGCCAAGTCAGTGGCAAGCAGGGTTTCCTGGAGTGGAAGCTTGATTACATTCGCAGTGAAGAAGTAGATCATTACTCGTCATTTCCCAGAAAGCTAGCACCAGCTTGCAAGCTTTGCGAGTCAGACCGGACGTTAAATGATACCAGATATCCCTTTTGTACTTCCTTCTCCAATGTGTTACTCGTAAGGCACTTGGAGAGTTTTTTTGCATTGAAATTAGTTGAAACTATAGGATACTCTCATATTAAAATGTTGCAAAAGAAAACAATTTTGAGGTAAATGACCCCCCCCCCATGCATATAATTAAATATTAACTGGCAACTCACTCTTTCGGATATCCAAACATCGTACTAATTTCGTTCTCTTAAGCGAGTAACTCGAATAGTCAGTAGTGTAAGCAGTTTCAAGTTGTCGCTTCTTGGGATATGTTGTTATCGGTGCCTCTTTTGCCTAGGACTGACAGGAGATTCCACCGCCAGTAATGTGTTAGTCTTAACTTTGTATCCGAAACTTAGGGCTGATCGAGGCTCGCAAACATTAATAATTCGTGCTTCTCTGGTGTAAATTAATTAATTTCTTCGAACAATACAGCTCTTTAGTACTTACGTTTTTTCGATGTAGTGTCCATTTTTGTTCCCTTGTTCTGTTTGTTTTCAAACTGTCGGTGGTACTTTATTTGTACAAGTTTTCATGTCTGCTGAATTACGTCTTGTGTGAGGTGAGTTGACATTCGTGCGAACAAATATTTTGTTCGGTTTATTTGTTAGTTGCTACATCCATTTGTTTGTCCCCTATCCACGCTATTTGTGTGGTAATTATTGAGAAGGTAAATAAAATTGAATAATCTAAGTGTTAAAGGAGTGAGTGGGTACAGAAGACAAAACAATGGAAAGGGACTACGGTTTTGTTTTAAGAGCTTAATTTCCCCCCGAACAAGTTCGTAACCAAGATTGGTGGCAAAACACGGCATTCGGGTCAGCTAAATTCGGCAAATGAACATAAAAATATAAGGGTCTTGTTGAGATGAGTCTTCCAAAGGGGTTAAATTTCGGAAAATGCCCACCACTATTTTTTTTAGAATTCATATATATTTGTGCTTAAAAACGAGTGTGTTTTTAAGACTTTTTTAAGTGAGAGGTGCATTTCTAAATTAAGCAAAAATTATATAGATATAATACAATATGATGCGATTGCAATTACCCCCCCTCCCCTTAAAAAAAACACTTTTTTTTTAATTTGCCCCAAGAAAAAACGGTAATTGTGTAGAGTATGGCCGGATCCGAGTCCTAGCTTATTTGGGGCTATTTTTCCTAGCTACTTTTCTGAGCTGAAATCTTTGTGGACAAAGTTTATGGCGTATTCCGAAATATATACTGGGGGGCTGAGACCCCCAATATGATTGAAATCTCAGGATCATCGTAGGCCCATCCCCCGACGAGCCTACCCTCAAAATAAGCTAGAATCGCATCCGCCCATACTCGCAATATTTACCGAAAAAACATTGTCTACATTAAAAAACAATTGCTTTTTATATATATATATATATATATATATATATATATATATATATATATATATATATATATATATATATATATTAAAAAATCGAGGGGGGACATAAACCGAAAAATAACCTTTTTCGTTATAGAATCATAATTAGAAATTTGCCCACATCAAGTAGTGAAAGCGCTAAATAGTGTATATTGTATATCTACGATATATTTATAACAAAGCGCCCACAAAAATCAAGGGCGACCATTTTCCTAAATTTAACCGGTTGTTGGTTATATTATGGTCGAATAAAACACCTTAGTATTCCTCATCTTTACAAGATTCTAAAATAGATCAGGAAGACTTGTTTCACAAGGACCATTGTTAGTACTTGGAAGCCCATCTCTGTGATTCTCTATTGCCAAATGTGTTGTTCTCTGTTACAGAAATGCTGAAGCACGTGTCCTACCGTTCCTCCTCCACGTCGCTCTCTCGAACGGGCCACACGACCCTACCCAGGAGGCAGGTGCCTTCGAGTACTACTCCATCACCGACTGAGATGCGTAGGGCAGACATCAGTTTCGCGGAAGGCGACTTCATCGTATCATCCTTCGAGGCAACTGATCGTTACCCGCCCATGACCCCGCCCGACAACGTCAGCTTGATGAGTTTATCTTCCCTGAAGCTGAGTCGTTCTCGAGCTACGTCCGTGTCGTCCCTCGCCGATCAGGCAACGGTAATTTCGCTGTTGTTTGGGGGGTAACTAGTTATATTTGGGGTCACAGTGGCGGTACTGGCAATTATGGCGCCATGGGCGAACCGCCCTTTGCCCCCCCCCCCCCCCACTGTTTCTTACTCCTTCCCAAAACAGTTTGGAGCAACTATTATTTTATTATTGCTAGTATGCATCTATTTGGGACTATAACATTGTTTATACGTGTAACAACATAAATATCTTTATAAATACTAAATAATTACATAACTATATACAATAACAACCATAAATAAAAAATATAAAGTGACAAGGATAGAAAAAAGTAGGTAGATAAATAAAATAGTGATTCATTGTGTTAAATAACACAACTTCATTTTACAAAGAGAATACTTCAAGAGAACCTGGAAAATTTTCCGTAAATATCAACCATCTTGTCATTGATATCTTTTTTTAATCCTCCAAAATAATGAGCGTTTAGGTAGGTTAGTTCTTTTTAAGTTATTTAAGCACATTTAGTTTAAAGTGTTCTAAATAAAAAAAATAAAAAATAACCTACCTAAACCTCTACGGAACCCATTTAAAACAAGTATCAATGGCATGATGACTGCCAATCTATTTTTCGTCTATCATAATTAGAAATTTGCTCGGCCACAAAATAGTCTGGTCATTTACGCAAAATTTACCGAGAATCTAATTATTATACCACCAGGCAGCACAGCTTACGCTTCGCTACTAAAATTCAAATTTAAAATCTAAAAAAAAGCAACCATGGTTAAATTTTTATAAATTTTCTGAACTTCGCCAATTATAATAATTTTAAAAATGAACTCAAAGCTATTTTTCCCCTTTCAAAATATCACGTTGCTAAAATAAAGTTATAGAAGAAGATATATAAAAATAAATTTTCTGAACTTCACCATTTGTAATTCTTCGGGTTTTAAAAAATTCACAAAATTTCGATACTTATTTATTTCTGAACTTCACCATTTTGTTTTTGATATTATAAAAGAATTATTAGAAATAACTTTGATAAAAAAGTCATAACCAAACTAAGATGAAAATATTCAAATATTAAAAAAAATCCCTTCTTAAATTATAGAGTTAGTGAAGTGATGATGATGATTACAAGAATCACGTAAATCTAAATCCTGACTTTTCTAGTCTTGTTTGATGCGAAGACGACAATTATATCAAATCTGCCCCGCAATTAAATGATTAATGCTGATGATGGCGAGGTCGCTAATGGTGTTCCTTTGACAAGCTGCCTGCCCCCCCCCCCCCGGCAATCCATGCCACCCTGGAGGGAACATCTGCGTCTAAATCTCTCCCACAGATCTTCCCTTTCTTTAGAGATCTATCCTTATAAACTCCGGTTAATATTTATAAAACTGTAATTGCTTAACGAACTTAATAATTCCTATTATGTCCACTACATTTCGAAGCCCTCCCATTGCTAGGTACAAAAGGTTTGTATAGTTTCCCAGGTTCCTTCTTTACCGTAATCACTATTTTTTTTAATATTTTTTTACTACTTATAGCATTTTTTTCTCTTTGTTCAAATCTGTTCTTTTTGGGTCGGTCTGGAAACAAAATGCGAGAATACCGTTCGGTCGAAATCAGAGTAAGCCTTGATTTTGCCGCATTTCGCCTTACGACCGCCAAAAAGGAAGAAAGATTTGGATAAATCGCCTACAATAAACAATAACCTAATCTAAGAGTAGGTTTATTTCTTTATCAATTTTCAAATTACTAGTTTGTGAAACTATACACACATTTTTTACTTAACAATGGGAGGAGGGGGACTTCGCTCCCCATACCCCAGCTCCCCCGGATTTTTAAAAATCAACTCGTAGTATAGGCTACCTTGAAAGCACCAAAAAGGCATATGCCTGGAATTGTTTCTCGTTGCGACTAGTTTTTGAAATATTAACCGAAACTTCTTGCGCAAGATGCCTCGATGGGTTTAGTTTAAACAATATAGATTAACAGAAAACTCGCGAGGATTCTTTAGATATGTCTCAGTACGGTGTAAGTTGTTGACTTATTCCTTCTATGGTGAATTTAGAGTTCTGGTCTTTATAATAGGTCTCAACCTATATCAAATATTTAGCCCTAAGTTTTAACGATTTGGGAGGGGGTTTTTTGTAACGTTTTGGGGTTCTTAAGGTTCCTCGTTTCCTCACAAGAACTGCGCCCCGAAATTCTGCTGCAGAAGTAACTAACCGAAGGGTAGTGAAGTAGGGTATCACTGTGAGTGCCGTTTCAGCCTCTGTAACCCGAGAGCCCGAGGAAGTGTCCCTGAAGCAACCGACACACGATCCCTTCGGCCAGTAAAGGCGCCTCTCTTCCGCTCCTAAATTCAGACTTGGGACGTCCTGTTGTCCTACCCACATTTACACTTGCAAAAGGATACTCGATCCTTTCTTCATCTTCACCTATCGTCTCAGGGGATCTTCTTATATTTCCCGCTTGATGGTGATCTCTCGTTTTGAAAATGTACAGTTTCTTGGCGTCTCCAACTCTTGCATAAGAAACGTGGTCTCGAATTCTTCGTGTCTCAAGAATGAAACATCTTCACTGGTGACGAAGTAGGCTGCTGAAAACAATGCAAGGAGCTTCGTTGCCTAGCGACGCACGAGGGTCCTTCCCCCCTCCCGTGCCTAGCGCCCTATGTATTTTACTTGTAGCTATGTACTTTTCTCAAATCCTAGTTATTTTATTTGCTAGGAAGAAGGAGAGTGAGATTTACTCACTTTAATTGGTAAAGAAGGAGAACGAGGTTTCCTTAAACCTGAATTGGTAAATAAGGAAAGTGGGTCTTTCTCAAACTTGAATTGGTAAACAAGGACAGGGGCTTCCTCAAACCTGAATTGGAAAACAAGGAGAGGGGTTCCTAGAACCTGAATTGGTGGTAAACAAGGAGAGTTGGGCTTCCTAAAACCTGAATTGGTGGTAAACAAGGGGAGTAGGGCTTCCTAAAACCTAAATTGGTAAACAAGGAGAGGGGCTTCCTAAAACATGAATTGGTGGTAAACAAGGGGAGTAGGGCTTCCTAAAACCTAAATTGGTAAACAAGGAGCGTATGGCTTCCGAAAACTTAAATTGGTAAACAAGGAGACTGGTGCTTCCTAAAACTTGAATTTGTAAAGACCGAGGGTGGCGTGTGTTGATTGAATACTATTACACTGCCTGCCATGATTACATGCAAACATGTGTTATTTTTCTCACATATTTCAGACTGTTTAACAAATAAAGCTAGAATTTCATACGCTTTGTGGCAACACTGTTAGGTGCCAGTTGTGCAATTTGTATTCAGCAGAGCGCGTAAATAAATAAATAGCAACCATTTTTCTAATGTGATTTTTGCTATCTACTAAAAATGTGGATTTCTCGGTCCTCTATTTTATATGGAAAAGGTCAAAAATACTCGAAGCATCTAATTTAGGAAGGAATATCAACTCTAGATACAAATATCAATGACGACCATTCTACTAGTGATGGGACTATACCACATTTTCAAGCGAGTATCAATACCGAGTACGATACCACTGTATACTCCCGATTTCGATACTAGTACCGAGTACTTATATATATATATATATATATATATATATATATATATATATATATATATATATATATATATATATATATTAGTGAATACCTATATAGGTTTCTATTCATTTGTTTGAAGAAGAATACTACTGAACAATGGGGCTTGTTTAATTCTTCAAGCTATTACAAAATAGAATACCTAGGCATCCAATTATACAACTAATTCCTTTAGTAACCAAATAAAAACAACATACAATATAGGTGTAAACTTGAATAATAGTCGTACTTCAAACCCAATATTCTAAATAATTTTTCATAAAAAGAAATTTCTACGCATTTGATTATAGATTGAAAGAATAGTGATACGATAACAAATCTTGAGTGATAGGTTTCGTGTTTGTTCGTTGGAATGAACGCTGTTTGAACATGTGAACATGTTCGATATGGTTACTCTTTAACACTACCGTTTATTTCATGTAACTGTTCATATTATTCGGCAATGGGTGATAATTGAATATGAATATCGAAGGAATATAAAACAAATAACGATTATAAATAAAAGTTGTGCATAAAGATTATAAAGAGTCTATTTAAAGCTCAACTTTCAGCTGTTTTAAACTAAATAAAATTTGTCGGAAAAAATATTGAACAAAATTAGAAATTAATTGGTTTGGTAGCATACATACAATAAGGAATGGCTTTCATTCCAAGCTAATTAATTGCATCTATTTTTTGTGTAATAATAATTTTCATTGTGACGGAAGTGACTCTTTAGAAATTCTAATCTTTTGTTCAAGATTTACCCAATAATAATTGAGATGAAATTAATGTAAAATTTTCCGTCATTTATGACGGCACGAGTACACTATTTTCAAAATATTTTTGAACGGGGTAAAATTATCGAAATTTACAAATATTGAGTTAAACATTTAAATAAAATTATATTATTTATACCAAACTAACTGCAGTCATTTGATTGATCGCAATTATGTGAATTTTGCACCTACGGGTAAACTAGTAGTTTGGCCTGTGCTTGTTCCTTTTGGTTCCCTGAAAAACTAAGGGTTTGGAAGGGTTATAAAATGTTAAATTTTGTGTAAATAAATTAGGTGCATATATGAATTTTTTCACGTACCGAACACAAGAATATAATCATTAATGGGCAAGTATCGGATTTTGATATCGGAAATGAGACATAAAAGTACCGATACGAGTTCCGATACTACCGATATTCGATACCGATACTGAGTACTTGTCCCACCACTACATTCTACCATAATAAAGATTCCAGGAAGATGCCGGCCTTTCTTCCAAAATCTAATATCCTCGTTACCTTCTTACTGCGCTATATTTTAATCATTTGACTACTTTTATCCGAGCCTTGTCCATTCTTCTTTTACATGAAGCACTTTACTCGGTCGCTCGTTAGTGCTCTTATATTTTGTTTTTAATCTTTTTAACAGCCGATACTTCCACATTATTTGATTGCCTCTTTTGCTGGCACTACATACTTTTATCCCTTGTTTTTAACGCAAACTTAAGTCAGGTGAGCCTATAAGGCACAAAGGGCTATATAAATCCTTAAAATAAAATACCATAAAGAAATTCGTGGCAAATCCTACATTATTCTGTGGAAGGGACAACGCGTAAGGAATTGCTATTTAATTTTCAAACTATGACTATCATTAAGCGAGAAACCCCTTAAAACCAGGAAGAAGGGTTTCGAAGCTGTTGGTACCCATGATGTGCTTCAAATTTCAAGATGTCTACTTTAACATCTGCGAAAATGTGATCCATCTCAAGAAGAGGAGACGAAGGGGTGAAAAAAAAACAACCCCGCCGGGAAGTTTAATTTTGAATGCGTTTTATTCGCAGATAAGTGAGTGCACAGCGACCCTGGATAGGATGGAGGAAGACGTAGTATTATAAGTTTGCTCTCTTTTTGTCTTAGTTACATGACATCACTGAGGAAGAAGATTGTCATGCTTTGGGGCTTCGATTGTTGGAGATGAACTAGTTGGTCAGTTCAGGGATGCTAATGGTATTGAAATGGCGAGGAAATGTTTGGCCCCCCGAAAGAAGCTAATTTCCTTGCAGGGTAAAGCACAACCGCACTGTAAATGTTAATGAAGAAGCAAAATAAAATAGGCTTAAAATAGATGTCTTATGGAGACCTGCCTGCCATCTCCCTCAATTTGGAGACCATTGTAATTTTGAGTACACGTAAAGGAAATTTTGTACCAATACGAAGTAATTTGGGTTCAAAGAAATGAACTATGAAATAACTACTGCTAAGGGAAATCATATCTATTGATAAAACAAGACTTGTCGACTGTTCTGGGGTTGATTTCAACCATATCGTGGCGGCTATATCACCCATTAAACGCCTTTCATTCGATCAGAGGTCCTCTCTCTTCTGTTCATTCACAACTTTCTCAATGATAGGAATCTGGTAAAACTCTCTTCCCTCTTCGAAATGGATATCACCAACAGTCTTTTCCACACTTTTCCATTCACCACAAATCTCACCAACCTTGCCATTCTATTTTGATAAACTGATCGAAGTCCACTGACGGCAGTTCTACTGCACAAATGAACAACTCATTTACCACAGTGCGCCTCTGTCCGATCAGCAGAGTTAATGGTCATCTCATTGACCCTCATCTGTACAAATAGATGAGGATAGCAACAATTTTCCGACTCAAACAGTGCACTGACAATGGTAAAGCAAAACCACGATATTGCCACTGAAATTCAAAGAAAACGGACGTATCTTTCCGCAAATGCAACCCTGCGCTGGTTGCCCGCTGTGAGCTCGAAGTAAATGAAGAGAACAGCTACCAAAACGGACAATCGCTACCCATAGACCCAACATACTACAAACGGAGACAAATAAATGGCAGATTGAATAGCAATCGCATAGGGCATTACCATCTACGGGATGTCTAAGACGACGTCAAAAAGTGCAACACCTCAACAAAATCTGTAAGAAATGAAGTTGTCCTGTCCTAACGCGTTAGGATAGAACATACTAAAACGTACCCATATTTACCAGTTCGCCCATGCTCCACCCCGATACGCCACATGTAATGCCCATCTGCCCTTAAACCACATCCTAATAACCAGTACTAATTACACCCATAAAATAAACATTTAGGCATTAGCCACACACCCAAGAAAATCCTCGCCGAAGAGCCTCAAACAATCGCGAAACTAATACGGACCCGACCCCCCCTCCCCCCCAAATCTAAATAATACTGATCACGCAAGTTTAGATACAACAATGGGTGGAAGAAGGTGTAATACGCTTTCAAAAGGGGCCTTTTATGCACCGAGGCGCTGGAGTGTAGCCGAGCGTAAACACCGCTTCCGATTTTAGCCCGAAATTAACCCACGCCTCGTTCGAGTCCCGAATCGAGCCGACTTCAGAGCAGCTACCCAAATACTGTCGCGCTCTTTCCCTACAGGAAGGTGTTGACGTTGAGCACATCTGACTCGTAACTATGGTTACAACCTGGTTTCCCCCATTGTAGCATTTGCGCGGCGGTACGTGGAATACTTCGTCTATAGAACAGTTCAAATCTTAACTGGACGATGTAATCCATGAATTTTGATAGAACGTAGTGTCGAATAGAGGATAAAGGTAAGATAGGTTTCTCCTCTTCTATTAAAATTCCTGATTGTGTCCTCTTTCACAACACAATCAGGTCTCTTTTCAACTTTCTTTGGCTGCAAAAGTGGGTGAGGAGAGCCTTCATATGTGCTATGCTTTTTCTCATGCTCCATGTTGGGTCTTTCCCAAAAGAGTACCTCCTTGGTATGGTCAGAAATGTCCTTTGAGGTACTACCATTTCTTCTAACTCTGTGATTTGGTCCCCATGTTAAAATGAAGGCCCCGACCGAGAAATAAAATAAGTCTAGGTCGGTGGTAAAATGACCGACACAAATTGAATGTGAGCGTATGTTGGTGGTAAAAGGACCGAACCACTTTGAATCATTGTAGGTCGGTGGGAAAATGGCCGACACAAATTGAATCATTGTAGGTCGGTGGGAAAAATGACCGGCACGAACTAATTTGATTGTGGTTTTACCACTGGTCTGCCTTCTGTTCGAAATCTATTCTTCCATGCTGGTCTGCACTTTAACCGAGATCCGAAACTGGTCTCTAGGATGGCAGCTACCAAAAAAGCGATCCAGCTTCGGGATCCCATCCTGCAACTCACCACACCCGGCGTGGCTTAACACCTACCGGTAAATTGTTTAGACCCCTTAGGCCGTAGCCTCGTGCAGCTTTTTAAAATTTAAATTAAAGCTAAAACTAATAAGGTCAATTTCCGCACAAAGTATAGAAGAGACATCTGTAAAGAAAATGGTGAAGTTGGGTTTATGAATGTTAGCATACGATGAAGACGGGTATTCTGCGTTGGTTTGTATTCACCTGACCTGTCTGTTGTTTCCTCTGTTATGTCAGGTTGTTTGGTTTGTTTGTTTTATTAAAAATAATAAACAGTGGTTTGGTTGGTTGAATCGGGGGGGGGGATTGGTTTTATTAGAAGAAACGACTTGTTTTGCCGGTATGGTTAGGTGGTTTTGGTTTTATTAGACAAAAACGGATGGGTTTTTTTAGGTATGGCTTGGTGGTTTTGATTTATTGGTTTTATTAGACGAAACTCAATGGTTTTGTAGGTATGGTTAGGTGGTTTTAGTTTTATTAGACGAAAATAGATTGTTTTGTAGGTATGGTTAGGTGGCTTGGGTGAATACAGTTTAGTAGAGATGGAGATGTGTATGCTGTGTTTGAGCATGTTTTTAGTAAGGATAAAAGTTGTTAGATGATTCCTGATGTCTTTGGTATGTCAGGTTGTTTTGAGTTTATTGGTTATATTAAAGATGATTGTTTGGTTAGGTCTTTGGGTTTATGAATGTTAGCAGACGATGAAGAGGGGCATTCTGTGTTGGTTTGTATTGCCTAACCTCTAATCCGTCCACCGTCCCCAAGACCTAAACACTCGAAATCTGTGCCTGAAGATATATTGCCGAAGTCACTCCGGGCATTGGGGTCGGGAGGGCACGCAATTCATTAAATATCTGCTGGCGTGTGCTACACCTGACAACGCCACTATGGCGTAACAGTCCCATAGGTTTCAGGTGTAACAGTGGTTTTATTGCCCCTGCTACACCATCCGCTCAGCCCCTTGCGGTTCTGGTACAACTTCAACTTATAACGAAGATAAAATTGATGGTTATTATTATTAGACACTGAAGTGAATTGGTCACTGCAGCAAATATTGCAGAAAGGCACCATTAGAATAAGGTGATGTGTGACACATTTGGGTCACTTCAACTGGCCTTTTCCTATCCAGTATGAAGCAATTTGTTAAATGGATTGCAGGTGGGAGGCGATTTGTTAAGGGGTTGCAGATGGTAGGCGATTTGTTAAGGGGTTGCAGATGGTAGGCGATTTGTTAAGGCGGTTGGAATGTCCCAGTCTGGGTGATCTTCGCGCACGATACCTGTCCCGGTACCGGGATGGGCGGGGTCGCTACCGCCTGTCCCTTGTACTCGGGACAGATTCGTGCACATTGACTTGTTGACTTCTTGGGGGAGGCCGGCCTTCTCCCTATTATTTAAGCAAGGTTTGTTTTTTTGTTTTGTTTTTTTCCCTTTGGTTTCACGCTCCTGCTCGGGGGGGGACCTCTCCCTGACGCACCAGCTTGCTTCCTTTCCCCCTTTTTGGGGTGTTTCTTTTTTCTCTCTAATTTTATTTTAAAGTAGCCTAGAACTAGGCCAGTTTTAATACGGCGACTAATGCCCAAGTAGGCAGTCGCCAGATGAGCTCTTAAAAAAAAATGTTAAGGCGGTTGCAGATGGGAGGCGATTTGTTAAGGCGGATGCAGATGGGAGGCAATTTGTTAAGGTCATAAATCAGAATAAGAGAGCACGTGACTTTGGTTCGCAGACCTTGTTAGCTTGTGCCTATGTTCCCCTTTTGTTATTTACTTGTTTTTTAATCTAGCCAAGTATTAGGCGTTGCGTGAATTACGGTGACTTTTAACCCAGTAGGCAGTTGCCAGATAGGCTCTTAAAATAATAAAAATAAAACATAAGAACATAAGAAAAGAAGGAGACTGCAAAAGACCATTCATGGCCTACACTTGGCAGCTCCTGTAAAAGCTCGATGAAGGACTGATGCAAACAAACTACATAGTAATCGTCGGAGCGACGGCGGTGTTTCGAACCACTGACCGACTCTGCGTATTGCTTTAGGCGCCACGCTTTTATCCTTCTCGCCTTCTTATACAAGGTTTAGAAATGTGAAGAAAAAACACCCGTCAAAATTAGTTC
This sequence comes from Ceratothoa steindachneri, assembly GCA_963969495.1. NCBI lineage: Eukaryota > Metazoa > Arthropoda > Malacostraca > Isopoda > Cymothoidae > Ceratothoa > Ceratothoa steindachneri. The sequence goes on from OZ018317.1 coordinate 209,558,994, forward strand.
AAAAAACGTGGGTAAACTACCGTATATGTATCAAGTTGGTAATTATGGACGCGGGTTTTTGAGGAAATGTCACCTTTAACTGATCTAACTAAGAGGAATGGGTTGCTAACGAGATGAGAACCCCATCTCGAGCTTTGGGACAAAGCACGTTTGCGGTATACGTAAGGATTCGCCATACTCAGGCCGTTGCTATGGTTTGGGGAGCAGTTAGGAACTGCGGGCGATCAGGCTTGGTTGAGCATGAGTCAAATGTAGGTCCATGTCGCAATGCAAACTAGATCAATTTCTATGAGATGTATTAACTAAATGTATGGTTTGTCCCAACCAGAAGCTGATCTAACCTGATTAAGGTTAGGTCAGTTTCTATAGTCGTAAACCGTCCACTAAAAGAGTGAATGCGTTTGTACAACATTAATGGAGCACCAGAAAGTTTTTTAAATGGTGGTTGGTTTAGAGAGTGAAATTAAGGAAAATGGGAAGGTTAGCATCTTCGAGGAGAGGGCGTTGGAGCCGCGAGAGCGCGCCAAATATCCCGAAACCTGTTCCTCTTCCGTTGCCTTGGGTAAACAGCGAGGTCCCTTGAGTGGTGCGGGAGACACTCTTGTCCCCGTATTTACTCCTCGGCTGAGACGTCCGCGCGCGACCTACACAATGGGGTCCATCCCACGGTGATCCCGTAAAAGGAATTTCCGGGGGTTGGGTGGGGGGAGCGTCCAATTGGGTAAAAGGTAGGAACAAAGATGCGCGTATCCCCTTCATACGCGTCCCGTGCATTGAATTGGAGGTTTGTGAGAAGGTCGTATTGAAAGGCGAAGAGTCCGAGTAGTCTAAAGAGAAAACTTCTTGGTGCAGGGAGATTGGGACGGCGCACAACTTATCACGTTGAAAGCTGATGCCAGGAGGGCACGCAAACCTCTTATGTTAACTGTTGCTTATTCATGCCCCCCCCCTCCTCCCTTGCGGTATCATTGGTATATAAGCTTTTCTTTAAGTTCTAATGCCCTTAAACTCACGAGGTTTGCCGATACCCGATCCCCCCTCCCTTTTTTTTATAAGAAAGGGATAAATAATAAAACTGGGAAAGTGGCTGGGTTTTTGTGTTCGTGAAATACCACGTGTTGATTGGTGCGGTTTGACCTCCTGTGTGACCCATTATTCCTGACCCGCGGGAGTCTCGTCCCGTCGTCAACACCGTATTCGCAAAGTAACAACAACAAAAAAGACCCATTTTCAGATTCTTAACTATGCGGAATCGAAAGCGCCGAAGTTGGATTTAGTAGGCCCCGTCCGTGACACGGGGCATTCTCTAAACCACCTCCCCCTTTGAAGTTCCTCCCAAATCGCTCCGAGTTGTACCTTACCAATGTGCCTCTGCTCCTGGGTGAATGGAAGGAAGGGTTGTTAATATGTTACGCTGAAGTGTCGTCGTCTTTCCGACCAAAGCCGATTTCTAACGGATGGTTGAGTAAACATTTGGTCCTTAGGCATAATTAATGGGAGGCCCCGCAATCCAAGGGTATGGTTTCTTTGTACTCTACGCTCACCCATGAGTCCATCCACCCCATCTATAACCATAAAGCTAAACTTTCTAAATTCCCTGCAGAAGTAGGGGAGAGAGACCAGGTCTGGTTTCGAGGAATCAAATCCTTTTTATTTTGAAGATTAAAGAGGATCCAATGTCTCGTGGGACAGAAGGATCCTCGGTCCATTTAAATGTCGCTACAACTCCTTTATTTCTCGTTACAAACAATTTTGCACTGTATATTTTCTGTTTAAGGGCTGCCAATCAATGGGCAATTAGTGAATATAGGGGAACTGAATGTGTATAAAATATGTTCAGAGAACCAATAACAAAGGGCAAATTTAGAAGCTCGATCCAGAGAATGACCTGAAGCTGTGCCTTCCTGTTGTCCTTCAAGGGCTTCGGCCAACGATGCATAGTTGCCACAACATCCGCTCGCAATATTTTGGTTCAGCAATAACCGTTTAAAGTAGCCTCTGTCGCCACTGTCCCTCAGCATCCGCGTCCATGGATTGTACAGTCCAAGTACAAAAATAGAAGTTAGCTTAGGTCGTTTTCATAGTTTAGCTTCTTTTTAGGGATTCAGTTGCGTGACGCCACAGGCTTGAATGCGATTGCAGCATCTGACAAAATGGGTTTGTGGCCGTTTTTGATAATCACGTTTCGAGATGAAACTAGTTAAATGCAACATTTAAAGGTGGGGTGGTGGCCTTTGTGAGGGAAGGGAGGAGCTTCTCTCTCCATTCCTGATTCCAAGACTGCTTGGTTCAACGTTTTGCGCTGATAATTAGGGAGTTCCGGTGTTTCCTTTGTTGAATCAGGAATTTCTAACCTGGGGTGTTTTTTTTTAGATAACTACCCTAAGGGAGGGGGGTTCTTTTCACCCCGAGGGTGGAATTAAAGAGGCTGATAGCCAGAAGACGAAGTTTGGACGCCCAACTCTTCTTGCCCTGTCTTTCTGCTAATGTTCACCTTTCACCTCCACAATTTCAACGAGGCCACCCCTAAAGCCTTCTTCGTGTTTGACCTTAAAAAGCTCATGTAATTGAGGCATTTTATTTGATATAATGTACGAATTACGTCGATGATAATTGTGTAATTGGTGAAACTGCCTCTTCGTGATGACGTCTGCGGATGAGCCCCGCCCGATTCCCTTCCTACAACCCTGCAACGCCATCGTCTTGTTCCTACCACGGGTAGAAGAGCACGGGGCGTTGTATTCACCAGGTGGATCCTACTGAAGCCTATGTTGGTCCTGCTGTGCTCACTAAATGACATAAAGACATGCCCCCCCTCCTCCCTAGATGGATCGTTCGTAACTGACTGTTCTGAAACGGTGCACATTCATGAGACTCGCACATTCTCCGGGTTCCCACCGCCCCAAAGTCTCCTATTTTTGTTCCTCGGGCTGTGTATCTTCCACATTTTAAGAACATAAGAAGTCTACAAAAGGCTCATCAATAGCCTATGCGAGTCAGCTCCTGTTTCCATCAGCCAGTTCAGTCCCACCTATCCAAACTATTCAGTCTATTCTTAAAACTCCACAGGGAGGACGCTTCTATCACCTGACTATTGAGGCTATTCCATTCATCTACCACTCTATTTGTAGACAAATTTCTACAATTCTATTAGCTTAACTTGTCCTGCTCAAACTCATTGCTACGTGTCCTATCCTGTTTACTAAAAATAAGAACCCTACTTATGTTTCCCCAATTATAACCTTTTAACCACTTAACTTAAATTCATCATTTTATTTAGGACGCTTTCTTTAACTTTGGCCAAAATATCTCCATTGGTTTTCGCTTTTTAAATTAATAAGAGAAAATGAGTGGTATGCTCTTTTGCATTGTCATTCTAGAAAGATTAAAATGTACCTTTTCGATCGAGAATTTAAGGTTAAACGAAATTAACTTTTGTCTATCTTTCCATATTGAGGGAACCGACCCTCCCTGATTATTCATATTGCTCACTAATTCAATGGACGCAGGTGTTACTAGATTCCTCCTATGTTGCTAAATATTCGTCGCAACAGTGGTACTTCATGACCATTTTATGCTTAACAAGATGTCTTTTTCTTAATAACCAATCTAAATCAAGTGTCTCTTATAGGTACCTGTCAAGATATACCTGAGGCGACTGCGCTCGGACATGGAATACAAGACGGTGAGTCTCAGTCTTCGGACGACTTGTCGAGAACTTGTGTCGCTTTTGCTAACCAAATTCCGCCTCCGCCACCGGGACCCCAAACTCTTCTTCGTCCTCATGGAAGTAACGGTTCGGTCCCCCACCGACGGCGCCCCCGTCCGCAGACAACTTGTCCTCGAGGATGATGCCCGGCCCGCAGAGCTCCAGCAATGTCGCCCAAAGGGAGAGGCCAACTTTAGCATCGGAGTTCGCAGGGGTGGACTTCTCAGGGTGCACGACGCCATACTCAACCCGGGGGTAAGCTGGTTTCCGTGCCAATTATTTTATTCTCAATCGCCATTTGCCTCTAAGGTTGCAAATTTCCGCAAAGCTCCCAACGGGACGGTCATGACGAGTTTTCCGTTTGATCTCTAGTCGCTGTACAAGTCCCTGATGGTGGCGCTGGAGACTACTTCGAGGCAAGTGGTCGAGCTGTTACTCGACGGTTGCGGCAGCAGAGAAGATCCCAAGCATTACTGCCTGCACGAGGTCAGCACCAACCGGCAGGGGGCGACGGAAATCGACCGGACCCTGCTGTCAGATGACTGCCCCCTGCAACTGCAGGCGTCGTGGCCCAAGGATGGGTCACGAATCGTCGTTCTCCGTCGCAACATCGCCTTCACGCTAAGCATGAAATCGCGGGTAAGTCGCCCTGACAACGCACTATTTCCTGAGCATCCCTGCCCTTTTCGTGGTCGCTCTCGAAGGTACCTCGAAGTATACTTGCCTCCCTCCATATTTTGGGGGGGGGGCGTCTCGTGTATGCTGATGCCCCATTGGGTAGCGCCTGTTGGCCTCTTCATGTGTTCGTCTTCTTTGCAGACCCCGTGGCGACGCAGTGCCGACCACTCTGGATCCTCGGACACTGAATCGGATTGCGATACGACGCTCGCCAGTCTCACCGCGAGTTCGAGTACCCTCTCGAGCAGGACCTCCGCATCGTCCTCCTCCTCGTCGGGGGTTTTCTCCGAAGAGGGATCACCGCAAAGTCTGCCCCCTTCAAAAGCCCCACTTTCTCGTCGCCCCCCGAGGCCAGTACCAAGGACGCTCTTCCCGTCCAGGCAGAAGTCGGCCTCGACCACGACCTTAACGAGTAAGGAAGACGTCATCCCGATAGTCCGAGACCCTCTCGAGGCCCGGAGTTCGAGTCCCCCGCCAGGTCGATCTTTGTCTAGGTCCTTCCTCAATTTAAACATTTCGTCTCCTATGGGTAGACCACGATCTCGCTCCTTCGTCAGCCTTCTCGGATCAGACCCCAGGACCAGCACCCCAAAACGCCCCTCGACCCCGGGGCCGAACAAAGACGCCCTCTTCCCTGCCCCCCACTGCATCTGTCCGCGTTGTTTCTACATCTAAACATCTGCATTGGGGATCGCATCCCATCTGGCCACAAAGCAATCCAAGTCATTTCCTAAGTCATTGTCTGCCGAATTCGAGCAGAAAACCATATCATAAATTTATATATAAATTTATATATATATTCTACTTTGTACAAAACAGATTTATATTTGTTATATTTATATGTTGCAATTCTATGATAGTCTCATGTGTGTGTGGTATGCGTGTGTTATTTCCCTCGACTTGTATGTCCCGTGTGAGGCTTTATGAAAATAAAGAGAAACATTCTGCCTCGTTAGTCAATTTGTCCTATCGGGGGTTAAGAGAAAGGGGTGGGGGCGATATTACCATCGCTTTCTAAGAAAGTCTCCAATTATGCCGTTTCCTGTTGCGAGAAACAATAAATCGCAATGAATTTAAGAGAAACTAAAATAATTAAAATAGTTTCCCACAATTAACGAATAATGGAAAAAGTATATACAGACGTGAAACATGGGAGGCGATCTTTGCTTAGAATGTGTTTTTTTTTATCATGGCTCAAGAGATGCACTATGGTTAATTGATTCCCCCCGGGGGGGGGGAGTAGTTGTGTATGAATTCACTATTCAAATCCAAATGTGCTTTATAATTCCTGATCGCCCTCACATTTTTATTTAAGTGGAGGCGTAAATGTGTTGGAAATAGTTTAACGTTTCGTCACCAAATTGACACTTGGTACGTCTTTGAGATCGATTATGCTAACTGTCGATCCCGATGTTCGAGCCCCTGGAATTCTTGAAAGAACCTAGAACATAAAAAGAGTCTTAAAAAGGATAATCAATAACATACGCTGCAGCTCCTGTTTCCATCACCCAGTTCAGTCCCACCTATCTAATCTATCGAGTCTATTCTTAAAATTGAAGCTATTCCAATCATCTACCACTCGATTTATAAACCAATTTCTACCAATCTTTCCTTAACCTAAACTTCTCTTGCTTAAACCCGTTGCCACGTGTCCTGTTCACTAGAACAATCTTGGTTCTTCTTTCACCGGGGATCTATCGAGTAGGATTTCCCGCGTTGTCTTCGTCCTTCCTGAAAAGAAAGGAAGGAAATGAGCAAGATTCAGAGGGTCACGAGTTCAATCGCCAACCTGAACACAAAACTTAAAATTGACAGAGAAATCTAAACAGTTTAGAGGCTCCTTAAGGATACTCGGGTTCAAAATGAGTCTGATACAGACAAAGGGAATAGAAATAAGGGTGGCCATTCGCATTGTCTTATACCTATCGCATTTTGGACATAAAATTTTAAGCGCCCCCGTCCCCTTCCTCCTCAGTAGATGGCTTTCATTTATTGACCTTTAAAGGATGGTAAGTGCGGTTGGTTACGACCCAAAGCAGGGTTCTAACCGGTACCATCGAGTTAAAAGAGTTAGCGACGGCGACCACTTTGTCAACGAGAGAACCACGCATGTTCCCGGCAGTCATGAGGGCGGTCGGAATCTGGCCCAACTTCACATTCCACACACACACAGACACCATACATTCCTCTTCCGGAGAAAAAAAAAACCCGTTCTGGTCGGGTTTACTTACTCTCTACCATCACTAGGTTTTTTTTTATTAAAAATGAAGGGGAAACTCGTCTCACCCATGGCGGGGTGGGGGGGGGGGCGCACGTAGTACGACAGAGAGACAGTAAAATAATTATAAAGGAGTACTGAAGAGGGTCTAAGAGTGATTGAAGCTATGAAACTCCCCGGAGACGATTACAAGCGAAAACCAATGAGGTCACTAGCTAGGAAGTTTAGTAGGATAGAGTTTCGTAAAAAAAATATAAGATAGGGGTTGCAAAAAAGAAAGTTCCGAGGAGGAGACTACTTGGTGCGCTTAGTACCGAGTAGAGCTCATAACCCGTTCTTGCAGCATGATCGATCTGTATGCAGCCAATGCACGTCAGCGTACAAACTGCACGTTTCGAGGAGCGGGAGGGACGGCACAGCGCACCCCTGCAGCGGATTAAATGAATCGCGTGGTGGTGCGACGGTTCCGATTATTAATAGAATCGGTCCCATTTCCGATTCGTCCTCGCGATGAATTGGGGACGGGGGGGGAAGCTACTTCCCCGATTAGAAGCATAGCTCGTTATCAGGTGAAAGGGTCCCTTATCTTGAACGGGTTCCTTATCAACGGTAGCGACAAGCTCGTCGGATCATTATCGTGGGTGGGTTGAGAACGCAAACAAACCACTGACAACAGCGTCAGTCCGCATCTCACGGGAGAGAGTCATGTTCCGAAGTGACCTTTCACACATGCTATCACACTAAATGAGGTGGGGGAGGAACATATCGCACTTGACCACTACGCAAAGATCCCACAGATGTGATATCCAAGCCGAGATCCCCTGGGTCCAAGCTGGAATTAAAACTGTCTAATGTTGGCTCGGAATTGTATAAAAGCCCGAGAAGATTCCAAGTTTTTACACATATGAGGAGGAACACATGAATCGGATGCTTTTGTGTAAGTGAGAAGGAAAAGGTGGGTATGTTTATTCAACGGCGGGAGTGGATGAAGTAAAGAAATACAGGAAGGATGAGGAGGGGCGTTAATACCAAGCCGATTCAGTTTTGCATCCTCTAAGCAGTGGCGGATCAAGGAAAAAAAATTAAGGGGGGTGGGGCTAACCGGAATTCTCCCCCTCCGAGGAATCTGAGAAAAGGGCAGTGATCATTAATAATGATTATCTCAAACAACATTGATAATAAATAACAGTAATTCACACAGGAGTGAGCACGAACACACTCAGATCCGAATTTGTTTGCACACATAAAATTATGAAATGTAGTTTTTAGACGCCAGCTAAGGTAGAATACTGAATTTAATAATTATTTTTGAGATTTACCTGTATTTTAGACATGTATCATATAAGATACATTCAATCGCAACGGTTTAAAAAAATATATATACAGGGTGGTCCATTAACCCGTACCCATCCATATATCTTATTGTATCCAGGGTGTCGCTGTTGTGCTCATGTAGCCACGTACTTGTCACAAGTCGCGCTTCAAGTGTAAATGGACTTTCATCGGCCATATTTTCTCTGAAAAAGAAAACAAAAATATCCATAAATTCATAACTAACGAACATAATAATCTATGGATGGGTAGGGACATCCGGGCCACCCTGTATATATATATTCTATTATTACATAACTCTTTCTGAATGGTATAATACAAATATGGCTAAAAAAAAAGAAATATAAGCATAAACGGGTCTAAAATTGTGGGTAGGCTTCAGCCCCTTAGCCTTCCCCCTCTGCTCCCCCCCTGGATCCCACGACTGTTTCTCGGTTGAGTCTACAAAAAACAACGCGAAAGGAAGATAAATATAAATAAGGAGTAAAGAGAGGCTAAGGACTACCCCCACCCTAACCGTAAATTGCGAGGCCGGGGGAGGGTTGTGATGAACCAAAAAGAAGATTTTTACAAAGGGAACTAAACTTGAAGTCCTACCACGGAACTAGTTTCTTGGGGGGGGGGTTCTTTTTCAGTAAACTCCACGAGGGGAGATCAGGGATAACGTAGGCAACCATGTTCCATGCCACTGGAATATTGCGTGCCTGCCTGGCCTCAATGGCCGTAAATGAGTTTCTTTAAGTATATAATGCAGAGGGCACTTTCTAGAGTCGCGCGAACTCGACTCTGAGCACCTAGTAATCTCCTACAGACTAACATGGTTATATATTTTCCACATACTTTTTACCACTTTTTGACTGAGGGTCTCATAAACATGTTGGCTTCTTTATCTTATCTGTAATCATACAAATAGATATCAACGTCATAGGCAAATGGTCTATTGGGGTATAAGTAACGGGAGAAAATCGGCCTCATTTTAATATACAAAAGCAAGGTCAACAGACCTAAGTCGCGTGCTCTCAATTATTATGACCATATAACCTTACGACCTTCAAAACTTTCAATAATTCCAGGACTAACCTTGAGAAGACCTTAGTAGTTATAGCATTCGAAAGAAAATGTAAAACAATATAAGGGTTTCAAATTTCGTTAGAATCTACCAAATAGTTACGAAATTATTGCCAAATAATTCTCGGACTAACCTAGGGATGCCTTGGCAATTATATCATTCGAAAGAAAATGTAAAAAAACATAAGCGTTTCAAATTTCGTTAGAATAGGCTGAATAGTTACGATATTATTGCCAAAAAAAAGTCATTAAAAATTCAAATAGTTACCATCCGACAGACATAGTATGTAACTTATAGAATCGCGTGCATGCCACTAAAAATGACCCTGACGATACTAATAAGAGAGAGAGAGAGATTGTGTCCGCCCCATAAAACTTGATCGGAAGCTATCGAGGTGTATAAATACAGTTGAACAAATTGCAGCGTCCATTTCCCGTGATGTAAACGATGACGTCGGCATCTTTCTGTACAAAGCGTTTGTGTCGACGCAGCGAAACTGGTCGCCCAGAACATTCAAGCTTTTCCGCCCAAAGGAAATCAGCCACGTTTGAACGGTTTAACTCTGTCGTGTCAATTAAAGAGGACCACCCTCGTCGAAGGTGGACAAAAGAAGGGGTACGCAGGTTATTTTACAGACAATTTAATAATGTTTTTTTTTATTCACGGGAGGAAAGAGATATTGAAAAGCACTGAAAGGGGGGCGGTTCGCTTGACTTTCTTCCTTTCGTAGTCCACAGGAGAGAGAACGCCATGATTGGGGCGTTAAAGGAAGTGTTTTTTACCAGGTACCTACAGTCCTTTTGCCGTTTTGTACCACTCATTGGGGAACTATAGTTTAACGTGAGATTTGGACCGCGGGTATATACAGCGGGAATTTATCCGGTGACTCACCGCGCGCGTCGAGGCTTAACTTCGCTGTAATCGGAAGTGGTGTTTCCATTCGGCCGGGAAAAAGGAAACGTTTCGAGAAAATGAAATAATAGGCGCGAAAATAAAGCCCCCACTCCCATCTAGGACCCTGACGGCCGAAATAAAATACCATTGTGTTCGTCTCAGTCGAAAGGAAGAAACAAGCGTGAATAAGGATGCTACAGAAGTAAATAGGGAGGACGAGGGTCATTAGAATCCCCTCCCATCGCCACTGCATGGACTCTCGAGGATGGCTTGGGGCAGAGGAGCGCCTAAGAGGCCGATCCCAAGCCCTCGAACGAGTCGCAAGGGAAAGATGTCGTCTTTAGGGGGCTCTCTCGTCATCGTCGAAACAAAAGTGAAGAGAGTTTCGTAGGGACCCTGCAACCCCTAGTAAAGGGACTTCGGGAGAAGTTTGGGAACCCCCAAAGAGGAAGAGGTTGGGTGTGGGAAAACATTTCTCAACATACCTACTTTACGCAACACCCTGCTCCCCTGCATTGAAAAATCAAGTGCTGCATCTGCAGATATTTGGTGGGCTAAGAGGCGACACTGATACTTCTCTGAATCCTATCAATAACCACAAAATAATTCACTCACACATACAGCATTACATCCAATATATGGGTCTATTCCACCAGATATCGATCCAGAAGAAATGGGTCGGCCTGGCAATGCTACGGCGCGGTCACCACTCAAAATAAAACATACAAATACGCTAGATGGCATAACCCACACAGGCAGTTTAATATATTTTCACGACCTACCAGACACAAGCACAACTGAAATCCTTGCTGGGGGCAATGTAAAGGATGCAAGTAACAGATGAGGGAAAGATTGACACGAAAATGCGGGGTACAGCTGCTCTACAGGATCGCATCGCTGAACGACACAAAAAAAATAGCAAGAGAAACAACATAACATAATTTCACGGATGACAAAAGCCACAAGGGCCTACCAAAGGTCATCCACATCTGTCAAAACCTACCCACAAAATACATCTATAGGATTGTGATAAAAGTCATAATAAACCGCAATGTCCACGACCTTATAAATAATCTGAAGAAATAACAAATATCGATGAAAGCGATAGGCCCGATCACGTGGGGCCTTGCATCCATTTGCAAATCTCTCACATTACCTTCTCTTTTTACCACTTATATTTCTTCTATTTATCCACACATACTTTTGTCCCCTACAAATACACACGCACACTTATGGTTATTCGTAACAAATAATTTAAATGAAGGGATTTGGGCTAACGATAAGCGATTTAAAAAAAAAAAAAATAGGAGCTCATCTGGCGACTGGTTACTAGGGCAAAAGTCGCTGTAATCACGCTCCAGCATAATACTAGGCTAGATTTTTAAAAAAATGTAAATAACAAAGATGAAAAATCACAAAGGTGCCTTTATCACTTAGTACAAAGCATTTATTTCATTTAATAAAATATGTAATATAAAAAAAATGGCAAAAAAAGACTATTGAAGAAAGAAACGAAGAAATAATTTATACTCATTGGGGGTTAAGATACAAGACAACCACAATCATCAGAAGATAAGCACCCGGAAATTGACTCCTGAAGGAGGACGAATCAGGCAGGAAAAAGGGAAGTTTACGTCTAAATCGGATAACAAAATGACTAAACCAGGAACTAGTCAAATTGTGGTTAATATACAAGACAAGCGGCAGCATCAGAAAATACGCACCCTCAAAATCCCTCATGAAGGAGGGTGACCAAATCTCAAATGACCCATTTGAACAATAAAGGTATCACATGTACATATGAGGAATAAAAGTCACCAGACTTAGGGACTGAATCACCATTATACAGTGCCACAGATACAAACATCAACTTCACCTAACCTAAACAAAGGAAATCCCAACGAACAACGCTAATGGCGAAATAACCTTATCATAATTTTTGAATTGGCGGCACGCGACACAAGGCCTACCCATTTTAATACTTTTTTTCAAATGTACCAATTTCCTGGGACCGCTATTCTTCAAAAGCACCCAATTTTAGCCACATAAAGATAAACAACCCCAAGAAAGATAAAGAGGTCAAAATTACACGCACCTTAACCTATATTAACGTAACCTAACTTAAGGTATGCTTTCTTGTTCTTTAACCAAATAATAGGAGGAAGTGGACCATATGTTAAAAGGTGGAGCGATGCTTTATTTACCAAACTATTCTTATAATTAGATTTGGCTGTGTTCAATCTTCAAGTATCATTAACAGGCACGAGGGCTTGTTCCTTGGAAATGACAATAGGGCGGTCCGCTACTTGCGGACTCTCTAAATCAATGGTTCCCAACCTATTTTGGCTTATGGCCCCCTTAGGAACCTTATTTTTCCTGTGGCCCATAATCATTACTTTCAATAGGTAATATGCAGTTTAACTCTACTTTAAAGGATAAAAGATATTAAAACAGCTATTTGTATTCAGGTACAGTTATATTTGTCACATATATAGGACTATAAACATAACAAAAATTAAACAGTGGTTAACAAAAATGTAGTACTCTTTTAAAGTAAATAATAAGTCTTACAAAAAATAAAATCCTTTCGCAAAATGAAATAAATATATCATCAACTCTTTATTCATTCAATGCGATCCTTGTGCTTCATGCAGTTTCACAAGTTTTTCAATATCAGGGTCTATAGTTGTTAGAGACAGACGAAGGTCACCTCTTCTTACCCTTTCTAAGCGGCTGCGAGCTTTTGATAGGAGGTGTGACACTTTTCCAAAACCCGACTCAACCAGATAAGAAGTAGGAAAAGCAATAAAATACAATTTTACTTCGTCCCAAAGCAAAGGGTATTTCATAGCAATTTCATGACTTGTCCATATGTTCCTGAGACTATGCTTAAATCTATCCAGAGAAGTTTGATCACTCTGTAACTCAATGAGGCTTTCTTGTAATCTGATATCAACATTAGCTGCATTAATTCCAAATGGGTCTACCACCCAACCTGGAATGTCCAATTGTAGAAGATTTAGGAACCTAACTTCCATATCACTATGCAATTTCTCCAAATGATCAATGTATACTAAAATATCATCTTGTTTCAGCTCACTCTCACTAGTACGGAGGGTTTGAAACTGTATCAACTCTTTTTGCCCCATATTTGTCTTGAACAGCTTAATTTTCCCCATAAATGCACAAATAGACTCTTTGCAAGTTAAAATATTTGCATTTTTACCTTGTAGCTGTTTGTTCAAGATATTTAGCTTTTTAAATATATCTGTAAGGTATCAGACTATGTCACATTTGGCAGCAATGATTCTTACTCCGAGCTGCTTACCATTCAGAAATAACACAACACCATCCCAAAGTGCAATGAAGAGATTCAGACAATTGCCCTTAGAAAGCCACCGCACCTATGTATGCAAAAGTAGGCGCTCAAACTCTTCTTCATTGGTAGCACAGAGTTGTAAAATTACTACAACTTTGCAGTATTAGGGTAAACAAATAGAAGCTACTTACATAATATAACGCCGAGCCACTTGATAAACAGACCGTAAGGATTTAAAGTTCCACCTGAAGTATTTTCATCAAGCCAACAACGGTTGCCAGGCGCATAACGATCAAGCGCACAATGGAGTGCGCCGCAGAATAAGCTTGTAAGATGCAAAATATTTGTTTATAGATTAATGTAAATCCTATTATGCTAATAAAATATTTAAAAAAAGGGAAAATATATTTATTAATATTTTTAAAATGTAATTCAACTGCATAAATTAAAATTAGGTACTTCCCTAACTATAATTCAGGTTTCAATAGGTTCTGCGAGGCTTTCCTTCGTAGACAGCACTACGCCACGGTGTTTTGTGATCTGGAGAAGGCCTATGATACCGCATGGCGAATTAAACAGCAGTCGGCAGATTTCTGGTTGTCGGGAATTCGAAGCCTCAGAGACAAGTGGCGCAAGTGCATTAAGTCCTGTGGCCCCCTTCATGGATCTGTGGCCCCTCTAAAGCTTAAAATTTTCCTGTGGCCCTCTTCAGATGTGCCATGGCCCCCGGTTGGGAAACCCTGCTCTAAATGGTAGCGGAAGCGGTTTCTATAAGCAAAAAGTAGCGGACTAAAAAGTTCAAAACTGCTATCGCTACCTATTTTACGTTTCTTTACAATAAAACTGCTAAATTTGGATGTAATATAGAGTAGTTCTCCTTGAAATTTATTAAGCACCAGTGGAAAACTGAGGATGGGGGGAGGGGAAGCGCTTTACAATAAAAAGTAGCGATAGCGATAGCGAAAGCGGTTTCGCGATTTTGAAAAAGTAGCACTAGTAGCGGTAGCGGTTCCAGCGAGCCAAGGTAGCGGAGTAGCGGATAGCGGTTTCAAGATTTTGGTAGCGGAGCCGACCTCTGCCATTATTAGAGCTAAACTACATGGGAGGTTAGATACTAGATAGTATGTCTTAAATTTCATATTATTCATAATATAAGTTTATGTTTTTCCAAAACTGTAGTGTTAATTTTGATTGAAACAAAATAGTAAATCACATAACTTAAAATAAATATCATTATAATAGTGATAGAGTTTTTGTAAGAAGTGTTGAAGGTGATAAGAGAAGATGGAAATGTAATCAATCTATTGAGGCTTTAGTAAGGCTATTTGATAGGGTGTCGCATGGGATAATAGGACTATAGATAGACAAGCCATATTTCGTATTCTTTCTTACAGAAAGAACTTGGTTCCACAGGTACTCCTTCGGCTTGTGGCCCACGGCCTATTTGCTATTTTAAACCGCTTTTTTTAATCCCCTTTATAGACTCTTTATTTTAACACCCTGAACACCTTTTTCAACATAGATACCCTGAAACAATTTTTAAAAGTTATTTTACCTTTTATTATATTGTCTTTATCCCTTGAAGATTTATATATAGTTGAGAATTTTCCAAACCCTTTTTTCAACATAGACGCCCTGAAACCTTTTTTTTAAAGTTATTAGGGGGCCTTCGTCAGATCTCTTTTTTCATCTAAATTGGTTTTATATACGAAATGATAGTAAAAAAGCGCCAAAGCCCTTATTTTAATACATTTTTTGAACTTCACGATTTGTGTTTTTTCATTCCAAATCATTCGATAATTATATTTATTTTTTTCTGAACTCTTAGAAAGAACTTTGATAAAAGATAGAAACATACAAAAAACACCCTTGCGAATAAAAGTTTCAAATAAACCTAAACTCAAAAACATGAAAGGTTACTTGTCCACTAAGCAAAAAAAACATTTTCAAAAATTTCAAAAATTCACCAAGTTAAATTATAGTTAAGGATTAGAGAGGGGTTATTAGTTGGGTTATAGAGAATGCAAATAAAAGCGGTGTATCTTAAGGATCAATACGCCGATCCTTGTTAATCATAATTTATGTTCATGACTTGGATGATGGGTGTAAACCTAAGTATTAAAATGGGAAGATGACACAAAAGTGGCAGCTAAAGTTACCAATCTTGCATCAATCCTAGATAACCACCACCATCCTATATTAGGGGTCATTATCTAAGATTGAACTTTTCGGGGGGTCAGTATCTAGGAATGATCTTTTGGGGGTTGATTACTTAGGATTGAATGTTTTAAATAAGTAATAATAATTGATAATAAGATCAAATAAAAATGCTACTTACAATTGAATTAGGTTAGGTTAGGTTCAAATAACCTAACGTAGCTATCTGGCAGGATCGATTCGGTTTACGTGGATTTGAAAATTTCTGCCATCATATTTCTCTTTTTCCTTGGATTCATATTTTACTTCTTTTTTATTTTGTTTGTTTAATTTGTTTGTGTATTTTTTTTCTTTAATAAGTTATTTTACCGATTTTTTGTTAAATACACCAATAAGTTTGTTGGGAGTCATCAACTATGATTAATATTTGGGGGGATGGTCATCTTCTAGGATTGAAATTTCTTGGGCATCATTAATTAGGAATGGGGTTCTCGGAGGTCGTTGTCTAGGATTGATCCCCAATCTTAATAAATGTCTAAGATTGCAGAAAGATTTCGATAAACTTTCCCTGGCCAATAAATGGAAAACAATTTTCAAAATGGCAATGTGTAATAAATTATATATTGGTCATAAAAATATAAATTTCTCTAAGATGAGACTGGAAATTGGGTGAGTAATGTGTAGGAGGAGAAAATTTTTGGTGTTTTAGTTGTTTATGTTCTTAAACCACCATTTAAAAGTAGGGAATAGGACTAACCAGGTTATCGCATGTAGTGTTGCATAAAAGCAAATAAATTATTAATAAGAAATATATTAAGTCATCTAGGAAGTTATCGTCTTGGAAAAATTATATATTTTTGACTTAATTATATAATAAACATTTTGTTCAACAACCTTTTTTCCATTTTATTGGTTAAAAAACCTCCGAAACAAAATTCTTTGATAAAATAAGAATTGCTATGCAAAATGTTTTGAACTCAACGCACTAACGAATCGACGAAAGAGGCTGGCCTACTTAGGCTCTCACTGTTCTGTTTATCCCATTCGTTCCTGTTAAAATTCACTTATTTATTCCCAGTAATAACTAGCCTTGTCTTAGTTAATAGGCTAAGTCCTTATTCATTGTTCCTTCGGGTGAAGTACGATGTTAACTCAATTTTTTTTGCATAGCAATTCGTATTTTTCAGATGTTTAGGCTCTTATTTTCAAACTAGTAAAATAGGAACTTGTTGTAGAAGATAATTTTAATTTTATAATTTATTAAATCTACTGGAAAAAATATTTAGTTTCCAAAGCGGTACGAAATCCCGCACATTTATGCCTCTGTAATTGATGAACTGCGACTCCCTTATAAGTTTCTGAAAGAAATTAGACAAGGATATGCCTGAAATGGTACTTTGGTAAGGGAACTGAACCATTTTAGGGATGTCGTCTTAAACTATGTACATAAACTGTACTAGAGTGGAGTACAAACTTAATTTTGCATGTGCTAAAGTCTTATGAAGATTTATTGTATGGACGAGTGGTTCTTAGCCTTTTAAGCGATGAGGTTTCTCTTGATAAGTTTAGGTTTAGGAAAGAGATTGGTAGAAAATGGTTTACAAATCGAGTGGTAGGTGAATGGAATAGGCTCAGTAGTCATGTGATAGAAGCGTCCTTCCTCACTGCGGAGTTTTAAGAACAGATTGGATAGATTTATGGATGAGGATGCTGCGAGGTGGGACTGAACTGGGTGATGGGAACAGGAGCTGCCTCGTATAGGCTATTGACTCACCTTTTGCAGACTCCTTCTTTTCTTATGTTCTTATTTTTTCACTACCATGCCTCCTCTCGGATTTCGTCCATCCCCTCACACCCCCTTACATCAAAATAACATTCATAAACTCTGGTTAAGAGAGTTTATACTAGAAAAAATTCCTCTTTTCCCCAAGGGATCACCCTCCTTGAAATTACCGACACCCCTAGGCTAAGAACAATTGCTATATACAATTACTGAACTGCATGGGTGTGTATTTAGCTGATACACACTACTGGGGCGAGCTTAATTTTTGCATGTGTTAGTCATGTTTGTCACCCACCCTTGATAGGCCCTAGTAGCTTTCAGTGGGTTCGAAAAAGTCCAAGCCCCCATACAGCACATGCCACTACAAGGAATAAACACTAAAGGGACAGAAGCGGGATAGGTTTAGGGAAGAAGATACGTAGGAGAGGGCCTTTTAGGGCTATAAGATTTCCGGTGCTTTTGCATTGGATAAGCGTCCCGTTGAGGAACACGATATGTGAAGAAAGCTTTTGGAATTGATGGTTGAAATGGGCTAAACATTGGTTTAGGAAAAGAAAACAAATAGTTTGGGATGGCGAGCATTCCAAATCAACCACTGTTACCAGCGGCGTCCCCCAGGGATCCGTTTAGTTCAGCTTAATTTCAATCGTTCAATTTGCCATTAAAAATAAGTTGGACACAAGAAGATAAGTAGACTGGATATTGAAGAACTGCGATATCTGTATCTATAAGACGCTCGATCTGTGCCAGCGGCCACAACGTTGTTCGTTCATAACTAACGATTTTTCACGCGTGCGCATAAACCTCCGGCCGCGCGCGGTGAAACGTTTACACATTGTAAGTATATTATTTGATAATATTATATGATAGGGAGGGTGCGCAACTCTCCTGAATCTTCTTTCACCCTACAAATAATAATAATCAGAATGTAAAGCTATTTTTTGTGCCCCAATTTAAGAATTACAAGCAATATGCATTTGTATTTATTTGCGACAGGACTTTTTTTCCGGGCAATGCCGGGTACGTATAACTAAATGGGGCGTCAAATGTCAACTAAAGTTTAATGTCTGCGAAATGTAAAGTTATATTCATCCTTGGCCATAACTGTAGAAAAGGTCTTTAGTGAGTGAGGTAACTTTCGAGACCATTAGGGTAGGGCAAGATTTAGGACTCGTTATTTCTGATGAAGCAAAAGGGACTGCTAGAACCCTTGGTCTAATTGGTCGCAACTTCGATTAAATCGAAGGATGTCGTTATTTTCCTTTATAAATGACTGGTTTGCTCAAAATTGAAGTGAGGCTTTACCTACCACGGAATAAGGGAAAGATGGGGTTTAAGTAATATAAACCAGTTACACAGGGCAGGTATGGTAAGCACTGCGCAATATCTCAAGTACTTACAAGACCAAACCACTAAGTTTATAGAAGAGCGGCAAAATACCAAGCTCCCATTACAGACCTTAATTACACAACTGGAGGACTAACTACCATGAGGCTGATGCATTATCAAGTGATGTGACATACGAAAACCCCCCCAGCCACATATGTAGCTAGGAGAAGCCGGAAAAAAATATATAAAAGCGGTGAAGCAGTGTGGAAGAACCACATAAGAGCTCAATACAGAATATATGGGTAAGGAAGGGTCACCTAACTGGCTAAGAAAGAGGGTAATGAGTTTTGGTGGTAAAATGCTCATAATGGGATTCTCAAACTAGGGGCTGCTAACCAATGGCTTTAAAAAGATGGCCAAGATAGCGGCAGATATAAATGTAAGTCTTTCCACACCGAGATAGAAATTATGAGCCATCTCATATCATGTTATGAAACCCTACTTGAAAATAGCCATGACAGGATATGCAAGTACTTCGACTAAGGAATCCTAAAGGTACTTAGACTGAACCTCACACCTAAACAGTGGGAACATCGGCCAGACACGTTTAGCGGCAATGGAAGATAACACTCTATACTATTACAAAATCATCCACATAGAGAACTCGGCCGTCAAACCAGATATTATGTTGTGGAACAAACCCTAAAAGAGCACGCTGGTTATCGATGAAGTATTCTAAATGCTTTAACAGGATAGAAAGTGAAAAAAAACAAGAAATAGTAACCACTGCTACATGATATAAATCTAAACTGTAGGTTGAAAGATGCATCAATTATATCTGTCATCATTGAGGTCACAGGACTAGTCAAAACCAACTTCAATGATTGTCTATCATCCATCTCTAGGAAGCCCAAGGCCTCAGAAATCTAACTTCAGGCACTAAAAGGTACAATTTCACGTGGTAACTTGCACGTGATAGTTACCAGGAGCATGAACCAAAACAAGTACGCAGTGAGCCTCGATCGTCTTCTTCCAGAAAGAATAATAACGAGAAAGAGTTCAGAGACTCTCCTCAAAATTAGTCTCTGAACCAAAATATTTACAGTAGGAAGAAAAACTAGAAAAACAACCTTATCTTATTAGAAAATAGATAGCTTCGTAGGGAATTAACTACATTAAAGTATATAAAATTCTCAACGTTTTCATTCTAATATTGATTGAATATTTTTCCACTTATAAAATTACAGCTAGCTGGAATTCACTACCTTGAAAAAGCATTCAAAGTGCTTTGGTCAATGGCTTAAAGAAGGATTAGAGGACCATATTTTAAGGATGAATATTGTTTAAATTCACAGAAGCACAAAAGAAAACATTTGTTAATAGGAAGAAATAAAATTTTTGCTAGCGATATCCTTTGACGCAATACCTACTCTACATACACCCTCATCAACAAAATATTAACCACCACACTTGAGCTTAACTACCCCACCCCCACCCCACCTCTTCGCCTTACCAACTTCCTGACAGCTCAACAAACACAAGTAATATGCAATTGACATCTTTCACGGGCATAAAAAATACACAATGGAGTCCCTCAGGGATCCGTCCTCTCTCCTAACCTCTTCCACATTCTCATCTATGCGCTTCTTTCCGTATATCCCGTCATCGCTTTCTTATGCTACAATTCTGCCATTATCACCCTCCCTCAACACATGGTCTACACTCAAGCAGCTTGCGTTCATTTTTACAACTCAACATCCCAAGTTTCGAACGCTGGTGTCAATATAACTTAATGAACGTCTCTCCTTCACAATCCTCCCTTACCCTCTTCACAACCAACAAATTGGAATGCAACAAACATTCACACCACTTAAAGTCGCCAGATGAGCTTCTATAATTAAAAAAAAATCACTCCACTTAAGAAAAGACCAGCGTCACATATGAACCACAACAAACAAACCTGAAACACTGCGGTTAGTGTAGCAATAAGTAGCGACCTTCAAACTTCATCTGGCAAGCCCTCGGGAGCACTCTTCAGCCCCACTAAACAAGTACCTGTACCCAATAAACCAGGGACGTCTAAGCCACGGCCCACTGGCTACTCAAAGTCGAAATTTTCACCGGGTATTTTTTAGTTATATTTCAATTTACTTTGAAAAGCAAATATTGAGAATATCATAAAGGGAAGGCAAATGCAAAAAAAAACTGATTTTATTTTATTTTGTGTCTCATTTCATTTTTTACTCTTAATATACACTATTCTGTTCGTAATTATATTTGTTATCAAAAAATGTTATTCACTAAATTTTGAACTTTTAAAATTTATTTTTAAGTACCTCTGTGGCACGGTGAATATAGTTAAATTTCTAATTTGGTCCAATGAGAAACAAGGTCAACAAACCTAAGTCGCGTGCTCTTAATTATTCCGACTTTTGACCTTCAAAACCTTCAATAATTCCCGGATTAACTTTGGGATGACCCTGGTAATTATATCATTCGAAAGAGAATGTAAAACAACATAAGGGTTTCAAATTTCGTTAGAATCGCCCGATAGTTACAAAGTTATTGCCAAATAATTTACGAACTAACCTTGGGAGGACCTTGGCAACTATATCAATCGAAATAGAACGCAAAGCAACATAAGACAATCAAATTTCGTTTGAATAGACCAAATAGTTACGATGTTATTGCAAAAAAAACTCCTCATTGCGGAGTAAAATAGTTACCAGTCGCGACTAAAAAGGTTGGACACTCCTGCAAAAGACCAATTTAACAGCACTAAAAAGAACTGTGTCAATTGTGTATTTGGACCACGTTGGCCAACGCGTTACACGGAATCGTTTTCATCCACCTTTGGGCGCACAGAATTATTTTCACCCAAAGTACACTTCTTTTAAGGAATATTCGATTTCTATATTGGGTACAGTCACTTGGCTTGGATGAAGAGCCTCCCAGGAGGGCCAGATGCAGTGTGAAGGTGCCACTCGTTGCTATAGAAACCGCCATACCATCCGTACAGTGCAGTTTTCATTACTAAATCTGAAACATAAACAAATGAGCGCACCCAGAGCACTCACAGGAACCACACTCAGGCAATTTAAGGAATCAATCATCCACACATAAAAACACTACATCTGCCCCTCACTCGCCTCCACCCTGGGCACTCTACCTCACATCCACTCCGCCTCGCCACGGAATGTACCCCAAGAAAACACCTACACCTCGAAACAAATGCCATCATACCCATGAAACACTGTCTCAACCTACGAGGGTCGCAGTTTCTCCAAGGTACACGAAACCAAAGTCCCCCCCCCCCTGCTATTCCATGCAGGACCCTTGTCGAAACTCAGCAAAACATAAACTTTAAAGAGCTTTTCAGGTAACTCCTCTCCCTCGTAACTAGACCACCCCTACCCAACAATAGTATGCAATCTCGGGTTACAAAACACCTCCTTTTCCACCAGATAGCAACCCAGAAGTGACACCTCACCTACGTCACAGATACATGTCACCCTGTCAAGGCTCCGGTGCGGTCATAATCCCAAATTAAACGCATACAAATACCACAGCGACATGACAGGTACAGACATCTATCCATATTGCAACCATGCACCAGGCATATTCACAACATCTTCGACACCAGCACGAGATGTGGCATCTCCAGGCGAACCACGTCCGGTTGGGGTAGTTCTTTTTAACAGGGTGTAACATAAGTTTGTGAGTGTTTTTATATTCCTTTCGCCGTGCTCCACTAATACACTCCTTTTGCATCTTGGGTGAGATGCCAGGGCTCGATTCCCGGTGAGAGCGAACGTATAAAAAACCCCCCAAAATACGCAGTTCGTAGAGAGCAGCCGTCAGTGAGGCGGTGCGTCGATTCTGCCGATTGATCGCAAAAAGCTTCAACCACACACGGGCAATGACAACACTGCTATTTTCCTCCCTACCACTATTCCTCTTGGTACACAACGCATAACATTTCCGTCGAATCAGTGGTTACTGTCCACACTCACCTGACCTGGACTTTGTGACCCTCCCTTAGGACACGAAGGCCCCAAACTGCTCGCGGGTGGATAAGAAAACACAGTAAGACATCGCATCCGCACGGAGGGGGGGGGGGGTATAACATCGGCAACCGTATTACAGATAACATCTGGAGGAGTTTCCTCCAGTTCCATCGCCCTCAGGTGTAGATCAGCGGCTAGGAATCTTCTACACATTTTCCCTTCCTCTTTCTACGCAGATTTCTCTCTTCAAGTCTTCGACAAGACTTTCTCTTGAATGGGCCAAGCCAGATTTTCTCTCGAATGAGCCAAGAAAGACTTCCTCATGAATGTACTCTTAACGGGCCAAGCTCGACGTCATCTTGAATGGGCAAAGACAGACGTCTTCTTGAATAGGCCAAGCCAGACTTCCATTTGAATGGGCCAACAATAGGGTCTCCTAAATGGGCAAAGACAGACTTCTTCTTGAAGGGACAGAGTTAGATTTCCTCTTGAATGGGCCAAGCCCGATTTCCTTTTGAATGGGCCAACCCAGACTGTTTCTTGAATGGCCAGCCCAGACTACCTTTCGAATTGATCAAGCCAAACTTCCTCTTGAATGAAAAAAGTCAAACCTCCTTTAGAATAAGCCAAGTCAAACTTCCTCTTGAATGGGCCAAGACAGTCTTCATCTTGAATGTGCCAAGCCAGTCTTCCTCTTAAATGAGCCAGGCCAGATGTCCTCTTGAATGGGTTAGGCAAGAAGTCTCTTTAATGGACCAAGCCAGAAGTTCTCTTGAGAGAGGCAAGTCAGACAGCCTCTTGAATGTGAAAGCCAGACGTTTTCTTGAATCGGCCAAGTAAGATGTTCTTTTTAATTTGGCACGTCAGAACTCCTTTTGAATGTGCCAAGCTAGACGTCCTCTAGAATGTGTCAAGTCAGACGTCCTCTTGAATGGGAAAAGATAGAGGTCCTCTTGAATGGGTCAAGGCGCCCTCATGAATGATTGAAGCAAGAGGTTCTCTTTAATGAGCCAAGCAAGATTTTGTCTTAAATGGGCCATGCCAGACGTCCTCTAGAATGGGCTAAGTCAGACTTCCTCTTAAATTGGTCAAGCCAGCCGTCCTCTTGAATGTCAAAGTCATACGTCCTTTTGAATGGGCCAAGGCAGACTTTCTCTTTAATGACACAAGTCAGATGACCTCTTGGATGGGCCAAGCCAGAGATCCTCTTGAATGGGCCAAACCAGACGTCCTATTGAATGGGCCAACTCAGACGTCTTCTTAAATAGGCTAAGCCAAGTCAGACGAGCACTTGAATGGGCCAAGCCAGACATTCCCTACAATGGGTTGATCCAGACGTCATCTTAAATGGGCTAAGTTAACGTCCCCTTGTAGGGGCCAAGCTAGGTGTCCTCGTAAATGGGCCAAGCCAGATATCCTGTCGAATGGGCCAAGACTGAAATGGTTAAACCAGACGTTCTCTTAAAGGTGCCAACCCAGAGGTCCTCTTGAATGGATAAATCGAGACGTCATCTCGAATGGGCCAAGCCAGGCGTCCTCTTGAATGGCCCGAGCTGGAGTTCCTCTAGAATGGGCCAAGACAGACGTCCTTTTGAATGGGTCATGCCAGACGTCCTCTTGAAATAGTTAAGCCAGACATCCTCTTGAAAGTGTAAAGCCAGACGTCCTATCGAATGGGTCAAATCAAACGTGTTCTTGAATGGGACAAGCCAAACGTCATATTTAATAGGTCAGGTCAGACGTCTTATTAAACGGGCAAAGGCATACGCCCTCTTTAATGTGTCAAGTTAGACCTCCCCTTTAATGGGCCAAGCAAGAAGTCTTTTTTTAATGGTCGAAGCCAGACTTCCTCGTAAATGGGGGAAGCCAGAGGTCCTCCTGAATTGGCGAAGCCAGACTTCCTCTTGAATAGGCAAAGCCATGTGTTCTTGAATTGATCAAACCAGTCGTCCTCTTGAATGGGCAAAGTCAGACGTTTTTTTGAATGGACCAAGCCAGACGTCTTATTTAATGGGCTAAATCAGACGTACTAATGAATGGGCCAAGCCATACGCCCCGTTGAATGGGCAAACCAGCCGTCTTGGCTAATGGGCCAAGCGAGACGTCCTCTTTAATTGGCCACGCCAGACGTACTCTTGAATGGGCCAATTCAGACGTGCTCCTGATTGGGCCAAACCAGACGACCTCTTGAATGGTTCAAGTCATACGTCCTTTCTAATAGGTCAAACCAGTCGTCCTCTTGAATAGGATAAGCCAGACGTCCCCTTTAATCTAGAAAGCCAGAAGTCCCTTAAATTTTTCCAAAAGGCATATGTCCTCTTTAATGTACCAAGTTAGACGTCCTCTTCAATGAGCCACGCCAGACATCCTTTTGAATAGGCAAGTCAAACGTTTTCTTGAATGGGCTAACCAGACATCCTAGATATTGAACTAAGCCAAACGTCCTCTTTAATGGGAAAAGCAAGACGTCCTATGTAATAGTCTAAGCCAGATGGCCTATTGAATGGGTTAAGCCAGACGTCCTTTTGAATAGGTAAATTCCTACGTCTTCGCAAATATACCAATCGAGACGTCCTCCCTATTGGGCCAAGCCAAAGGTCATCTTTAATGAGCCAAGCTAGAGTTCCTCTTGAATCGGCCATGCCAGACGTCCTTTTGAATGTGCCAACCCAGACGTTATCTGGAATGAGTATATCCCGACGTCCTCTTGAATAGTTTAAACCAGACGTCCACTTGAATGGGAGGTACGGATGGCTTCTTGAATGGGGCAACCCAGATGTCCTCTTGAGTGGGCCAACCAGAAGTCTTCTTGAATGGGACAAGTAAGACGTCCTCTTAAATGAGCAAAGTCATATGTCCTCTTTAATTGTCCAAATTAGACCTACTATTTAATGGGCAGACAAGAAGTCTTCTACCATGGCCAAAGTCAGACTTCCTCGTTTATCGGAGAAGCCAGACGTCCTCCTGAATGGGCGAAACCAGAAATCTTCTTGAATAGGTCAAGCCATCTCCCCTCGAATTGGTCAAACCAGACGTCCTCTTGAGTGGGTGAAACCAGACGTCTTTTTGAATGGACCAAGCCAGACGCCCTCTTTAATGGGGTAAGCCAGGCGTCCAAATGAATCGGTCCAGCTATACGTCCCCGTAAATAGGCCAAGCCATATGTTTTTTTTAATTGGCCACGCCAGACGGGCTCTCGAATGGGCCAATTCAGACGTGCTCTCGATTGAGACAAACCAGACGTCCTCGTTATTAGGCCAAGCCAGAAGTCCTCTTGAATAGGCCAAGCCAAACTTCCTCTTGAATGGGTTAAGCCAGACGTCCACTTGAATGGGAGATGCAGATGTCTTCTTGAATGGGGCAAACCAAACGTCCTAATGAATGGGCCAAGCCAGACGTATTCTGGAACGGTCATGTCAGACGTGCTCTTGAATGGAATAAGACAGACGTCCTCTTTATTGTGCCAAGTTAGACTTCCTCTTTAATGGACCAAGCAAGATGTCTTTTTAATGGGCGAAGCCAGACTTCCTCATGAATTGGCGAAGCCAGACGTCCTCTTGAATGGGCAAAACCAGACGTCTTCTTGAATAGGCCAAAGCCGAGTCTTCTTGAATTGGTCAAACCAGACGTTCTCTTTAATGGGCGAAGCCAGACGTCCTCTTGAATGGATCAAACCAGATGTCCTCTTGAATTAGCGAAGGCAGATGTCCTTTTGAATGGGCCAAGCCAGACGTCCTCATTAATGCGGTAAGCCAGACATACTAATGAATGGGCTAATTCAGACGTCCTCTTGAAAGGGCAAGTCAGACTTGCTCTTGAATGGGCTAAGCCAGACGTCCTAGTTAGTGGGCCAAGTCAGACAACCTCTTTAATAGGCCAAGCCAGACCTCCTTCTGAATAGGTTGAACAAGTCGTCCGCTCTAATAGACCAAGCGAGATGTCCTCTTGAATGGGCCGAGCCAGATGTCCTTTTGAAGGGTCAACCCTGACGGCATCTTGAATGGGTAAATCCAGACGTCCTCCTCTAATGGACCAAATCAGACATATTTCCTAAAGGGCCAAGCTTGCCATCCCCTTGAATGGGACAAGCGAGACGTCCTTTTGAATGTGCCAAGCCAGACGTCCTCTTGAATGTGATAAGCCAGACGTCCTCTTTAATGGATCACCCAGGCGTCGTCTTAAATGGGCCAATGCAGACGTGCTCTTGATTGTATTAAGCTACACGTCTTCTATAATGGGCCAAGCCAGTTGTCCTCTTGAATGAACCAAGCTAGATGTGCTCTTGAATGTGCCAACACAAGTGTCCTCTTGAATGGGTAAATCCAGACATCCTCCCTAATGGGCTAATCCAGACGTCCTAGTTATTGAGCCAAGTCAGACAACCTCTTTAATGGGCCAAGCCAGACCTCCTACTGAATGTGTTAAGCAAGTTCTCCTCTCTAATAGGCGAAGCGAGATGTCCTCTTGAATGGGCCAAGCCAGGTGTCCTTTTGAATGGATCAACCCAGACGTCCTCTTGAATGGGTAAATCCAGACGTCCTCTTCTAATGGAACAAAACAGACGTCCTCTTGAATGGGCCAAGCTAAAGTTCCTCTTGAATGGGCCAAGCCATACTTTCTTTTGAATGGGTCATGCCTGAAGTCTTCTTGAAATGGTTAAGCCAGACGTCCGCTTGAATGGGTCAAACCAGGCGTCCTCTAAAATGAGCAAAGGCATACGTCCTCGTTAATGTCCCAAGTTAGACCTTCTCTATAATAGGCGATGCAAGTTGTCTTCTTTAATAGTCAAAGCCAGCCTTCCTCCTGAATGGTCGGAGCTAGACGTCCTCTTGAATAGGCTAATCCATTATGTCCTTGGGAATTGGTCAAACCAGACGTCCTCTTGAATGGGCGAAGCCAGGCATCTTTTTGAATGGACCAAACCAGACATCCTCTTTAATGGGTCAAACCAGACGTACTCTTAAATGGGCAAGGAAATACGTCCTCTTTAAATGACCAAGCTAAATCTCCTCCTTAATAGGCCAAGCTATGTCCTCTTGAATTGGTCAAACTAGACGTCATCTTGAATGGATGAAACCGGACACCTTTTTGAATGGACCAAGTCAAACGTCCACTTTATTGGATAATGCAGACGTCCTAATTAATCGGCCCAGCCATACGTCCTCTTGAATGGGCCAAGCCAGACGTCCTTGTTAATGGGCCAAGCCAAAGGGCCTCTTTATTTGGCTAAGCCAGACGTCTTACTTCAATGGGCCAGGATAGACGGCCTCTTAAATGGGTTAGGCCAGAGTTCCACTTGAATTGGTGGAGCAGATGTATTCTTAAATGGAGCAAACCAGAGGTCCTCTTGAATGGGCCAAGCCAGACGTCCTATTGAATGGGCCAAGTCAGACGTTCTCTTGAATTGGTTAAGCCAGACGTCCTCTTGAATTAGCTAAGCACATGTTTTTTTGAATTGGGCAAGCCAAATGTCCTCTTGAATGGGCCAAGCCAGACGTTCTCTTGAACTGACAAAGCAGACATCCTTTTGAATGGGCCAAGACACACGTTCTCTTTAATGGGCTAAGCCAGACGTCCTAATGAATGGGCCAAGCCAGGCGTCCTCGTTAATGGGCCAAGTCAGACGTCCTCTTGAATGGATTATGCCAGAGGTTCTCTTGAATGGGCCAAGCCAAACGTCCTCTTTAATTGGCTAAGCACATGTTTTCTTGAATTGGTCAAGCCAGATGTCATCTTGAATGGGTCAAACCAGACGAACCTCCTGAATTGACAAAGAAGACATCCTTTTCAATGGGCCAAGACACATGTTCTCTTTAATGGGCTAAGCCAGACGTCCTAATGAATAAGCCAAGCCAGGCGTCCTCGTTAATGGGCCAAACCAGACGTCCTCTTGAATGGATTATGCCAGAGGTTCTCTTGAATGGCCAAGCCAGACGTCCTCTTTAATTGGCCAGGCTAGACGTGTTCTTGAATCGGCCAATTCAAACGTGTTCTTGATTGGGCCAAGCCGGAAGTCCTCTCTAATGAGCTAAGCCAGTCGTCCTCTTGAATGGTCAGCTAGAACTCCTTCTGAATGGACCAAGCCAAACGTCCTCTTCAATGTGATAATACAGACGTCCTAATGAATCTGCCCAGCCATACGTCCTCTTCAATGGGATAATACAGACTTCCTAGTGAATCTGCCCAGCCATACGTCTTCTTCAATGGGACAAGCCAGACGTATTCGTTAATGGGACAAGCCAGAGGGCCTCTTTAATTGGCCAAGCCAGACGTCTTATTTTAATGGGAAAAGCCATACGTCCTCTTGAATGGGTTAGGCCAGAGTTCCACTTGAATGGGTGGGGCAGATGTATTCTTGAATGGAGCAAGCCCGAGGTCCTTTTGAATGGACTAAGCCAGACGTCCTTTTGAATGGGCCAAGCCAGACGTTCTCTTTGATAGGTGAAACCATACATCATTTTAATTGGGCCAAGAGAGACGTCCTTTTGAATTGGTTAAGCCAGGCGTCCTCTTGAATTGGCCAAGCCCATGTTTCCTTGAATTTGGCAAGCCAGACGTCCTCTTGAATTGACAGAGCAGACATCCTTTTGAATGTGCCAAGCCAGACGTTCTGTTTAATGGGCTAACCCAGACGTTCTAATCGATGGGCCAAGCCATACTTCGTCTTAAATTGGCCAAGCCTGGCGTCCTTGTCAATGGGCCAAGCGAGAGGTCCTCTTGAATGGATTATGCCAGAGGTTCTCTTGAATGGGCCAAGCCAGACGTCTTCTTTAATTGGCCACGCCAGACGTGTTCTTTAATCGGCCAAGTCACACGTGTTCTTGATTAGGCCAGGCCAGACGTCTTTCCTAATTGGCCAAGCCATACGTCCTCCTGAATGGGCAGCTAGAATTCCTCCTGAATGGGCCAAGTAAGATGTCCTCCTGAATGGGCCAAACCAGACCTTCCCTTGAATAGGTCAAACCAGACCTTCTCTTGAATTTGCAAAGCCATACGTTCTCTTAAATGCGCAATTGAGACGTGCGCTTGAATGGGCTAAGCCAAACGTTTTTGTTACTTGGCCAATCCAGACATCTTTTTTTAATGGACCAAGCCAGACCTCCTCTAGAATTGGTTAAGCCAGTTGTCCTGTCTAATCGGCCAAGCCAGATGTCCTTTTGAATGGGCTAAGCCAGACGTCCTTTTGAATGGTTAACCAAGACGTCCTCTTGAATGTGTAAATCCAGACGTCCTATCTAATGGACCAAGCTAGACGTCTCCCTACTGGGCCAAGCCAGACGTCCCTTTGATTGGGACAAGCCAGACATCCTTTTGAATGTGCCAAGCCAAACGTCCTCTTAAAATGGTTAAGCCAAACTTCCTCTTTAATGGGTCAAGCCAGACGTCCACTTGAGTGTGACAAGCCAGATGTACTATTTAATGGGTCTAAACAGACGTTCTCTTGAATTTGACAAGCCAGACGTCCTCTTTAATGGACCACCCAGATGTCCTCTTTAATGTGCCAGGTTAGACCTCCTCTTTAATGGGCCAAGCAAGAATTCCTCTTTAATGGGTGAAGCCAGACTTGCTCACGAATGGGCGAAGCCAACGTCCCCTTGAA
This sequence comes from Ceratothoa steindachneri, assembly GCA_963969495.1. Taxonomy (NCBI): domain Eukaryota; kingdom Metazoa; phylum Arthropoda; class Malacostraca; order Isopoda; family Cymothoidae; genus Ceratothoa; species Ceratothoa steindachneri. The sequence goes on from OZ018317.1 coordinate 209,589,089, forward strand.
TGGGCGAAGCCAACGTCCTCTTGAATGGGCGAAACCAGACGTTCTTCTGGTTTGGCCAAGCCATAAGTCTTCTTGTAACGCTCAAACCAGACGTCCTCTTGAATGGACGAAGTCAGTCATCCTTTTAAATGGGCGAAGCCAGACGTCCTATTTATTTAGCTGAGCCATACATTGTAGGTCCCTCAAGTTTTGCCCACCTCCCTTCCGGGCGGGCCGCTTATCAACCTTTCCCCTTCCAGCCCAATATCCTGTGGTCTTCAGCCGGAAGAAACTGCCGACAATTCAGCTCACCACAGAGTTCCTTCCCGGACTGTTTATCGATAAATATCAGCCCATCTTTGCATCGATAGGTCACTTCGCACCCCCCCCCCCAACCCTCACAGAGGCACCCAAGATTGCTCGGAGTTCACGAGCGTGGGGCCCTCTTTAACAAGAAGCTCCCGTTACCGCCTTCTTCCAGCAGAATCATGACGGAATTGTGGGATCAGATCGGTCTCTGGAGAACCTACCTCATCGTCTCCACCCCTTACCTCACCACCTTTAGTCACCAGTGCCCCCCGAAAATCAGGTTCCAAGGTAACCCTTCCCTTTCACATCTCCCGACTTCACCGCGAAGCTTACCAGCATTACAAGTGTATAGAGATTTGTATGGTGAATAGTAATTTTCAAGCAAAGTGAGATATCCGAGATTCACTTACTAATTTATCTCTCAAAGCACATTATATTTATATATATATATATATATATATATATATATATATATATATATATATATATATATATATATATATAAGAGTCGAAGAAAACTCCAACCACCCTCTTCGCCTATTCCTCGACATATAGTATCTATATTATATCATATTTAATTGTGGCGTCATTAGGTGTGCGGTTTGTTTCGACCCCGTCAATTTTGAAATTCCCCTTTTTCTAATTGCCAAGCGCCCAAGGTTAGATAAAACAAATAAGAAGACATTTTAAATTTTGTTGGTGAAATAAGAATTGACCCCGTGTCCTTTTAATTTTGTTTCTTTTTTGTATTTTCGATATACAATATAAAAAGGTTAGGTCATCCTCGATAACCCCTTTTTTATTTTTATTGTGTATATTATTTGTCCCCGCCGTATAATCTGGGTTAGGTCGTGAAGCTCTTTCGTGAATCAGCGGATCCGACAGCGTATCCAAGATGTCTTCCTCCTCATTTGAGATGTTCCATAAACAGGGACAAGTTTTGGGTCTTTCGGGCAAGGAATTGATCGAATGCGTTCAGAACGAACAAAGGAATGAACGTGAGGAAAAAAGAGAAGAACAACGAAGACAAAAAGAAAGAGAAGAGAAACGAAGACAAGAAGAAATAGGAGAGAGGCGAAGACAAGGAGAAATAGAAGAGAAACGAAGACAAGAAGAAATAGGAGAGAGGCGAAGACAAGGAGAAATAGAAGAGAGGGAGAAAATTCGTCAACACGAGAGTGAGTTAAGTAAAGATCGAGCGAAAATCCGTCAATATGTGCAAGATAGGCGTCTCTCCTCCTTTAACGAGTGCCTCGAAGAAGTGGATCTCTACGCCACAAATCATCAGTTCTATCCTAAGGAACAAAAGAAGAGCATTCCTCCGTTCCCTAAGAACCAAGGAAAACCATACCTGAGAAAACCCCCTTACTTAGTAAAAGTCCCAGGCCCCTTTAAACTCAAAGGTAACCACCATAAGAAGCAAGAAGAGGTGAAACCCCCAATTTTTAATGCTCCGTCGAGTAACCCCTACCGGAGTAACCCCATTGTATGCTTCTCTTGCGGAACCCTTGGTCACTACAAATCTTAGTGTCCACAAAACTCCCGCTTTTGCTTTGCCCCTGGACAACAGGTCCACCAAGTCTCCGCAACTCTCGCTGCCGAACAGCCTACCGCGCCTGCGCCTCTGCCATCTTCGTCGACCTCTCAGGAGCACCAGGTAAACTTTCTTTTTAAGAACAGTTCTTTTGTTGGACTCAAATTCGAGTCCGGATCCATTAATGGATGTAAAGTATCCACTCTGGTGAGAGATACAGGGTGTACGGGTATAGTGGTGTCGGACAAGCTGCTTTCCCCCGGGGAACCACAACATAAGAAATTCGCTGTCGTACACGATTTCTTGGGAAGGGCTAATAAATTCCCAGTGGTCCGTTGTCACGTAAAATGCCGCTATTTTACGGGATGCACCGACGTCGTAGCTGCCCCGATTAAGTTTTGTGCAGTGTTGGTGGGCAAGAGCACGCAGATCCCTCCAACTACTGTGTCGCAAGCTGTCGTCACCTATGCTCAGTCTGATAGAGATGTTTTCCCCCCCCCCCACGTCTCTCAAGACCCCATGCACCCCTGATTACGAGGGACTGAATAACGTCCAATTCTTCAGTGTCCAAAAGGACTGCCTTTCTCTCCAACCCTTATGGGAAAATGCCAAACAAGGAGAGACAGAATCGGTTCGTGGAGACCAAAAAGTGGAGCATGTGAGTAAGTTGCTCCAAATTAGGCCCATTTTCACCACGCCCTTCCACCCCTCTGCAAACAGTATGTGCGAGAAGTAAAACACTACCTTGAAAAGAGTGCTTAAAAAGCTTTGCCACGACCAGCCCCAGGAATGGCACCGGTACCTGCCAGTAGCTTTGTTTGCGTGTAGAGAGATTCCATACCGAACTCTGGGATTCTCCCCATTCGAGCTTCTCCATGGTCGCAATGTCCAAGGGCCACTGAGCATACTCAAGAGGCTCCTCACGAACTCTCGATTGGATGAGGAACTAAAAACCTCCTACTCGTATGTTCTGGACTTGCGTGACAGGCTACAAAAATGCTCGGAGGTTGCCATGCAAAATTCCGAGATCAATCTAGAGAAGTATTGAACGTATTTTGATATTAAATCTAAGGCACGAAAATTGAAACCAGGCGATGACTTTCTACTTTTACTCCCCACGGACAACAACAAACTTCTTTCCCAATGGGAAGGACCGTGGCCGGTCATAGAAGCTAGAGGGCTCCTGGATTATGTCATTCAGTCGTCATCTGGCAATAGGTTGTTTCACATCAACATGTTAAAAAGATATCACCGGCGAGCTTGTGTTAACAATATTGTTGTCTTCGACGAAGAAGGGACAATGGAAGCATCCTTCCCTTAGGACCCATTAAATATTGTTCAGACAATATGCGTCGAGGTATGTGAAGATTATCCTTTGCCTGATCTGCCTTCCTCCTCTTTTCCCCATGAAGACCTGGCCACCGCAGTAGACGTGCATCCTCACCTCGGTTCCATGGAGACGTCTCAGATTGTCTCGCTGCTGAAGGAATACCCAGACGTAATCTCCCAGTCTCCAGGATGCTCTACACAATTTGAGCATGACATCTTTCTCACCACGACCGAGACAATTAGGAGTAAACCCTACCGTCTTCCAATCCACCTTCGAAAGGCCTTCAGCGAAGAAGTTGAGAACCTCCTTAAATTAGGAATAATTAAACTCTCCTCATCGGAATATTGTTCCCCGATATTGATGGTACGTAAGCCGGATCAATCTTTTCGTATGTGCATAGATTTTAGAAAGTTAATGCTGTCACGGTATTCGATGCCGAACCCATCCATTCTATCGACCAGAATCTGCACTTATTTGAGAAGGCCAAGTGCATTTCTGAAATAGACTTGTGCAAATCCTACTATCAAATCCCGCTTCGAAAATTCGTGAGGAAGTTTACCGCATTTCACACCGAAAAAGGGTTAATGGAATTCATGCGCCTCCTTTTTGGTTTGGTCACTGCCTGCAGTAAATATAACCGGATGATGCGAAAAATTGTAGATGAGTTGAGCAATGTCTCTTTCTACTTTGACAACGTATACGTTGCCACGCGCACCTGGGAGGGGCACCTTCAATCCCTCCGCCCACTCTTAAACCGGCTTAGGACCCACGGATTGACAATCAACCCGTCCAAGTGCCACTTTGCTCATAGCACTATCTCTTACTTAGGGTTAAAAGTAGGAGAGGGACAATTAGGGCCCCAAGAGGACAAAGTTAAGGCAATAGAAGGCATGCCACTCCCTAAAACCAAGAAACAGCTTCGTTCCTTTCTTGGCTCCGTCTCCTTCTATCAGCGGTTCATCCCCCAATTCGCTTCCATAGCGTCACCTGTTAATGACCTTCTTAAAAAGGCCGCACCAGACCCCATCCTATGGAATCCCACCGCGAATGCAAGTTTCGTCGAGCTAAAGAAAAAATTGGTCTCCGCTCCTATCCTCCGTTTGCCCAATACCCAGGAAAACATTGGCATTCGAACTGATACCTCTAATCTCGGCATCGGGTGCGTTTTATTACAATATGAGGAAGAAGGAACCCCATTTCCAGTGGCATACGCGAGCCGGAAGTTGTTGGTTCGCGAAAGAGCATACGCTACTATAGAATTTGAAGCTTTAGCAATCATTTATGGCATTCAAAAATTTGGGTTTTACTTGATTGGTAGACCTTTTACTGTCGAAACAGACCATAGGCCACTAGCCTACTTAAAAAATTGTAAATGTCAGAACGGCAGACTTATGAGATGGTCTCTTTTATTGTCAGAATACCAATACAATGTATCTTATGTAAAAGGAACGGATAACGTCATTGCTGATAATTATCACGCAATCCGATAGACGAAGGCCCTAGTTGTGGCGACTAACTGGAACTGTCCGGCCATTTTTATTTTTTTTGTTCGTGTGTATATATGTATGTTCTATTTTTTTATGTATATCTAGTTATAACTGTAATTTCTAAGACCTTGTTGTGAAATAGTGTCATTTCATTATGTTCATTTTTTTGTGTGTGTTTCGCGTATGTATGTTTTCTGGGATCTCATTTTGGATATAGATTGTAACTTCGAGTAGGTTATATCATGTGACATTATCCCTAGTTCAACTTCAGAATAATGTTCCCTTGGGATGGGTAGGGATGTAGGAGAATAGCATAATGCTCCCAAGTTTTGCCCACCTCCCTTCCGGGCGGGCCGCTTATCAACCCTTCCCCTTCCGGCAAAATATCTGGTGGTCTTCAGCCGGAAGAAACCGCTGGCCATTTCAGCTAACCCCCGAGTTCCTTCCCGGACGGTTTATCGATAAATGGGAGCCCATCTTCGCTTCCGATAGTTGCCGGAAGTTTATAAAGGACGAAATGGAGTAGCTTGACATCTAAGCTACTTCCGGCGCCCTGAAAACCTCTCCCGAGTTTCGAGTATAAAAGACGAATTCTTCTAACCCTCAGTAGTAGAGCTTGCACAGCGTCTAGCGGGGCAGGAATTGCCATCTATCGGTGTAGTGGTAATTCGTCGAAGTATCAAGTATTCAGAGAGGAGATCGGTCCCAGTTAGTGAGGCTCCTAACCCGTTGGTCTGCAAGTCAATGCGGATCCAAGCTCGTACTCACGTGTAAGAGCCGAAGCGAGAAAAATGCATCTCGACTTTTCTCCGTGACCCTACGCATCGATAGGTCACTTCGCCTTTTCCCCCCAACCCTAAGAGGCACTCAAGATTCCTCGGAGTTCACGAGCGTGGGGCCCTCTTTAACAAGAAGCTCCCTTACCGCCTTCTTCCAGGCAGAATCGTGACGGAATTGTGGGATCAGGTCGGTCCCTGGAGAACCTACCTCATCGTCTCCACCTCTTACCTCACCACCTCCAGTCACGAGTGCCCCCCGAACATCAGGTTACAAGGTAACCCTTCCCTTTCACATTCCCCGACTTCACCGCGAAGCTTACCAGCATTACAAGTGTATAGGGATTTGTATGGTGAATAGTAATTTTCAAGCAAAGTGAGATATCCGAGATTCACTTATTAATCTATCTCTCAAAGCACATTATTTGTATATATATATATATATATATATATATATATATATATATATATATATATATATATATATATATATATATATATATATATATATATATATGAGTCGGGGAAAACTCCAACCACCCTTCGGCCTATTCCTCGACATACATCTTCTTTAACTGGCCAAGCTAGACGTCCTCTCGAATTTTCCATGCCAGAGGGCCTGCAGGAAGACACGAGGATGTAAATGGAGGGAGGGAGAGACAATAGTCGAAGGAATGCTGGAGATATATTGAAAGAAAGAAGCGCTAACAAAATAATAGGAATAACAGAGACTACAATAGAAATACTCCTAACCAACCGTAAATATTTGAGATTTCTTTGGCCATTTTCCTACAGATACCATAGGAATTTAAAATTACGAACTTAAGCACTTGCGTGAGACCACAAATTTAACTAATATTTTGTTTACTTCGACTATTTCTTGGGGGTTTCTTGAGCTCCCGGTGCCTTCCACGGAGTCGTGATGAAGTACACAGCGCATCGCCTCAGCGAGGTGCGGATGAGCACTGATTAGCGCCAATTGGCTCATCCTATTTAACCAATTTTCCCACCCGATCACACAACAATTAATGCTTTTCTCCTCTCCTCTTTGGAACACCGGGTTTGTTGTTTTTTTTCGAGACGCTTCAGACTTCAAACAACTGCATCCAACTTTTCTTCTTTGATTAAGACGCCATAAGAACTGCTTTGGCGTGGCGGTTCTGATTCAGGAGTCTAACAAGGAAATCCAACCTTATGTCGCGGATTCGGTGAGCTCGAATTGGGGTGAAATTGAGCCGAGTGGTTGAGTATGGAAGCCAGAGCGAGATGCCATTCCCAGGGTTCGAGCACATTCTTCCCAAGGTCGAAGTGCCGAAGGGTGTTCTAGGAAGCTTCTACCGATATATATATATATATATATATATATATATATATATATATATATATATATATATATATATATATATATATATATATATATATATGAGGGAACAAATACGTATGGAAAATGAAGTGTCCAAAATAAATGACACGGTTAAGAAGAGACGAGGAAAAGAGGCGTCGTCTTGGGGAGAGGGGAACAGGTTAATCACTATTTAATATCACCCATTAGATGCTTGTAGATTGGGGGAAGGGGCCAACACGGCCACCGAGATCCCACACAGCGTTAAAGGGGGGGGGGGCTCCTTCCACCCCTACCCCCCTCCCCTTCCCGTTCCGAAAAGTCCCATACTTCCCTCCACCAAACCGATCCTCGCGGGAAACCCGGCCCTGCCCCCCTTCGCTCGATAATCCGGGATGGATTGTGGCTTCTTCGCGAACGACTTAATCCCACAAAAGAAGCCTCTTGAACGGCGGTCTTTCCCTCGAGAAGAGGCGACGGCTCGACGTGCCTCGGACGAGACCGTTTCCGAGGCAACGGGACTCGCCCCTGTGGGTCGTCACACTCCTTATTCCCGATTACTGGTCCTCATTGAAGTAATCCTATAAAGGGTCTAGTTAGCCCCTTTATTCCATGTGTACTATACCCCCTCAATAAGGTCTATTCAGCCCTTTATTATGCCGACTGGCAGTGCTTTAAAGCCAGCCTCAAGGGTCTAGTTAGCCCCTTTCTTCCTGCTGAGTGGCGCAGCCCTAAAGCCATCCTCAAGGGGATCTAGTCAACCCCTTTGTTGACGCTGACTGGCATCGTTTTGAAGCCAGACTCAAAGGGGTTTAGTCAGTTCCTTTGTTGCCACAGACTGGCATCGTTTTCAAGACAGCCTTAAGGGTCTAGTGAGCCCCTTTGTTGCCTCTGACTGGCACCGCTTTTAAGCCAGCCTCAATGGTCTACTCAGCTCCCTTGTTTCCTCTGACTGGCACCGCTTTAAAGCCATCCTCAAGGGGGGGGGGGGGCTCTTCGCTCCGTTTTTACTCCCTGAAGCCATTAATAATGGGGGCGATCGTCAGCTCATTTGTTCCAGCTGACTGACGCCGCCATGGGCGAAGTTGCCCGGAACTCTTAGGGCGTCTTAATCAGAATGACTTAAAAGGTGATGGACCGCCAAGATTTCAGATTGAGTGCATATCTTTTTATGTTTCGGGCATCGCCTTCGTTTGGGCACTTCGAACAATTAATTAATTGAAAAGAATGGAGAAAAAATTGCATTAAAAAAGTAAAGGAAACCAAGACAGCTAATAAAGAGAAGAATAAAAAACTTACCAAAAAAATTAAAACAAACAAAAATGAGCAACTGCATAAAAGAGAAAATTAACTAAAGTAGAAAATAAGTAAAAAAAACAACAACAATCTAGACACTTAGAGACAACAACTCTACCAACCCACAATCCTATGGATGAAGTTTGCGGGAGTGTTTTGACATATACGGATAACCTTTGATAGGCCCTGGTGTTTTGTCATCCATGAAATTATGTTATTTGTTATGTTAAAAACAACAAAAAAGAGAAATGGAAAATTACACATCAACAAAATCACCCAAATTAGAAAACAAAGAGAAAGAACTCATAAAAAAGAACGAAGAGGAAGAAAATATCTCCTAGTGGCTTGAACCACCACATAGAAAGAACCCTACACAAAAGTAGTAAAATAAGACAACAAAAATTAGCCAGGTCTCCTGCCACCCTCCACTCCCCACCCCATTTACTCTCAAATTGTAGTCTTCTTCACTCTTCAACATACACTCCCCATTTCTCGCATTATCGTTTATGTTTCAAAATGCAGTGTGTTGATAGATACACGAATCCTCAGGAGTCCCAGAGATTGGGGAAAAAGGCCGTCGCCGTAACTCTGAGGTCAGGGTATGGAGTCCATCGTAGCCAAATGGCAACGCCCGCACTTCTGCCGCCAGAGGTCACTTGTATCGAACACCGGTTGCCCCCTCCTTAATGCGATTGGCTGTGTTAGCATCTTCATGTTAGCTTATGAATATGTACATAGGTTTGCTTATGAAGATGTACACATGTTAACTTATGAAGATGTACACATGTTAGCTTATGAAGATGTACTCATATTAGCTTATGAAAATGTACACAGTTTAGTTTATGAATACGTACATAGATTTGCTTATGAAGATGTACACATATTAGCTTATGAAAATGTGCACAGTTTAGCTTATGAATACGTACATAGATTTGCTTATGAAGATGTACACATGCTAGCTTATGAAGATGTACACAATTAAGCTTATGAATACGTACATAGATTTGCTTATGAAGATGTACACATGTTAGCTTATGAAGATGTACACAATTTAGCTTATGAATACGTACATAAATTTGCTTATGAAAATGTACACAATTTAGCTTATGAATACGTACATAGATTTGCTTATGAAGATGTACACATGTTAGCTTATGAAAATGTACACAATTTAGCTTATGAATATGTACATAGGTTAGCTTTTCTACTGCTGCCCGGCCTAATTTTGTTCTTGTACTGATTTCCTTTGCTTTGCTTCCGCTGTCGTAAGTACTCCTGTACTTGCTCTGAAATTTCCTCCTCAATTCCAATTGCTGTATCTTCTACAAAACTACAGATCATTCTTCGAATCTTGGAAAAAGAGTCACAGGGGCAGAATCGCCCCCTATTTAAATGCCTCCCCCCCCAAAGGCAATAGAAAGTCTTTTAAAAATTGCGTCAATTGACAATAAAAAAATCCCTTACAAATCGCATAATTTATATATGGAAGCAATACCTGGTCGAATGACGCGCCCTCCCGGCCCCATTGTATAACTCGGAGGGGGTGGAGTCAGCTGTAGCATGGACCAACACGCTGCTGTTCACATCTGGAGGATTGTGTCCAAGCACTAATGCCTCTATCTTCACCCCTTTCTATGGGGATATATTCTTATAAACAATCTTTGGGAAATGCCTTCGTTAGTTTTCGCTTTCAATAATCAAATGTAAAAAGAGATTTTAGTTTCCTAAGTAATCTAAAATAATGAAAAAAAGAGTTGTAGGATCCCGGGATCCCAACCAAATAATGAAATAGACATAAATGTCAGTATGACAATCGCTGGTGAGCCCGAGGGGACCAAAGGCTGGTCCTCTTGGGGGGGGGGGGGGGGCAGGAAGTGTTTTGACGCCAAACAGCGTTCAGGTAGAACCTTCGTTGCCCCGGGGCAGAGGGACCTGTTCCATGGCAGATGTATGTGGATATAGATACCCATCGGCAGGATTCCTTAGAACAGATTTTTTTTGTGTGTGTTGTGTTGCGAAGACGGTAGAGGAAAGAAAACACTGTTGTAATTGGCTATGTGTGTGGTGAGAAGTGTAAGATCCGTCCACCCCATACCAGCACAGCGCGTCCACCAATCGGTAGCCAGATTTCTACGTACCCTGACGTTTTGTGTCCGCATTTGCCGGGATCGAACCCGCTACCGCGACGGTGGGAGACCAACGCCGTATCCACTCGGCTAGGAAGAGATCTAAACAAAAGTCCAGTCATTGATGGACAAAGGAGGATATGTTAAGTTTAAAAACACATAATATCGAGTCATTTACATAGTGTGTTTTTATCGGAATATTAAGACGAATATTCTAACCGACTCTGTCACACTCTTCTGGTCTTCACATCGGGCAACACAAGTTCTGGAATTCTTGTGGCGGCCCATATAAACGGCGCGCTCTTTTGGGGGGCGGGTTTTGAAAAGCATTCCGCTCAAAAATTATCTTCATAGTAGGAAACGTTTAGGAAATAGACACACTTTCAATCCCCCCCCCCCCCGAAATATTACCCTTTTATGGTATTATTATTAAAAATAATAATAAAAATATTGTGTCAAAACTTCAAACGACAACTTTCCCTCCATCTTACTTTTATCCATATTGACAAATATGTAAATGATTCGATATTATGTAAGGTTTTACCAATCTTTACCACCTAATGGTTCGATATTATGCAAGATATTACCAATCTTTACATGATTTAAATATCTCGTTTCATTACTTTGCTTTAAGAAACTAGTAGAATTTCTCTTTATTTTCGCATTTCTGTAATGCCCTCGTAAATTATGTTAATATTTAAAAACTATTAACGCTCACGTAGTACGTTCTAAAAGTTTTTTTTTTATTATTGTGTTGGTTTATTGCTTTTAAATTAAATGTGACTTTCTTTCCCTAATTTTTTTCTTGGCTAAAATTGTTTGTTTTTGTTTTTTTCGACCATGCATTTCGTCTCTAAAAAGTTCATATTCAGTAGGCCTACAAAATGTCTTGCGCTAATTCTGTATCATTGATTGTCATATATCACGGGAGATCTCACCACGTTGGTATACTTCGACCGTTGAGCAATTCAGCCGTCGGTCAAAAGTGGACACCAATATTTGAGATGAGGGGGGGTCTTTAATGCGGGGGGAGGGTTGTCGAATGGCCATAATTCATTCATTTTCTAACTGAACAATCAAATACGAGTGGTCTCACGGGGTGTGGTATTTTCGCCAAGCCAGAAATTGGTATAATACCATTTGAATGTTGTGACTGTGATAAGAAAACAAGAATGACGTATTTGTGAAGTTCATTGTCCTTTTCCGTTCATATTTCACTCTTTTGAATCGATCTTTAGATCTTACAACTGAAGAAACTGAACTGGTTACAAATTGTTTCATGAGTTTGAATTATATTAATCGGCGATCCTCCGTTGATTGAACGTAGCCGCCGTCGTAAATTCATAGTCTCTGTCTGCACTTTCCCTAAATAAAGGGGGGATCATCAATGGAAGGACAAATGGGGGAAGGGGTTGGGCAAAAATTTGATGCACGGGGGATTAGTCGAGCAAAGGAGGTTGGGATTCCAGGAATCCACGGTCGATTTTTTATGGTTTTATGAAGCTGAGTGCGAAGCCCTTCATCGCCGAAGACCCTCTTATATAAACGAGGGGGGGGAGGGATTTATGAGTTGGTCAGACCAGCTTCAAATCAGGCCCCGCAATTTGGGCAGATCCGAGAAAACTCGGCGGATCCAAACCACACGAATGTCGCATCCATTCCATAGAACACAATTCAGTCTCACAACCACCACCAGGCGCCACCCTCTCAACCTTTTAAAATAGGCTTAGTGCGCGCGCACACACACGTACGCACAGATTCCGCCTAGCCACCTCTCTCATGAGAGAATACGTGAACTCACTTTAGCACGTTGGGGGAAAAGAAAACATTGCATGATTCTGTTAAATAACAAAGTGATACCAAAACTCACTGGGTAGACGTTCCCTTTCCCACAATCGAGTACTTAGGTCGGAGTCCATCGTAGCCAATTGGTAACACCCGCACTTCTGCTGGGAGAGGTCACCAGTATCGAAACCCGGTTGTCCCCTCCTTAATGTGGTTTGCTACGTGATCGTCTTTTGTCGGGGTCGCGATATTTATGAAGGGGCTCAGTAAATCATTTCAGAAATCTACGACTGTAAAAAAAATTCTTACATCCAACCTACACCCCCTGTTTTATAAGTTCCTTCAGCTCATAGAACTTTCCAAAATCCATCCCAGAACAAATTTTAAATAGCCTCAATCATATCCAGTCTCAGACGCCTTTCAAACAAGAACCTATTTTACATATTTAAGGTGCCTTAGGGAAGATATCAGCTTGGTTGCTCTCTCCTTTGCACTATCGCTCCTGAAGGGGTACATTGATAACTTTTTCTACTGCTGCCCAGCCTCATTTTGTTCTACTGATTTTCCGTTTCACAAATTGTTCTAATTATCCCTACTCATATGTAAGCTTTAAAATTTGAACTATTGTTATTACTATGGTCTTTGAAAAGTTCTTTTAGTCGTGGGTTGCGATAAGTTTGTTATCATTATCTGTAATTCTTCTGGATTGGAAGCAAATAATAATGCTATTAGCAATGTGAGTGCGACTTAAATATATCTTGATTCCCTTTTGTTTAGACTTTAAAATCCTTAGAATTCTCCTGAAGTATTGCTGTAAACAGTTTTGGGCTGAGGGTTTATTCTCTTTTTTTATTTGTATTTTAATAATACCACAGGCCATGTGCATGAGTTTATATGTAAGAAAATACATGTCAATGAATCAGTATTTACCTATTCGAAGGCTTTTTTATATATTCTACGAAAATTACGCAGTGAAGCGTTTTGTATTCATTTGTTCTTGACAATAATTGTTACACCCTGTAGATGAACATAAGTACTAGTTTGTTCTGAATCCAGCCTTTTATACTGGCTGGCTGTAGTTGAATATTTGCGTTAGTCTGTTAGTTATGAATTATGTATACATTTGAATGTTTTTGATAAGAGAGCGATTGGCTTGTAATTTTTTGAATCTTCTTTATCTCCTTTCTTAAAAAGAAGTACAAGAGAAGCGTTGGAGCATACCGATAGGATCCTACGCCCAATTAACAATTTGTCAATACATAAGCTAGAAAGTCTCGATCTACCATTTTTCATGCTAAATTTCGTCCTTATTTGATAGATGGACTTTTTTCATTTATTGAGACTCCATTATTTGGTGTATGATAGCCGTTGCTATTATATAATCTTGGATAATAATTTACGACTCTTACGATGAACTTTTCTCTGTTTGGATTTTGTTTCCTGTTTATCTTTAAGTGTTATTTACTGCCTGCCAATCGTTAGATTTGTTTCATCTGTTTTACTTCTTGTTTTCGGTAGTTTATTTTCACTATATTGGAATTATATGTTCTATGTTCTCCAGATGAGTGGGTTTTCAATGAGCTTATTGAGTTCTGTATATGTAATCCTTTCTCTTATTGTTTGTTGCATCCCGTCTCATTTTTATCCTTTTGTCTAAAAGTCTTTTCAAGACTCATTTATTTTTGCGTTTTATAATCTTATTTAAAAGTTATTTGCCAAAGTTGAACATAGTAAAATAGTTCCAGTGATATTATTGTTGAAGTTTTCTAATGAGGATTTTGTAAACTTGTTTACTAATGCCATATAGAACGTACTTATTATTTTTACGGGCGTCGTTTCATTCGGTTCGTTCCATGCCTATTATTTTTTTTTAACTATTTTGATCTTACTACAAAGTAATCTGTAGTGGCTACCCGAGTTGAAGTAATTGGTAACCGATAGTGTCCTTAATGATTTTTTCCCTTCCATTTGGTCCCCTCCACGTTCATCTTCTGCTTTGCCTGGTGAGGTTTTGTAATGTAAAGTTTGCCTGAAAATTCTACTAATCTGTTTCCTCGTTCATTTCCCTCGACTACTTTGAATTTTCCGACCGATCCACTATTGTGTCTTTGATCTCCCAATCTGTGAATTGAAATTTCCTGGACTTATCTTAAACTGATGGTTGTGTTGTGTACGTGCATTCATAAGTGTGCAATAGAAGTCCACAACTTATTCAACTGCGTTGGATGTTCGGCGTAGTCTTGGATTACTTACAGGGAATCACTTGTTAGATTAATCTTTAGTATTTTCCTATATTTCTTGTTATGATTGGTGATGGCTCTGTTCCATTCTTGCTCAATTTTCGTCCATAAATCCGTCACAGTTGAAGGCTGCTGGTCTAGAACTTTGTCTCCAATGACCTTCCAGATGTTCTCTATTGGGTTCAGGTCCGGGGTCTGAGCAGGCCACTTCCTTACTTCGACATCTTGTTGTTCAAAATAATATTTTACTCGCTTTGCAGCATGATAGGCCGCGTTGTAATGCATAAATACTGCTGTCTGGTTCAGAGATGCCCAGAGTGAAGGTATAGCATGTTGTTCTACGAGGTTTAGGTACACATTCGCATTTACCGTTCCAATTATTCGCCCTAGCAGAGCAGCTTCTTCAGACGAAAACATCCCTTATACAATGACGCTGCCTCACCCATGCTTGGCAGACTTTTTAATACATTCAGGGTTAAGTATGTCACCTACAACGCATCTAAAAAAGCGTCTGCCATCAGATCTAACTAAATTAAATTTAAATATTGCAATGGCAACATTAGCTCAGGCTTCTAGTCAAATGAGTATGGTTAGGCTAACCTAATGTTACCGTTGCTTCCCAAATTTTGTTCTTTCTTTCTTCTTCCTTTGCAGATCAATTAAAAAATATAAAAAAATGTTGTTTTATTTTACGTTATTTTTTAAAGGCTAATTGACTCATTAAACGACTCAAATACGATTTTTACAAGGAATCAATATTTATAGATAGAGAATTGATCTTTCATTTGTCTCTTATTTCATGTCCCGAGCTGCAATGGTTATTGAGATATTGCTTCTCGAAAACGGTCCAATTTTGGGGGGAGGGTGAGGGCATCCTGTATATATATACATATATATATATATATATATATATATATATATATATATATATATATATATATATATATATATATATATATATATATATATATATATAACATTTTGAGGTATCGATGAACAGTCAAGAGCAAAGAGAGGAAAGTTTTAGTTGAAAAAAGCTTAGCTGAGATGGAGGAGGAGAACGGAAAGACATCTTAATATTGAAAAAGAGTTACCTGCATCGTGATGATACACGCCGGCGAAGGTCATCAATCAGGGCCAGTGTCAGGGTGGCGACTACAGCACTCATCTCGCTTGCTAAAGCCAGGGATCCCTTGTTCGGGTCTTCATCACCTCCTCCTGCAATTGCTGGATGAATGTTGGTGTGCGGACGCAGTCAGGACTCTTATTGTGTCTCTTTCTGCTGGCCACGGATTCATACTCTCAGTTGTAGCTGTCCATGTCACGGCTTTTCTCAACTAAAACTTTCCTCTCTTTGCTGTCCAACGCCGCTCTTGACTGTTTACGATACCTCAAAATGGTCCGGAAAAAAGGAGACATTAAAATTCGTCAGATTTTAACCATATATATATATATATATATATATATATATATATATATATATATATATATGCATTTAAAGGCCCAAAGAAATGAAAATTGGCATCACGACACTAAGGAAGGTAACCATTGAAAGCTTAATAAAGAAAATATGAGATACAGAGACGGAGAAAATCGTCAAAACTAATTTTAACCGTTATATGAAAAATAAATAAAGGAGTAGGATTCGAACCTGTATCCTCAAGCACACATCGCTATTGTGACCATGACGCTCATCGACTAAGCTCAGTCACGTCACGGATGATGTTCGCTGCACTGAGCCTTCCTTCTTCTCGCGGCGCGTGAAGAGGAGGTTAGGCACGAAGCCGCCAAAACCAATCATCTTCCAGCCCAACCACCGCACACTCACCGACACTAAGGACATCCTCGACGCAGTAAGGGCCCACTAGGACACTGCACACACACAACGCACCCAGACCAGATGCTCAAGAGCACTTTCAGGAAGCCCGGGAATGGTGTCGACTCTACGCTGTCGATCTTGGGCCTCCCCCTCCCCCCGATACAAATGGAGGTGCTCGACAACTCTACCACACTAACTATTTCTATAACCGTCGAGGAAACAAGGAATTACATTAAAACAACACCAAGACGCGACTCTTCCCCTTCGGCCTTCCAACCACAATACTACATCACCTCCCAGAAAGCATTTTCCCTATAAATACACACCTATTCAACGCATCAATTGCCTTTGGCAACTTCCCAGATCCATTTGAAACATCACATAGTATACTACTACACATATATATCAAGAAACCTAAACATCCTACTGCTCTGTTAAAGCACCTAACCAAGTTGCCTGAGGGTATGATCAACACCAATTTCCGGAATTTTCTGGTGGAGAGTAACTGGTTCTCCCGCTGCCAATGTGGCTTCAGAAGAGGGCGGTCTACTCAAGAGGTTGTGGCCAGCATTCATGATAGCATACAGAAGCACGACAATCGCAACAGAAGACACTCTCCATCAGTAAGACGTCGAAGGGCCTTTAAAAAGGTGTGGCATGAGGAACTTCGTTGGAAACTAGCCAACAACACGGAGCTCCCTCTCTGCACCAGAAAGCTTCTCTCACACTACCTTACCGACTGGTGTCACATAAAATACATTAAAATAACATCATGCCGATTCATACCGCACGCAGGCGTACCCCAAGGTAGCGTATTGGCACCCACAAAATATATAATGTACACTAATGACACCCCACACCGAGCAGGAAACTGCAGACATACGCACACATTGTCCTACGCCGAAGATGGGACCATTCTCGCCTGTGGCCAGGGCCAAAACTGAATCGAGGGCCAGGATCAAATGATACTGGATGCTAAAAAAAAATATGAGGATAATTGGGTCATAGCTACGAATTCTCAGAAGACAAAGATGGCACTTTACAGCACACGCGATCACTACATGCATAACATACAAATATACACACATTCACAAGACCAAAACCACCCAAACCAGACAAAACTACTCAAATATTCACTAGTCACACGCTTAGTATGCAGTCAAACGTGGCAGAGAAAATCATAGCGCATTCAGAACTCTGCTCTGCATGTACACACGCATGACCACACTACACGAAAACAAACTAATACCACTAAATACATACAACCACACTCGCTTAACACGACATTTGGGGAAACTCGCAAGAGACCCGACATACATCCATATACACGTCATACAATTCACTGCGATGGCATTAAGATACCCCGCAGCCCTCGACCACCGTCAGCCAACACCTATCCACATATAAGATAGCAGCAACATGAACAAGAGGTTTCCATAAACACGCGCCTCTCCTCCCACCCCATTATCGCGCCGCCCCAGTCGTACCCAAGACCACTACCCCCAAAACACAATAACACGATGCATCGGTGTCTAGCCACCGCCCTTTCAACACTTCTTATCCAGTCTATTGTTTTTTCCTCTTATACTACACGATCTCTGTGGTCTACCACAGTGATCTCTCTACTGTTGTTTCTATTCACAACTCTACTTTTCTGTGGAAAGAAATATTAATTAGTTGTGGCTGTCCTCTCCTCTTCCAAACACTCAGCAAAAATCTCTTTAGTCGCTCCAACCTTTCGTATTCTCCTGTCATCAATTACATTTTCTCCTCCACATTTAAACCCTAGAACCACAATGAGTCCATGATCCTTTACTTTTCACCTAATCCCACTGTTCTAATCCTAACAATGTTGCCATCCCTTCTTTCAATCTCTCTCTCTCTCTCCTCTATGGGCATTCTGTCCTGCCGAGATATTCTAGACCACGGAAAACACGATCCCACGTCATAAAAACATCCAAACGATGCATCCAATACTACAACACAAAACACAACTACATCCAAATGGTGCCGTCAAATCATAAAGGAAAAAAAGCTTCTACAAAATAAAGTAGATCGGCAATCATTGTCAGCTCATATCTAAACTCTGCATATAATAGTTTAACTTTGATACCAAGCGCTACATTGGTAGCCACCATATTGGACAAACTATTCCAAAACTTAACCATCCTCTGACTAAAAAAAGATTTGTTTTTTTTCCTTAGGAAAATTCAACTTAGTCTCCTTCAACTTGGTTCCTATCATGACCGCTTCTTACCAGATAGCTCAAAGTATTCGTTCAAGGGGTCTTCATCCGAATAGGTGTTAAGCTGAAATACTTGGTTCGAATCTCCCTAACCAATTTGCCTCTAATAGAGAACAATTTCCCCTTCAACCAATCTTCATATCCTAACCCCAATAAAGGGTGGATGTGGCCCAAATTGCGTTCAGGTGTATTTTCTTTTAGTTTGTTGTATTTCATATGAATAGTAAGCAGAATCTGTGTTGTCAAGGATGCAGTGGAATGTGTGGTTGATTTTTTTTTTTTAAATACTGAAAGCTTCATTATTTTGAAAGGTGTTTAGGGTAAAGAGATGGGGCGATGTGAAGCGGGCCGTGCGGGCGATTTTTTCGGCTTAGGGAAAGGGCAGTATGTAGGTACAATTAGAATGAAGTTGTGGGAGGAAGTGATTAGAGATTTGGGTGAGTGGATCGATACCTCTCGGATTTGGCTGTTCCAGGTGTGTTTCATCGGCTGCCAGGGCTGACGAAAGAGGATAATACCACCTGGCGTATAATTTGAGATATGATTTCTGCCCTAAATTGAGGTCGGATGGTCGTATTTTTGAGCGTGTGTAAACAATTATGTACGTAACGGTTCCTTATATGAGTAATTCACTACAAAATGTCTAGAAGGGAAGGAAAGTCAATAAACGAGTAGATAATGAGATTTTCTAAGAGAATTTTGGAAAAGCGTTAAACGCCCCCACGGAAAAAAAAACTCCAGGACAAAATAAAACTACGAACGGAAACCTTAATGAAGCTGAAGAAGAAATAATGGGTCAATCTAAAGAGTAGAGTAATTAATAATAAACACGAAAGGAAAAGAAAGTTTCGATAAAGTATCTGAAAGAAACTATCTTTACGAATTCCTCAATAATAACGGGCATTTACTGTACGAAATGATGTTGTTATCGTCAAGTGTTGTTATCGTCAAGGACGAGGTGATAGACGCCATCTATAGCTTCAGGCCACTTCGGCTTCAAGAAACCAAAATATAGAAAAGCCCTCGTTTTCTGTGTGCCCAAGCATGTGGGTATTACCCCGACGAGCTAAAGATGATACCCATCACAAAACAGGGGTAGACACCTACCGAGAAAAAAAAAGAAGCCCTGTCCAATTTCAATAGGATGGTCCGTAAAATAATCTGGAAAAAAATAAAAATTGTCTCGAGGAAAAAAAGGACCAAGAAAGTCACAACTAATTTAAATCCCATTAACAAACAAAATAATAACAAAACTTATAACATACTAACTGGCAGTTAATTTCTTTTACATATGAGGCCATTGCTGAACTGTGAAATATTACGACACATTAATAATATCGAGCCATTACATGCATATAGTATATTTATTCTTTACTCAATATGGAGAAAATTGAGTTGTATCGGAAGTCGGCATTTATAGTTTGACACAATACTTTTTGCAAAGGAAGTTAACGTCATGAAGAGAATCCTAGGTCGCTTTGGAATGGCTTTTACGGTGCCGAAAATATGGAGAGAGTTGGAGAATTTTGTCTATTTATAGACGGTTGTGTTTAATGGTTTGACTAAAACAAAGGTCGATTTTACCCAATAATTGTAGTTTCTACGCTCGTAACAAAAGCTTACATTTTTTCGATACAATATAATGATATATTTTGTACATTCCACTACCTTAGCTTACCGAAGTGCCTTTTCCTTCGTCTTCCTCTGTCTCTTCTTCCTTCCTTTTTTTCTCAGCAGGCAATCTCTTTCTATTCCTCTTGCAATCAGGGTTTGTCCCAAGAACTGCAGCTGCCTTCTCCGGATACATCTCATTAAGCCCCTCTCCAGTCGTGCACGTCCTAATTCTTCCTCATTTGTTGTTCTTGCTGTCCATAGGATTCTTTGCATCCTTCTGTTGATTCTAATTTCTTTTCAATATTTTTCTTAATCGTCCATGGCTCGCATCCGCACGTTAAAACTGACCAAACATAACACTTTAACAACCTAATTCTTAAACTAAAATTCAAACTCTTCAAAATAATTTCATTTTATTCATAGGAAGAGAAGATCCTCGACGGATCCAGCGGCCGAGTGTAGGGGAGTAAACCTTCCAAATCAGAAATGAAGCCCCGAGGGCGGACCAGTGCGCTGTACTCACTGACTCCGGCAGCCCCTGCAGGAAACCTGGTGCCAATCGCACTGCTCTGTATTCCTTTGGATGGCACCGGCGACGCCCACAGGGGGATCTTGACGACTGGGCAACTCAGGATCTCCATACACTTCACTCAGGCCTGAGCCCCTGGGGAGGTCACTTCAGTGCCGCTGTCCCAGCGACAGAAACAATACGGGAGGCTGACTTCCATGGTACAATCTCCATTGCCTTCCGAGAAAGAAGGATACCAACTGGAAACATTCCACTAATTATATTCGGTGCCGCTTTAGCGTGTGACCTACCATTTCTTTTTTGTGTCCTACCTTTCCATATATTTGTATTTGAGTAAACATTAAAAATTAGATTAGTAATTTTTTATATTAGTTTAGACTTTTTAAAATCTTGTTTAAAAATGATCTTTTAACCAAAATGTTGTTGCTTCACTGAAATCATAAAATGATAAAATATTAAAATTTGAAATTATGACCTTCAGAACACTCAACAAGTGGGGCAATCCGACCCATAGTTAGTGTTCTTTTAATAATTCCAGGATTAACCATGGGATGACCTTGAAAATTATATCCGTCGAAAGAGAATGGAAAACAACACAAGGGTTTCAAATTTCGTTAGAATCGGCCGAATAGTTACGATGTTATTACAAAAAATAAAACTCACTGGGGAGTAAAATAGTTACCATCCGACCGACGACATACGGACCGACATAGTAACTTATAGAGTTGCCTGCACCTGAAAATATTAAACCACCAGAAAATTATTAGCGGCCATCGAAGTCGATGGCTTACTGCCCAACCCCCCATACCAGGGTAAAAGAAGCCCGTCACACAGACTTAAAAAAGAAAAAAGAGGATTACAAACCCTTTGGGCACCTAAATTTATATTATTTAACTAATTGAATAAAGCCAAGGGGTAAAAGACGAGCAAATCTCCTCTCCCCAAAAGGAGTATAAATAAAGCGAACGAAAATGAAGAAAAAAGGGTTGATAAGCAAAACAAATAGTGACAGCAATTTGACCTAAATGAAAATAAAAAGACCAATGGAACCAACCTTCTAAGAAACTAAATGCGAGAACTTAACCCCAAATATGAATTCTAAAACAACCAATAACAACAAAACCCGAGGATGACTACCCAAAAAGCCAACCCAACAATGTGGACTAATATAAGACACTTAAATCAGAGCATTAATCTTGTAAATAGGAAACCGGAATTGACCACCGGAATTAACCTAAAATAGTTACAAGAATAACTTTGCCTTAACATAACTTTCAAAATTTTCAAATTATTAGTTTATACTATACAAACCTCTTGTACCTTGCTAATGATAGGGGAATTACCCTTCACCCTATACTCCCCCTTTTTGAGGTAGGTTCTACCTCTCCCCCCGTTTTTAATCAACTCGTAGTATCGGCTACTCGAAAATTATAAAAAAAACACGATTTTGTCACATTTCGCCTTACGAACATCAAAAATGAAGAACAGATTTGGATAAATAACCTAAAATGTGCGTGAAATTTGAGAGAATAAACCGACAAAGCCGGCAACGCTTTATATTTGACGAATGGTGCCGATGGGGGCGGAAATAGACGGTAGAACATTTGGGAGTAGAATACGTAGGGCACAATACTCAGATCCTAAGACTAAAAGAAGAGCTGACGACAATGTGTGGGTCTAGGGTGTAAATGTGGAGAAAATGTAATAGATAAGAGGAGAATAAGAACAGAGCGACAGACATTTTTTGCTGTTTGGCAGAGGAGAGGATAACCATAAATCAATATTTCCTTACCTAGAAATAAACGTCACATCCCGTTACAAAGAATGGCATAACAATTTTAAGTAGAGCTCTTGTTAGCATCGGCGTTGGTCTGTTAACGTCGCCGTACCGTGGAACCAGGTCCCTCTGCCCCGGGGCGACGAAGGTTCCACCTGAACGTCGTTTGGTTTCAAAACTTCCTGGCACCTCTCTCTAAAGAGGACTGATCCCTGGTTCTTTCGGGCTCACCAGCGTTTGTCATACTGACCTTTATGTCCATTTCATTATCCGGTCCGGATCCGCATGGATAAAGGCAGGTTAGCGAATCACACTACTACAATTTTAAATTGAACTTACATTTTTAATCTAAGAATCGGAAAACATATCATTTTCTTATATCGCACTAAAAATGAGGAAGAATATCTGGAAATTGAATTCCTGAAGAATATTCTCCGATTAGTGGCTCCATCAATACCGGAGACGATATGGAACGCACGAGAGAGCGAAAGTATTCCAATAACGCAGGTTCCCAATATATCTCAAGAGACAATCACCAGAGATTAACAACCCTCGTCATAAATCCGCTTCATATGGAATCCCGAATCCAGCGTCAATGGACCGAAGCGGCGTCGAGATCTCTATTGGGCTTTAATCTGACCATTCCCTCCTCTCTCTCTCTCTCCTTGTCCCTGAAACCCACAACTGCAATTTCGGAGTGGTTGGGCCAGTGGAGGTTTAGGGCTATAAACCAGACCCAGATGAAGGGATTGATTAGGTTCTCGGAACGACTGATTGTTTCCATACTGGCCACGAATCTTGACCAAACTCCGCCCCTCCCCCCCCAAAAAGCATTTGACTTGTGGGATCAATCATAGACAACGACCTTTGAGAACAACATTAATGACCTCCAAGAGATTTCAATCATAGAAGATGACCCATCCAAAATATCAATCGTAGTTTATAAACCCCCCCAAAAACTTATTTGTATATGTAAAAAATAATCGGTAAACTAACTTTTATTAAAGAAAAAAATTACACAAACCAATTAAATAAACACAATTAAACTAACAAAAAAGTAAAATATTAAGACCTAATTTTCTAATCCACTCAAATCGAATCGATTCTGTCACATAGGCTAGGTTAGATCAGATTTGGTTGTTAGGTTATGTTAGGTTAATATAGGTTAGGTTAAGTTGTTAGATTAGGTTAGATTATTTGAACCTAACCTAACCTAACCAATATTATTTTAACCAAATTCAATCCTAATAAGATTTTTACTTTATATTTTTATCTTTAAAAAAAAAATTAAATCCATTTTTTTCCATTTGCAAATAAATATATAGAACCGATTGGAGAGACTAGTTTAAGCAGGAGGTGGATTGTTAATTATAGCAAATGTTGGGGGGAGTGATCATTTCACAATCTTTGAGTACCTGAGAATATGATCACCAATAGAGTTGGGTACTTCGCCGAATTTTTGGTTTGGAATATATTTTACTCATTGCTTTCAGAAGTTTCGATGAAGCAAATGGCGTTGCTTTCACCCTCTTAGCAAGTCCTTAAATTTCTGTCTTATTTAAATTCCTAAGAATAGTAACGTTAGTTTTGTGGTCGCTTCAGATTCTTTGAGAAGTACCTATGATCCCAAGTAATGAAGTTGGCTACTTCGCCAAATTTGTCTTTTTGTGGCGCAATTTTCTCTGCGCACAAAATTTTCGATGAAGCTCATGGCGTTGCTCTCATTCTTTTAGTTATATTTATAGCTATATAATGACTAAGCTGATATACTTTATTAAATAGTATTATTATTACGTACGCAACTTTACAAAAGGAGTACAGAAGGAAATTAATCAATAGAATTGATCCGGCGGAGTGTGCAATTAATAAACATTAATCCAATAAACCCGAAAACTTTCCCTCTTTATTCATGGGTCTAGATTTTGCTTTCTATATAAACCAGTTCGAATTATTGAATTTTCTTTCGTGTCTCATATTAAAAAAATACCTAAATTAAAGAGATGAATGTTAGTTTATCTTAGTATCAGGCTTGGAAAAGAAAATAGTGTTTATAAAAACAAAACAAACAAAAACCATGTTAAAAAACATGGTTGTATTGGTTTAATTGATATTTTTTGGTTTGAATACTTTTTATAGAGTTCTTAGTTAATTTCTACCTAATAAGCAATGTACTTGCCATAAAATGAACGCGTGAGTTACATCATAGCAAGTTCAAATACCTTCCAATAGCTTTATTATGGTAGCAGGGAATAAGAATCAATAAGTAGATTCTTATCATTTATAAATTTACTGAGTAATATTAGTTACATCTGTTACAAAACAAAGAAAAACTTGACAGAAATACAAACAAAAACTATTAACTTATTAAGCTCAAATAATTTGTTATATTAGATCTGTGAGTGTGACTACATTGACTAGCATTGAGACTAGTGGCTGTTAAGCGCTTTAGGAAGAAATACCACACACGTGACATGACACACTTAATTAATGTCATAATAAACTTATTATATAAAACTAATAGAAGTCCATAAGTATAATAGAGAGCACTCAGCACTACCATTTCACAAGCACAGCTCATTTGCATCTATGTGTAGACTCCAATCAGATTGCATCATCAGTCTCCTATCTGATCATACTAGAATCAAACATGTTTGATACAGGAATAGAACAAGCTTTGTTCCACACTCAAACGACCTTGCTTACTTGCTTATCCTTTAACCCCTTCATTTTCCAGATATTCGTTTAGATGAAAAGATCGTTCTCCAACTCGAAGGCATTCCAGCACGAGCTTGGATAGGAAGAACCCCAATGAGAACAATTTTAAGGTCATTCCTTAGGAGCGTTGATTGGGAACAGATCAGATCAAGATTATTTTCGGTGGCTTCGCCTTTCCATCGGCGCTACCTAAGTTTCAGTTATGATAATTTTTTTTCCTTCATATGGTTCTCTGTTATATTATGTTGTTTAAATTTTATCCTCCTGATTTTCCACATGTTATATAGTAGTTCTTTATTGTCTTCTATCTCTTCTTTAAATCGGATTCGCATATAATATCTGTAGTGTTCTTGTTTGTCTGTTGAAGTATTCTTGACTTTTCCCTCTCCTCTACATACTCTGTACATATTAGTATGAATGGTTCCAAATTTTCCCATCCTTGGTTGCAGAATTTACCACTTGTGTCGTCATTTTGGTGTCGTTCTTTTGGTAACACAGTGGTAGGCAATTGACACACGCTCTGTATAGTATGGCTGATGATTCTCTGTTGTCGTAACACTTTTCTTCTTTGATGTCACTTTTCCCGATTTTGTATATATTCAGTGGGTTTTTTTTAGTCTAGTTCATCTTTCCATTTCTTTGTGTCTCACATTTTCATCTTCCTCTTCAGTTCTTGTTTATTCATTTCCCTCAAGTCTCTACTATTTAGATCTGCAGTCTCCATATACCTCTTCGTCGTTCTAATCCATGTCAAAGTCCTGCGTACTACTCTTCCTTTCAACACCATGTGCACTCAATACACTACTGCATTTGTGCTGTGTCAGCAGCTTCCCTACAGCTAGACAGCCACACATAATGAAGCTTGCCCGCTGCGAAGACTGAACTGCCAACCTGCAGCACTACACTGTGTTGTGTACTGGTGCCTTAGCTCACTTGGCTACTCAAACTACCATCAATGTTGTAAAACTACCTGCTAAAATTAGGAATGAAAGGTATTGGTTGGTATAAACTATATTTTTGTTTCAATCATAGAATTTATAGTATTATAGAATAATATTATATAGATTTGTTGTGATGCATTTGGGTAGGTATTTATGAAAAATTATTATTTATACTTTAATAAATTTGAATCCTGGGCTAATTGAAGCTGGTAAAAACTTAACCCATCTCTGATTTTTGATCAATTAAATAAAGTTACTAAGTTAGTCTTTTAATTCGTATTAGTTTTTGCATAATCAGCGGTTTAGTACTTCAAAACATTTGCTGAAATTTGGTCACATAGTTGCATAAAATCTAAACAATATTTAACTTTAGAATATCAAGAAAGATAAGAAAAAAGAACCATTAACACTAAAAGAAAACAATACACCACCCCAAAATATGTTTTTTTTCATTGGTTTAAACCATGGTTTATTTTTGCTTGGTTTAAACCATGGTTTATTTTTGCTTGGTTTAAACCAACCACCCCTGCATAGTGTAAATGTTATCTGCCATAATATATTAGCCTACTTTTAATCATTTCAATTTTGTTCTATTTGGAATATTGCTCCAAAATTTGATTGTAGATCGTAGGACAAAAATCGACATAAGATCATCAGAAAAAAAAGACTGCAAAAGGCTAATCAGATCGTAATATGTTGCTCATGATAATTCAGCCTGAATATTGGTTTTAATATTATTAACAGGTGGAAATGATCTTTAACAGGTAATAATATTAATAGTAATAATACTAATTTTATAAAGTTCCATTTGTAAATAAATATATAGAACCGATTGGAGGGATTAGTTTAAGCAGGGGGGCAGTAATTATAACAAATGTTGGGGGGAGTGATCATTTTACAATCTTTGAGTACCTGAGAATATGATCACCAATAGAGTTGGGTACTTCACCGAATTTGTGGTTTGGAATATATTTTACTCATTGCTTTCAGAAGTTTCGATGAAGCAAATGGCGTTGCTTTCACCCTCTTAGCAAGTCCTTAAATTTCTGTCTTATTTCAATTCCTAAGAATAGTAACGTTAGTTTTGTGGTCGCTTCAGATTCTTTGAGAAGTACCTATGATCCCAAGTAATGAAGTTGGCTACTTCGCCAAATTTGTCTTTTTGTGGCGCAATTTTCTCTGCGCACAAAATTTTCGATGAAGCTCATGGCGTTGCTCTCATTCTTTTAGTTAAATTTATAGCTATATAATGACTAAGCTTATATACTTTATTAAATAGTATTATTATTACGTACACAACTTTAAAAAAGGAGTACAGAAGGAAATTAATCAATAGAATTGATCCGGCCGAGTGTTCTAATACGTGACATGAGAGCTTTCGAATATTACCAGGAGACGAATCATCTCGAGGCTGTATTGTCTGACAGACGCGAGAGGAACTTTTCGTTCTTTATCACGTCTGAGGGGAAAGTGAGGCATTTTCAAAGGATTAGGCTTAGGTGTATGTATATGGCAGATAAGGGGGGCGTTAGGGATGGCGGAAGTTTTAGAGGGAAAAACAGTGATTGAAAGTAGTTCGTGTGAGAGAATTTGACTCGAAGCCTGTAAATCGAGAGCGGCGCTTCCAATAACCCCGTGGAAGTCATATTCCGACAAAAACGGGCATAGTTCCCATTAAGCAAGACCCGAGTTCGCAACCTCTGCGTGTGGGGCCGATTCTGGCTGTACGAATGTGTGTATGTGTTGGGGGGGGGGTATCAAATCAAACTTCATTCTCTTCGACCTCACTCGGAGTCATCCTCAAGTTTAGGGAAAAGAATTAACCCTCGTTTATTATAATGCCCTCGATTGTTGGGAAGGAAGGTGTACCCTTTTCCGGCCCGTGGACCCCGTCTTCCCGGTCTCACACCTGCCCGTCATTAAGCCACTTCCGCGGCGGACATTTGTCCGGGGAGGAGCACAATGTATCCGGACGTCACCCTCATCAGTCTGCCGAGGGTGGAACTGTGGAGGCGGCTCACGGAAACTCCGCCACGGACTCATGCTTCAAGAGCCTCATAAAAGTAAGTTCAGGTGGAGTAAAAGTCGCACAGAAACGTACACACTGCGTACGTGTATTTTTTTTTTTTTGGGGGGGGGGGTTCCCAGATTCCACCATCGATTTGCAAATGATTATTTTTGCATAACACTTCAACGAGAGGTCCAAACTCCAAAGCAGCATTGCTAAATTCCGATATATATATATATATATGTGTGTGTGTGTGTGTGTGTGTGTGCGTGTAATAAATTCACAGTATTTTGGATAAATTTATTGCGAAATCAGGTTTCGACGGAGAGATCCGTCATCTTCCGTCGCTGACAAACGAATGAATACTGTAAAACGCTTAACTTAGAAACAGACAAATTTACCCTTCTGAATCTGGCGACGGGTGGCGCAGGAAAGTATTTTTAGAAAGATCGTATTAAGGTTTTATTTATCAAAGCATTGTCCTTTAGTTGACTTTCCAACAAATTATTATGGATAATTTCCTAAATGAGAGCAGAATCAATTACGCATTTGTGAATATAAATTGCTAGAATTCTGAATTATTTAAGCCTTTTCGAAATCTATTGTTTGGTCTTCATTAGACATATATAAGAAGAAGCTATATTAGATGCAGAGGCGTATAAAGCCTTTACGTTCTTTTACTCTCGTAGGGAAATCTATATCTTTGATCAATGTATATTCTATCACATTCGTTACATGGTGTATAATACACAATACACTCTTATTTATCAGCGGGTTGGTTTAAACAAATTACTTCGTATAGTATGTTCGTATTTAAAGGTGATGTTGATGTTCGCTTAGGATAACTTTCCGAAGTTCTTTAATTGGGGAATGCACGAGAAGATAATCTAATTTTTAAACACTCTCATAGAATTATGTAGATAGTTGCGAGTAGAAATTGGATCCGGCTTTACAATGACATTTTTCAATAAACCAAATAGGGTTATGTACTTCGACTAATGTCAGGGTGAATGTGTTAATCTCTTTCAGTAAGAAACAAGGCTCACAAATGCGATGCTCTCTTATGAAAGGGCAAAAAGGTATTTATGTTTTAGCAGAAACGTCATGACAAGAAAAGGATGCGGGCCTTCATGTTAGGTTGGTTCGCGGTAAACAAAACAATTTGCTTTATTGTTTATTTTCAGGGAGTTTGACATCGAGGAAAGATTTTCTTTCTGTTTCTATTCTACTTTAAGTTTAGATGGAGTAAATGTTGTTTTTGTAGGGCGAAAAAATAATCAAATTTCTTAGCAGTAATAATCCAGGTCACTCAGATGTCACCAATATATTGAAACCATGTGGAAGGATGAGGTAAGATTGGAGACAGAATTTTGTTTCAAAGTTTACCAATTCATGATTTCTTGCACCACCTCAGGGCTAGATTCCTATTTGTAAAACCTAAATCCTATTTAGATAGAGAAGTTGAGGCTCTCTATGCAGTACTCACGAATATACATGCGCAAAGAAACCATCCATTCCATACAGTCATGCAAAACATAAATTCAAAGATTAGAGAAAACTAGACACGGTAGAAGATCGGTAGGAAAATTCACAAAAAAAAACACAATTAACGTAGAAACAGATTAATCAAATTTGAAGCAGGAATAAACTTTTACATTATGAATTACTTGTTTCGAAAGACTCGCAGCAGAAGATTAAAATGGGTAAGACCCAATTTAGGGAAAAATTAAATCGATCACACACTCTTAAGGAACAAAAACTTAACTAGAGGGTGGTCCGAAAGTCTTGTCACCCACTACTGGTAAGTAATATGAACAATAGAGTTTAGGTCCTAACGCAGTATCGTCCTCTTCGGAGGGGTTAGTCTGCCGATTCTTGCAGTGAAGTCATGTCACACAAACTCCATGCTCTTGCCAGAATGCACACAATCATGTGCCCATACACATGCAATCAGTCTCTCTTCAAAATTCTCTTCTAGCTGGTGGCAGCCATCTGAAATAGAAATTTATAACAATATTTACAGGGGGTGGCAAGACTTTCGAACTACCCTGTAGATTTTTATATATCACTTAGGCTCTTTCAATATGCTTAACTATCAAAGATTAGTCTGGAACACTCACAAGAAAATTTATACCTCCTAAATTTCACAAGCAAGCCAGTTTAGTGAAATTAAAGTTCAAGAGGCAGAATTACCATTAGAAAAGTGCAACAAAAATTTACCACATAATCTGTTCAACAATGTGAAACTTTGACAAGCGTCCTGTCGAGGTCATCTGGCACAAAAATAAGTGAAGCTAATAAAGGCTTTATTGGTAAAAAGCGAAAAATGAGACGGTATAGAAGAGAGAGAGAGAGAGAGAGAGAGAGAGAGAGAGAGAGAGAGAGAGAGAGAGAGAGAGAGAGAGAGAGAGAAGCGATTATACTGTACTCTAAAAGCTTATTAAAAGCATTATTTTATTTATTTCTTAACGCTACCTGTTCCCATCATGTGGACATGAGACTCGCACCGAATAAGGGAACCACCATAAAGATGAGAATGATAATAACTAATAATCCCGAGTGCAGCAGGGTCAACTATTCCGACGGGGATTTCGGGCATGTAGAACCTTCAGTATTATGTATTTCTACACAACCAGCGAACGTTTGGAATCCTTTGGTAGTTTGAGGGCGAAACACCCGCTAAACGTTTGGTGAGTAGTTGCCTAAAAAACCCAGAGGGATTCCAAGAATTAACTCTCTATGTGATGACGAATGTAGATGGAACTAACTGTTTGTAGTCATGCCCGAGACCTAGTCTCCAGCTGTGTTCAGGCAGGAGTTTCCTACAGCCCGATTTTTTCCTCTCTGCTCTGGCCGGGAATCGAAACCAGCTAGACAGACTTGGAAATCCAGTGTATTATCAGAACACAACACAAATCAACGGGGGAAACTATTGAATACGAACTAGTGTCGTATTCAAAATGAAAAAAATGCATACAAAAATGAAACATAGCAATTGTCAAATAGTGAATAACAACATTAATAACTGGTAAATATGGACGAAAAAATTTCATGTTCTCATGGCAAGAAAAAATGGCAAAGCACCTGTGGGAAAGGTGGTATACTACCGACTATATAAAAGCTGGAGGTGAAAATGTTGCTGATAAACTTGCTATTCTGTTTACAACAGTGTTGAAAAAATAAAAATATATTTAACTATTTTTATTATTGTAATCTTAATTATTAAGTACAAATGAATCTAAAATATGTATTAATCAGGAAGAAACGAGTCAACAGACCTAAGTCGCGTGCTCTCAATTATTCCGACTTATGATCATATGACCTTACGACCTACCGAACTTTCAATAATCCACGGACTAACCTTTGTCAGACCTAGATAATTATATAATTCAAAAGGGAATGTAAAACAACATAAGGGTTTCAAATTCCGTAAGAATTGGCCGAATAGTTGCGATGTTATTGCCAAAAAACTCATTTGAAAAGTAAAACGGTTACCATCTGACCGACGACCTACGGACCAACATAGTAACTTATAGAGTCAGGGCACTCTACTAAGAACCTTTTGCCTGTAAGTGAAACAGAAAATATGGCGTCAATCACAACTTACCACAGATACCCAGCAATTTGAAGCGATTAAGTTAAATCAGATAATAAAACAATTTTTATCGCTATTTCTAAAAAAAAAAAAAAAATCAACTCCCAAAACAGATGTATTCCTATTGTCCCCCCCTCCCCAAAGTATTCATGGATCCCACGCCCCACGTTCCACCAAATTTCCCCAGGTCCCAAAATGCTTAAAAGAAAAAGGATTCTAAGTAATTTTCCCGTTGTAAATTCCTCATGTGTAATTCGCGTATCGCATAGTAAGTACATCGCTGGTAAGTAAGTACACATGGGTAAATTAATCATCGCTTTAACTCACCGTCCGGTAAATTCTTCATCGCAAATTACATATATCGCCAAACATTATTATGAGGCAGACCATAATATATAAATCAACGGTTTGACCGTCTTATTTTTTAGCTGTACTGTATTGTGTTTCCTTTGATAACATTATTATACATATACCCATATATATATATATATATATATATATATATATATACTATTTAAATATTTATATTAAATCTAAATACATTTATTACATATAAATATGATAGTATATTAAATAATAACCGTGAATTTTGTATAATATTAACCTCTACGGATTCTCTAGGGAAATAAAAAACATGAGGAATTTACTCACGATATATTCGGCAGCGATGGAATTAGGAGGCGTTGAAATTACCGATGATGAATTTACCCAAGGCGAAGGAAAAGAAGAATTCAATCGCATGTTTCACCTAATCACTGGTAGTTTAGGAGAGAAAAGGGAGAGGAAAAACGTCGAAGACCACCTGCCAATCACTCTCTTATTAGCAACGACCAACCGACGAACTAACAATTTCTCACACCACTTTTTGTGCACAAATTATTCGGAAGTGGAAATGGGCAGGGCCAGAGGAGATGAGATATAACGGACAAAAGAAATAATTGGAGCCTTTCTATTAAAGTGGAAATATATATATATTATATATATATATATATATATATATATATATATATATATATATATATATATATATATATATATATATAGAGAGAGAGAGAGAGAGAGAGAGAGAGAGAGAGAGAGAGAGAGGAGAGAGAGAGAGAGAGAGAGAAAGAGAGAGAGAGAGAGAACAACCCTGTGTTGGCAGGGAAAAAATTATTGAAATGATTTCTAACTTAGTTTCTAAATAATATATTCCAGGAATACATCTAGGATAACAGAAATGAAAATATAGAGCACATTTTTAAGCATTAGACTTCTTTTACAAAAGGATTTTCCTGAATACAATATCCTTAGTTTTTGAATGTGTGCATAAATATAAAACATCATTTGCTTCCAACTCTGGAGCATCCAACATACAATTGACCATGTGAAACACAGGGATCATTTATAAGTGTAATCCAGCCACTGACAGTGTTTGTCCCTGTGATTTGTTTATTGACATTGCAAAGCTATTGAGTTTGACTCGAAATTTCACTCACATAAAATTTAACGGAACATTTGTTGGGATCAAGGGAATTCTTGGTATATAGTCATCTTTTCTCCCACAACCAGAAAGAATTGTTCCTTCAATAACATGATGCATCATTCTTTTTACTATAAGTCTTGTGCCATTGCAGAGGAACAAGATTTCGTAGTAGCATTATTGGAGAACCAATTTTCAGAGCTACTCTCTCTGGGGGTAATCCATAATTTCATTGCATCTTGAGTTCTTTCATGCATATACTCGTATCTTGGACTTCCAACAAAACTTGATAGAAGAATGACTGGTTGACCAATTTCACCTATGACAACATCATTGTTAATGCCATCTCGTAGATGGATATATGATGATGCTCTTAAATCTTATTGGTAACAATTGATGTATACTAAGCTTTCTCCCTCCATCTTTGGTATACATATCTACAGCAAACTACTGGAAGAAGTTTTCGTCTCTCTAAAATCAAGAGGAAAGCATAAAATTCCATGCACGAAACAGTCTTATTGGAATTTTCTCGAACTTGTGGGATTCCAAAATGGTACCAATATTCACAATTGACAAAAAAAAGGGAGTATTGTAAAGCATCATATGAACGATGAGTCTCATTATTCTTCTTAGCTTATTATCCACGACCTTGAAGAACAATATTACGTTTTCCAAACTCTTTTCCCTGTGATTATTGAAGCTTCTTCATTGCATTGAGGTCTATTGAAACGTCGAGAATGCTGACTTTGAGGGCATTTTGTCAGAATCTATAATAATCTTGGAGGATATTTTATTCAAAGAAAGGATTTTTCTTTGGAGGAATATTAGCTGTCTTAATTGTACTAATAATATTTTTAGCAATAGATATGTCAATAGCAAAGTATTTCCACTAAATTATTACATGTGTCACCAATAAAGGATTAAGTATAACTAATACAAAGGCTAAAGTATGCTCATGTTTTTATATATCATGGTCAAAGTATTGTGTATTATATATTTATATATTAAGATTAGGAGGGCATTCCTTTGCAATTTTTAATTGTTAACTTTACCCGGGTTTTTTTCTCTAATTTCTTTTTAGAATAATTGATTATGGAAAGTTTTAATCACCCAATTTGTGAAAGAAGCATGGAATTCTTGGATTCCGCGCCAGACGAACAAACAAGGAGATTTCAGATTTCCTCAACGTCAGCAGAAGGATGGCGGAAAAGGTCAGAAAGGGTGTAGAAGATTTAGGATTAGACTGCGAGGCGAAAGCAGAGAAGAAAACCCAAGGTTGACGATTGACTCACTCCATCAGAATGCCAGAATTCGTCTCTGAAGTCCAGGAGGTCATCAACAATGATCCCAGAAAGTCGATGCGTGTCATTGCGAGGGAGAAAGGTATAGGTGAAAAGCTTACCAACCTGGTGGTGCTTAAGGACATTTGATACTTTTCATAAAATATGAGGAAGGGATAATTTCTGTTCAAGGCGATGCAGGGAAAGTGACTCAAGCACACCAAGAAACTGATCAGCAAGTTAAAACACCCGCTGGAGCCAGATATCCTGTGAACAGAAGAATTTCTGCCCGACAAGAAGATCAGCTCCCAGAACAACATGTGGCGCTCTGCCGCACCCAAATACGTGCCCAGAGTCATAAAGTTGAAATTCCCAGCGAATATCTTTGTCTTCAGTGTCGTCAGGGGTGTAGGTGACGTCATACCACCCCACTTCTTTCCCAAGGGCCTCAAGCTGAACACTGAGAGCTTACATCCGTGTTCTGAGCGTGGTGCTGAAGCTCTGGATCGACCGGATAGCTGCATGGAAGTCTTATGTGTGGCAACATGACTCTTGCCA
Source organism: Ceratothoa steindachneri (assembly GCA_963969495.1). NCBI lineage: Eukaryota > Metazoa > Arthropoda > Malacostraca > Isopoda > Cymothoidae > Ceratothoa > Ceratothoa steindachneri. The sequence goes on from OZ018317.1 coordinate 209,623,836, forward strand.
CACCAGCTGAAAGACTCAAACCTAGTTGTGGCAGAATATCTTCGATCAGACAGCACCTGGCATTTGGCCTCAAAAATCGCCTGACTGCAACCCCCACAACTTCTTTGTGTGGGGCGCGGTGAAACGAGATGCCAGGAAATTTAGTGCTGCAACACGAAGGACGAGCTGTGGGCCAGGACCTGAAACAGGAGATAGTGGTGAAGGCATTTAGCCGTTTCTGAGGTCGCCAGGAGGCTGTCATGAGGTCACAGACAGGTTCCATGAGTTGAAATCGAATGAACGTGTCATGAAGAAGAACCCCTTTTTTATCAGTAACAGTGATCATGTGAACGAATAGTCTGCACCATATATATATATATATATATATATATATATATATATATATATATATATATATATATATATATATATATATATATATATATATATATATATATATATATCAAAGTAGTGCGAGAGAATGATGAAAATGAATCCATTAAACCACATAGAAAGAGGAAAAGGAATAATTTTTCCTTGCAGTAATATTTTTATTACCTTTTTTCGAAAAAATCCGTGCAGGGAAGCGATTGGAACCAGGCACACTGAGGCAGCGAGCACCGCTTTGATCACAGTTAAAAGTATGCCATTAGCGTAGTGTACTAATGGCATACTTTTAACTGTGATCAAAGCGGTGCTCGCTGCCTCAGTGTGCCTGGTTTGAATCGCTTCCCTGCACGGATTTTTTCGAAAAAAGGTAATAAAAATATTACTGCAAGGAAAAATTACTCCGTTTTCTCTTTCTATGTGGTTTAATGGATTCATATATATATTGCGTTTTAGGGAAGTCGATACATAGTCGAAAGTGTACCTAAGGGTTAATGACTTTATTAATGTAAGTTACTTGTCCTTAAACACAGTCAGTATGAGTTTACCTCTCATGCGGGTAACAGCATACGTGATTTCTTCTAAGAAGTCCAAATTAGATCCCCCCGAAAGTCCGTTATTCTCGCTACCCTCTGTGCCGCGAGAAGGGTGATGCGGATTAGGAATTTGTTTGACTACCCGGAGGAGTCTCTTTTACAAAATGAAATGCCAGTATGACGAGGTTGAGAATCCGGATGAACTACCTACAGTCATGCACAACATTTTTCCGCCTCTTTGTTGGTTCCGGGCGTGGTCAGCAACGAGGAACCCGTTATGCCTCCTCATATCTCCCCTCAGGTCTTTTAGGTCAATGTGGGTGTTTACTTTGAACCGCTACACTCTGTAGTCAATCCCTGGATGGACAAGTAGCCGCGGGAAGACTCTGCTCGGGCAACAAGGCACAGGCGTGGTTGTTCAACAATGTCCCGCACCACTGTTTCCCAGACTTGTGGCCGCTCAGCCCCCCTCCCCCCAATTACAACCGATATATTATTTTGTGTGGGGCGTTGTTGAGAAGGATGTCATCAAGGCTGCTTATAACACTTTAGGATCTCTGAGGGACGTTATTGATGAAGACAACTCCCATCCATCGGGTCCCCAGGTTGCGGATCGGGGGAAGGCCTCTAGATATAGAGGTTAGTTGCGAATAAACTGAATAAGCAGCCCCGGACAAAATCACGAGTCGCCCTTTGGCAAGGCGTAGCGCTCGGTAGCCACCCTATACCAGGGTTACGGTATGGGCAGGTGGAGCTCATAGTCTTGTGTGACAATCCACCTAGGAGAGGGACAACTCCGAACTCAAACCCGGGCAGGTGGAGCTCGAAGTCTTGGTTGACAATCCGCCTAGGAGAGGGATAACTCTGAATCCAAACCCTCCACTGTCTTGTGGATAGACACTTCAGTCAAAGGCTAAGGGACCTCCCTGACAGAAAGGTGTTCTCTTGCATTGGATTGTGCCATAGCCTCTGTACCATGGTCTTCCACTCTCTTGTGTTTGAGATCCCTGTCTAAGGGTACATTTAGGCATACTTTCCTATTTTTCATTCCTCCTCTTGTTTTACTCAAATGGTGTGTAGGGCAGGCTTAATAGATGAGCAAAGAGGCTCTGATGGCTTTTCATGAGGTTGCCTTGGTCTATTCTTTTCTTTTCTCTTTTCTTTATTCTTTTTCATTCCAAAGTCATCATTACTGTCCTCCCTCAGTTGTTGTGGCGTCCTGAAGGGAATTTTGCCTTGCATGATGTGTCGGCTCCATCATGTTGACCAGTTTTTTTTCCGACATATAATATTCAGTTAATGAAAGTTTTGCTATTGAATAATTTTGTACAAATTGTTGTTGTTGTTGTTGTGCAAATTGTTATTTTTGTTGAAGATCTTGTTGCTAATATTATTTTTTTAATATCGATTTTAATTTTATCAGGAGATATTGAGCTCAACCCTGGACCTGGTCATCCTCGTCAGATAAAATGTCGTCTACTCTATATTAATATTAGGGGCCTACATGCCAATATTAAAGACTTGACTGCTTCATCCAAGTCTCATGACATTTTACTCTGTTCAGAGACCCTGGTTTCAAATATGAGGCATGTCTCTGAACTACTTATACCAGGCTTCAAAAAACCAATTTTACTTAGGCGTGATGCCATTCCTAGGGCTAGAGGAATGGCAGTTTACATTAGGAATGGTTACTCTGCTTCAAAGACCTCCTATGCTTGTTCTTGCCATGAGATGCAAGTTATGAAAGTATGTGGTAAGCAAAATAATTTTTATCTTTTTTCTGTCTATCGCAATCCAGACTTAGATGATACTATTTTTGATTGTCTGCTCCTTGCCATGGCCAAGGTACAGGAAAATGACCGGAAAGCCTGCTTTGTATTTATGGGAGACCTCAATGCTCATCATAGGCAATGGCTGTCTTCTGTCTCCCCTACTGACTGTCATGGTATCAGGGCTTATGATTTTGCGTGTGAGTCGGGTTGTGAGCAAGTCATTAGGGAGCCTACCCATTCATCTGGGAACTGCCTTGACTTGGTTTTCACTGATTCCCCTGGAGTCGTTACAAGTGCTGTTGATCCTCCTGTGGGAACTTCTGACCACTGTGCAATTTCTATAACTATCTGTATTGTGCAATCTATTCCTAATATAGCTCATACAAGCAAAGTATTTATCAAATCTCAAGTAGACTGGTGCAATATATTAAATGATATCTCCCGGATCAACTGGCCACTAATATATAAGGAGGTTGAAGCAGTTCGTATTTTGAATGATAAAATTGTTTCAATTATTGATAGACATGTTCCATTCCGTATGATCAGATATCGCACTAAGGACAAAGCCTGGTTTAATGATGACTGTAAGAGGGCTCATATGCAGAAACAAGAAGCCTACAACCTGTGGAAGGGGAGTAGATCTGCCTTTCTATGGGATAATTATGTGCACTACAGAACAGCAGCTCAGAGGGTATATAATAATGCTGAAGTTGAATTCAATACTACCACAAAGGGAACTCTTCAGCGCACAGCAAATTCCCACAAATTCTGGACCACTCTCAAGTCTGCTCTTTTTGGGAATGATTCATCTATGCCACCCCTTCTTAAACCTGATGGTTCCATTACCCATAGTCCTGAAGAAAAGGCAACACTGTTGGCTGATGTTTTTGATAATAAACAAAGTAATGAGAATCTAACTCTACCTGACACTTGTTTCCCTGAACCAAGGTTAAACAAGATTGCTTTCCGTTCAAGTGAAGTAAAACAGTTACTTCTTGATCTGGATGCTTATGGTGGTACTGACCCAAATGGTATATTCCCTTTATTCTTTAAGAAAACTGCAGAGTATTTGGCTCCCAAGCTTTCCGTTATTCTTCGGAAGCTGGCGAGGAGTGGTAGTTTTTGCGAATGTTGGAGAATTGGTAACATCACTCCACTATGTAAAAGTGCAAGTGGTAGTTTTAACCCTACTGAATATAGGCCCATTTCTATAACTCCTGTTCTATCTAAGATTTTTGAACGTTTACTAGCTAAACGTTTAAGTACATTTGCCGAGCTTAATCGTCTGTTTCCCTTTTTACAGTTTGGATTTCGTAAGGGTCTGAGCACTTGTGATGCACTTCTCACTGTCTCCACCATTGTCCAAAAATCATTAGACTCTGGTCAAGAAGTTCGCTTAGTTGGCCTGGATTTCAGTGCCGCATTTGACCGTGTCAATCATAAGGCCCTGATATTTAAGTTGAAGCAGTTGGGAGTAGGTGGTGTATTTTTAAATATTATTGAACAATTTTTAACAAATCGACATCAAAAGGTTTATGTTGACAATAATTTTAGTGATGAGAGAGAGGTGCTATCTGGTGTACCACAAGGCAGTGTTCTTGGTCCTCTACTGTTTATATTATATACCCATGATATGTGGTTTGGACTGGAAAATAGACTTATAGCCTATGCTGATGATGCTACTCTAATAGCCCCAGTCCCATCTCCTGAGTTGAGAGCATCGGTTGCAGAGTCTTTAAATAGAGATCTGGCTAAGATAAATGTTTGGTGCACTTCATGGGGCATGAAGTTAAATGCAAAGAAAACCCAGAGTATGATTGTTAGCAGATCCAGAACACTAGATCCTCCCCATCCAGATCTTTTAATAAATAACATTCCCATCTCCATATGTGATTCTTTTAAGTTGCTTGGAGTTATGCTTGACTCTAGGTTTACTTTTGAGAATCACATTCGATCTATTTCCTCCTCTATTGCTCAAAAAATTGGCATTTTGAGGAAATCTTACAAAGTATTTGGAGAGCAGACTGTTCTTAAAAATTGTTTTAATGCTTTTATTCTTCCGTGTTTTGAATATTGCGCCCCTGTTTGGAGTTCGGCAGCCAACTCTTATCTTAATTTATTAGATAAAAATTTGAGAGCAATAAAATTTTTAATTCCTGACCTCAAAGTTGATCTGTGGCACAGGCGAGCAATAAGCTCCTTATGCATCTTATATAAAATTTTTAACAATGCAGATCATCCACTGCATCACGATCTGCCCAATTTATATGCCCCTCAACGAGTTACCAGAGGTGTACTAAATGCCAATAGTAGGGCCTTTACGCCTATGAGATTCAACACAACACAGTTTTCAAGAAGTTTCATTCCTAACACAACTAAACTGTGGAATGAACTTCCTAGTGTTGTTGTTGAGTCCTTGGAACTTCAGAAATTTAAAGTGGGTGCTAATACATTTTTAATTAACAGAAACTTATAACTTTAATATTTTATTCATTATCCACACATATATAATATTATAATATTTTTAACATTATAGCATTTAATTTTTTTATTTTTTTTATTTTATTTTTTTTTTTTTGATTTTCTATTTATTTATTATGTTTTTCTTAATCTTTGTTTCGTTTTTTCCATACCAGGTTTCTTTCCCCACTGGGGCCCTTGGGCTTATAGCTATTTGCTCTTCCAGTTGGGGTTGTGGCTTGGAACTTTAATAATAATAATAATAATAATGTCATCTATTGACTCCATAACCTGGGCATGTAATCAGTTCAGGTCACACCTGTAGAAGCTCGTGAAGGCATATATTGGCTATTTCGAATGATTTTGCAACTATGTATATGGTTTAAGTCTTAAAGTATGCTTGGTGTTTTATAACTTCTATGGTTGTTCAGTTGTTTGATGTAACCTTTGACGAAACAATCATTGCGGTGTTTTTCAACCCTGTGCAGAGTGTAAGAAGGGTGAGGAATTTTTCCTTGAATGTGTGAATATGGCAATCAAATCTGTTCAAATTCCTGTTTAAAGTCCCACAAATTCAAAGTTGTTTTCAGCTAAGAACTTTTTTATTGTATTTGTTTTGTGACAAGGTGCACCATCATGCTGAAAAATATAGTTATCATCTTCAAATTGATTATGAACTGTTGGGAATGATGCTGATGAAGCACATTTTTGTACCACTTTAGGTTCATGGTAGTGTTCTTAGGAAAAATTGTTAGTGTTACAGTTCCCTTAAATAAAAACCAGACCCAGACATAGAGAGTGTCTGAATGCTTCACTGAGGGCACAACACAGGCGTCGTGAAAGCGCTCCACTTTTCTCATCTTAACGAGGGACCTTCCAGAAGCTCCAAACAAGTGGAAAGGAGTTTCATCAGAGTATATCACTTTGTTCCAGTTTTGAACAGTCTATTCTTTATATAGTCTTAAAAAGTGGAGAATATCCGCGAAATTAGTCTTGGGATATGAGGCTACTTCGCAGCCTTTGTCGACTTGAGATATTTGTCGAAAATTCTCCACCTCCGTGTGCGTTCACTCATGCCACTTCCAATCGTGAGCAAAGTTGGTACTGGAGGCAACTCGATCCTTGAGCTGTGACCTTACCAGGAGGTGATCTTGGCGTTCATTTGAAGCTCTTGAGCGTCCAAAAGACTTCTTTACAGGAGTGTAACTAGTCTTTTTAAACTCATAATGATCCTGAAGATGGTGCTCCTTGATGCAATTAGCAACTATCTCCTTGCATTCCAGGCCACTTTGGAGCATAGCAACAATGTTTGCACGCTTTTCTTTGGAAAGATCCATTCCTGGAATTGAAAAAGCTTTAAAGCTTTATTTTTATAACAAAATATTGAGAAATAAATTATAATTACACAACATCATTCATTTAACCCATATTCGTTATCATTTTACCCCTTTGATTGAATAGTAAAGCTCCATTGACTGAAACTCACCTCCTGCTGAACGGGACCAGAGCGTAATTTTGGATTAAGTAAAGGAATGCAGTTTTGTTTTGTTTTTTAAATGCTGATTTTTAAATAAACTTGCAATAATTTAAATATTATAACAATTATTCCTATCACGTAAATTTTAAAAATGAAAAAAATATATATATTAGTATCAAATCTTTGGCCATGGCTGTATATTGATAGATGAAATGCAAAAGACGCCCATTACGACTCAGCACTAACTCTTATGTCATCATATTAACGTTTGGTTCAGATCCGAGAGAATTCAGCAAATGTGTAAAACTTTGACCACTGCCATGCTAAGACACGTTAAATCACTTATGAATGCTAGGGGTAATCAAAGTACTTAATAATAGCACTGTAACACTGTAACAAAATAAATCCTTTGCAATGAATGAAATTAGTTTAATTGATCTTTTCTTTATATTTTGTTTCAAATCCATAATAATGTCGCCACTACTGTAGAATGGATGTTTAATTTATTTTTTGTAATCAAATCCATCACAGAAAGATACTTAATATCGACAGTCCTGCATACTATGTCAGAACTAGGTTTAATAAGGTATAATATATCATTATTTGTACATGCCCTATACATATTATCTTTTAATTATAAATAAGATTGATTTCTAAAGGGGCTTTGACTTCTAAGGTGATATATTGGGAAAGAGGAATATTCTCGTCTGTTTGTTTACTCCTACAACGAAAATTCTTGCACTTAAAACTCAACTTTCAATCGACATATTTTTCCCTCACAGACTCCATTCTCTTATTCAGAAGTTTGGGATTTGTAGAATTTCCTCTTCGGTTATGGCTTCCCTCTCGCTTAGGAAAATTCTACATTGAACCTCTGATCATATTTAAAGGCATAAAGCTAAGTCTCTGAGATGCATCCACATTCCATCCGAGGACCGGAAGCCTAATTCATCAGACATTTATCACATCTCCGTTGTGCCACACAAACGAATCACAGATTTTTCTAATATGAAAAGACTATACACAGCCACTTAATCATATGAACATACTCCCTAGAAAGATTGCATAAGGTCTGCCCACAGTAAATTACACAAACTCAGTCCAATTTGCCTAACATAAAACACCGCCTCTTTTAACAATGATTAATTGATTCGAGATAATAGAAATCACTTGCAATTCGTGATCTTAAACAGTGACTACGCTTCATCCACCGAAGTCAGAATTTCGACTCGCCCGAAATCCATTTAATTATTTACTTTACCAAGTATTCCTTTATTTAACTTACATTTCAAAAGAGAGAATTCAAGTCTACAAAACGAATTACAGCAGAGAGCTCTTGTCAAGAATAGGATAAAACCCCAGCATAATTTTTTATAGGAGTTGGGAAAAAACATTATGTGCTGAGAAGTCTCGGGCCAGTTTCTCTCCCTCCCTCTCCTCTCTCTCTCTCTCTCTCTCTCTCTCTCTCTCTCTCTCTGGTATATATATATATATATATATATATATATATATATATATATATATATATATATATATATATTAAGAAAAAAATATTGCAGTAACGCAATTAATTATGCGGTTAAAAGGCTATTTTTAGCAAACACATTCTTCCTCAAAACCTTCGGAAGGAACTCTTCTCACATACACGAGAAAGTAACACTTAAAATAAGCGTTCTTTGAGATAGCCAAAAAACTATCTTTTGATTGGCCTTTTCAAATGTTCCCCCAGCTTATCGAAGAGAATGGAAAATTTTTTATTCTCCATTTTCGCCACATCTTATCAATTAAGAAAAATTATTGCAGCAACGCAATTAATTATGCGGTTAAAAGGCTATTTTTTGGCAAACACAGTCTTCCTCAAAGCCCTCGGAAGGAGCTTTACCTTCTCGTGTATCGGTCCTGGTGTAGATCTTAGGTTATTTTCCAAAATAAGGCTTGGGGACCGTCTAGTTTAATAGAATATATTTAAAGCGCCCCATTATTCGGCATTTGTTGTCCGTATTCTTCGGTTAAGAATTTTCTTTAGTATTTTTTCGTCTGTTTGGATTGCTATGCTCATAGTATTCTTGTAGAAGAGTTTTATAATGTTTGCCAATGGATAATAAGTTAGGTAGGATTATAAGGTTTGACTGTGATGCTGAGTTATTACAAAATAAATTTACCATAAACAAGTATAGTGTACTTAGTATAGGTGGGTATAATCCACTGACTAATTATAAGCTGATTGAGAGAGTTTGGGGAAAGTCAAAATGGGAGAGACACTGAGGTTCCTGATAAGCTCAGACTTTCGGCCTAGAGAGCAGTGCATAAGTACTAGGAATAGAGCTAATAGGGTATTGTGGGTTTATTGGGAGGAGTGTAAGTAATAGAAGTGCTGATATTTCGAAACTGTATTTGGTATTACTTATGCCTCATCTTGACTATGCCCTGCAATTTTGGTCACCATGTTATAAGATGGATATTGGTTTGCTTAAGTCTCTGCAAAGATGGATGACTAAGATAATTCATGGATTGAGGAGCTTACCTTATTGTGAAAGGCTTAAGAGATTAAATGTCCATATATTAGAAAGAGAAGAGTTCGAGGGAAGTTGATTGAGGTATTCAAGTGGGTAAAAGGTTATAATAAGGAAGACAGAGGTAAGGTTCTTATTTTTAGTGAACAGAATAGGACATGTAACAATACGTTTAAGCTGGACAAGTTGAGGTTTAGGAAAGAAAGTGGTACAAATTGGTTGACAAATCAAGTAGTAGATGAATCGAATAGGCTCAGTAGTCACGTGATTGAAGTGTACTTCCTGCAGAGTTTTAAAGATAGATTAGATAGTTTTATGGATGTGGATGCTAAGTGGGCCTGATCTGGGTGGTGGAAACAGGAGCTACCTCGTATAAGCCTTTTGCAGACTCCTCTTTCTCTATGTTCAGCGGGTGAAGGCACGATCGATATTCGAGTAAATTACGTTTTTCTTGTAGCGTTCTAGGCATTCACCTTCTGCATTCATGCCAAGGGCGGGATTGGTGGCTTTAACTTATACTTTGCTAGTTATCTTGTCCTTAAGGTTTGTCGTTAGGGGGTCTAAAAATGGTAGTTGGTTATTTTGGGTTCGTTCAATGGTATAGTTGAGGCAAGACCACTTTCTAATGACTTTTCCAGTTTATGTATTTCTTCTTTGAATTTTACATATGTGTATAGATCCTATATGAACTTGGGATATATATGAGGCTTGGATATTCTTGGGAAAACTCTTTCTTAGACGAGTCCCATGTAGAAGTTAGCAAAGAGAACTCCTAGAGGAGTACCCATAGCAACTCCAGCCCCTTGAAAGTACATACCCACACTCGGTTCGTAGAAAGGGGCTTCAGAGGTGCAAGCTTGTAGAAGTTTTCACGTGGCTGTTCTTGATGTGCCAATTTAAGGGAAGGGGGGTTGATTATTTTGGTCCTAGACGCTTTCTAATATTATTCGAGTAGTTTAGGTGACAGTGATTCAATATTCATGGAGGCGCTTTTTCTTTTAGAGGTTGTGATTCGAATCATACAGGTAAAGTTGGTTGAAGATTGGAGACTGTATTGGTTAGATACTTAGGGATTTGACATTTTGTTTCAAAATTTCCCCAGTTCATAGGTACGGGGTAGGAATTTGACAATTTATGGATCTGAGGGAGTTTCCAACCTTGTGTGTCTTCACGGTACCGTAGGCATATCCAGGGCTTAAATCACCAATTATTTGATTTATTTTCACATTTTCTAAATTTTTTTTTAATCCCTTCTATTGTTTTAAATCGGCTGAAATCAACTGTGAAACGAGGCGGGGGTTTCAGTGGTGTGTGGAGCGATCTGGAGCACTGGTCATTCAGAACTGGTCCTCTCCGTCATTCGGAAAGGACTTCTCTAAGTTTTCTCCAGTGGTCAGATGGTAGAATATGACATTTATGGAGGATGGTGCTCCACGCCGCACATTCATATAGACCAAGGACTGGTAGTTCAAAAACAGGATCGGAAGACTTCCTTGACCAAGCCAGTTTTCTGATATAAACCCCATTGAACATCTTTGAGGCCTACTGGACAGAGTAGTGGTGGGAAAAATCACGAAAACCAACATCAAAGGCAGATTTGCTCAACATCTTGTGTACAGCTCTGGTAGAAATTCCACAGGAGACAATTTCTGAACTCATTAATAAGATGCCTGAAGGGTTAAAGCATTAAAAATTACATGAAATGCACGTTATTCCAAATCTGTCGATCATCTATCACAATAAACTTATCATTTTTATGACTATTAATGACTAGTGTAATGTACAAAGGATGGTTATCTCCAAATAGAAGCTCTCGTGGGCTAGTGGAGGGGGCAATGGATTTCCGAGCCCTGGATTGGTTTCGATTTCAAGTAAGACCAAACGGAATTCAATTTTGGCGCTTTGGGGGGCATTCCACCTTGGTAAACCGAGTCTGATGCAGGCGTCCAAGAAGTTTCATCTTCACACGTCATCCCATAATTAGCATATTATATCTCCGCTGTCTCTTTTACCTCCTTCTTTCGCACGCCTTCCTGATTTCGGGCGGTGGCTCTCCCTCGAGCCATGAGAAATTCCCTTGCTCGCAGCTTAGAGCTGCCAAGTGTAGACAGGAGCTGCCAAGTGTAGGCCATGAATGGTCTTTTGCAGTCTCCTTTTTTTCTTATGTTCTTAAGCATAATATTATTATCTCCCCCCTCCTCCTCTGAGGAAGTCTTTGTTGCGCTTGGGCTCACTAGTGATTGGCATACTGATCTTTATGTTGATTTCATTATCCCGTCAGGAGAGAGGTGGGCATCCTGACAAAAGAGATGAATGGCGTCCCCTGCCTACCCTAATTTCAAAGTTGAAGGCAAGTGACACGGACCATAGAGTCCCCATCAAGGGCTCAAATTGAAGTACGCAGGAAACGAAAAAAAGACGAGAGAGTATTTATTAATTTTCGAGAAAGTGAAAGCCTCGTTTTTTTGTAAAGTGGCAGATCATAATTATTGGGAAAGATATAAGGAGGTAGAGAGTGTTCGAAAGCTTGTTCGATGGTACAAGTGAGAGTGTAAAAAGGGGTATAGAGAGAGAGGGAGACAGAGAGACAGAGGGAGTAGATAAGTGCTGAAAAATAGTTAGGTTTCTCTCTGTGATGAGGGCATCACTTTAATGTTTTTATTTTATTCTATTTCTTCCCATTTTGCGTTCGCCTGCGAGGGAAGAAGCAGACATCGCCCACCCTTGAATTCTCACTGACCACACAATAACCATTCAAATCAACTGAGTATTGCGTGGTCATGCTAGTGGTAGGGGCACACAAACAGTCTGCTCAAAGGGGGTATGTACCCAAGTAATAATACCTGTGCAAGAGGAAAAGTAACCGGGCAAGGCTCTGAAGGTGAGGGGGTCGAGTTGGGATGTTTGATTGGGGCAGTCTCTAAGACTAATAGCTTTGAATTCAACTCCACAAATACTACTACTAAAATAATAATAATACATATAATAATAATAACAATACTACTACTAGTACTAATAATAATAATAATATATTCAAAGACCCGTTAAATTTGGTGCCGAAATTCCTCTTCCTAACTTATGACATGGTCATTTTTCCTGCTTGACTGTCATCATTACACCACAATGTAATTCGAGTCCAACTGCCTAATACTCCACCCTTGCTTCTCCTTTTGTTCATTCGTTTTTTTTCTTTTCTACTTCCCTTCCCTATTCTTTGTTCCGTGAATGAACATGACCACATTGGATTACATTGATTTCTTTTCAGTAAAAAAATAATTACCGAAACTCGAAAATGTTCATTTAGCATCGATTAAGGGATTAAGTAAAAGTCGGGTGCTATATACAAAGATATTTCATAGGATTATTATAAAAATGGAAGTCAATTCATTGGGGATTTTCCTTCGGGTGACAGGAGTCCCAAAGTTCCCTATTCGCGAGGTGCCAAGTTCACATCACCCGGTGATGCAAATCTCCACAGAACCCAAGGGGCGCACGCACGTGTATGTATGTGTGTACGCAGATTATTTGGTAGAAGGACTCGGCTCCGGAAGCAGCCACCCACCGGAAGCTGCCCCGGAAATGGAACCGGAGCCGTCGCCAGATTTGCGTCCCACACAAAGCGACCGCCCGCTTAGATCTTCTTCCCCTCTCTACATCTGATCCCTTGGCTCCGCTCCCTTCCCGTTAGGGGCTCGCCAGGATGTGTCAGCGTCAGATTAGAGATGTGCAACAAGATGCTGTGTAAAAGAATAGAGAAGTAGAAATCGGAACGATTTATTTGCACTTGGAAGGGAGGAGAGAAAATATATATATATATATATATATATATATATATATATATATATATATATATATATATATATATATATATATATATAAATATATCCCAAAAAGTACAGTAGCGTACGTGTAACTATAAGGATAAAACCACAGTAATAGGACTAATTTTATATGCGAAACCAGGTTTAGACGGAGACATCCGTCATTGTCAGTCACTAGTGAACTAGCGACTGACAATGACGGATGTCTCCGTCGAAACCTGGTTTCGCATATAAAAAGTCGTATTACTGTGGTTTTATCCATATATATATATATATATATATATATATATATATATATATATATATATATATATATATATATATATATATATATATATATATATATATATAATGAAAATTAATGCAATATTGCAAGAAAAGATGAAAAAGATGAGGAATTAAACCACATTCTCCGAAGACAATTTAATTCAGAACAGTTTCGGTGTATCTCACACCCTTTTTCAACTGAATTAAATTGTCTTCGGAGAATGTGGTTTCATTCCTCATATATATATATATATATATATATATATATATATATATATATATATATATATATATATATATATATATATATATATATATATATATGCAATGTCCCGCAGGAAAAATAAAAAGGTGCTTCCAAATACTTTCGAACTTTATTCAGTTCATACCCAAGGATAACTACACGAGAAAATAAAATAATAAGGGTATTTATAAGCTAGTAAAAGATAAAGGACCGCCTCTAAGACGAGAAATCACCAATGAGGAAGTAGGAGAGGGACGGGTAAATTCACATTAAGATTTAGCTATAACAGGAAGCAAGATCAAACCGAGAGACAAGAAAGAGTCAAGAACAGAGGCAAAAGGGTTAAAACGATTAACAGATAAAGCGATAGTCTAAAGAGGGAGATTAGGAGAGACATGAGAAGTAAGCAGATACGTAGGGGAGAGGAACAAGGAGAGAGGAAGAGAAATAAAATAATGTTAATACAAAATCAATGCAATAATTAAATTGACAAATCGGGTGCCCATAAAAATTAAAATTGCAAAAAAATTCGGAGCATGTCAAACTAATTTTTTTAAGAATGATTTTTTTTCATAACAACATCATTTTTAAAAAGGCCAGGGGAAATGTTAAAGTTATTAAATTGGCTTATACATAAACATTCAACAAGATTTCTTTTAATTGGGTCATTTGAGTGGAAAATCAATTTTGCTGAATTCCAATTAATTAAATGGTTATTTTCGGACATATGCACAAAAAAACGCATTATTATTTACAGCTCTCCTAACATTGTATTTATGCTGATTAATATGAACAGATAATTGCTTTCCTGTCTGTGCAAGATATTTACTTGGACAAACAGAACATTCGACCGAATAAACTCCCCCAATATTATTACAATTATTGTGAACTAGAATGTTTTTTTATAGTTGTCTCGTATTTGAAAGCAACTGAAATGTTAAAGTTTTTTAAAGACGGGGAAGGTCAATGAAACAAACAGAGAAGGGTAAAACCAAAATGTTTTTAACATTAAAAGGGATAGCAGGAGCTGTATTATAGAATCCATATATTCAGGACTAACAACTCGTAAAGCCCGTAAAAACATAGAGGAAAAAACGGAACGTTTGACTTTGGGACTCTGCGCAGAGTAAAAAAATGAATATTTGAGTTTGAATTAGTAGATTTGCGATAGATAGAGTATTTAAAACCGTATGGATTCTATGAATTAAGAGATCGAGAAAGGGAAGGGTTCTATTATTTTCAACCTCATGGGTAAATTAATGGAAGGGACGAGTGAATTAAGTTTGGTAAGAAAGCTATTAACATCTTTAGAATTAGGACACAGGCAAATGGAATCATCAATATACCTGTATCAAACAATCGGGAAGTCAAGGATAGTAGGGAGGTGTCTTTTTTCAAAGAACTCCATATATAAGTTAGTAGAAAATATTTGCCATCGAACGAAAACTTAAAATTTTGAGTACAAAGTGAAATGAGTTCATAAAAATAGTAGCAGGTACGGGAAGAACAATATTTTGCAATTTATAATTAAAGAAATTGAAAAGATCTTCAACTGGAACCTTGGTAAATAATGAGCAGACATCGAAACTAACAAGGGTAAAGTTATTCGAATACTGAATGGCTTTGAGTTTAGAAATAAGGTCGTAGCTATTGGTAATATGTGAATGAGAAATGGTCCCAACTAGAGGTGTAAGAAAAGAAGTAAGCAATTTAAAGAGAACATAAGAAACACAACCAACAGAACTTATAATAGGGCGTAAAGAGAAGTTTGGTTTGTGCGTTTTTACAAGTCCATACAAATAAGGAAGGGTGGCGTTAGTCGACTTGAATTTTGAAACTAATTCAAGGAAGTTTTTATGTAATAGCCGTACATTTTTATGGAAATCACTATTAACTTGTATAATGGGATCTTTCAATACTGAGAGGTGAGTAGCTTGGTCATTTAATAAATCGTTCATGTTAGTAATATATGAATTTTTATCCATAATCACAACAGTTCCAGTCTTAGTAATATGGAGGGACGATATTTTTTTATGAAGAGTCGATAAAGCACGAACCTCACGTGCTACTTTTTGAGTATTCATTTCATATATATATATATATTATATATATATATATATATATATATATATATATATATATATATATACAAGAAAGAGAAAGGGACATTAGATGAAGACCAGAATCAAAGAGAGCAGAGGGCGGCACAATGAAGGCAATCCTTTACCGAGAAGACACAAATAACGCCAGGGAAGAAAAGTTTAAAATTCCTGACCGGGACTCGAACCCGGGTCTGCCGAATGTCGGTCAGATGCTCTACCGCTGAGCTACCAGGCACAGTGACTCTACTTCGCCCAAAGCGTTACCCCATCAAACCCAGTATCTCTCTAAGCTAGGAACCTCCAAGGAATTTTTATACCACATCTTCTTACCCGCTCACAATTTAAAGGCTCATTCCCCATGTCACATACAGAGACGAAGGAGCAAATGCAAGTTCTGCGGGTGATAACAACCACTACAGGGCTTTCGCCATATTTATTTTCTGCCTTTAGGCAGAAAAAAAAAAAAATATATATATATATATATATATATATATATATATATATATATATATATATATATATATATATATATATATATATTTAACATATTTAATCAAACCTTTTCGAATTAGCATATATTATTCATATGTATTATAATAATATGTATTTTTGCTATGTTTGAATTACTTACTATTTGACTAAATAGTGTGTAATTAATAAAATTGTGTTTTCTAAAATTAGAATTTAACCAATACTTTTCATGTTTCAACTTAAACTTATAACTATTGTGTATATAATATCGTTCTAAATAAGTAATATGGTTTAAACTAAAAACTTACAGACGCACGGAGTATAAATCCAACTACTCCATAGCAATGATAGTAGTCGAGAAAAGAGGACAAAATTATACACAAGCTAGACAGACTGAGTGGAGTAGGAAAAGGGGAGAGATGTCAAGGTATTCAGGCTAAAAGAGGTGCTTCAGGGACAGGAGGGTGGAGTTGTCTCTAAACCAATGCTCGTTGTCTTAGAAATAAGAAGGATGCGTTATTTAGTTATATTACTGATGAAGATAGCATATCATAATCCAACGAATGAGAAAAAGCACAAGGGCAAATCTCAGTGACCTATCTACTACTAACTCCTAAGTCCTTCTCCTCCTCTACTGCATTCAGCCAATGGCCATCCATTTCATAGCTAAATTCTTTATTATCTCTTCCCATGTAAATAACTTTACATTTTTTAAGGTTAAAAGTCATCTGCCACTTTTGTGCCCAACATAATAACTTATTTAAGTCCCTCTGCAGTTTAAAGTTAGCTTCAACTTTATTTACTACAAGTGCCAATTTTGTGCCATCAGATTTATTGAGCTATAGACATAATATGTGTAGCAGAATCATGGGTTAGCGAAGTTAAATTTAATGAAAATGTGGGAGAATTTGATTTACAGTGTTATGATATGTACATTAGTCAATCTAAATAATTCAATAAAGCAGGAAGAAGTTGAATCATTCTGGAGAGATATTACGGTGAGTAAAAATAGAATACACCATTTGACAGCTTTTAACAGACCAACTGAACAGACTAATGATATGCATGAGCTAATGATAAGGGAAATAAGTAATTGATGGAAAACAGATACAGTAATTCTAGGTGACTTTAATTTCACGTTCTGTGGATTGGGAAAATATGAGAGGAAGGGAGACAGAGAAAGTTGTAAGTTTATAGAATGTTTTGAGGAATGTTTTTGAGTCATTTGTTAATAAGCCAACAAGAAGTACCAATATATTATATCTGGTAGTTTAAAATGATGATAATTCGGTTCAGAAATTAACTTTTGGGGAAGCATTGGGAAATAGGGATGATCAGATAGTTCGTTTTAGCCTGGAATTATGAAAAGCTTAGAAACTTACTGAATCGGGTTAACTGGGATAAATACTTTGATAGTAAGAATGCTTGCGATATGTTGAATACGTTTAAGACTATATTAAACGTAGTCTAAGAGCACCGTATCCGAAAGAAGGTCATTAGGAATTAATGTAGGAAGCCGTTATGGTGGAATCATGAGAGAGCTAGTAAAATTTCTGAGAAGAAAAAAGCATATCAAAGATTTCAAGGAGAAAGCACTGCTAAAAATAGGAATCTTTATAGGTTAACTAGAAGTGAATTAAGTAAGATAATTAAGAGAAGCAAAAGGGCAGCAGAAGTTTATTTAGCTAAAATTATTAATAAAAATAAAAGAAAAGTTTAGCTATTATAAAATCAATAACAAATTTAGCAGATAAAATCGGGCCAATTAAATATGAATGGCTTGTGAAAGAATCTGATGAGGAAATCGTAGAGGTAATTAATAATTATTTTGCTTCAGTATTTACAGAAGAGAATCTGAACAGTTTAATTTGTGATAGTTCTAGGTCATGGGATGAGGTGTTGGATACAATTCCTGTAGATAGGGTAATCATTAAAGGATTTATATTTAATCTGAATACCATTAAGGCATCTGGCCCGGATAACATTAATTGTAGGTTACTTAAAGAAGGTGTAGAAATTATTACAATTGCTCTTGAGAAGACATATACTAGATGACTGGATTTTGGAGAAATACGTAACGATTGGAAAATAACAAATGTAGTGCTAATTTTTAAGAAGAGAAGTAAAGACGAACCAAATAACTTTAGAGCCAAAAGCTTAACATCTATAAGTACAACTGTAGGAGGCGACACTAGGAAGAGTGAGGCAGCAGACTTTAAACTCAAAATGTATGCCAACGATGAATACCCCCTACTAAGGGGAAAAGACAATAAGATATAATCAAAGCTCCTGTGTGCAGAAAGAAGGTCAACTTAGATCAACTACTTCTCCCATACTAATTTCTCTTTTCACCCATGTTTCATATTATACCTCTCTCCACGCCACCCCGCCGTACCTTCTCCCTCGAGCCTACCAATGAGACCTGGAGGAGAAGGACGTTAGAGAACTGAGAGAGATCGCTCGTGGGTTCTTTCTTCTTCCTCCCCGCCAAAGGTGTGTGTGTGTGGGAGGGGTCGGGGGGAGAACCTGCGGAAAATACCCTCTTCATCTTCTATAAAAAATTAAAATTCAATACTTCTGACCTTTCTTTTGGGCAAGTTTGCCTTGGATCTAGGTACACATTGAATCGTAGTGATAAATTCACACCAAAATATAATTTTACGCAGTTAGAACTTATGCTATTAAATGGCATGAGCAGGAGTACTAGGAATGTTAAGTTAATCAAAGGATTGAGTAAATGAAACTGAGCAAGTAAATGACTTAGTAAGTTGGATTGATTTAAAATAAAAGTAAGTTTAGATAGATAATAAATATGGAGAAAGTCGAAAAACGTTCTCGTTCTCACTTCTGCCTTTTAAAAAAAATTGTTTTGTGCAGTAGTTGATGGGTATCAAGAAGTGAACGCAATCTAGACATTTCAATAGCGAGCACCTTGCGCAAACGTTCGGCAAGATACCTGGATGAGCCAAAGGAGGATGAGCTGCGAGGCGAGAGCTAACTTTTCGTGAAGTACGCAGGTGTCTTTCCCGAGCTAAGCAGTGCAGTAAGTGTCTTCTCCGAGTTAGGCAGTGACTTAAGTGTCTTCTCCGAGCTAGGTAGTAAATTAGATGTCTTCTCTGACCCAGAAAGGGAAGTAGGTGTCTTTTCCGAGCTAAGCAGTGAAGTAGGTGTCTTCTTCGAGCTAGGCAATGAAGTAGGTGTCTTCTCCGAGCTAGGAAGGGAAGCAGTTGTCTTCTCCGAGCTAGGCAGTGAAATATGTCTTCTCCGAACTGGGCAGTGAAATATGTTGGGGCCTTCTCTGAGATAGGTAGTAAAGAAGTTGTCTTCTCTGAGCTAGTCAGTGAAGTAGGTGTCTTCTCCGTGCTAGAGAGGGAAGTAGGTGTCTTCTCCGAGCTAGGCAGTGAAATATTTAGGTGTCTGCTCCAAGCTGGCCAGTGAAATATGAGAGGTTTTCTCTGAGCTAGGCAGTGAAGTAGGTGTCTAATCCCAGGTGTCTTTTCTCAGCATGGCACCAATTTGGTGTCTTCTTCGAGCTAGGAAGTGAAGTGGGTGTTTCCTCCGAGGATAGCAGAGAAGTAGGTGTCTTCTCGAGTTAGGAAGTGAAGTAAGTTTACTCTCAGAGCTAGGCACTAAAGTAGCTGTTTTCTCAGAGATAGGCACTGAAGTGGGTGCTTCTCCAAGCATGGAAGTAGAGTAGTGTCTTCTTAAGCTAAGCAGTGAAGTAGATATCTTTTCAGAGATAGTCAGTAAAGTAGATGTCTTTTCCGAGCTAGGCAGAGAAGAAGGTGTCTTCTCCGAGCTCAGCAGTGAAGTAAGTATCTTCTCTGAGCTACGCAGTAAAATATCTAGGTGTATTCTCCAAACTGGACAGTGAAACATGTTGGGGTCTTCTCCGAAATAGGTAGTGAAGTAGGTGTCTCCTTCGAGCTAGCCAGTGAAGTAGCTGTCTTCTCCGAGCTAGCCAGTGAAATATGTATGTGCCTTCTCGGAGCTGGGCTTTGGAATATGTAAAGGTTTTCTCTGAGCTGGGCAGTGAAATATGTCGGGGTCTTCTCCGAGATAGGCAGTAAAGAAGTTGTCTTTTCTGAGCTGGGCAGTAAAGTAGGTGTCTTCTCCGAGATAGGCAGAGAAGTAGGTGTCTACTCAGGGCTAGGGACTGAACTAGGTGTTTCATTCGAGCTAGGCAGCGAAGTAGGTGTCTTCTCCCAGCTAGGCACTGAAGTAGGTGTCTTCTTAGAGCTAGGCAGTGAATTAGCTGTTTTGTCCAAGCTGGAAAGTGAAGTATGTAGGTGTCTTCTAGGAACTAGGCAGTGAAGTAGGTGTCTTTTCCAAGCTACACAGTGAAATATGTAGGTGTCTTCTCCGAGCTGGACAGAGAAATATGTAGTGGTCTTCTCCGAGCTACGCAGTGAAATGTGTAGGTATCTTCCCGGAGCTGGACAGTGAAAAAGTTGTCTTCTCTGAGCTGGGCAGTGAAGTAGGTGTCTACTCCGAGAGAGGCAGTGAAGTATGTATCTTTTCTGAGTTAGAGAGTGCGAGTGCCCCATCTTCTCCCGAATGATGACGTCGAGCTGGGGTCTCTTCACTGGCAAATATACGACCCCCCCCCCACAAACGTCCCTTTTGTTCTTGTAGTAAGTAGCGGCATTTAAACAAAATGGCTAAATAATATAAAATGGCTTAATATTAATAAATAGCTTAATATTAATCAATAGCTTAATAATATTAAATTGCTTAATAATAATTAACTTAATAATAATGAATGGCTCAATGCTTTTTCATTAGCGTCACAATGGATTTCAATGTTTCGTTTACATGAAAGTGAATATACAGGGTGAGCCCCCCCCAACCCCTCTAAAAATGGGCCTCAACTTTCGATAGGCTTCATTTCTTAATTACTTAAAACATTAAGGTAATTAAGCCTATCAAATTTGGGGTCCGTTTTTAAGTGGGTCACCCTGTATATAGGCGTCAAACAGAAATGTGCTCGTAAAGGAAAAAGCCCCCCTCCCCCAGAAAGGGGTTGAGGGTGTACCAGGGACAATGCTCCTGCTTCAACTGGACCCTTGAGGAGCCACAGCCCCACCGACTTCAAAGTCTATAAAAAAACGCTCTCTCTCTCTCTCTCTCTCTCTCTCAGGTCGTCCTATACACCCCATTTTAATTTGCCCCTATCCTTACTCCGTCTGCTTAGACCCAACCATGGATGAAAGAGGGCGTTAAACATCCTAAAATAAACAGATAATCCCAAGTATTGGCTATTAATAAAGATTTGGGTGGAATTGCATGAAGCGGGGTGCGAAAAGGCAGCAAAGTAGTTCGAAAGATATTCTGACAGTGTCGATATTGGAAGAATAATGGTTAAGTTTTCATTAAAAAGTAATAATAAGTTTGGGTATGACGAGAATATAGATTATATTTGGGTAAAGCGCACATGGCCTCGTCCAACGACAGACAAAGGAAGATTATCGTTTCGAAACAGCGCCGATGAAGGTCGTCAGGCGAGAGAGGCGGCGGAGGAAGTTTTCGCCTCATAACTACCATCGAAGGACTCCCGTAAATATGAAAGAGGATACCCTTGAGAGGGACTCGATCCCCTCCTATATTCTTATCTGAAATCTGCTAGTGGTATTCCTATTCTTGGTTCTAATCCCGATGAAGCTAATGAAATTCACATAAAAATGAGAATGACAATCATTTGTAAGTTCGAGGGCATCAGGAGCTCATCGTCGATGTGGTGGAAATGCAGGGTAATAGTGTTTTTTGATACCCAGCTAGGGGCAGAGTGCCTGTTCAGGAAATCATTTGTTGATAATAATAATAATAATAATAATAATAAATTATTATTATTATTATCATCATCATCATCATCACTAACTCTATAATTTAAGAAGGAAATTTTTTTAGTATTTGAATAATAATTTCATCTTAGTTTGGTCATGACTTATGTTTTTTATCAAATTTATTTCTAATAATTCTTTTATAATATCAAAAAACAAAATGGTGAAGTTCAGAAATAAATATAAGTATCGAAATTTTGTGAAATTTTTAAAACTCAAAGAAATACCGATGGTGAAGTTCAGAATATTTATTTTTATATATCTTCTTCTATAACTATATTTCAGCAACGTGATATTTTGAAAGGGTGAAAATTTAGTTTAGAATTCCTTTTTAGAATTATTATAATTAGCGAAGTTGGGAAAATTTATATAAATTTAACCATGGCTGCTTTTCTCTAGATTTTATTTTAATCTTAGTAGCGAAGCGCAAGCGCTCGCCGTAGGGGGCAGTGGCGAAGCCATTGCCTGGTTATAGAGAACTTCATTTAATAATAATGATAATAAAAATATTATCTTTCATGCCACACTCTGGGTGACACACTAAACGACATAGTACAGTGAAACGCGTATATATGTATGTATGTACTCACACATGCCTGTACACACAGCAGTGACGTCATAAAGACGAGGGTTATCCGATCTGATTACAAATGCCTCAGAAGCGTTTGAGATCTACGATTCATCTTCCAGACAAATAAGAACACAATTCTGTTTTTGAGCATTTTATTAAATTAAAATATAAAGGCACCAGGCAATGGCTTCGCCACTGCCCCCTACGGCGAGCGCTTGCGCTTCGCTACTAAGATTAAAATAAAATCTAGAGAAAAGCAGCCATGGTTAAATTTATATAAATTTTCCCAACTTCGCTAATTATAATAATTCTAAAAAGGAATTCTAAACTAAATTTTCACCCTTTCAAAATATCACGTTGCTGAAATATAGTTATAGAAGAAGATATATAAAAATAAATATTCTGAACTTCACCATCGGTATTTCTTTGAGTTTTAAAAATTTCACAAAATTTCGATACTTATATTTATTTCTGAACTTCACCATTTTGTTTTTTGATATTATAAAAGAATTATTAGAAATAAATTTGATAAAAAAACATAAGTCATAACCAAACTAAGATGAAATTATTATTCAAATACTCAAAAAAATCCCCTTCTTAAATTATAGAGTTGATGATGTTGATGATGATGATGGTGATAAAATATCAGCACTTTGGCTCTGAAAAATATAAAAATATTCATTTTTTCTAATGTACCGGGGCATTCAAAAGCCTCACTACACATTTAAATTTTAATTAAATGAAAACAGCTTTATGGATTGGAACAAAATTAGTCCTGAACTTGCTATAGACTACTAGAATTAGTTCCACAACGAAAACTTCCTCTTCTTCTGTTTTCTTAGTCTCCGTAGACTTCAACATGAGCGCCTTCTTTTTTGAAGCACATTCCCCACCTTTTCATGCATTCCTCTCCAACTCCGGTTAGTATCTTCCTTGTTACAAGATCGCAGGTATTCTTTATACGTCCTTCTAACTCCTCAACACTCCTGGACTTTGGTGCATTGACTTTGCTTTTCATGAAGCCCACAGAAAGAAGTCAAATCTGGAGAACGTGTCGCCCACTCCGGAGGTCCTCGACGACGTATTCATCTACCAGGGAACTTGTGATTAAAGAAATCGCGAACTGCTTTAGCATAATGTGGAGGAGCACCATTTTGTTGGATAAAAACAATCATCAATATTGGTTACACGTTTCAATTCAGGGAAAAAAAAAAGTTTCGAAGCATTGCTAGGTAATTGGCACCTTTCACATTAACAGTCCGCTGATGATCATATTTGAAGAAAAGTGGTCTAATGAACTTTATAGAAGAGATAGCGCACCATACAACGAGCTTTGGAGAGTCGCGTTTGTACTCTTCAACAAAAACTGGGATGCTTTTACCCCTAAATCGAGTATTATGTCAATTCAAACGACCAGATTTGTGAAAAATTGCTTCATCACGGAAGAACGTTATCCAAGATAGAAGGGTCATTTTCGGTATGGCGTATGAGTGTCTCACATAGCTCTACCCTTCGATCAAAGTCCTCTTCCATAAGTTTTTGAACAATTGGTATCTTAAAAGGAAACATTCTAAAGTCTTTACGTAGTATCCGTTGGATGGTTGAAGCATGAATGGCTAATTCCCACGAGACTCTGTTTATGGACTTCCCTTGGCTTCTGTTGAAAGCTTCTTCAACGATAGCAATGTTTTCCTCAGAACGGCTACTTCTAGGTCTTCCTATACGTGGTCTATCATCCAAAGAACCTGTTTCAATAAATCTATTATGAATGGAATAAATTGTAGAGCGTCTTGGACAAGTAGGCGGCTCATAGAAAGCAGGGAATCGTCTTTGAGCTTCTGCTGGAGATTGGTAAACTTCCTGCCAGGCAGCGATCTTACACTTTATTTCCCATTTTGACCAGATGTAGGGTTCATCTTATATACCAACAAATTCTAATTTAGCGAACTATATTATACTACGAAATTAAAGTCCTCGGTTTAAAATCTGAAAAAATAAATAAATAAAATGTAGCTGGAATTTTGAATGACCCCGCACTATCTTAATGGTACAGAGTAATCCATAGAATGCATTCCATATCATTTTCGAAATGAAATCAAATCTGTCCTATTATCGAATACACAGATATTAACTTTATTTTCAGCATTCCTTTTAATTAATTTTCGAGTGTAGGATACCGGAATTTATTTGTGTTTATTGTGAAATAAATTTTATTGTAAATTTATGTGAGTAGGGAATGAATATCCTCTCATGAAAGTCGTTGCAAATAATGGCTGCTCAATATCTCACTCCTCTTCATATTTTGAGATGAAAATTTCACCCAAATCGAAGTATCACAGGAAATCGAGCGCATCCCTTCCTCTATCAAGGCGTAAAAGACGATCAAATTGTTCCACGGCAATAACATTCTACCTGATCTACCGCTTATTCATCAATTGTCCTTTTAATGCAACCATAGAAATCACCTTTTGAATAATTCGGCGGAAGTGAAACCATATATTTGTCGTCGACCTCGTCTAGGCTTCTAAGATGCCACGATGCGGCAAGGCTGAGTTGTGGCGCCAAGTCATTGTCATATTGCACTACGCGAAACAAATGAAGACTCAAATTATACAGTTTGTATAACAAAAAACACTCTGGCAATATTTCAGCCCAAAACAAATGTATTCTAAAAATTCAGAAATATCAACTAGATTATGGCTGGGAGATAACAGTTTACTTAAAGTAGTCGCCCTCAGCTTCCACTGCAGCCTCAAGACGACTCCGGAACATGGCGCATGCGTTCCTCACTGTGTCCCTGGGAAGATCTTCGAACACCTCCTTGATCTTGGTCACCAGCTCAGCCTTGGGTCTGCAGGAAGAGCCGTTGGCCGCTTTCTCACGCCCCATACATAGTAATCGATGGGATTTAAATCCGCGGAATTAGGAGGCCAGAAACTGGCGCTGGTGAAGTCGTAGAAATTCTTTGACAACTACTTTTGACTCTTTCCGGAGGTAGGGCTTTCCAGCAGCAACCCTCTCCAGCCAGGTTTTGACCACAAAACGGACCCAGTCAGAACGGGCCTACTGTGTCCCTTTCTACTGGCCACGGAGTCGTAGTTTCCGTTGAAGCTGTCCATGTCACGTCTCACAGCCTTTATAGTGTTCACAGAGCATTGAGGACCAGTCATGATATCGACATTTTAATACCCGGCGCGAATCATCATGATTCAGGTAACTCTTTTCTAATATTCAGATGTCTTTCCGTCCTCCTCCTCCTCCTCCATCTCAACTAACCTTTCCTCTCTTTGCTCTTGAATGCTCTTGACTGTTCATCGATACCTCAAAAAGTTCCTGAAAAGGAGACATTAAAATTGTCAAATTTACTCTCAACACCCTATATATATATATATATATATATATATATATATATATATATATATATATATATATATATATATATATATATATATATATATATATATATATATATATATATATATATATATATATATATATATATCCATATGGAGCTCGGCCGTGAGGCCTGCATTTAATATTGAGGATAAATCCCAGAGCCACTTTACCTGAAGATGAAAACTTGTAGTTTTCGAAACGTTGTGAAAAATTAAAAGATGCTGCATCCGTTTCTCGTGGCTCTGGGATTTATCCTCAATATTATATATATATATATATATATATATATATATATATATATATATATATATATATATATATATATATATATATATATATATATATATATATATATATATATATATATCCAAAAACCAAAAATTCGCAAAGGAAAATGAAAGGCGGATTCCAAATACTTTAGGAAAATTCCTTTTGGTCCCATTTTATCTGTCCATAACTGATACTATGTAAAACAAAGTTGTCGTAACTCAGTAATACCAACCTTATGAACCGTTTATCTCTTCCCCATTGTCATCTGATGATGACTCATGCAAACTCATCTGCGATAATGGGCACTGTAGGCTCAGGGAATTACGTCACTGATAACGGGATGTAAGAGAACACTGTGAGGTCATGAGATAACATTTTGATACAAATCTGGTATTATTAAATACTTAAATATTAGCTCCCATTTCCCCAATTTCTATCTCATGAATAATAGGCCCATGTCCCTTTACGCACGTTTTCGAAACCTTTTGTTACCTCGTTCTTCATTAATCCTACCATAAACTCAGGGCCTAAACTGAAGAAGGGTCCTTTACGAACTCCTCACTTTCCTTAGCACCTCTAGCATCATCATAACATCCAACTAATTTCTTCATCGCATTGACTGTGATGGGATATTTCGTCTACGCGTTGAGTGTCAATCCTTTAGCGAATAATCTGAGAGCATGAGAATTTGGACGCGGAGCTCTAAAAGAATCGATATTCATACATAAGGCAAAGGACTCTTGGCAGCACTGATGAACGTCAACTCAACTATTTGGGACGGTGTTGAATATCGAAGGTTTAAGATTCATTAGATTTTTACTTAATTATAACCCAAGATGTTTCATAACCAGTTCTACAGGCTGGTTTGGTATCTTTCACGAAAAACCTCGAAGATATATGTAGTAGCATGAACTTTGCTAGCAGATGAAGCAATTTAGAAAAGTCTTTCTACAAGAATAGGTTGCAGCATTAACATGAGAATGGACATTGATTTAATGTTGCAAGGGGGTGCTAGGTACAGTATGAACAGCCGTGCAGTAGTTAAAATCTGGATGTTTGCAGTACGCTCCAAGTCACGACGCCTGCAGATTCCTCTGCGAACCTATATTTTTAACACATCTTCACATATTGCAGCTTCACCGCTTTCTTTACAATTATCTCCTTACAAATTTCTGGTGGGGATGTTCTTGTGGGGTTTCCTATTTTAGCAGTTTGGGATAAATAAAGCTGTTGAGGTTATGTGTAGAACTTAGTCGGGGTTCGAAAGCCTCTTGGACCTAGTGTCTTGGGCAAATGCTAAATATGACGGGAGGATCGGTGATGATGAGGCAGGATTTGGTCTGCTAAATAGATTGGGATTCGTCCCTTTTCTTCGGTGTATTGTGTGGGTGTCTATTGAAGGCCAAGTGTAGGTAGTTATTGTGGACCTGCGGGGGAAGTTCCGGTGTTTAGATACTAGTTTTCGACTGTTTGGGGGAAGTCGATTCTGTTAACATGTGTATGCCTCGTTGTTAGAGTTGGAGCGTTTCCTGAACTGCTTGTTGTCTGTTTTGTGGTTTACGGTTGCTAGGAAGATCGTTCTGCTATATTTTTATTGTTGGGTGCAATGCTTTTAATACAAAATGCAACAGTCAAAATGACAAAAGACTGCAAAACAAGCGTATATTAAGGTGTACTATTGCTAGGAACATCATAAACAAATTTAATGAACTAAATTTAATTATTGCTAAATATCATTATGACATTCCAGCTATTACTGAAGCGTAGTGCATAAGACAAACCGGGACTCTTTATCGTCATTTCAAATTGCGGGTTTGACACTATTAAACAAGGAGACATTTGTAAGAGAATGAAGTGTCTTGCTTTAGGTAAATAGCGAATTAAATTATGAGGCGCTAAATCGAAAACATCGCGACTTTATCTGGATAAAAATGAACTATAATACTTTTTGTCTAGTTATGGGACTAGTATACAGAGCGCCGAATAGTTCATAAGAAGAGGACCTTACATTAATTAACGATATTAATTTAACTAACAGTTGCACGAATGGGTATATTGGAGGTGATTTCAATGCTCTGGGAGTTGATTGGTATACGAGTTCAAATTTGGATAACCATTTCTTGAACGCATTTTTGAATAACTATTTGCATCAATTTGTCGAACATTTTGCAAGGAAAAACAACATGATTGATTTAGTTTTAAGTAACAAAGAAAATTTAATTGATAGGGTTGAAGTTCAGGAAGTTCGAAATTCGGAGCACAACTCATTAGTATTTAACCTCAAATGCGATTTTATTAATGATAGAATGATAGAAAAGTGTAAAAGGTTCATATATATATATATATATATATATATATATATATATATATATATATATATATATATATATATATATATATATATATATATAATCGATGGGGTTGCGGCTAGTCAGACGAATCTTTAATTTCACCAGGAATGAGAGTACATAGAATGCGGAGAAATTCAGCTTCATTTATTCTATGTACTCTCATTCCTGGTGAAATTATATATATATATATATATATATATATATATATATATATATATATATATATATATATATATATATTATATTTAGATGGAGCGGCGGTCAAGGTCAATTGAGTGACCTTCGCTCGTCTCCCAGCAGCGGCAGACAAGGGGGAGATAAGGGAACGGATTCCCAATCGAGTACGTGGAAGGATTTATCTACAGAATCGAGTGCAATTGGCCGTTAGTATAATAAAGAAGGCTGCGGTACTCTGGAGCTATGAAACGGAGGGTACCAAAAATAATCTTTAATAATTACAATTGATATAGGATATATACGAATGGAAAAGATTGCAAACGGATACTTAGTGTTTACAGGAATCAGATTAAAGAATTACCGGGAGCGATTAGATAAGCTCAAACGTGAGCTCACAAGCGACTGCTGTTGAGCTAATATACGAACATACAGTTTACGGGTCGACTGGTCAAGAAACCACAATTTAGTCGTTGGAGCCTAGATTCGGGGTTGAGGCTTTATGAGACGACGCGGGATATGGGTGATTGAAGGAGTAAATCGTAATCGATGGAGTTTAACCTCGAGGTGTGAATTCGAAGGAGTACTTGCACAAGACGAGGTTATAGCCAATTGAGTGGGGCTAAATTCCTTCGGTAAGAATTCTTGCCTTCGAGCTCGAGAAGGGGGAACGGGGCTGAATCGAGAAAACGACGTGTCTCGTGCAGAAAGGCGGGCCTATACTGCCTTTTCCCGGCTGTGTCTAGCATTATATATGGACCGGCAGGAAGCGATAATGCCTCAGGCCCAGGAGAGAAATCTCCTTAATCAAACACTCCACCAGGGGATAGATGATGAACTCCAGCGGGGTTTCTTGATATCGCCCGGAGAGGTGGGCAGCGTCTTCTTGCGCCCACGCGCTTGTAATTCTTGCTCCTGCCTTATCAACTGAAGCGGCTTGATTCTCTCACGGTTACCACGACTTTGCTCTGCGTCGCCCGACCTCGTGCCCAGCCTCATGGCTTCTCGGCCACATGGCAGTATTAACCTCTATTTCCGACACTCAACGTCAGCCGCATCACCATCCACAAGGTCGTGGAGAGGCTCAAGAATGGAGAAACCCGTAAAAATCGACCTTGTTCAGGCATAACTCAACTTATCCAACATTTGGCTGCAAGAAAGGCCTTCGAAAGTGCTCCGAAGCTCAAAATTAAAGCGGTCGCGAAGAATATCTCGGTGGCTAAGTTGTCCAGGGCGTTAAGGAGGATGGCGACCAGAGCTTAAAGTGCATGGAAAGGCCTCTGCTCACCGACCGTATGCGATATGAACGTCGAGGGCGCTGTCATCGCCTTCTCAACGACTTAAAGAGTCATTGCAAACGAGTTCTAATTTATTTCTCGTGAAAAAACCTTCACGATCGATCCGCATATCAACAAGCCGAATGACCGCGCGGTAAACTTCGGCCAAGACTTTTCCGAGGTCCGCTACGTGTCCACAATCAAGCACCCGGCATCCGTGATGATGCTCGGCGTCGTAGCTTCGAACGGTGAGAGGATACAGGCTCACCGCGGCCAAGTAGAGGGACATCTTTGCCCCGAAAGTCAGGCCCTCCGTCACAAAGATCACAAAGAAGGCGGGCTACGTCTTTCCGCAGGACGGTGCACCAGCCCACACCGACAAGTCTGTGCAAGAGTGGTTGGGGTCGAACATAAACTTTTGGTCGAAGATCTTTTGGCCGCCGCAGTCGCCCGAACTCATTCCTGTCGATTACAACGCGTGATTGATTGATTTATTGTTTAAGGTGGTTCGACTACATGGCCATTGTCACCAGTTTTACAAAACATATATATACATAACTACGAGTACATATATATGTACATATCGATTACGTGCTCATTGACACATTTCACATTTAAGATTGAATCTTAAAAAGGTTATAAGTTAAGCTAAATGGAGAAAATTGTTGATATATATATATATATATATATATATATATATATATATATATATATATATATATATATATATATATATATATATATATATAAAACTCATGCATATGTAAATTACACATACATTAGATACATGGCTATTGCCACCAGTTTCGAATTTAATAATAAATTACTTATTTACGTATATTAAAATGTATCTAGTATGTACATGTAATAGGTGATACATATATCGGTATGGTCTAAGGTATTGGTATCACCTAAACATCTTTTATGTATCAATGCCCAACACTGCCCTAACCTTAAGCTAACCAAATATTTACCATTTTTTCCATCAATTTACGCAAGCTAGAACTAGGAGAAATTGAATGATCCCTCCCCAAGAAGGTAAATATAAAAGCCGAGAAAGAAGAAGGAACATATTAAAGCCAAAAGCAAAGAAAGGAGAACAAAATATGAGGTAAGTATAGAAGAAATAAATAGAAACAGAATGAAACAACGAAAGATAAGAAGACATATGTATAATATGGCACAAATTTCATGCCATATTTCGGAAGAGAATCATGAGGATTAGAAGAAGAGGGAAAAAGAAAAGTAGAATAGAGACACACAAATAAAATGATATGCGCCCCCCCCGCCCCACTCCTTCAAAACCGAAGCACAAAAGAAATACGCATACACAAGTGTCATCCCTGCTTGTCGAAGAGAATGGAAAATTTATTATTCCCAATTTTGGCCACGCCTTATAAATTATGAAAAATTATTGCAGTAACGCAATTAATTATGCGGTTAAAGGCTATTTTTGGCAAACACAGTCTTCATCAAAGCGTTATATATATATATAATATATATATATATATATATATATATATATATATATATATATATATATATATATATATATATATATATATATATATATATATATATATATATATATATATGTGTGTGTGTGTGTGTGTGTGTGTGTGAATTTGGGCAGTATATTTTCACTATAGCATGTTTTATTATAAACGACCTCTAGTTTAGAATTAATAATTCTTTTTTCAATCTTCTCGATTTGTATTATATTAGCCTGTTTTTCCATGGTTAACCTGTGGATAAGCGTACCGAAGTTCATCGGAGACTGATGTTTGTTATTTTGACAAATGTAGAAAGAAGTAAATTAATGTAATTTAGCACTTTCTTTAATTTAACTAACGCGTTTCGATACATCGAGTATCATATTCAGAGTTAACGAATCTATACACGTATATGCAGATCGATATATACACATTATGGTCAGGAGACTGTCGTATCTCTGACACGGCTTACAACATGTCTAGACAATGCTGTACATGATAGACC
Organism: Ceratothoa steindachneri; assembly: GCA_963969495.1. Taxonomy (NCBI): domain Eukaryota; kingdom Metazoa; phylum Arthropoda; class Malacostraca; order Isopoda; family Cymothoidae; genus Ceratothoa; species Ceratothoa steindachneri. Next base: position 209,655,742 of record OZ018317.1, read on the forward strand.
GATGTAAGCTACCCAATACCAAACATGAGCCACATTCTAAGGGAAACCAACAGACAAACAAAAGCCTCTCCCAGAAAATCAGGCATCTTGTAAAACCAGGGAACGCTTGAGAAAATAACCTTGGAGACAAAATAGCAAACAAACAAAGCCTATCAGTTCATACAAGTTAGGTCCTATTAAGAATATAGCTAATAATCATATTTTTATTCTACTCCTGTTTGATAATTAAATATTTTTCCTTTTTTTTATTATATTTGTGTTTATGACTTTATCAGATTTGCATTTTTAAAATATAGATTTCGGTGCTTGAAGCGCTAATTACTTCTTGTGCAAGGTGATTCTCCTTGTAGCTAAGATGTTTAATTCTCCCATATTTTTTTCGTATAGCGACGGTCAAATTGCTCTATGAAGTCAATATCTGTAGTTAATTATGGAGACCAGGAAGGGTTAGCATAATCTAACATAGGTCTGACTATCGACGTGTATAGTTTTAACATAGTGTCTGTTTTTCGTGTTGAAAATGACTGCCTGATGAATGATGCGTCTCTTGTTGCCTTGCTTCTAACTGCTAGGCACTGACTAGAAAAATTTAGTTTATTATCTACTTTAACTCCTAGCTTTACTTATTAGTTTACTTCTATAAACTCGCTATCTTGGGTATAGTCTTTACATTTAATATTATTTTTTCCGAAATATAAAATGCCGTATTTGGAAACATTAAGTTTCATACCATTTAAGTAAGATATTTAAGAAAATATAAACATTTAAAAACAAATTAAACTAACAACGAAACATTTAAAGTTTTTCAAGAATGGCGGCTTCTATCATAAATAAAAGTATACAGCCGCCAACATAGCAGCGATCTTCGAGGATTGATGCAAGTGTAAAGGAACCGTCTCTTTCCCTGAGCGCATGTGGAGGGCAGGGCCTGCAAGGTCCGCCACAGAAAAGTCGACGATACCAAGTCGTCCCGTCAACTGCATATGGGCCAGCATGAGTAAGGAGTTCGTCCGCAACGTGTGGGCAGCCTTAAGGTCTCGCCTGGAACGCGTACTCGCCGTAGAGGGTTTACAATGTAAACGCACATTTATATGTTAAACAATAAAAACTTGTCTAACTGCATCAAAACTATCATTGTGTCCTTTGTTGGGAGCGTCTTAATGAGTGTAACATGACTTTTGCAATACCCGGTATATCTCTTATAAAAACGCTTTGAAATATGGAAAGGACAAACATTGGTGTCATAGAGAGAGAGAGAGAGAGAGAGAGAGAGAGAGAGAGAGAGAGATACAGACAGACAGACAGAGAGAGAGAGAGAGCTACAAGGAGCTACAAGGACAAGAAGTACCCTAGGAGACCTTACGGTCCATTCAAAGAGGGTATCTTTGGGCTAACAGTTGAGCAGGCACAGTTCTGCACAACGATTTAAGTGCCCAAACGGCCACTTTTCAAGACTTTGTCCAGTCTTGACTTGAACTGATCAACAGAATTGCTGTCGACAACTTCCACTGGAAGTGCGTTCCAGCTACCGCAGATGCTGTAGGTGAAAAATTTACCACACAGATCACTGTTGTAACGCTTCAGTTCAAGTTAGTAGCCGTGATTTCTCGTTCTGCCCTCAGAAAGTTGGAAAATATCCGTGTAGTCTACATTATCGAAGCCTTGAAGTATTTTAAACACTTCGATAAGCTGACCACGCAGTCTTCGGGTTTCCAACGAGAACAGATCTAATTTCCTTAATCTATCATCGTAACTTTTGTGTCTGATATAGGGAATCATTCTTGTTGCCCTGGCTTGCACGCGTTCGAATCTTGCGATGTCCTTTCGAAATGAAGGACTCCAAATTTTTACGGCATACTCCAGGAGCGGTCGGACAAGTGAGTTGTACAAACACAGTACAATCTTCTTGTTCCGATATCCAAACTGGCGCTTTATGTAGCCTAGCATCCTTTAGGCCTTTTTTTCCGCCTCAATGCACTGTTTCGAGAACTTGAGGTCACTAGTGATTGGAAAACCCAAGTCTTTCTCAGTGTCGGTGGATTCAATAGCAGTGCCCTTAAGGATATACTGAGATTGGGATTTTGGTGGCCGATATGCATCACTTTGCATTTGCTCACGTTAAAAGGCATTTGCCACGTGTCCGACCACTCCTCAATCTTCCCAAGATCTTCCTGCAGACGGGCAGTATTTCCATCCTTTGCAACGTTTATACCAAGCTTGGTATCGTCGGCAAATTTGGAAATCTTGGCAACCATGTCACCGTCCATGTCGTTGACGTAGATGATGAATAGTAGTGGTCCCAGGACAGAATTTTGAGGAACATCGCTAGTAATGGTCACCCACTCAGAAGCCGGTCTATTCAACACTACTCCGTTGCCATTAAGCCAGTTCTCTATCCAATTTGCTACATTTCCGTCTACACCCAGCGCACGTACTTTCCGAAGGAGGCGGCGGTGTGGTACCTTATCGAAGGCTTTTTGAAAGTCTAAGTAGATAACATCCACCGCCTTATCCCGGTCGTGCTCAGTAAAAAAGAAGTGGAAGGATTCCACAATATTCGTTAGGCATGACCGGTGCCTTCGGAACCGATGCTGAGAACTCCTCAATCGCAAGTTGGACACTAAATATGACTTGATTTTGTCCACCAAGATGCTTTCCATGATTTTACCGACTATTGAGGTTAATCCAATAGGTCGGTACGAGTAGTTCGACGGCTGCCTAGGGTCTCCCTTTTTGAGGATAGGAGTTACCTTCTCTTCACGCCAGTCTCTAGGAACGCATCATGTCCGGATTGACACGTTGAAGATTGTGCTCAAATGTCGTGACACTTCATCGCGCACTTCTCTCAACACTTTAGGTAGAAACCCGTCTGGGCAGGGGGACTTATTTGTCTTTAGATCAGTGATATTTTTTTCTATTTCTCCTTGAGTGAAGTCTATTTCCTCCAGCTTTTCACCCAACTAGGAATCTGTGGGCTGGGAGATAGGAGCACTCTCTTCAGTAAACACTGAAGAGAAGTAGTCGTTCAGAAGGTTAGCATTTTCTGCATCTGAGTGCTTTAATGCCCCCTCCTCATTCATTAAAGGGCCAATTGTGCGATGGATTGGCTATTTACATAACCAAAGAACTCCTTGGGATTCTCCTTGCAAAGTCTCGCCACTCGGAGCTACTCGGCACGCTTTGCTGCCCTTATGCTGGACTTCACTCTCCTAGCTAGTCTACGGTACTCGTCAAAGCATCCAGAAATCTTTGACTGCCGTTACACCCTTATTTTCTCCCTCATCAGTTGACCAACTTTTCGATTAAACCACTTTGGTTGAACAGAATACCGACGGAGGCTTTTCACAGGGATGAATCATGATTTAAGACTTATGAACGTAGTTTTAAACCTATCCCACGAATCTTCAACATCCTCGCACACTTCTAGCCTTGCATCAGTCAATCCAGCACGAAGACCTGCAAAGTCTGCTCCTCTCAAATCAAGTTTCCTCAATTTAATAGTCGCAGACTCTATGTACCTTGGGGACCTTGACTATAAATCTGATTAGTCGGTGATCACTGACACCGAGCTCTTCGCCTACAGATAGATCCTCAACGATGTCATCCTCAGAGGTGAAAACCAAGTCGAGGGTATTATTGCCTCTCGTCGGCTCTCTCACCCATTGAATCAGTAACTCGTTGTTCGCAAACTCCAGGTGTAGTACGTTCTCGCCACAGGGTTCTCTGGTTTCCCAGTCAATCTGGATATTAAAATCACCCATAGCGATCACACAATGTCTTGAACAAGTTCACCCAGTAGCCGGTACAGATCCCTATCCTTTTCAAAGGGTTGGGCAGGAGGTCTGTAAAGCACCAGGGTCATGTATCTGGCAGGACCTATATCTAGGTCAACTCCTAGTAGCTCGTGGTCGGATACAATGTTGCAGTTCGTCGATTTGAGTGTATCCTTGACATACAACATCACACCGCCACCCTCTCTGTCTAGCCTATCTTTTTGGAAGAGTTAGTAACCGGAAATCGTGAATTCACCTTCAAAATCTTGGTTTTAGGTTTTTACCCACGACTCTGTTATGGCTACTATTTCAGGTTCTTCCGTCGCTACGAGGGCACGAAGTTCAAGAAACCTGTTCCTGATAGACCTCGCATTAAACAGAAGAACTTTCAGGGAGTCCCCAAATGTATGACTCCCTACGCTCTTACGTTTCCCGGCATATTTGTTGGCGAGAAGGCACCCCTCTTTGCGACCTCTGAGAAGGTCTTTCCAGTAGTGACACGGGCGTGCTGGCGTACGTCCGCCCTCAATCTGGGCCGAATACTCCTTTGGGTCCTCTCTACGACATCCTAGATCATGTTCGACAGAAAGGCCTTTCCTTTAAAGGAAAGATGTACCCCATCCCTTTGGTAGAGATCCTTCCTCCCATAAAAGGTGCGGTACGGGTCCACAAAAAAGACCTCCTCTCCCGTCCACAAATCTACCAGGCGAGGGTTCAAAGAGACGTTCATCGAGTGAGCTGTCCGTGTTGGACGTCTCCTCGGGAGCATCCCGACCACAACACGCATGCGGATTTTCAGTCCACAGTCGTCCACGGCACCCATGACTGCGTGGAGGATTTTATCCGTAGGGCCTACCCTACCTCCTCGCAGGTAGAGGTCGTTGCCACTTACCATCAGAGCAACGACTGAGCTCTCAGAAATCTGAGATTTCTCCACCTCTCCTCTGATGTGGTGGTTACTCCGTCCTGGCAGGCAGCTTACCTTCACACTAGTGCGAAGGCAGGCCGCTATCAGGGGTTGCAGACCTCGTGCTTGAGAATTATCAATAAGGGTGACTCTTGCACATTTGTCTGCAGACGACTGAGTCTTCCCTTTCGGAAGCGACTTGCCGGTTTACTCTTTTTTTCTCTACATTTTTTTTTCTTCTTCTTCTTCTTCTTTTTCTTGTCTTCCTTTGTTTTCTCTTCTTCTGTTTCTCGTTTTTCTTATTCTGCTCCTGCTTTCTCGTCCTCTGTTTCCACTTTCTTTTTCTTCTCTTTCTACTTTCTCTTTCTAATTTCTCTTCCTTCCCTTCTTCTTTATTTTCTTCTTTTTGGTTCGTTGAGCCAGTCCTGCAGCAGAAGACTCCTGCTCTTGAACGTCGGAAGCCTTCTCTCCTTCGCATTCGCCTAAGCATCTGCACCTCTCTGTTTTTAAGAGGTGAACCTCCTTTTTGAGGAGAGAGTTCTCCTCTCTCAGTTGAGCGATGCTCTCTTCCAGGCACTTCTCTAGTTCGCAGAAGTCACAGACACTAACAGCATCTGTGAGCTCCTTGCAACTCCTGCCCCGAAGTCTTTACTCCATCTATAAACTTTGCAGATTTTGCAGAGAGAGAAAGAGAGAGAGAGAGAGAGAGAGAGAAAGAGAGAGAGAGAGAGAGAGACAACAAATATCTATGCGACCCTTTTTGTCTGCGCTAATAGAGGTACGAAATTATGAGACGCCGTGAAACACCGCGATGACCTGAAATGCCTCCATCACAGAAACTTGCGACAAGTGTGAGAGCCCAGAGGGTCCCATCGGAAGTCGGGCAAAGTTTGCCTCGTCGGTTTAAGAACCTTCTCGCCTTCGCACGAAAAGGCCGAGTCTATTCTCTTCTGCCGCGGCGTCTGACCCTAGAAACCTTTCCTTCGGACGGAGGGGGGAAAACGCCATTCGACCCCTATAAATCCTCCGGCGCTAGAGTTGGAAGCCAGTATCCGACGTCCTCCCTCGCCTGTCAGTATCCTCTTTCAGTCCCCGTCGGCACCCGCTATTCGCATCCCGTTGGACTCACAGAATCCCTCAAGCTCCCGGTATTCTGGCTAATTCACGTGAGTCTACCTCGACCCGCTTTCCCCGCTCCTTGAACGCAGCGCTCTAAATCTCGATTCGTGTTACTCGAAAGCAAGATTTAAGTCACTCCCCCCTCCAGAGACTATTGTTTGAACTTTGCGCCAAGGCAAGGATTACTCTCTCGAACCAAATATTCGAGGTAACAGTAACATACAACTCTCATGCGTAGTGCAAGTGCCCCCCCCCCCCCCTCCCCAGTGTAAGCGTCATCATTTATTTAGGAGAAACATTCTCGACCTACCCAAATATATAAAGAAAATGCACACGGTTAAATGAAGGTAAGAAAATAGATTAGCTGAAGAGTCGGTTCAAAGTGCTAATGCAAGCCGAGCGATTATTCAAAATGATATCGAAAAGGCGAGTATTTTATATAATTACTTTGGTTAAGTTTTTAACAAGGATATTCCGAATTAAAATAATGAAAATCTGGAAAATATGAATACCAACATTCCCAAAATGAAGTCGAATAATAGTTGCAACTGAATATGTAAAAATGCAGTTAATAAATTAAATCCAAATAAAGCAAGCGGGGTAGACAAGATAGGCACAGGAAATATTAAGGAAATGAAGAAAAAAATTCCCGTTATAATCGTGTTTCTGTTTAATTTCTTTCTGGAAACGAATTTTGTTCTCATGAACTGAAAAATAGGAAATGTTCCCAGATTAAAAAAAAAATAGCCGTAATAAAAAAGAAAATTATCGGCCAGTAACCTTAAATTCACTTATATGTGAAATATTAAGAGTCAATTATTCATATAAAATTGCACAATCATCAGGAAAGTAATCATCTTTTAGTAAATAGTTAATATGGTTTCAGGTAGGAAGATCTTGTTTCACGAATCTGGTCACATTTGGTGACCGTGAGGCAAAAACTGTCGATTTGGGTTCAAGCTCCGATGTGATATATTTAGATTTTGCTAAGCCACTGATAAACTCAGTCAATATCCTTCTCTCAAAGTTAATATCTATGCACATTCACGACAATATGATAACATGGATTAAAAGTTGGTTGCCAGATCGTAGGCAAAGCGGGCTTTTTAAACGAGGTGACATCCGACTGGCTACCGATCACAAATGGAGTTCCTCAAGGCTCTGTTCTGTGACTACGCCTATTTTTTGTTCTCGTAAACACCATAAGTTTTGGAATGAAGTGTCAACTAAATTAATTTGATGGAAATACGAAACTTAGGCATATAACAAATAATAAAGAGAACTGAAATTGTTTACCAAATTATTTAAATATCTTAATTAAATGGTGGTATGATTTTGGCATGAAACTTAATGTTTCCAAATACGGCATTTTATATTTCGGAAAAAATAATATTAAATGTAAAGACTATACCCAAGATAGCGAGTTTATAGAAGTAAACTAATAAGTAAAACTAGGAGTTAAAGTAGATAATAAACTAAATTTTTCTAGTCAGTGCCTAGCAGTTAGAAGCAAGGCAACAAGAGACGCATCATTCATCAGGCAGTCATTTTCAACACGAAAAACAGACACTATGTTAAAACTATACACGTCGATAGTCAGACCTATGTTAGATTATGCTAACCCTTCCTGGTCTCCATAATTAACTACAGATATTGACTTCATAGAGCAATTTGACCGTCGCTATACGAAAAAAATATGGGGGAATTAAACATCTTAGCTACAAGGAGAATCACCTTGCACAAGAAGTAATTAGCGCTTCAAGCACCGAAATCTATATTTTAAAAATGCAAATCTGATAAAGTCATAAACACAAATATAATAAAAAAAAGGAAAAATATTTAATTATCAAACAGGAGTAGAATAAAAATATGATTATTAGCTATATTCTTAATAGGACCTAACTTGTATGAACTGATAGGCTTTGTTTGTTTGCTATTTTGTCTCCAAAGGTTATTTTCTCAGGCGTTCCTTGGTTTTACAAGATGCCTGATTTTCTGGGAGAGGCTTTTGTTTGTTTGTTGGTTTCCCTAAGAATGTGGCTCATGTTTGGTATTGGGTAACTTACATCGGGGTATCAGAACAGCATTGTTTATGTTGTAAGCCGCGTCAGTCTCCTGGCCCCAATATGTGCATATATATATATATATATATATATATATATATATATATATATATATATATATATATATATGATGATGATGATGAAAAAAGGCTCACAAGGTGCATATATTTAAGGCAATGTATGTCCAGTCTCCTCCTGTTCATTCCATGAAATCCAAAAGCGCTCGGAATCGTTTTTCTCTTTTCCTTTGTAGGTGTATCTGTATATATATATATATATATATATATATATATATATATATATATATATATATATATATATATATATATATATATATATATTTTCTGTACTTTTTCACGCCCCCTTCCTCAATGAATTTTGCAAATTTTCTTATACTTTTTGTTGGTCTTTGTTTTTTAATTACGTAGCAATAAATATTCCTTCTGAGAATATGTGTAGATATCTCTGTGTTTTCTCGTTAGTACATGTGCATAATGATGCACTGGCATATTCTCCCTGTGTCTTTTCAAATGTACACATTTGTGTATGCGTATTTCTTTTGTGCTTCGGTTTTAAAGGAGTGGGTGGGTGGGTCTCTCTTTTACTTCTCTTTTTCCCCCTTCTTCTAATCCTCATGATTCTCTTTCGAAATATGGCATGAAATTTGTGCCATAAATATACATATGTCTTCCTATCTTTCGTTGTTTCATTCTGTTTCTATTTATTTCTTCTATACTTACCTCATATTTTGTTCTCCTTTCTTTGCTTTTGGCTTTAATATGTTCCTTCTTCTTTCTCGGCTTTTATATTTACCTTCTTGGGGAGGGATCATTCAATTTCTCCTAGTTCTAGCTTGCGTAAATTGATGGAAAAAATGGTAAATATTTGGTTAGCTTAAGGTTAGGGCAGTGTTGGGCATTGATACATAAAAGATGTTTAGGCGATACCAATACCTTTGACACTTGCTTAGACCATACCGATATATGTATCGCCTATTACATGTACATACTAGATACGTAAATAAGTACAACGTTAACACTGCAATATTTTTTGACAGTAAGAGCCTACCAAAAGTAATTCTACTTGAATTCATTTGGCTTCTTTTATTAAACACCAGCAGATAAAAAAATGTGAAATTAAAACACATATACGAGGGGTGGTCAATAAGTTTTGCGAATCGGTAAGGCAAAGGCTGTTTGTGGGGGTGTTAGGACAAGTTATGACAAGTCAGGACCTGAAGCCGCACGCTCCTGCCTCGTCTATTTAAGAAGCAGTAGCTGATCGCCGATCGTCAGTCACAAATTTTTCAACAATGGAGAAGGTTGAGCACCGCGCAGTGATCAAATATTTGACCAAGGAAGGCAAGAATGCAAAAGAGATCCATGAACGCATGGTTGCAGTGTACAGCGACACCGCCCATTCCTATGCAACCATTGCTCGCTGGAATAGGGAGTTCCGCCATGGTCGTCAGTCCCTTGAAGATGACCCCCGTTCAGGACGCCCATCAGACGTGACCAACGAGAACAATGTGGCCCGTGCGGAGAGGATGATCCTCGAAAATAGACGGGTGAAGGTCGAATAAATCGAGCGAGAACTTGGATTATCACATGGAAGTGTTATCAACATCATCCACGACAATTTGGCCATGACCAAGGTCTCTGCCCGTTGGGTCCCTAGAAACCTCACGCCCCATGATCGACTTCAACGTCGTCAAAGTCCACAAGGCTAGAGTTGCACAAGCTGCCCTGCGCGAGTGCGGATTCGAAGAGCTCAACCATATCCCCTACAGTCCAGATCTAACCCCTAGCGACTACTTTTTATTCCGCCAGCTCAAGGTTGCACTGCGTGGACGCCGGTTTGGGGACGATGAAGATGTCCAGCTCGCCGTCCAGGAGTGGATTGAACAGCAGTCGGGAGATTTCTGGTTGTCGAGAATTCGAAGCCTCTAGGACAAGTGGCGCAAGTGCATTGAAGTCGAAGGTAGTTATATTGAAAAATAATAAAACACTTTTCCTCATATCTCGTTTCCTTATATCCGAATTGCAAAACATATTGACCACCCCTCGTAATTCTAAAAACGTTTATTGGGCCTATTGTAATTCACATCTATTTAATTTTTTTTTTAAATGTTACAAAACATTCTATGTGAAAGCCTATTTCTTGTACGAGAATGAATGTGTCCATCTAAACTAATCTCTCCACTGGTGCTGTTGGTGGCTGAGGTGTGTTAGACTTCACAAAAACCTTTAGAATTCCGGGATATTCTCGAAAAGATTGCAACGATGTGCTTGAATCTGAAAAGTGTTTCATTACCTACATTTCATTTGCATCTTCACTGTTAATTGTTGTTTGGCAGTTGGAACTCAGTCCATAATCAAAATATTCGTCAGCACTATCCTCTCTAACATCATCATCCATTAAAAGAGGCTCTCTCTGGTCCAGAAAAGCTCTAATAGAACAACTAAGATCTTTGAGCTCTTTTTTATAGCGGTTATGTCCATGTCCATTTTGATCGTCATCAATTTAAATTTGAATCTTGGATTTGATATAAACGCCATTATTGCTATTTTCGTTTCATGGCATGCATATTTATATTGATAATCGTGGAGAATCTGATGGGAAAAAAAACTTTAAATAGAACATTCAAGATTGGTTGCCAAAAATGCAGAAGGTTATTGTTTAAGCGTCTTAATTTTTTATCAAAGGCAAGAAGTGTTGGCATAAGCACGCTGTAAGGGAAAGGGATGCCAAGAAGAATACCCCCTTCAATGGTTTCATGAATTCCTTCCCTCTCTCTGTCTCCTAAGTATAACTCCACGTGGAGTAATCTCTGAGCCCAAAGATAAAAAAAGAATAAAGAATTTGAATATCCGTCAGCCGCCTTTCAGGTCAGTTAATTAAGTTCGGCGTGTTAAAAGCTTTTACCTCGCCGAGGAAGCGCTAATCTCCATAGTCGGCAAACTGCTAGCCAAAAGTTTCCCACCCACATCACAAAGGCCATTAAGACTTGGATCAGGCGACAAACGCTAATCCATCTGGCCGCCGGAATTGGTCAGCCAGTCGTCTGAGTCTGCCAACGAGGAGTTATCCCCCTCCCCCCCAAAAAAAAAAATGGCCATCATATAAATACTCTGGGCTTTCGAATATCGGCAAATTGAGTTTGAGAACCCGTCGCCTTCGGTTCAGATCGTGAGTCTATTTCCCCAAGTCCCTGGTATTCGCTTCTACCATCGAAGTTGGATCTCACCAGGCAGATCCATCTCATTTGTGAAGGCTTACTCTGTTCAGAGCTTGCCTCGAATCGTTTCGTCCCCGAAGGATTGGCCGGGATTGCTTTCGTCTCATCCGGAATCCCCCCTCAAGAATCTCCAGTTTCGCGCCAAGCCGCGTCAGAGTCTCGATTTTCGGAGGGTGTACTTCTCTGGAACAGAGATGTCATCGTCCGTTTCCAAGGATGATCGTGAACTCGTCTTCTACCTCCCCCCCTTCATCCTCGTCACCGTCAGAATATTCGGCCGAGAATCGCGTCCATTATCCGTCTCCATTTCCCCGCGCCGACTCGCTAAATGATTCTCCTTCTTCGAGGTGACCCTTTTAAGGTACAACGACCCTTGCTTTTATCTCCCGTTAATCGACCAACTTTCCGACATATAAATATTCCCTCTATATAACTGATTTATAGTATCCGATTTAAAAGCTGATTAACGAGTAATTAACGTTACCCGATTGCCAATTAATCTATATTTTGTCAGAATTCTCCTTATTTATATTACCTATATTTCCCGTATGTATATATATGTTAACTAGTGACTTATTAAAATTATATTTTGGTTTTCACTCTTTAAATATACCCTTGAACTGCAACTTGGTAAACTCATTAAACGCTATCGGCCCCTGTAGTAAATCGCACTCTTATACCTCGTAATCAACGGATTACTCTTACGAAGTGAACGTACTTGTACGTAGCGAAGGACGCGTACGTACATTAGAGGATATATGTATTTATACATATTCTTGTGGCTTTTATCTCTTTCCTCCCAACCAATAGATACATATATGTATATATAGACGTATTGTCTAGTGAGGGGACCTAATCCTCGACACACGCCATAGTAATAGTTTTTGTCCGCTTCCAGTTTGCCCAGTGCATTCGACAAAGGGTTCATCACAGTGACATATTCTTGAAGATATTCAATTTCCGTTTTGCGCAACGGCGGGAGGTCTAAATATTTGGTTAGTTCATGTAGATTATTTTTGTTCTTAAGAAGTATGGATAAGTTTTCAAATAATGAGTTCCATCTCGTGATGCATGACAGCGTCAGATGACAACTCAAAGTAGAATGTATAATTTTAGCCGCCTTTGGCCTTCCTAGTGATTTCCACATAACAGAACATTTCCTCATTGAGCTCTTGTGAATTTTAGAACACATATTTATTGCTGGTTGTACACACCCAGTTTAAAGTTTGAAACAGCATCTTAAATAGAATTAGAGAGTAATCTCATCCAGGTCTTCTGAATCTTGCCACACTGGAATAAAACTTATGTTTCTTCTTTATCTTTTTTTATGTCCCCCTTCAACCTAACCTTCTTCACCTATTTATGATACCGTACTCCTTAACTCATTTAACAAAATTAAAACCTTTGTCAGTCACAGTAGCTTCTATTTTACTCTTGCATCGTAAGAATTCTTGGCGGAAATCATCAACGTAGATTCATCTGAATCTTGTGAAGATCAGAGTTCCGTTTTTGTCTCTCGAAGGAATCGATCTTATGAAATAAACATTTTTAACACATGAAAGACGTTGTTAAGATACATCATATAGAACTCTAAAAATATAATTGAAAATTTTACTCGTGTGAGCCTGATGTACCATGTACCGGGTATTTCAAAAGTCCTGTTACACTCGTCACGACGCTCTCAACAAAGGACACAATGATAGTTTTGATGGAGCTAAACACGTTTTTATTTCTTTAACATAGAAATATATGTTTAACTTGTAATATTAATGGGGCCACCCTCGGCGGCGAGCACGCGCTCCAGGCAAAACCTGAAGCCTGCGCACACCTTGCGGACGAACTCCCCTTCCTTATGCTGGCCCACACACAGTTGGCGGAGGACTTCAGCTCGTTGTCGTTGCTGTAGTGGACCTTATAAACCTTGACCTTGACATGCATCGGCACGTTGTAGTAGAGGGGATTAAGGTATGGCGACTGCGGTGGCCAAAACCTCTTCGACCAGAGTTCAGGTTCGAGCCCTACCACTCGTGTGGGCCAGAAAACCGTCCCGCTGAAAAACTTAGTCCGTCTTATTCGTGATCTTTATCACCCAGGGCAGGGCTTTCATTGCCAAGATTTTCCTGTAATCGGCCGCAATCAGCCTATAGCTGTCCGCCAACCACACCGGCGGCATTTTCTCGCCATTCGAAGCCACGATGCCGAACATCATCACGGAGGTCTAGTGCTTAATCGTGGCCACGTAATGGACTTCAGAGACGTCCTAGCAGAATCCTACTACGCGATCGTTCTGCTTGTTGATGACGGGTTTAACCATGAAGAGTTTTCTAATCAGAAAAGGAAATGAAAATTCGATTGCCACGACCCTTCAAGTTGAGAAGGCGGTGACTGCGTTCCCGATGTTGTTATCGCATACAGTCTGTGAGCAGAGGCCGTTCCACGAATATCAGGCTCTTGTCACCCGCCTCCTAGACGCCCCTGGATACCGTGGCCACAGAGTTGTTCTTCTGTGCGGGCGCAGTCATTTTGAACTTCAGAGCACTTTCGAATCCCCTTTCCACAGACAAATGGTTGAGAAGTTTAGGTCTGCCTGAACAAGGTCGATCTTTGAGGTCTTCCCCGTTCTTGAACCTCTCCGTGACTCTGTGGGTGGTCATCTGGCTGAAGTTGAGCTACTTGGCGTTGTCAGGCTTGTTGTGGCCCGCGCCCACGAGAGCAGAAATATCGATTCTTTCTTCTTCCACCTTGACACACCTCCACACAATAAAAAGGAGGTTTTAATTACACATGCTGGAAAAGTAGAACTTTATGTTTGTCTGATGGAACTTTTTCCATCACACACGCAAACCTCTCGAGAGATACCAGAACCTTTTGAAAAACCCCGCTATATCAATAAGGCAAAAAAAAAATGTCACATCCATTGTACTGTGTCAACGATAGAGACGAGTCATTTTCATAGGAGAGTTATTTTTTTTCATTCGAGGAAGTAAATCATTTTTTTTTCATAAATTCATGTGTTTTTCTCATTACCGCTGTTGTTCCGGAGAGGTTAATTTTATAATCCTGTCTTTTCCCATTGAGATGTTTGACCGCAATTAGCGATTTATTGTGATGAATAACACGAAATAGAGCCTCTAGTTTTCGAATGTTATGGTAGGGACAAGCTTAAGATTTGGGGGTTTACCGTGAGATGGAGGAATGAGAAATTTATTTGGAAGAGTGGGACAGGCTCTGTCTTGCGCCAAGAGGTAATAAATTACCCTGAGCCAATCAAGAGATCTTGAAAGCCTTTATTGGGGTGAATTGCACAAGGGAAGGATCTGAGCTCCTGCTTGGCCTTTGACTGGGAACTTTCTTCGGACAAAAACTTGGAAAAAATCAACAATTGGAAATTTACCGCCCTTAAAGAAAGATCTCCTCTCCAAGTCAACGCCCCACATCCATGCAGAGCCTTCAGCGCCTCCATCGAAACTGTTAATGAGTTTGAATTACCCAGAGTATAGTGTTTTGTATGGTGAACAGGAACTGCTGACGTAGTCAGTCTCATGAATTTCAATTGTAGTCTTGAGTAACGTGGATAGAACTGCGTCCACTTTTGCCTTACTTAAAATATTTGTCTTTCTGAAAGTGTTTTACTTTCTTTTGTAGTAAAATTTATTCTCTTAGTGAAAGTTTTTGTACACTTCATTTCTCTTCAACTACCCGTCAGTCATTTCACAGTTAGCAAATGGGACTAGCCTGATTAAGAGTTCGTCTTAATCTCCTAAGCATTACATGGAAACCTGTTTGGGAATGTTGAGGAGGTGCGGTTAATATACGGGGTGGGGACTGTATTCGTTTACATGATGACAGTCTCAGGAAAAAAATAAGGGTTTTTATCTTTTTGAGGTATATACGTAAAATTAGCTTAGTTTGTCTTCGTGACATGTGCTGCCAATCTCACTGGATGGACCCACCTGTGACCTCGATGCCAGCCTCTAGGCGACTTCGGACCAGGCCACAAGCTTTCGTCACTATTTTAACTTTTAGGCCCCTGAAGGCTCTGATAATCCTGCCCCTCAGATCGTCCTTCGTGTTGAAGCTGGATTTATTGGTATCTCGCTCCACCGCACCCTACACAAAGAAGTTGAGGAGGTTGAATTCAGGTGAGTTGGAAGGCCAAATATCAGGTGCTCTCTGGTCGACGAAATTCTGCGACAACTAGGCTTGGGTTTTCCAGCTGGTGTGGCGAGGCGCAGATAGTGCCTCCTTACACTTACTAGGTTGATCCAAGGCTTCAGAACCACGCTCAGAACACGGATATAGACGTCGGTGTTCAGCATTAGGCCCTCAGAGAATAAGTGGGGTGGCATGATGTCACCTTCACCGCCGACGACACCGAAGACCATGAATGTCACTGAAAATTTTATCTACATTTAATTTGGGCACGTCCTTGGGTGCGACAGCGAGCCACCTGTTATTCTGCGCAACATGTCGGTTTCTTGGTGTACTTGAGTCGCTTTGCCTGCAATCGCTTTGGACAGCAATTTTCCCTTCCTCATGTTGCATGAAAATTAATGGATATCCTTATGCAACATCAGCATGATGAGCTTTGCATCCACTCATTTCTCCCTAAAAATGGCACGCATTGACTTTCTAGGATCATTGTTGATGATCTCTTGGATTTCAGCAACGAATTCCGGCGTTCTGTTGGCGTCCGATTGTCAATCATAGGTTATCCTCCCAGCTTTCGCCTCGTAATGGAATCCTAAATCTTCCCGTTCCTTTTTGAGCGCTTCCACTGTAGTCTGTTGACGCTGAAGTAGTCTAAAATCTCCTTGTTTGTTGTTCGGGGTGAATTTCAAGGAGGATTTCATGCTTCTTCCACAAATTGGGGGGGGGGGGCTTAAAATTTTACATAATCAATTATTCTGAAAAAAAGAGAAAATTGGTTATTGGTTTTAAGAAGTAAAAGACCGACAACCAAGGTAAAAATATATACGTAAAGTTAGAAGTTAAAATTTCAAACGAATACCGTCACCAATCTGTATAGTAAAGAATGACAACCGACACTGTTTCAAGCCCACTGGGGGACTTGCATCGTGGTGGCCAGGGAAGGCATGCTTAAAGTATCTTTCTAGCAGCCGCCTCCCCCAAAACGTGTATAAGTTAGTCTTTATGCAATATACCTTTTGCTATCACAGAAAATTAAAATCTTTCTAATTATTTCCACCCTTGTCTTAGCTAAATACTTTATAACATATGAATAAATTCGAGATAAGTGGTTCGGTTACTACATAGCAAAAATTGACAACTGACACTGCACCAAGCCCCATGAGGGACAGGCATCGTCCTCGCCAGGCAAAAAATTCAAAGTACCTTTCTGCCCCCACCCTCAAATACACTGAGCCTATCAATTAGTCCTTATATACTCGTAGTATACCTTTTGCTATCATAGAAAATGGAAATCTTTTTAATTATTTCAAGCGTTTTGTTTGCGAAATACTTAAAAAAATGGGTAAACTCGAGACTGCAGATGCTTACACAGAAAAGAGATACTAGAACACGTAAAAAAATAAAAAGACAAAGAGTTGTAGACAGATGAAATAAGAGCAGATTGATTGTTATCAAAATATTTAAGACGTTGGATTTTCCCCTTCTCTCTTTCGTCCAACTGTCGTTACTTTGTCTGTCTATCACTCTTTCTTTGTCTATTTTCACGTGTCTTGGTATCCTGTTTCTTTGCATAGGGCCTGTAGTCAATGTTTGGAATTCTGTTATTGAAATACGATCGTTAAGAGGTTAACGCACCCTGCGTTTACTCGTTTCCTCGGATCCTGGGAGATTCTTGTTGAAGTTACGCCCCCCACCTACTTTGTATCGTGTTTGTGTGTGTGTGTGTGTCGGAGGGGGGCACAATTTAGAAACGTGGGACCAAGCGGGATATTTCCTCGATTTTGATTCCTTTTCTGGTAGGGTTGGCGGGAGGGAGGGGGCTGGACTCCTTTTATTTAGCCATCTCATCTCACCCTTTCCTATTAACTTCTCATCTGTAAAGTATAATATTTGCAAAGTGTTTATGAATTAAGGCAAGTTAATTTTAGCTCTTTATGGGAATTGGTAAGTGTTTAACTTCATTATTTTTTTTGTGGTGTAACCTTTTACTCCAAAATAATTTACGTTGCAGGAAACTTGTCTTCCTTGCACGTACTGTCAAATCAATCAATTCCATTTCAGACTGCATCGTGGAACCTCTTTAAATTCAGTCTTATGATCAAACTTTAAAACCTTATTTTTAAATATTTAATTCAGTTTTCATCCCTTTTCGAAGAAGAATTGTCGTTTCAAATTTACTTCGACTTGGAATTTAAATTAAACGCTCGTTCGAATCCTCATAAATTCACTTTGCCTAACCTTACCAATTCTCATGGAACCTATGCGTAACTTGGTCCGAAACTCCCTGTAAAATCCACTCCCAAGCACTGTTCAGATTCTCACGCGTTCCCACCCGTTTGACCGCCTCCTTCTACGTCAATTTCTTTGGAAGAGCTCTCTTCCGTTCGATTTGTTATTTCAAACATTTTAAATTTCCTGCAAGGAGTTCTTAAATTTCAAATTTCAGATTTCAATTGCCCTTCTGAAGAAGATTCCAAATCGCTTCTTATCGCTTCTTATATTGATTAAAAACTTTAGATTGGCTAATGTGTTCGAACTTGTTTAGGTTCCTGTCAAAACTGCATATAAAATATATCTAAACCATTAGTTACTTCGTTGGATGACAACATGAGAAAGTTACACTCACGTAAGTTAAACTTTCATCATGTCTCAGAACAAACAAATTGGGGAAACGGAGGTCATTCTTTTTTCTCAACCTGTGAAAATATTGGTAAAATATTGCTCGAATCAAACCAGGTGCAAAATGTGATCTGAGAGATGATGAGATCCGTCTTCCAGATAGAGGATTCTGCCATCAGTTTGATTCGAAAGACAGAATGGGAGGGAATAAACCGTTTGCTCGGGGTCTTTTTCAACTAGAATCTGGTGTATAAGTTATTACAGCTTGTTGTAAAGGGTCTTGTTCGACAGCCAAGTTCGGTTTGGTACCTCAATAAACCACAGCTTATTGCCATACCCCGAAAAATGGGCATGAAGGGACCCTCTTCTATTCGTTGGGCACTTCAGATCAAGAAATTAAAGGTTTCTTAGTACCTACGGATGCCAGGACTCAAACCCGCACCTTAGGTTGTCTATTTGCTTCTGAAAAAGAGAACGAGGAACAGCGAAAGAAAGATGGTACCTTTAATTTGCTCAGAATAACGTACATCTCAAAAGGTAATACAATGGGGGCCAACTCTAACGTTCAAAGGGTTGCAGTGAAATACTAAGATATGCGCAATGTCAAACCACCTGAAAGGCACACGAATAGGGAACCTTAGGCAGAGGAAACATTCGAATTTAACGATAGACTTGCCCTAAAAATTTTACCTGAGCAATTCGATCTTTTTAAATTTTTATGATATGTCAAAGACTGAGTCTAGAATATGTTTCTTGCTTACACTGCCGATATAAGAGCTAGGAGTGAGGCTTGCCCCAGCGTGTCAAGCTTTAAACCAATAACTATTTCCTTTTTAATAAAGTTATTGGTTTGGTAGAAAAAAAAGGTTTTAATCTTGTCTGGGCTACTTTTAAGTGTTCCGTCATGTATAACAGGCATTGTATAATACTAAAATACGATAATACATACATTTTTTACTTTAATGTAAATATGAGTAAAATAAATTAAACTTCGAAACATTTTATTTTTAATTCATTCATTTATTTAATAAATTTGAGTTCTTAAATAAAGAGGATATAGTTAATGACTACATCCCTGGTGAATGAAATGGAGTCGGCCAGAAGAGCTTTCCAAAATAAGCCCGATGTATTCTGTTACATCTGCGGCAAATTCCCCGTTCTTCGTACCATGTTTATTTTGGTATGAAACTTGATATAAAAGACATAAATCGAGGATCAGCATTGTTGGACCATGGGCAAGAAAAGTTGTCTAAAGCTTGGAATTCCCATTGTTTGGTGGGAACCGACAAACCATGGAACAAACTGCTAGTTCTGCGGTATTAATTTAACAGGAATCAAGAGAAAGAACCGGGGCAGCCTCAATTATCCTGATCTTCAATTAGCACGTCGTCCTGTAGTTAATTGCGATGAAATTCCAGTTCCTGAAATAAGTGACGAAGACTTCTCTAATGTTTAAGGAAATGAAGAAAAAGAAGTGTTTTTTGATGATGATGATTCACACTCTTTTTTTCCCAAAGGAGCTAAGTGATTTAGCTCGCGATCTTAGTTTGTCAAAGTTCTCTGCCGAACTGTTAGCATCTAAATTAAGGAAAAAAACCCTCCTCTCAGACAGTGCCTTCATCACCTTCCATCAAGACATGAAAGAAATGGGGACCAGGTATCAGTGTCGCTGGGATACAGTCATGATGGGTGATTACTGTTAGACTGAAGAGAGACGTCCTTATCCGTGAGCATTCTAGTATTTCGTAGAGACTGAAGTTCATGCCCGAAATTCTGAACAATGATGACCTAATATCTAATTTACATGTACTTACCTTTATCAATGTCTACTATTTAATGTACACTAATCAATTTTGGCAACAATGAAAAAATTGTGCTAGACAACTATGTTTTTATCTTAAATACCTATTTGAGATGAGAAATATTAACAAAGATCAATAGAAAATGTCACAAAAATGTAATGGATTTAGTTATAAGATCGGAGTTTTAAAAATCGAGTTAGTACAAAAACTTGACTTGACCCGAGGAAATGGATGTCAATTTCGGATTCAGCGGTGCAAAATTGTCCTAAATCAGTTGAAAAAACTAAGACGACTTACATTTTTTTTTGTAACCCAGTGTAAAGTAGATGGTGGTCTCGCTAAGGTAGAGGATAATGCGTTTGATTTTAACACCAAGGTGTCGGGTTCGATTCCTAGCGACTGGAGAAAACAGGTTTCTACACTCATAGGGGATATACAGCCAATAGGGAGGAGCGCCGAGAAAGAAACATGCGTGCAAGCAACTCCAGTCACATAAGCCATCATCACCCACATAGCTAACCACAACAGCGCTCTCACTTCCCTCTTTCTTTCACACCCATAACAGATCACTCTTTCGTTCACGTAACCCACAGAAGGGGATTTAGATCCACTCAATAAGGGGCGACCTATTGTGAACATCGGGTTCTTAGTAATGTCGTTCTGATCTTTATGGGAATCGCATTATTCGATCGAATGAAATCGTGTATAACAGAAAAGGTCAGGTGGTACAATTATCTTAATGTCTGGCATTTGTATTATTTACCTCTATCCGTAACTGAATTTAGTTCCGTTTCACAACACGCAAATGCCATTACACACACACTCTCTGTCTCCATATATATATATATATATATATATATATATATATATATATATATATATATATGGGAAACTCATATATTAGCGCGTGAGTTAGTGGGTAATAATTGTAAACCATTCACAGAAAAAATGAAAAAACTATTTTCGAGTACTTTCGAACTTTATACAGTTCATTATTAAGGAATATAGTAATAATACTAACAATAATCAGTTTACATACTAGGCAAAGTAAGCGAAGCTCCGTCTACTGGAGCCAAAACGAAAGGTTAAAATCGCAGAGGGCTTGGGTAAGGAGACAAAGAAATATCAAGAAGAGGGATTAACAGCAGGTACAAGAAGAGTAAGATCAACTAGATAAAATCTACTATAAAATACTAGAAGGAGAAAAATAAATAAATTTAAATGGAGAAGTCACATAAAATATAAATACAAAGAAGCCCAAATATACATACGTTATTAAATAAGCACAAAATAATGAAAATAAAGAAAGAACAATGGATTAAAATAAGCTCTTTTTTTGTAATAGAATCAAGTTTAAATTGACCGTGATAAATATTAAAGTTAGAAGAAGTAGTAATGAAGGAACATTCGATAATATTAAGCTTAACATCTTCTTATGAATGGTAAATAAATATAGCATAATTCTCTTTATTATTTATCTGAAAATGATCATCCATTTTAATTTATCTCCTGTTATTTGAGTGGAGATTTGATCTACAGGGTGCGTAAGGTATTTGAGCATAGATTTATACCTACACAAAAATGACTCTTAGAAAGAGATAATAATGTCTTTTTTGTTGAAAATGTTGTGAGGATAAGAATAAACATGTTTGATAATTTTTTTCAATAAAGTTTCCTTCAGCTTTGATAATGGCTTCTATGCGATGTCTGAATCGCCTACATGCTAGGATCAAGTGGTTCTTGTTCAGATTGGACATTACTCTGGATACGGAGGCTTTTAGTGATTCTTTAGTGTTATGGGGGTGCTCATTAACCTCTTTCTCAACTATGCTATATACATAGTAGTCCAATATATTGAGATCTGGGGAGCTAGGAGGCCAAATTTAGGGGTTATGTGATCATGAAAGTTTTCTGCCATCCATTCCAGCGTTGCTTAAGCCATGTGTGATGGTGGCGAGTCTTGTTGAAACAGATAAGGTCTTCTGTTGCGAACATTGTCGATCCATGGCTTAAATATTTTGGCTTTTAACTCATCGCAAGCTTTGTAGACGAAGAATCTAGCGACTTTTAAAAATCGTGCTACTTCTAAATTGCAATGTTCAGCCTTTATAGCCACGATAACTGCACTCCTCTTTATTTCTTGCGTAAGCATAGGGTCTGTCATTGATAATTCTGAAATATAGAAAATATTTAGTCTAATAATATGCTGCTATAATAAAAATAACATATGTCCTCAAATACCTTTCGCATCCTGTATATGATTTTACCCTTCTTGTACCTGCTGTTAATCCCTCTTCTTGATATTTATTTTATCTTTTTTTTTTGTCTCCTTACACAGTAAACACACACGCCCTCTGTGTTTTTAACCTTCCGTCTTGGTTTCCGTAGACGGAGCTTTGCTTACTTTTCCTAATATATAAACAGATTCTTGTTAGTATTATTACTATATTCCTTAATAATGAACTGAATAAAGTTCGAAGGTACTCGGAAATAGCTTTTTATTTTTCCTGCGATTGGTTTGTAATTATTACCTAACTCGCGAGCTAATCTGTGAGTTTCCCATATATATATATATATATATATATATATATATATATATATATATATATATATATATATATATATATATATATATATATATATATATATATATATATATATATATATATATATATATATACACACAATGAAAAAACTCACAAAGTGGCACGTGAAGAAAGCAATAATATGAAAATTAACCACAGGAAAATGAAAAGATGAATCCAAGCCCTTTCGAACTATATTTGCAAGTTCATTTTCAAGAAACTTGCAAATATAGTTCGAAAGTGCTTGGATTCATCTTTTCATTTTCCCATGGGTTAATCTTTATATATATATATATATATATATATATATATATATATAGGGAGAGAAAAAGAGAGAGAGAGAGAGAGGGAGAGAGTGTGTGTGTGTGTGTGTGTGTGTGTGTGTGTGTATAACTGATGTTTGTGGTTTATGGGCTCGATATGAAAAGAGAAAGCAAAACGCAATGATGATATGAACATTCAGTGGAGAGCAAAGATCAAAGAGGACATTACTTGTAAATGCTTAATATTATATAGATGAGACTATGAGATAGATGCTGGCGAATGTATATACGTAAACGAAAAAAAGTGTACCGTGTAAGTGATCTAAGTTAGAAAGTAGTAAATAAAGCATGTGGACTGTCGAACAATGAGAATCGTGATACAAAGAGGAAGTTAATCTGTAAAGATGTGAGAAAATTCAGAAACCAACGCTATAATAACTGTGTGATCATCAAGATAAGCATAGCGAGGCGGGGCCTGGTACCTGTGAGCAAAGTTGAGGTCAAAATTAGATAGTGAGAGTACTTTGACTAGTTATATTCAACCAAATCCAATTCCAGGGTGATCAAAATAAAGGTAAACAAACCAGACAGTTGTACCAACCTAACCAAATGCAAAAGTTTAATTTTCACAAAATTAAATACTAAAATTATTTCCAATATCATCAAAGGTTCAAAGTAAATTTAATAATTTTTTTAATGGAAGATGAGTTGAATGTGAATATGATTGCTTCATGAGTCTAAACGGAGTGAAGGTGTAGAAGAGACAAAAATGCAAGAGGTCGTTAATAGTCTGTGAGAGAGGGCTGAAAAATGGAGACATTTGGATTTGGTCACCAGATTATAATAATTGATAGTAGTGTGATAGAATGCCATTGTGTGGCGAAGCATTTGAAAGTGGAATAATATCTATGTCTTGAAAGAAGGATGTAACAGTACCGCTGTATTAGGTTACACGAGAGAAAGGTGAACTCAAGACCTACGAGTGTATAAAAAAATGTGCGATTGAATTTATAAAAAGAACAAGGTCAACAAACCTAAGTCACGTGCTCTCAATTATTCTGACTTATGACCTTCAAAACTTTCAATAGTTCTCGGACTAACCTTGGGAGGACCTTGGTAATAATATAATTTGAAAGAGAATGTAAAACAACATAAGGGTTTCAAATTTTGTTAGAATCCACCGAATAGTTACGATGTTATTGCCAGATAATTCCCGGACTAACCTTGGGAGGACCTTGACAATTATATCATTCGAAAGAAAATGTAAAACATCATAAGGGTTTCAAATTTCGTTAGAATCGACCGAATAGTTACGATATTATTGCCAAAAAACGTCATTGAAAAGTAAAATGGTTACCATACGACTGACCGACCTACGGACCGACGTGGTGACTTATAGAATCGTGTGCACGCGACTAAAAACTGAGAGATTAATGGGGAATGTGCGAAAGGTGTAGTGGTAGGAAGTGTTTACATTATTTCAGCAAATTATCCTAACAAAGGATAAGAGATGCAAAGTGTATGCTAAGTCGATGGATGTGGAGAAAGCTTGTGCAGATAGAGAGGAATTAAGCCATGTTGTTAGAATGTATGGAGTAAGTGAGAAAATGTTGCATTGCGTGAAAAGTATTTATTTACGGAGTAAAACGAGGGTTCGGGTGAAATGGGACAGGAGAGTAGTTTAATAAAGGAGAGGAGTAAGAAAAAGTATTGTGCTCTCGCCGTGGCTATTTAATATTATTTATGGCTGGCGTGATTGTTTCGGTGGACCTAAATGCATTGACAGTATTGAGTCCTTGTTTGCCCCCTACCCCCATTCTAACACACTCGTGGTCCCTGAAAGGGAAGGCATTTTGGGGAGTTGAATATCCAAGCCATGAGAGTTTCCAGACCTCTATCTGGACCAGTGGTGTGATGGGAGTGGGGTCGCTACCGCCTAAGTAAGTGTAGTTTCGTTTCCCCAAAGAAAAGAACAAACGAACAAACTGATAATTAAGAGAGAGAGAGAGAATCGATTAGAGTTGGTTTGGAAACAATCCAAACATCTCTATAACGACTTGAAGATTATAGTGGTAGTTTCAATTCCTTTTGTTAGTTGAGAAATATATAGTAGGACGTATGAAAGTGGAATATTTAACCTAATACTTTCGATAAAATAAATATGAATACTCACTCCCTTCGCTTGAATGATGCCGTTAGATTGGGCACTCAACTGAAATTTTGATTGAAGCCGAATGGAGGCAGTGAGAGGGGAAGTAGTGGCGTTCGTTGGCGGGCAGTAATCTCGAAGCGTTCTGCTTGATGGATGGATCCGCCTCACTAAATTCCCCCTTATCATCCACGCCAACAACCCATCACCCTAAATGGCGTCCAGGAATACTCAAAAATAACCTGGCTTGCTCCCACATTGGCCCCGTGGTGCTCCTCCCCAAATCAAAGATACAACAAATGAGTAATATATTTCTAAAGCTTAACTCAGTTTCGTCAAGGTCCCAAAGCAAGATCCTGAGGCAATACAGTCATTAATGGACATCAATTCAATAGAGGAACATATTTAATTCATAATTATTTCAAATTGAAACTGAATGACAAATAAGGAAATAATCTATTCAATCGATAGACAATCTAACAGAAAGTGAGAATGAAGACGAGGGAAATAAAAGGATAAAAAGTCAATCCAATCGATAGACAAAGTTTCAAGACGAGTCTTGGGAAGGACATCTGTGCACTGGACTGTGGTGTGATTGAGTCTTAGCAGAGGGCAGGCGTACTCCAGGGTTGTATTAATTATTTAAATTGTTTGTTAAATACTCAGGTTTAAGGAAAGGGAAATCCTCCCTTCGGCATCTTAGCTTGTCTTGTAGATATTCATTTGTTGTTTTTGTAATATGTTGTGGCTATTGTTTTTATTTAGTTTTTGATTGATTTGGCATATAGTTGTTGTTTTTTTTAATTTAGTGCCTGCGCCCTCAAGGACAGCCGGCAAATAAAATGTTAAAATATATATTGATATAGTCATGAGAGAAGTAGTAAATAGAATTAGAAAAAGGGGGGAAGTAAGATTAATAAGGCGTAGTGAGAGATGGGTTATATGTTGCTGTATACTGATTACCATGTGTTATTGGCTAAGACTGATGAGATTTGGAAGTGTTGACTGACGTCTTTGACAGGGTGCGCGAGGATTGGACTAAAATTAAATTTAAAAAGGGTTAAAGTAATGGTATTAAAGGGTGAGGGTGGGATGGAGGGTAATTTTTGAATATATGGTGTTTTCCTTAAACAAATG
The DNA here is from genome assembly GCA_963969495.1 of Ceratothoa steindachneri. Lineage (NCBI taxonomy): Eukaryota > Metazoa > Arthropoda > Malacostraca > Isopoda > Cymothoidae > Ceratothoa > Ceratothoa steindachneri. The sequence goes on from OZ018317.1 coordinate 209,681,549, forward strand.
CGAGTTTTATATATATATATATATATATATATATATATATATATATATATATATATATATATATTATGATGTGTCGTGACGATAGCGGCAGAGATGAAGCCGATTGCAGTTACAAGGTTTTAAATGGTAGGTAACTCTCTAAACCAATGTTTTCCAATCTCTGTCCTCCCAAGTCACACTATAACTTTCCAGAAAATCATTTACCTAATAAGTAATTGAAAAAAAACCATTCAAAATATAACTTTTTTAATATTGTAATCGTAATTATTGAATACAAAAGAATCTAACTAACATATTTATTGACCACCTAAGAATAAGTGAATCATTTTAGTTTAGTGAGAACCTTTAGCCTGTTGCTTTCGACAGATCTCCTTGATTCGAGGAGACAATTTTGTTAGCTTCAGCATTAGATCACGACCTCTTGTCATTTCAAGTCGGTTTCTCTTGGCTCGGAGAAAATCGTCAACAACACTGAAACCACATTCAACCAAATAAGACGAGGGAAAAATGAATCAAAAGTTCCCTCGATAATGAGCAGTGATAGGGTATTTCCTTCCAGCTTCGTTACATATACACATAATAGTACCTTTTATTTGGAACAAAGTATTCACTAATTCATCATGTTGCAATTCTTGGTATTGCACTGGAACATCAGAAAGTCCACTAGCAATAGTTGAGTTAACCGAGAGGGAAAATTCATTGCTATTAAATCAAATATGTCATTGAAGTCCTTTATTAACATTTTAAAATGGTCAACAATTGCATTGGTAACAATATTAGTTATATCCCATTTATTCAACCAGTAGAAATGACTAAAATTTCTTGCAGGAATATTTTTTTGCCATAATTAGAGAATTGTAATGAATCTCCTCAAAGTTTCTTGACATCAACAAGAGTTATATCTGCTCTTTCGACTTCCATGTTCAAGTTGCCGAGTTTCTCAAAAAATGTCTGTCAAATAACTGACAATATTCATGAAACCCACGCCTAGGCCACACCAAAATTTTCTCCAAGCCCCTACCGATAGGGCGTCGTAGCCCCATGTTATGAATCATTGTTCTAGACCAAGCAGCTGCATGGAATTATGCTGCTGCTAATGTTAGTAGATAGAAGGATGACCAGGGAAGAGATGTTTGCGGTGGGAAGTGTGAAAGAGTTTGTCACTGAATGTTCTGAGGTGGTGGGACATGTAAGAAGAATGGAGGGAAATAGACGTGTGAAGATACTAGAGGGGTTCCTAAATTGCGGGCCATCGAGGGCCCAACGGAACGGGGCTGAATTTTCAGTCTCGCCGCAGGCTTGAACGCTTGCGCGGACCGCTAGTGCATTGTGGGTACATCAAACTTTGTTGTTTATCGTTTCTTTCGAAGCCTCTCGCAGTCTATAAAACAGGTATAAATAATGATATATCCCTCAGCGCTAATGGAAGTTACACAGCATACCCTGATTGTGTATAAACATGTGTGAATTTTAATCTTATCCCACTGGACTAGGTGTATTGATTTGCTTGTATCACAAAAGCAAATAGATCATTCTCATTAAAATACATGAATATATCAATTATTGTTAATAAACATTAATAAAGAATAATAAACATTTTTTGTTATTGCTCTCTTTGCTTTGATTAATCTTTTAAAATTAAAATACTGTTTGTGTGATATTAAAGATTAGTACGTTCTCAGAAGGCTTATAAAGGTGGGGGTCATGGTAGGTCATGTAGTGGAAAAGTTTGGGAAACACTTTACTAAAGTGTCAGGGTATGAGGTTTGGAAAACCAGGTACAGGTGGGATGCTTATGTGAATGTTTGAGAGAGAAAGAGGTGATCAAGGAGGAAGTAGAAAATACTTTGAATAATGGGTATGGAATAGGTTTTGTGAGGGTACGTGCTTGGGTTCTTTTGCCCAGGGATAAACCTTGACAGAACACCATATCACTATGAAGTTCCAGCGTCAAAAAAATGATTGCTCGCTTTGTATTTAATCGGGTATAAATGGGTATGATGGAACAGGTAGTTTTGGTTGCGTCGATGCGTGCATACCTCAATTTGCACAAAACTGCTTCATGTTGGCGGTTAACATCTATAAATTTAAATTCCCCAACATTAAGCACAGGATCTATGTTGGAAGTATCGTTTCGGGCACTCCAATCGAGACCCGGCTCAAACATGGATATTAGCAACATAAAAAATTATGTCAAAACGAATATTCTTCCATCAGACAACATCCGAATGTATGTAAATAAAATGTGCCAATAAAATATCCTAATTAGAATTCGCCAAATGTGAAAACACAGTTTGCAACACTCTCTGTTCCAAGGGAATCCTGCAGATGGGTATCTATATCCACATACCTATGACGCTCTCTGTTCCAAGGGAATCTTGCAGATGGGTATCTATATCCGCATACCTCTGACCCTCTATGTTCCAAGGGAATCCTGCAGATGGGTATCTATATCCATATACCTCTGACGCTCTCTGTTCCAAGGAATCCTGAAGATGGGTATCTATATCCACATACCTCTGACGCTCTCTGTTCCTAGGAATCCTGCCAATGGGTATCTATATCCACATACCTCTGACGCTCTCTATTCCAAGGAATCCTGCAGATGGGTATCTATAACCACATACCTCTGACGCTCTCTGTTCAAGAAATCCTGCCAATGGGTATCTATATCCACATACCTCTGGCGCTCTCTGTTTCAAGGAATCCTGCAGATGGGTATCTATATCCACATACCTCTGACGCTATCTGTTCCAAGGGAATCCTGCAGATGTGTATCTATAGCCTCATACCTCTGAAGCTCTCTGTTTCAAGGAATCCTGCCCATGGGTATCTATATCCACATACCTCTGACGCTCTCTGTTCCAAGGAATCCTGCAGATGGGTATCTATATCCACATACCTCTGACGCGGAACAGGTCCCTCTCCCTCGGGATGACGAAGGCTCCCCCTGAACGCTGTTTGGTGGCAAAATATAATACTTCCTGACACCTATCCCCAAAGAGGACCGGCTCCTGGTGCCATGGGACTCACCAGTCATTGTCATACTGATCTTTATATCTATTTAATTATCCGGTTGGAATCCGCATAGATAGAGTCAGGTTGGCGAACCACTCCCATTACTACTACTACTGCATAAATATATTATCACCCTAATTAAAAATAATTACACGTCTTTTCCTTTAATTTATAACCATCGATCACTCGAACGGTTTTACCCGTTTAAACCTTATTCATTTCCACTTTTCAACTGGATACGACAAGGTAAGCTAATATCCCTTATGTGCGGCGTGCTCTAATTTTCTTCTCTGTCATCACATCTTAAGATGGTTTAAGTGTAATCAAAGAAGCTACTGAGGCCCATCGAAGCGATGCCATTGTCCAACCTTTTTCAAGCCTCTGTCAAGTTGACCACGTTTCAGGTCAACTGAGTCGATTAAATGAGGCAGAGCAGACTGAGTGCATGCAGGGAAGCGTCCACCTACAGCAACGTAAATGCTCTTAAATATTTTGTTTTCCTAAAAACTATTGCTGTATTGGTATTGCAATTTTAATTTATTGTTTTTAACTTCATTTTACTTTGTTTTTATTATGAGTCTTTTAAAATATTATACAGCATTTGTTTTATAGTTTCAGTCTATTGTAACTTATATTATAGCTCCTGATGATGAGGGAATACCCGAAACGTCGACAAAATTGAACGATGAGATCTGCCTTCTTCGTTTTCTCTTTCCTGTTATATATATATATATATATATATATATATATATATATATATATATATATATATATATATATATATATATATATATAGAGAGAGAGAGAGAGAGAGAGAGAGAGAGAGAAAGAGAGGGAGAGAGAGAGGGAGAGAGAGAGAGAGAGGGAGAGAGAGAGGGAGAGAGAGAGAGAGAGAGAGAAAGAGAGGGAGAGAGAGAGGGAGAGAGAGAGAGAGAGAGAGAGAGAGATAGAGAGAGACAACTCGTATGAGAGAAAGAGAGAGAGGAAGGAGTAGTTGATCTGAGTGGTGAAGGAATACACGCCCCCTCATTAAGGAGGGTGGATGAGCGAATGCAAACCTTCAGCCTACAGCGGATTGTTCTTTCCCACCTTCCATATGGTGTGGCGGTCGATTGAGGAGCGCGATCTGTTCTTCCAGCATGCTCCACCCTTCAATCCCTTCTCATATGGGTTTCGAAGAAGCCACGTCGATTACGGCTCGGAGGAACGACGCCAGATGGCAGGCCCCGCGTTACGAGGCTCTCCATCACACGTGTGCTCAGAAAGGCTGGGCATCGGGTGGTACCCAATCGCAGGTGCGAAGTGGATGTCATCCTCGATGACCTCGTAAGAGACGCCCGATTCTATTCCTGTATTTGATTTTTTCTCCCCAAATTTTATGCTCCCAAATTTTGAAATTTGAGCCACATACTCATTCTCTTCTGCCCATATGTGAGAGGGTAGTCGCAATTTTTCAATAGATATGTAAAAAAAAGGCAGAACATGCTTGTATGTTCTTATGTGGAGGCGAGTAGCCCCTCTCCTCCTCGCCAGAAGGGGCGCTTAAGGCCTCATTTGGCATAATGGCGTCTGCTTTTGTCTCGGTACAACAAAATCAAAATACAAAGGCTTTATTTAAAATCTTTGGTCACAAAAAACTTCAAAAAACAAAATAAAATACTTTAAGATAGAAACAAAAATCTTATATTTATCGATATAAATTTTTAAATCAGTCAAAATAAGAGGAAAACGTTGCTTAAATCCATCTTAATAATAATAAACTTGGCCGGGAAAATATTAGCACTTAATCAGCCTGCGAATGAGGAAACGAAGGGCTCAAAAGCCAAATGGTTCGCTCTTTGGCCTGCAATGTCAGACGGAGTTAGGCTCTCATTGACCGGATCGGGTAGTGGGCTCAATTTCGGGGGAAATATCTGGTCCATTCTGTAGAACTTGCTCCATGTGAGGGGGGGGGGAGCACCACATGAGTTGTCAACCAACTGCTGCGAGAGGCCAAGAACTAGCGACAGATGAGACGCATAACTGAGAATGGCGAGTTGGTATTAAGCTGATCTCAAGGAAAGTAAAGGACGGAGGGAGAAACAGAGTCACTCAGTGAAGGAGAGGAGGGGGTCATCTGCAAGGAGACGGACTTGAAAATGTGACACGGGTTATCGAGATCCTTCATTGACCCTGTGAAGATATCATAAACCACCAGAATGCCAAAAGATGGGTAGAGGGTGGCCTTCACGAGAAATACCTTAGCTCAGGAACCGAGGAATTAAAGTGTGAGGAAATTAGTCTGAACTTATCTTCTGAAACCCCCTTGCGAATCAGTTCTGTACCCTTTGTCTCTCCTTCATAAAGCTCTTCGCGGCCATGGTGATTTATAGGAAACGTTTGGTTGACCCACGGATCTGGAGGGGCTTGAGGATCGAGAGAATGCAGCGGAGCTAAAGAAAAAGGGGGCTCACGTTGGCTCAAATGTCGAGGCTCTCTGAGGGTGTTGTGCAGGGAGTCGTGACTTGCCAATGGACCTCAGTGCTTCGATAGCGTCCCTGAACTGTTTCTCAGCCAAAGGAGGCGGGTAGACGATTTGAAGTTCTCGGGAACCCTTAAATGGCGGCGTCTTTTGGTTAGATGGCGATGGAGTGGCTGCCAATTTCGTTGGTTTGGACGCTTTTTCGCCCGTAAGAGGCATCCCATTCGGTAAAGGGATGGAAGTCGGAAGAATCTTAAGCGATGGTGGAGGAATCACGGGGCGGATATATCTTCGTTGAAGACCTCTACCAACTGTCGTTGGAGATGATGATCGACAAGTACTCGTTATTGTGATGACCGTCTTCTGCCGCGGTTTGGAAGGAAGATCTTTTGCAGGAGGTGCCGGAGTAGATGTTAACCTTGGAACAGAGACTTCGGAGGGGATGTTTGGCAAGGATCCATTCAATGATAACTTAGATACGGAGGTCGTTAGAGGTAGGGCGAAGGATAAAAGAGGGCATTTTGTGGGGGACGTTCTTTGAGTAAGGACCTTCTCCTTCTCCCTTTCGGCAGCACATTGGATTAAGGGAGAAGGCCCGTTTGGGGGGATAGGTCGGGGAGGCGATATGGTAGAAGTGTCCACCTTAAGTTTACTACAGCTCAAAGGCGATTCCAAATATCCAGAATCCAATGAAGACTTTCCTGAAGAAGAGGTACTCGAGATCGAGGAGGTGGATGACACAGAGGATGTTCTTGAGTCTGGAATCAGGTTCTGGGTCATTGAGAAACCATCAGAAGCTTTGGGGGGCTTTTGGCTTACATGGAGTTCCTCCACTTGTGTCTCGGGCTCGGTGCTCGATTGATCAAAGCTTCTTCTCCAAGAAATCTGACGGAAAATATAATGGAGTTAATAATATTGTTCCTCATGTTAAGACCATAAATTTTGAGACTAACTCTGAGATATTCTTGCCTGAGTCTGTCACTTACCCTTGATTTAAGACTGAAGGCGTAAGCGAGGTTCCTCCTGAGGACAAATGCATAGTTTGTCCGATTCGCCCGAGGCCAGTCCCACTGAGCCCTGAGCGGACACTCTGTTGAAGCTAGTGGGCGATCGACATAGGGGTTCTTTCGAACCTCATGGAGTGCGTAGTTTCTCACGTCCTCCCCACTGTTGTAGCATTTAAGGACCAGCTGAACTACCTCGCAAGAAGTCGTGTTGTAAGCCACCATCAAGGACTTGTATTGAGACTAAAGGGGAAAATGCTGGATTACTACGAGGGGCGGTCAATAAGTTTTGCGAATTGGTAAGGAAAAACAGAGGAAGGGGGATGGCTGTTTGTGGGGGTGTTAGGACAAGTTATTACAAGTCAGGACCTGCAGCCGCACGCTCCTGCCTCGTCTATTTAAGAAACAGTAGCTGATCGCAGATCGTCAGTCACAAATTTTTCACCAATGGAGAAGGTTGAGCATCGCTCAGTGATCAAACTTTTGACCAAGGAAGGCAAGAATGCAAAAGAGATCCATGAACGCATGGTTGCAGTGTACACCGACACCGCCCCTTCATATGCAACCATTGTTTGCTGGAATAGGGAGTTCCGCCATGGTTGTAAGTCCATTGAAGATGATCCCCGTCCAGGACGCCCGTCAGACGTGACCAACGAGAACAATGTGGCCCGTGTGAAGAGGATGATCCTCGAAAATCGACGGCTGAAGGTCGAGGAAATCGAGCGAGAACTTGGAATATCACATGGGAGTGTTATCAACATCATCCACGACAATTTGCCATGACCAAGGTCTCTGCCCGTTGGGTCCCTAGAAACCTCACGAAACCTCACGCCCCATGATCGACTTCAACGTCAGCAAAATTCGGAGGAGCTGCTGCTCCTGTACAACCAAGACCCGACGGCATTCGAGTCACGCATAGTGACAGGTGATGAAACGTGGGCTCATTACTGGGATCCCGAGACCAAGCTTGAAAGCATGGCCTGGAAGCACAGGGGCTCTCCGACCCCCATAGCCAGAAAGATCATGGCCACCATCTTCTGGGATTCTGAGTGAGTGTTGATGGTGGACTATGCGCTTCGTGGAAGGACCATCACAGGCCAATATTACGCCGAGGAACTGGCTATTTGAAGAAGTGCATCCGTCAGAAGCGGCGCGGCAAGTTGACACGCGGTGTCCTGCTCCTCTAAGAAAATGATCCTGTCCACAAGGCCAGAGTTTCACAAGCTGCTCTGCGTGAGTGCGGATTCGAGGAGCTCAACCATATCCCCTACAGTCCAGATCTGGCCCCTAGCGACTACTTTTTATTCCGCCAGCTCAAGGCTGGTTTGGGGACGATGAAGATGTCCAGCTCGCCGTCCAGGAGTGGATCGAACAGCAGTCGGGAGATTTCTTATTGTCGGGAATTCGAAACCTCAGGGACAAGTTGCGCAAGTGCATTGAAGTCGAGGGTAGTTATATTGAAAAATAATAAAACACTTTTCCTCATATCTCGTTTCCTTATATCCGAATTGCAAAACTTATTGACCGCTCCTCGCATGACATTCTCACCTTAGAAACGAGCACAATTTTTTTGTTTGACACTGGTGAGGTAGTGTTTAAAGCTAACTTTTCCAGGTGTAACTCAAGTGTACCCACAAAGGATAAGAAAGCTTAGAGGCGGGAAGGGAGAATGAGCCACGATAGGAGAGGGTGTGCGACATCAATATAACCAGTCAAATAATTCGTTTCAGTAGTAGGTGTGGTTCGCCAACCTCCCTTTATACAAGAGGATCCCTAAGCGGATGATGAAATAGACATAAAGGTTTAGTATGACAAACGCTGGTGAGCCCGAGGGCACCAGACCGGTCCTCTTTGGGGAGATGTGGCTAGAAGTATTATGTTTTGACACCAAACAGCGTTCAGGTGGCACCTTCGTCGCTCCGGAACAGAAGGGCTTGTTCCGCGTCAGAGGTATGTGGATATAGATACCCATCGGCAGGATTCCTTGGAACAGAGTGTGTATGTGTGTTTTGCTGCGAAGACGGGATAGGAAAGAAGCAGTGTTGTAATTGGCTAGGCATGTGATGGGAAGTAGAAGATCTACCCACCCGAATACAGGAGTGAGCACAGCGCGTCCACCAATTAGTAGGCAGATCTCTACGTACGCTGACGTTTGTGTTCGCTCATACCGGAATCGAACGCGGTAGCGCGACGTTCGGAGACCAACGTCATATCCACTCGGCTACGAAGAGCTGTTTTATTTCAGTATCGAAGAGAAAGCGAATCAACCAACTTTAATATAGGTAGTTCGGTCATAAACATCTTAGTCGCAAACATTTTCACAGCAAAGAAAATTCGCAGCAATTTATTTTCAGATTTGCAAAATCAATCATTTAAAAAACAACAACAATAAGCGAAGTATGTTGGAAATTTAGTTGGTTCGCCAAACATAATTTAAGTAAAAACTATTTGCCCATTGGTTCCGAAGTTGTCGTTGCTATAAAGAATTCCTTTTTATTTTTATCCCCATTATAATAACATATACCACATAGGGGTAGATGAGGTAGGTAGGACCTAGTAGAAAACTACAGATTAAAGTTTTGTTAGAATAATGAATTGAAAGATGTACTTCTAAAGTGCTGTCTAATTCTTCTCTTCTATATTAATTTTAATATTATTAAGAACTTAAGCTAAGAAGAACCAAGCAACCACAACTCCTAATGCAAGAAGTCATAAAATTCTTAATGGTGACGTTTACACACTAAACTAATCGAAAAATGAAGCGAAGAGAACTTTAGTTTTATACACAAAATCAGGCTTATTGGGATTGGTCATGTGTTGGTACATCGAAATGCACTCACGAAATATGCCTCAATTATTCATTTTGAATACATTAATAAAAAATAGCAGCATTCCTCATATACATATACCCATTACTGCCTGAAAAATCTCAAAATGTATATAACATCGTTTTCATGTTAATCCATCATAATATCCAGAAATACTAAGCAGAGAATGTAACAAAGGAAGCAGCAGTGCATTTTCTCACCTATTTCTAATCTGCATCATCCCTAAAACACATATTAACATTTACAGTATATTCGAGCTACTTGAAACATCACAATATGGAGCACAATATGATGCTATCATCCACCACTCCATTCTTACCTATAACGGCCATCGCCATACATTTCTCTACTCTTACTTTTAGCCTCCTGTTCATATAAACCCTGCCAAACGCTTCATTCAGCATTTCCAAATCTCTCTCACTTTCAATTACTATCATTAGGTCATTAGCGTGCAATGACGTAGCTCCCTTATCAACCTCATACTCACAGCCTCACCCACGGTGACACATCTTGATTCACACATCGACATGTAAACAAATCCTTCCCACTGCTTGCCTTCCTAACACACGCATTAATTCAAACATAAAGACATACCATCCAACAGTTTGCCACCCTATCCATACATTCTTACAACTAGCCACACAACCTCACTCGACATAACCATTCGCTCTCTATAGATCCATAGACAAAACATACGCATCTTTATCCCTTGCTTCTTCAGCAAGTGTTTCAACTCAAACATCTGCACTACATAGCTCCATGCCGCTCTAAACTCACCTTGCTCATTACACGCTCAATCATAATTTTACCCTACACCTAGAATACTCAAAAACTTCGTGAATCAAGGTAGTTTGGCAGTAAAAATTAATTGTCGTACATACTCGTACCTCCCCCTCGAAGGAAATTCGCTATAATTAAAAAAAATAAGGGAATTAAAAAAATAAGGGAAGTATTCTGACAAATTGTTCTCAGTCAGGAGTAATTTAAGCAGGTAAATTAATTAAGCCAATACGTTTTTTATATTGTTCAGTAAGAAAGTTTTCAGTTAAGTCATTTTTTTAGCTCATTATGAAGGCATACCTAGAGTAGATGAGGTGTTAGTGGATGAGAAAAAGGACATGTTGCACCAGGCATTTGAGACACAAGTTTAGAGAGCTGTGTATGACTTAAACTTTTTCATCTCTTTTACAGAGCCGGGTATTTTAAAACACAACTTAATCATTTAGCATTTATCCATTTTAGTTAAAACATAGCAGTTTCTAATCTGAGACAGGAAATATAAATGCATGCCATGTCCAGATCAACAACGGAGATTCGGAGATTGCCACTTTCTAGAACGTGGCCAGGTGAACAACGTAGATTCGAAAATTGCCATCTTTTAGAACGTGATCAGGTAAACAACGGAGATTGTCGCCATCTTGAACGTGACAAGATCAACAACGGAGATTCAGAGATTGACACCTTCTGGAACGTGGTCAGGTCAAAAACAGAGATTCGGAGATTGCTACCTTCTAGAACGTGGCAAGATCAACAACAGAGATTCGGAGATTCCCACCTTCTAGAACGTGGCCAGATCAGCAACGTAGATTCGAAGATTGCCACCTTCTAGAACGTGTTCAGTTCAACAACGGAGATTCAGAGATTTCCACCTTCTAGAACGTGGTCAGGTCAACAACGGAGATTGCCACCTTCTTGAATATGGTCAGGTCAACAACAGCGAAACGGATATATAGGGAAGAGGTCGCGCTTTAAAGGACCTACGTCCACAATGTTGGGAGTGATCGCGCTTTAAAGGACTTACATCCACAATAGGGAGGAGTGCGGTATTTTAAAGGACTTGCGTGCACACTTGGCTCTATAAATCTCGATGCTAGACAATGAAGCAGCAAGTGTGAAAGCAATCTCCAACGTACTGATTGCCCTCCACTCGGAGATGCCGTTGATGTTTTAATCGAATTGACAGATGGAGGCCGATTGGCTCTCCGCTCAAATTGACGCCTGTCTGCAAAAGCACTTCCATTCGCATACATCATCACACATATCTCGATCGCAATGGTGTTTTCTTATTCTATCACTTCACTCTTCCGTCTACGGAAACTGCCGAAGGTATTCTCATCTCCACACTCACCTAACATAGACTGGGGAGGGTTTGGGGCTCCCATTTGGACCACGAAAGGTTCTCATGCCCCCGATGGTTGGTGGCAAAAGACTGTACTACTACTCTTCCTGTTTATGTCCAGAGAGGCTCGCAACCTATTTGGAAGGAAGAAGAATAGCCAGAAAAAGCGGAAGGATGAAGAATGATGAGAAAAGGCGGAAGGAAGAAGATTGGCGGATAAAAGCGGACACAAGATAAATGGTGGATAAAAGCGGAAGGAATGAGAATAGCGAGACAAGGCGGAAGGATGAAGAATGTCGAGAAAAGGCGGAAGGAAAAAGAAAGTCGAGAAAACGCGGAATGGCGAAAAAAAGAAAGGAAAAGTGGAAGGAAGAAAATTTTGAGAACAAGCGAAAGGAAGAAGAATGGCGGATAAAAGGGAAGGAAGAAGAATGGCGGGTAAAAGCGAAGGAAGAATGTTGAGAAAAAGTAGAAGAAAGGAGAATGGAGAGAAAAGAGGAAGGAAAAAGAATAGCGATTAAAAGCGGAAGCAAGTAGATTGACGAGAAAAAGCAGTAGGAAAAAGAATGACGGATAAAATCGTAAGGAATAAAAATGGCATTGAAAAGAGGAAAAAAGAAGCATGGCGAGAAAAAGTGGAACGACAAAGAATTACAAGGAAAAGTGTAGGAAATAAGAAAGTCGAGAAAACGCGGAATGAAGAGGAATGCTGAAAAAAGCGAAAGGAAGAAGAATGCTCATAAAAGGGAAAAGGAACGAGAATGGCGAGAAAAAGCAGAAGGAAGTAGCATAGGGAGAAAAGCGGAGAGAGGAAGAATAACGAGAAAAAGCCAAAGGAAGAAGAATGACGGATAAAATCGGAAGGAAGTAGAATATTGAAAAGAAGTGGTCAGAAGAATATTGGTAAGAAAAGCGAAAGGAAGAAGAATGGCGAGAAAAGCCGAAGGAAGAAGAAAAGCGAGGAACGCGGGATGAAGAAGAATGTTGAGACAAAGCGAAAAGAAGAAGAATGTTGAGAAAAGCAGAAGGAAGAAGAATGTTGAGAAAAGCGGAATGAATGAGAATAGCAAGAAAACGCGGAAGAAAGAAAAATGTCGGAAAAAGGCAGAATGAAGAATAATGTTGAGACCCCCCCCCCACACACCGGAAAGAATAAGAATGTTGAGAAAAAGCGGAAGGAAAGAAAGTGTCGAGAAAAGCGAAAGAAAGAAAAATATCGAGAAAAAACTGAATGAAGAAGAATCGCAAGAAAAAGCGACCATAATAAGAATCACGACGCGAACATCAATCCTGCCTCTTTGGAACTCGGAGCTCGTTATGGTGAGCTGATGAGAAAAGAATCCATGAACCTACCCCCGGGTTGAGAATGGCGTCGTGCACCCTAAGAAGTCCACCCCTGCGGACTCCGATACTAAAGTTGGCCTCCCCTTTTGGGCGGCACTGCTGGAGCTCGGCGGGCCGGGCGTCATCATTGAGGACAAGTTGTCTGCGGACGGGGGCGCCGTCGGAGGGGGCTCGAACCGTCACTTCCATGAGGACGAAGAAGAGTTTGGGGTCCCGGTGGCGGAGGCGGAATTTGGTTAGCAAAAGCGACACAAGTTCTCGACAAGTCGTCCGAAGACTCAGACTCATCGTCTTGTACTCCATGTCCGAGCGTAGCCGCCTTAAGTAGATCTTGACAGGTACCTGTGTGGGAAGGGCGAGATTTCACTGAATTAGAGGAGACTCAGACAGAGGTATGTGTGTATTTGCTTATGGACCTACTAACAAAAAGACAGATGGCAATATATCATTAACGCATCGGGGGACTTTAGAAAACCTTCAGTGTTCATTTTATAAGTCTTTGTTAGTTTCATGGACCCACTAAAAAAAGGTCAGATGGCAACATATCGTCAACGTATCGGAGGACTAAAAATAACTTCAGTGTTCACAGTTAATTTATAAGTCCTTGTTAGTTTCAGTCCTTCTCTACTTAATGTGGTCCCCCCAGGGTCTTTATTTGAATGCCGCAGCACTCGGGTAGAGCGCCATGAAACAAAATTGATCCCAGAGGTTTCTTAAGGATACTAGTGATAAAGAAAGTAGTTTTGAGGTCGTTGGGGCCGGGGCTGGTAAGAGAGGGCGAATTGATGGGTGTTGTTGGGTTGCTTAAGGTTATAGCGTGACCAGTGGTGGGAGGGCTGTTTATGTTCAGTTTGTATTTGTGCACTTGAAAGGGGTTGGTAAAACTGGGCGGCTGAGGTTTACGGCGAATTTATGTCTGTAAGGCTATTTTGGAGAAGTATGTTTATAGTTGTTTTTTGAGTGCGGAGTGTGTGAAATGATCTGTATATGTTTCATGTAGTGATTTCGAGGCTACTGGGTCTTTTCGCCGCAAGGAGTTTTCGCCACGAAATTATTTTTAGAAATCATTTTACCAAGACAATTATCTTGGAAATAATTTACTAAAAGAATATATCTGAAATTTATTCTTAATTCCACCTATTTTTGAAGGTTCCATAATTAATAAAGTCTTAAAATCAGGTCGCAAATTCACCGCATTTTTGAAGAATTATTCTAACCTAATCTAAGCTGCTCTGTCGAATTGTAGAGCGGAACTGTTAAACTGGCCTGATTTTAATGCTTTATCAATTATGGAACCTTTGAAAGTAGGCGGAATTAAGAATAAATTTTAAAATATAATTTTAGTAAATTATTTCCAAGATAATTGATTTGGTAAAATAATTTCTAACAATATTTTTTAAGACGAAAATTCATTACGGCGAAAAGTCATACGCTGAAAAGCCATGGTACAAAAAGTCTCGTCATCGATTTGGAGTTGTTGGCAGAAGGTTGGCAGGCTGGTAGGTGAAGTGCTTCATGGGTGTAGTTTTTATGGCCTAGGAGTAGGGATCGGAAACGAAAGGTAACAAAAACATAAGAAAAGGAGTCTGCAAAAAGGCTAATCAATAGCCTATACAAGATAGCTCCTGTTCCCATCTCCGAGTTGAGCGCCAGCTAGCATAAAAAAAAAACAACTTTATCCAATCGATTCTCACAACTATGCCCTGGGGACACTTCAAACGCACGACTACTGACCCTATTCTATTCATATACCACTTGATTTGTAAAACCATTTCTACCACTCATTCCTAAACCTAAATTGGTCAAGCTTAGACCCATTGCTACGTGTCATATCCTGTTCACTAAAAATAAGAACCTTACCTGTCTTTCCTATTGAAGACATCAACCAAGTCCCCTTCGAACTCTTCTTTCTAACGTAATTAGATCTAGTATCCTAAGCCTTCCACCGTAAGGTAAGCTCCTCAATCCATGAATTATCTTACTCATCCATCTTTGCAGAGACTTAAGCAAACCAATATCCATCGTATAACATGGTGAACAAAATTGCAGCGCATAGTCAAGATGAGGCATAAGTAATACCAAATACAGTTTCGAAATATCAGCACTTCTATTACTTACACTCCCCCCAATAAACCCACAATACCCTATTAGCTCTATTCCTAGTACTTATGCACTGCTCTCTAGGACGAAAGTCTGAGCTTATCAAGAACCTCAGTGTCTTTCCCATTTTGACTTTCCCCAAACTTTCTCAATCAGCTTATAATTAGTCAGTGTATTATACCCACCTATACTAAGTACACTATACTTGTTTATGGTAAATTTATTTTGTAATAACTCAGGATCACAGTTAAACCTTATAATCCTACCTAACTTATTATTCATCGGCAAACTTGCTAAGATCGCTAGTTATATCTAGGTAAGTCAAGATCATTAATATAAATCAACAACAACAATGGCCCGAACACTGACCACTGATAAACCACACTGGTAACATTCCTCGACTCAGATTTAGTCTCATCTATACTAAGACTTTGCTTTCTCTCACCAAGCCACGACTGAATCCACCTAAAAATCCTTCCATCAATTCCATTTCCTTTCACTTTATTCAAAGGTCATAAGTGTGGTAGGCCTTTCGAAAGCCTTACTAAAATCCAAATAATCAATATCATAATTCTCATCTCTATAAAAAGGCAGTAAATTTGTCAAACACGATTTGCTCCTTGTAAAACCGTGTTGAAAATCATTAATTAATCAACTTATGTTTATCTAAGTGATCCCTAATATATTCCGCTATTATTGATTCCGTCATTTTCACCACAACTAATGTCAAATTCACTAGTCGGTAATTATTTTTTTTAATCGTAGTGTTTTCACCACATTGGAGATTACCTAATATAAATAATCATTACTTTCCTCCTGTTCCTATGTCTATGAAACCTATTATAACCATCAATCTGGACCTCAGGTCTAGAGTTCTTTTCTGACAAATCTATCGATGACTTTTCGCAATAACATCAAAATTCTCTACACTCACTAGACATCTTAACAATTTGATCTTATTCCTTATGTTCTTACTATTTGTGCAGTATATTTCCAATGTATCGTTCTTCATGGTCTTACCATTACTACACTCCACTTTCCTAGGTCTCTGCTCACTTTCCTGTATGCTGTTCTCTACATTTATCCGAATGCCGTCATCCAACTACCTAATCTTACTTACTCTGACAACCTATACTGATACTCTCATCGAGACAGTCACTTAAAACCTTCGTACCCTTTCGACCTAAGTGCAACCCTTCCATTGTATATATACAAAAAACTCACCTCATGTATCCAAAAAACACTAGTCCCATACTATCACACAATAAGTTCACTATTTCATTTATCCCAACTGCACGCGACACCCACTCACTGCTTACTCTAAGCCAAGGTAAAATTCCTGCCACTGAACACCTCCTACTAATATCCCGAAACTTTCCTAACAAATCTCTCTATCTAGATACTATCTCCTCCGACCTCATTCTCCCTATCTCATTCACTCCCATATGTAAAACAACAACTGCATCCCTTTCAGCTCCATTCACTATCATTTCAATTCTCTCACTCATATCCGCTACAAGCGCCTCTGGCAAACAAACCCACATCCTCTTCTTACACACACGTTCACAAAATAATCATGTCTAAATACCTAACCTTTGAATCACCCATCACAACCACTTAATTTACTTCAAATGTACCTATAACTCCCGCTTCTCCAAGGTTTCCTACGACACTGAACCTGTTACTACGAGTACTCCAGACCTACACTATCTACCTTGGTCTAATATCCCCACATCTTTAACACCGGTAGCCCTCTTCTCTTTTAGAACAGGAGATGCCTCACTAGTTACCTGTTTCCCTCTAGAATCCATTTACCACCCACCATTCGCTACTATCACCACTACCCCCTACTTCTCGCAAATGAAATGGGTTAACCTTACGATCCCCAGAACTTTCCTTCGGCCTAGTGCTGAGATCCTTCCTAAGCTCAGGACTGAGTTTAGTGATTTGTGAGTGCATTTGTTATGGTTCTAGGAGTAGGGGTCGGAAGGGAGAGGTAATGGGGGATATGTGTCCCAATTGAGTTAGGTGGATTTTGATGTAAATAAATTTTGTTTTAATGAGAACGTGGTGTATTGGAGTAGATTTTGTGCAGCCGATTATGATGCGGAAAACATTATTTTTGAACTGTTTGTATTTTGGGGAGGGTCGTGTTAAAGATTGTTGGAGTCCAAGATTTTAGTGAGGTCTGTATGTTTTTTTTATGGGTACTTAGTGTTTCTTGGCAGTTTGAATTTTGCATTTGTGTGTTCTAAAGAGCGTTGAGCTTGGTGGTTGGTCGATTTCTGATATGTTTGTGTGGGGGGAAGGTCATTTGTAATCGAGTGTGATAGTAGAATAGCCATTTCTTTCTGGGGTTTGGGATTCAAATGAGTGATTGAGGATTTGTGTGAGGAGGTGATCATTGTTTTGCGCCAGCTTTTGTTCTAAAAGATACTGATTTATGTTTTTTTCTGCTGATGCGTGTAGCTATTGATTAGATTGTGATGTTAAATGATTAGAATGTCAAGTGATTAGATGATTAGAGTGAGATAATGTCAAGTATGAAAAGGCTGAAGAGGGCAGAGGAGAAGCTGGCGCATTCTGGATCCCAGTAGTTTTATTCTTTTTGGATTACGTGTCTCTTTTGAGAACTTCATTTTGTCCATTGGAGGAAGATGAGGTTAACTAGATATTATTTTGTCTTCTGTGCTAAGGGATGTCTATGGTTTCTAGTATTGGGAGTGGTGTAGTTAAATGTTTACCTCTAATGTGTGAGAGAGCGAAGGGTATGATTCTGCTAAGAACGAAATCGCTACTAATGTATTTGAGCCACGTGATAGGCGTGCGATTCGTCGCTAAGAGGAAGGAAGATTCCGGACTGGATGATAAGTGATACTGTATAAATGTGTTTTCAGACAAGAGGAGTTGTGTTGGAAATAAAATTACCAGATGTAATGTAGGGAATGGTGTTGGAAATACAGGTAACACGTGGGGAATGGTATTGCTTAGCCATGGGTAGTTGAAGATTTCTGCAAGTGAAGATGTGGCTTTGGGGAGGAGATACTACTCCGGTGAAGGCTAAAGACGTGGTAAGGACAATCAACATAAGAGTTAAGGATGGATTTGATGGCGAATGATGCGTCTCGATGAAATAAGAGAGATTGTTTGATGGAATCAGGCGCGGATCCAAGGGGAGAGTGAGGCTAGGGGGCTAAACTCCCCCCCTCCCAAGTTCAAGCCCGTTTATGTTTATATTTCTTTTTCAAGCCTCACTTGTATTCTGCTATTCAGAAAGAGTTATGTGATAATATAGAATATATATGTAAAAACCGTATTTTAAACCGTTGCGATCGAATGTATCTTATATGATACATGTCTAGAATACAGGTAAATCTCAAAAATAATTATTAAAGTCAGTATTATACCTTAACTGACGTCCAAAATCTACAATTCCTAATTTTCTGATGTGTGGACAAAAATTAGAATCTGATACAGTTAGTGGACACTCTCGTGTGATATACTATTATTATTATTATCAATATTGTGTACAATAACCACTATTAATGTTTAATGTCCTTTTCTCAGACTCCTCAAAGGAAGGAATTCAGGTTAGCTCCCCCCCTAATTTTTATCCTGGATCCGCCACTGGATGGAGTCTATGTGTTTTTTTTAGTTTAGTTATTCTGGTTGTTGTCATTTAGCTGATTTTGGACTAGACTTTCATAAGCATATTGCAATTACTCGTAGAATTGGAGATTTATCTGGTCTGTCCAATAGTGGTTTGGGTGGTGTTGAGGTTGTTTATGAGAAATATCTTCTAGTGTGTGTCGGAGTTTGGATCTGTTTGTAGTGTGAGTTATTGTTCATAAATTTTGTTTTCACTTGTTTTATGGCAATGGTATTGTTGATCTTTGAGTTGAGAATGTGAATTTGTTGAAGTCAGTCGGCTGTGACTAGCTTGACGTCTTTGGGCATCCTTTGTTTTTCTGCCTTCCTTTTCCTCTCTTTTGCTCTGCCCTCTGAGGAACTCAGGGTGTCCTTGATGTACAGGGACGCTCAAACTACCCGATGATCCAACGGAATCATTTCTTGTTTTCTTCCCTTGGCAAAATGGGGCAAGTTTACATTTTGGGGGTAATTATGACTTCTCCAAAATTTGTTCCCGGAGGCTTATGTCCTGTGGAACAATATTTAGGATAAACGAGGCTTGTTATTGAATTTTGTTCATATTTATCTCTTTTTAAAATCCTTCTTTCAATATATCCATACTTTTCTTTCACCTGTCTGTCCCGTTCCCCTTCTTTTCTTTCATCTGTCTGTCCCGTTTCCCTTCTTTTCTCTGGTCAATAAAAATAGCCTCGCTAGATACATCAATTTCCTTTCTGCCTTCATTAAGAAATCTCTTTATAGGTTTAATCTCTTTTACACATACATGTAGCACTACTCACAACAATAGCACCCACCCACCCACCCACCCCCTTCCACCGGTAACCCGTGCAGAGATATGCAGCCTCGCTGCCTCTCGCTTCGAATTCCATCGCTAAGGAAAGTCGCTTCCGGCGGGGCGGAGATAAGGAGTAACGGATCGCGCGGATCTATTTCGACATCCGTACAGATGCACATTCACGCACAAGGATGTGTTCACGCACACGTAGATGTTGTTCGATTGACGCTGCCTCGAAAAACACTGGAACTGTTTTAGTTGACGCAAGTGGGGGTGGCGAGGTGAGGCGGGTGGTTTGAATCCCATGCGGTGAGGCAGGTCCATGTCACGAATTGGCTAGACGCGGAGTAAATTGGGAGGGGACAGGGGGGATTTCATGGGATTATGACCACGCCTTCAAGGAACGTGGATTAAGCACCTGCCTCGAGGATGCAGGTGCAGGACCCAAGACAGTTTCCGGACGCTGTGAACCGTGGGAAAGACCCCCCCCCCCCTCCTCCCTGATCTTCTGGACATTCCCTAGACACGCGCGCGGGGGCGTATGAACTCAGCTATGACTTCCTCCTTAAATTCCTCTATTTGAAATTCCAAATTCACAATACCCCCTAGGGAGTGGGCTCCCACCGGGAAGAAAACAGCCAATGGGGTATAGGCCAGGACTGACAAACCCCCTTCGCGGAAGTTGCATGGGCGGACAGATGCCTCCCCAGTACGACTTTCTCCTCACTAATAAGCACGCCCACACCTGACTTCCATCCCTACCCTTAGGGTTGAAGAATCCTATGTTTCCTACACAAAGGGAGACAAAGGAGATAACTCAGGGTGTCGGTGGAATACAGGGAACACCTGACTACCCGAGGGGTTCTTTTGGTTGTTTCAAAGGTACAAAAAGAGTGGGCTGAGCCCCTTGAGGCAATCCCCTTAGATGACGTCGTACTCACCGTGTCTGAGAGCGAGGTGGTGGAAGAGGAGCGCGAGGGTGTGAGCGAAGCATAACTACCGACGCTGGACAGAAACCCGCTGCAGGCGCTGCCGGTCGACCTAAAGGAAGAGCGGCGGAGGTCGTCCTTGAGGAAAGGCTCCCTCCTAGGCAACGTGCAAGACCTGGACGCGTTAGGAAGGGAGATGGAACCTCCCCTTGGGGCAAGGGGTGGCTTGTCCCCGCCCGGGCCCGCAGAAAGTGGTGGTAGGTCGTCCTCGAGCAAGTGATACTCGTCGAGGCTTCGCGGGAGAACGTCTCGGAGGTTGTTCACTTTATCGACCAAAGCCGCCTGTCCTGGGTCCCCAGACGTGCTATTGTTGTTTCGGTCGCCCTCCGTGGCGTGGCCAGGCTCATCCAAGTGATCGCAGCAGCAGGGAACACCCCCTTTCGGTGTGCTTGGGGATGTCAAAGGGGAGTATTGGCCCCCGAGGGATGAGCTGGAACGATGGATAACTGCGTGTTTCAGCATCATACCTGCAAAAGAAGGCAGGTTATCTAAGATCGTCGAGGTACCTTGTAAGGGCCAACCCACCCTCCCATGAAGGGCAACCTGCTTCCAAGGGCCTCCCGAGGTTGATGTGCTAATACAAACGGTGAACACACAACGAAGAGAAATTAAATGAATGAATTACAATAAGAAAAGAACAAATTGAGAAAAATGACCTAAAAGGAGTCATAAATTAGGGCAAGTTCAATATCAGAAAGGGTAGACAAAGCTAAGTGATCGGATTAAAGGGTCTAGGCGGCTTATGGATTGAGGTGTCGACAGTTTGGGATATGTATTTATTAAATTTGTGGTGCCTTTTCGAAATATAATGATAAAAAACACCAATAAATATCGACTGAGCTACTCTTCTTTCACTATATTTGCTCGAAGGGTATATAGTGTTTGCATTGTTAAAATCATTCCTCCGATCTAAGCGTTGCAGCTGCACAAATGGTCTGGACGAAGTTCAGTTCAGTCGATGGTTCAGTTCAGTTGCCTTCATTTCGGCACCTCTAATATTATTTCTTAGTAAAAACTGAAATATCGCTTTCTTTTATCTTTTGATATCTAAGCAACCGGTGATCCTAGATCTTCTGAACCAAATGACCAGAAAAACCCCCATATGATTTGGGGCAATCATTACAATCATTACTCAGGCGTTATGGGATGATAACTCAGGATTTATCTTGCGAGAAACCATGATCATGATGCCTTTTTAAGCAGTAGCTGCATGATTTGGATTCTGACTATGCATGAT
Source organism: Ceratothoa steindachneri (assembly GCA_963969495.1). Classification (NCBI taxonomy): domain Eukaryota; kingdom Metazoa; phylum Arthropoda; class Malacostraca; order Isopoda; family Cymothoidae; genus Ceratothoa; species Ceratothoa steindachneri. The sequence continues at coordinate 209,703,075 of OZ018317.1, forward strand.
AGTGATCCTTTTTAATCATAGCTGCATGATTTGGATTCTGACTAGCCATGATGGTGATCCCTTTATAAATAGTAACTGCAGGATTTAGTTTTCGACCAACTATGATGGTGATTCCTTTTTAAGCAGTAGCTGCAGGATTTGGATTCAGACTAGCCATGATAATGATTCCTTTATAAGTAGTAGCTTCATGATGTAGTTTTCGACAAACCGTGATGGTGATTCCTTTTTAAGTAGCAGCTGCATGATTTAGTTTTCGGCAAATCATGATGGTTATTCCTTTTTAAGCAGTAGCTACATGATTTGGATTCAGACTAGCCATGATAGTGATTCCTTTTTAAATAATAGCTGCATGATTTGGATTCTAACTATCCATGATGGTGATTTCTTTTTAGCAGTAGAAGCATGTTTGGATTCTGACTATACATGATGGTGATGCCTTTTTAAGTAGTAGCTGCATGATTTAGTTTTTTAAAAAACCATGATGGTTATTCCTTTTTAAGCAGTAGCTGCATGACTTACTTTTAGACAAGTCACGATGGTGATGTTAAGCAGTTTGGACACAATCTTGTAGATGAAGTTTATTGGTTATGGTTGACTCAGATGACCTCTGATAGGCCCCTGTGGCTTTTCTCATCCGTTTACTTATGATATGTTAACCCAGTCAGATATATTTTTTTATAGTATGTGAATATAAAAAGGTCATCTTTATGTCGTATCAGTATATATTTTTACTGTCTTTACGAGATAGACTGAATGTATATGAAAATTATACATTTTTTAACTGCATCTTTCTTTTGAGTTCCAACAGAAGAAAAGTTCTAGTTTTAAAGTGGTACAAAGTTAATAAAGTAAATGGGATTAAGCTCTATAGAATTGTATATTAAATTATCATTTTCATCTTATAAGAAAATGGGGTTACATGCTCTATAATGCATGGAGAAATATAGAAGACTATATATACATTTCTTAACCAATTTATCATGAATTGAGAATTAGTGTATATATTCCATTAGCTAAGCCCGCCGTAAACATACAAAGGCCCTGATTATAAGTTTGACTCTTGCATTATCTGAGTCATAAGGTAAAAAAAGTCAATATAACTATATACGAGGGTGTGAGATGATTATTATAGCAACTAGTAATCCTTTAAAGCAAGAACTTTTATTCTTTGCGACTTTCAAAGAAAGAGACTTTTTTTTTAAAAAGGGAAGAATTTTCCATTATGCTCAAATTTTTTTTGGGGGGAGCAAATCTAATTCTGTAATTCCAATTAAATAAATGCGATTTAATGAGTGTTTTTCCCTCTTAACTAATGGGATAATCCCGTTATTGTGTCAGTCTCAACACACACACACACACACACACACACGCACATATATATATATATATATATATATATATATATATATATATATATATATATATATATATATATATATTATATATATATATATATATATATATATATATATATATATATATATATATATATATAAAGGAAACATCTGTTTCCGAGCACTTTTGTTTTTATTGTCAGAGAACTCTTCGGGGAATGAGTACAGATACATTAGGAAAGGTCTATATGTGGGAGGGGCTTCGAGATTTTATCAAGTTTGAAGCCGAGTGGGAGGACAAAGAGTGCATTAGGCAAAAATATTTGGGGGCGGGGGAGCGATTTTAATTAAGTGAAATTTATGCCATCGCATTCTAAAATACTTCCTGAAACTCTATGGCTACATTTTGGTATAGCACGGGCGCTATCCGAATTAATTACATGATCATATGCGGATATTTGTGCAAACAGGGCGCTTGGTGCGTTATAATTACGCACATTAGCTTGATGCTTAATGCGTACATGTAAATCTTTGCCAGACTGACCTACGTATACTTTGAGACAATCATTACATTTTATAGAATAAACAATACTTTGATATTAATATTGTTTTCATATACACCTTTAATTTGCATTCTGGTTTTGTAAAAAAAAAAAACCCTCTCCTAAACCTGGCATTGTTTATTTTATAAAATGGAATGATTTTCCAAAAGTATACGCAGGTCAGTAGTGTAGATATTTAGATTTACGCGTTAGACAAGCTAAAATGTCCACGTCTCGGAGTAACAAGTTTCCTTTTCCTGTTTGGTTTAAGTGATTTTTTACTCACGTGTTAATTAATGTCTGTCGTTCTAGCGAATAAATTAAAGTCCATTTCTAATCATTTGATTAAGTGGAACAGTGCCAAAGTACTCTTGTATTCGTTGTTTGTATAGTATCCGTCTCGAATTTTAATATGAATCATGTTTGTTTTCTTTTGTTTCTTATATTATTAATTTAGTTAAATCCCCAAATAGCAAAACCTCCCCATAATGAAGTATGTTCCCGCCTCCCTTTATGTTATTTTTTTTCAATCTTTTAATCTTGTATTCGTTCCTTGAATGAAACCTGTCTAATATAAACGAAAACGCTGGCTGAAACGTCCAATCTATTCGAACAAGTTGATTTTTTGTAAAATTTAAGGTGTAATTTAAAGTTATCTTTGCTAAATAAATGGCAAATGTAAAAAAAAAATGTATTTCATTTAAGCAACGAAAATAATTTTGATTAAATAATCACACTAAATAGCAAGAAAATCAATATTTTGTATGAGATACTCTTGCTTTAATCACAGCTCTTTTTCTATGGCATTGATGAGACTACGGCCGTATGCTAAAACAAATGTGAAATGCACATTTGAGCAAAAACCTAATTTTTTTTTGGTATTTCACATTTTAGCCTTTTGCATATAATAAATTTATAAATAATTGTGAAGCTACCATGAATTTGATAAAAGTGCATTTCACATTTTTCTTAGTATACGACCGTAATTAGTTCTTTAAAGTTTCTTCTGGAATTTTATACCAAGTAGCTTGGATTTGCTCCCAGACCATTTCCCCGGAGGCAATTTTTGACTTATCCTGTTCCTGATCTCTAAGATCCCACAGGTGTTTAATAGGCTTTGTGGGAGCTAATGAAAGATGTTTTCCGTATGCTCTTTTTTTATAGATACGTTTTTCAGAGCTTTGAGATGGGTTTAACATCATTGTTTTGTTGATAGCAAAACCCTTGACCTATAAGACGAAGCCCACTTGGTACAACACGTCGAATAAGAATTTGATGGTACATTTTCCGGTCCATTTTCATCTGGATTATTTTCAGAGTACCAATTTTTTCAAATCTAAAGCATCCCCAAAAAAGAATATTGCCACTTCCAAAATTCATAGCTAGAATAATACACTATGAATTGTATCTTTCATTTGGTCTTCCTCTGACATACTGCCTTCCTTTTGAGGCCAAAAGTTCCAATTTGGACTCTTCTGTCCAAAGAACCGTCATTCACTGCTCGACTGTCTTACCTTTTTCTTCTTTTTTTTTAAATTGCAAGCGCTTAATTATGTTTGGCTTAGGTAGCAAAAATTTCCCGACAGTGACTCTGCCATACAAGTCATTTTTACATAGCTTTCTCGAAACAGTGGATCTTGAGACTTTTTCATTTTCAGGAAGCATTTCGTTGACCTCATGCATTAATTGACGGGCTGTTTTCTTTTATTTCGAAGATTGTTTAATAAGAGATGCTTAACATATTTCCCTGAGAGCTTTTTTAGACGTCCTTTTCGCTTCTTTTTTAAAAAATGTTGTTTATTTTGCTCTGTCAAACGTGTATTTTAGACTACTTATATCCGCATCAATTTTTCGATATTTACAAACTGCATGCCTTAATTTTAGTTCTTTGAACGGAGAGTAATTCCTTTCTCTTTGTCATTGAGGTTATGTTAAAATAATTTAAATCACAAAATTGGAATGAAAATTTACTCCTGTGAATTGGCCAAGGTCAGACAATCAACTGATCGATCAAATTCCTGAAGAAACTTTTTAAAAAATCAGTTTCATTAATGCTAAATAGATTAAGAGCTTATAGTAAGTCAAAAGGTTCTCATACAAAATATTAATTTTGAAGCTATTTCACCATGATTAGTTAATAAAAATTCATTCTTCGGTTGCTTAAATTAAATTAACATTCTTGTTACTTTGGCCATTTTTTTAATCAATAAATCTTAGATTAGGCTTAAAATATTGCAAAAAATGAACTTGTTCGAATACTTTTGTATACTAATATATATATATATATATATATATATATATATATATATATATATATATATATATATATATATATATATATATATATATATATATATATATATTTATTTAGGATAAATAAGGAGGCTAAATTTAGGAAGTTCATTACTATATTATAACTTCTTGGTACCGACGTTTCGGGTAGGAACCCATTCTCAAGGATGTGAGATTATAAATATATACAAACATAAGAATTTTTTAGATAAGTTATCAGATATTTATAAATTAATTATATGGGAAATGGGAAGTAGAAGAGGTGGTAATATTCAAATTATAAAAATGCAGGGCTTTTAACTATTAGGGAATAGGAAATATGTTTTTGTTTTTAAATAAAACTGAGATTAATTAGTCTTGGGTGTCTTCATTGTAAAAAAGGAGAGATAATAGGAATATTTGAAAGATAGGGGTTATTTTGGGGGGAGTGGATTTGGCGTGTGTAATTCGTGGGTGATTATAGTTGTAGTAAAAGTGGAAATGAGCTTGTGTCAGAGTTTAAAGTGGGGTTTTTAAATCTAATATGAAGAGATTCCAGTTTACGTAGTTGCTTTTCGTTGTTTGCTGTGTCTTTAATTGAAATTTTTTTTAAGTTTGGTTTATGGTGCGGATGTCTGTTTTCGTAGTGTATTCGGATAAGGGAGAATTTTGGAGTAGAGTGGGGCTCTAGTTCTCTTGCTGATGCCTAAATGTGCGCAAATATGGGTATGTAGTGTGGGCTGTTCTTATCCTAAAAATACGTATACGCCTGGCAACGCGCAACCCCTCTGCTCTCTTAAGATATATATACATATATATATATATATATATATATATATATATATATATATATATATATATATATATATATATATATATATATATATATATTACTTCTGAGAGGGTGTAATTTTAATTTTATTTTGTGAATAATTTTGTTTCTCTCTGTACTTGTTTATCCCTTTAGGCTGAAGATGGATTAGGTAATCCGAAACGTTGTTTGCAATAAATAAGGATGTCTCTCATGGCCTTATCCTTTCCACCCCACAAGAATCTTTTAAATAAAACAAATAGAGTTATAATAGATCAACTTTAATGCAAACATGAAAAAAATACAGATTTAGAGAACAATAATTTAATTTTTTTACTCATCAAAATATGCGCTATTTCTTTAAGAAATGCAAACGAATTCATATCATCCTATTTACCAAAGAAACTAAATATTCTTGTGGAATATCATTCCAACATTCAAGCAGTCAGTTCGATAGTTGTGCATTTGTTCGTTACTTCTATCTGTCTGTACATACAATCCCACAAAGAGGTCGATAGGATTGCAATCAGGAGACTGGTGTGGCCAATCCGTAATTGTAAGATGTCCTTCCTGTTCTTTCTTCGCCAATTGGCTACGTTACAGTCTGAACGTGTAATTAGGATCATTGTCCTCCTGATGACCAATAAGACGGGTTTCAGATGGGATACCATTTGGCTGAACAAAAGATCTACAAGCTTTCACACTACCTCCTCCATGTTTCATCGTAGATACAATACACAGGAACTATGTTCTCGCCACTTAGAAAATTCTACGTTTGGAACCATAAATTTCAATTTTGGACTTATCGGTCCAAAGAACCCTTTACCACTTATCGATTATCAAAAGCCCTTGAGGAAGGCTGTGCTTTTTAAACTCTAGCTACCCTGGAAGGCAAGCGAAAAAGAGTTGAGGAGTAGCCAGTGGATATGACACAACCATCACTCTTGGATGAAATCCTGGAGTGGGATCACCCTAATGGATGCATTCCTAGCCAAGGATTAAGCTGCTCCCACTTCCTAATTGTTGCATGGACCGTTAGCATAGGGTAGTGCTATAACATTCCTACAGCATGCAACAGCCTCCCTCGACTCAAACCTTGCCTCTAAGACCGTTCACCGAAGGCACAGTCCTACTTAATTATGACAACGTTGAGGAAGCCCAAGTCACAAGGTGTAGGATCAAATCTTTCTTCCTTAATCACTGAAGCAATCGGAGAGAGCAGATATCATCTGCTCCTAGGGAGCTATTAACAGAAACATCGAGCACCCAATATTGTTTTTTTAGGCCAAGCTCAACTTTTTGCTCTATGTATTAGAATGTATCAACATTAGGTAACATTTTCTGTCACTCGACAGAAAACCCCAGGTTCTCTTAGCCTTCCTTCACCGTTGGGGCGGAGACGTTTGCGCCTTCGGCACTGCTTAATTGTTGTACTGTTTCTGGACCAATAAGGCAGCAGTTCCGAAGAGATGCCACTATAATGAATTATCTAGACTTTGAAGTTTTCCTTGGTCGTCTTGTCTATTATTTATCCTGTAGTATACCTTTCTTTTTAATTTTATAACTTTCTTAACTGTATTGACTTGCATTTTAAGGTTTGCGGATATTATTTTTATATTCTTTACAAAAAGTTATTATGCTTTGTTGTTCCAAAAATTGATTTTGAGCACGAGATCCAAAATAATCACAGATGAAAATAATTTTGAAAAATTGCGATGACAGTAACTGATAAATTGGAAAACAAATGTTGATGAAATTTGGTTTAAAAATTTATTATACCGTATAAATGTCAGTAATTGTTTTGCAAAAAGGAAATAACAGATCATGTAAGAAAATATTGACATTTGTCGAATGTAAAAATCGAAGATGAAATTCAAAACTTTTGCGTATTTTGTCAAGTTCTAATTGTATTTATTAAAATACATTTATAACGCTGGGTTACAAAGCATGATTTTGTAAGTCGTCTAAGTTTTTTCAAATGAATTAAGACAATTTTGCATCGCTGAATCCGAAAATGACATCCATTTCCTCAGATAAGGTCAGGTTTTTGTGTTAAGTCGATTTTTAAAAAATCCGATCTTATAACTAAATCCATTACATTTTTTAGACATTTTCGGGTGATTTTTGTTAATATTTCTTAGCCAAAATCGGTATTTAAGATAAAAAACATAGTTTTCTAACGCAATTTATTAATTAAATGTTACAAAAAATGATTAGTGTACATTGAATAGTAGACATTGATAAAGGTAAGTACATGTAAATTGGATATTAGGTCACCATTGTTCAGAATTCATGGCATGAAGTTCAGTTTCTTCGAACTCCTAGAATGTTCAGGGGCAGGGATGGCTCTTTACAGAGTCCAACAATAATCAGGCATCATGACAGCATCCCAGCGTCCCTGGTACCTGGTCCTCATCTCGTTCATGTCCTAATGGAAGGTGATGCGAGCACTGACAGAGAGGAGTTTTTTCCTTCAATCTGGATGTCAACAGTTCGACAGAGGATTTTGACAGACTCAGATCGCGAACCAGATCATTTAGCACTTTAGGGGGAAAAGGATGTGGAACATCATCGTCAAAAAACACTCCTTCATTTTCTTCAACATTGGAGGAATCTTCGAACACTAATTTCAGGAAGTTCTCCAAAGACAGGCACTGGAATTTCATCACAATGAGCTACAACACGACGTGCTGATGAAGGTCAAGATAATTGAAGCTACTGCGGTTCTTCTGTTGATCCCATTCAAATCAAGAGCGCAAAAGTAGCTGTCAGTGTCATGGTTTGTCATCTTCCTCCAAACCATAGAAATTCCAAACTTTAGGCAACTCTCACGCAGGTTCCTGGCACCATACTCACATGCAGTTTCACGGCTTCATACTCTGACGCAGTTTCCTGAGACCATACTCTCACGCAGTTTCCTTGCACCATACTACCACGCAGTTTCCTGGAACTATATTCTCACGCAGCACCCTAACAGCATAGTCTTACGGAGTTTCCTGGCATAATACACTCACAGTTTCCTTGAACTATACTTTCATGCAGTTTCCTGGCTTCTACTCTCACGCAGTTTCCTGGAACCATACTCTCACGCTGTTTCCTGGCACCATGCTCCCATGCAATTTCCTGGCGTCCTACTCTAATGCAGTTTCCTGGAACCATACTCTCACGCAATTTCCTGGCACCATACTATCTCGCAGTTTCCTTGCACCTACTCTCACTCAGATTCTTCGTGGCACCATACTCTAATGCAGTTTCCTGGCATCAAACTCTCACGCAGATTCATGGCAACATACTCTTATGCCGTTTCCTGCACCATACTCTCATGCAGTTTCCTGGCACCACACTCTCACGAAGTTTCCTGTCACCATACTCTTACGCAGTTTCCTTGCACCATATTATCACGCAGTTTCGTAGCACAATACTCTCACGCAGGTTCCTGGCACCATATTCTTATGCAGTTTCACGGCATCATAATTTCACGCAGTTTCCTGGAACCACACTCTCACGCAGTTTCGTGGCACTATACTACCACACGGCTTCCTTGCACCATACTCTTACGAAGTTTCCTGGAAGCATACTTTCACGCAGTTTCCTGACACCATACTCTCACGGAGTTTCCCGGCACCACATTCTCACGGAGTTTCCTGGTACCATACTCTCACGAAGCTTCCTGGAACCATACTCTCACCCAGTTTCCCTGCACAATACTCTTACGCAGTTTTCTGGTACCACATTGTCACGCAGTTTCCTTGCACCATACTCTCTCTCGCGGGCTCCTATCGTCATACTCTCATGTAGCTTCACGACCATATTTCACGCAGTTTCCTGGAACCATACTCTCACGCAGGCTCCTGGCATCATACTCTCATGTAGCTTCACGGCATCATATTTCACGCAGTTTCCTGGAACTATACTCTCACGCAGTTTCCTGGCACCATACTATCAAGTAGTTTCCTGGAACCATACTCTTACGCAGTTTCCTGCAACTATACTCTCATGCAATTTCCTGACACCATACTATCACGCAGTTTCACGGCACCACACTCTCACGCAGTCTCATGGCATCATACTCTCACGAAGATTCCTGTACCCATACTCTCACGTAGTTTCCTTGCACCATACTCTTATGCAGTTTCCATGCACTATACTACCACGCAGTTTTCAAGCGCCATACTCTCACGCAGGTTCACGCCATCATACTTTCACTAAGCTTCTTGGCATCATACTTTCACGCAGTTTCCTAGCCCCATACTCTCACGCAGTTTCCTGGCACTATACTCTAACGCATTTTCTGGCATCATACTCTCACTTTAGATTCTTGGCACCATACTCCAATGCAGTCTTCTGGCACTTATACACTCACGCAGTTTCATGACACCATACTCTCACGCAGTTTCCTGGCACCATACTCTCAAGGCGGTTTCCTGGCACCATATTCACACGCAGTTTTCTGGAACCATACTCTCACGAAGGTTCATAGCACCATACTCTCATGCAGTTTCACGGCATCATACTCTCACACAGTTTCCTGAAACCATACCCTCATGCAGTTTCCTGGCACCATACTATCACGCAGTTTCCTGGCCCCATACTCTCACGCAGTTTCCCTGCACCATACTCTCACGCAGTATCCTGGAACCATACTATCACGCAGTTTCCTGGTACTATACTCTCACGCATTTTTTTCACGATACTCTCACCTAGTTTCCTGGCATCATACTCTCACGCAGTTTTTGCCACCATACTCTCACGCATTTTTCTGCCACCATACTCTCACGCATTCTTCTGGCACCATACTCTCATGTAATTTCCTTTCACCTCACGCATTTTTTTAGCACCATACTTTCACGCAGTTTCCTGGTACCATACTCTCAAGCATTTTCTTGGCACCTATGTACCACCATCACTTACAATGCATTCCAGATACTTCAAACTTCGCACTCGTTCAAGGCCGGCACCATGTACTCGAATATCGCACCCCACGAAATTCTAACACTCTCTTCTTTTCCACATTCACTTTCAGCTCCTTCCTCTCCCACAACATGTTGAAAGCGGGTGGGGTAACAAAATTGTCGAGAAGAGGCCTTCGCAGTCTCGCACTCAAGATGACCTATTTGAACCATTCTTTTCCTTCCCGGGGCCCGTCGGGGGCAGGACCGTGCGGGTACTTGAGCTGGGCATGTCTTTTGATGACACCTCTTCCGCCCTTATAAGGCGACGCAACCCTCTGAGGCTTAGATTTAAATTCCTACGAAAATAAAGCATTTTCTTCTACGCCGGCGCTGATCTACACTGATATATGTGTACGGTGCAATTGTGTGCGTGTGTGCATCATGTATAGACACAACAAACATAATTTTTCAGGTTGTCTTTGTGTTGTAGGATTTGAAATGCACACACTCTTACCTAACCATTTACGCCTCGCGATTTTTGATTTGGTATTTTTTTTATCTCCGGCCTCTTTTGTTTGTCTTTTTGTTCGTTTGTTTGTTTGTTTTAGCTACACTTGGAATTCATTGGCTACTCCAAGTCACATGGTCATCCCACTTATTTTTTTTGCCTCAATAAATGAAAACGCCTTCGTTGGATTAGATAAACACAAGAAAAGAAGTCGGCAAAAGACTAATTGATAGCCTATACGAGGCAGCCCCTGTTCTCAAACTCAAGTTCAGTCCCCCTCACAGCATCCTCCTCATCCATAAATCTATCCATTCTGTTCTTAAAACTCCGCAGTGAGGAAGGACGCTTTTATCACATGACTAGTGAGTCTATTCCAAATACCTAACACTTCTATTTGTAAACCAATTTTTACCAATCTCTTTCCTAAACCTAAACTTGTCCAGCTGAAACCCATTGCTATGTGTCCTGTCCTGTTGAGTAAAAATAAGGACCTTACCCCGCCCTCGTCTTTGCACAGACTCAAGCAAACATATTTTAAATTCCATTTGCTATTTATCCACCCATTGGATTTGTTTGGTCACTTTGTCTAGCAATACTTCAGCATCGTAGTCAGACCATATAATCCTATCCAACTTAGTGTCATCTGCAAACATTCTCAGGTCGCTACTTATACCTATGTCAAGATCATTAATATAAATAAAAAAACAGCAACAACCCCAACACCCACTACTGAAGAACCCCACTGGTAACATTCCCTCACTCAGATTTAATCCCATCTATACTAACTCTTTGTTGTTTGTCACCAAGCCACGACTGAATCCACCTAAAAACACTTGCATTGATCTTATGCGATTTCACCTTATTCAAAGGTCATAAGTGTAGTAGGCGTCAAAAGCCTTACTAAAATCCAAATAAACAATATCCTAATTCTCATATCTATCGGCAGTATCGTACACTTTTCTATAAATAGACAGTAATTTAGTCAATCACGATTTACCCTCTAGGAAAGCCGTGTTGAAATTCATTAATTAATCAACTTTTGATTATCTTAGTGATTGGTTGGTTGGTTTTAAGTGGCGCAACTACTGGGTTATTGCCGCTATATCTTAGTGATAACGAATAGATTTCTTTATTACAGATTCCATCATCTTCCTCACCATTGATGCCAAACTTATTGGTTGGTAATTAGACAAAATTGTTTTATCCCCTTTTTAAATATAGGTATATCATTAGCTTTCATCTACGCCCTTGGTACAACGTCAGTCCCACTTAACACATTTTTACATTCCTTCAAAATATCAAATTTGTATACACGAGTACGGGAGGGAAAAGACAACGGGGTGTTAACAGGTGATCGTTTAAGAACAACAAAACAGGAGGAAAACCAAAGGAAAAGCGATTACACCCTTTCTCTACTCATTCCAATTAATCTTTCTTAATCCTTTATTATACGCCACATTCTCACAAAATGGGGGCCGCTAGAATCAGCGCCGATAGAAAATACCCCATTCCCACTCTCCTATGTTCGTTCACGCACAGTCTCCCATCACTTTACTATGCCAAATGACCTCTCGTAGCAACCGGTTTCTATGTGCTGTGGCATTTTGTCCATTCACAATTAATCCCCAGGGAAAAGCCCTTAGTCCCTTCCCTCACGAATCCCTTCCATGCCCCTCTATCATACATAATACCACTCACTTCCTACTCTCTCTCAAACACTCATTTACATACACCCATCCTTTTTATAGGGTCTTCGAACCCTGCTCACAATTTGACACTCTCGCATATCCTGTTCAAAAATCAATTCGCATCTTCTTTACTTATCTACACGACCTCAGAAAACACTCATTCCATATCTCGTACACATCCTTTTTCACATTCGACACATCTCTTCCCACTCCTCCCAGACTCTCTCTCTCTCTCTCTCTCTCTCTCTCTCTCTCTATATATATATATATATATATATATATATATATATATATATATATATATATATATATCCTTCCAACACGGTCACACTAGCTGCAATTCGCTCCCCCGGTTCCAATGCTTGTAGGAGGATTTGGAACTATATATCTTCCAGACATTTTCACTTGCTCTACCTTCACTACTTTCTTTACAAATGTTTTCTTACAAACATTCTGTGGAATAAGGGCTCGTTGCTATTGCGCTTACAATTCGAGAGAAAAGAATCTACCCTTCCCATAGCAAACACACCTCTTGAGTCGCCCACTTGTACTTCCCTCATTCGAGAGCTTCTCTTTTTCACTCTCGTCGGGACCAACACACTCTCATACAGCTTTTGGGTACATTACACCTTAACGCTATGAGACTTACCAATCAAAACCATGTGAACGCAATCTTTTTCAGATTTACCACCACCATTTGCGAAACACCCTAGATACCTGAGCATTGCAATATTGAGTGGTAATACTAGATACTCCGATACTATGCACAAATGTTCCCACTCCCGGCCCCCTTTGTGAAACACCACCGATTATTCCCTTATGTATTTGCTATTACCAATTGCGAAACAACTTAGATACCTAAACATTCCAATGTTGAGTGGTAATACTAGATACTTCGCTATCATGCCCAAGAACACCCTCCACCCTTATATTAAACACTAATCTCTTAGTCCCTTCTGAATTTGCCACTACAATTTCAGAAACGCCCTAGATACCTGAACATTTCTCTATTGACTGGTAATACTAGATACTCCGATATCATGCCCAAGAGCACCCCCACCCCCTTACTATCTTCTCCATTCAATTTTGGCCCCTCCCTGTCACACGCTTCGATCGACATTTCCAAACCCCCTCTCACTCAGCCCCCGATGCCAGGTCGTCCCAATGGGGATAGAACCCCTTTCTCAAATCACACCTGCTTTCCTCATTCCATCTTCTCTCAGTACTCCATCTATTAAAATATTAGACATTACACCCCATTGCCTTTCCTTCTCCCACTTTACTTATAACAAACCACTCACTTCGAACATATTTTTCCCCAAACGGATGCCTTACTACAAAACATAAATCCTTTTCGGAATATCCAACATTTTATCACTCAATCAATGCATTTTTTTCGAACCTACGATAATGTTTTTCAATATGTAGGGGTAATACCCCTGCTACAACTGATATCTGGAGTAGCTACGCGCCCTCCTGACCCCAGTGACCCCGAGAAAAGGTCGTGCTGTCTCTCGGGTCATTTTTACACCTTTTTAAATCTCCCAGGGTCTTTTTCGCGCCTGTTTAGACCCAGCCAAGGGAGAAACAAGGCGTTAAACGTCCTAAAAAAATCACGGCCCTTTATAAGGACATGAACCAACATCCACTATAACCCCCTCGTTTTATCACCTTGTTTTCCACCATCTCATTCTTTTTCACCTAATCAGGATTTTCCTACAACATTCCTCTTTCTCCTATTTACCCTTATACAGCACTGCCAACACAGCATTCTTCCACTCTTCTGGCACTTTTCCATTTCCAAATGCTCTACACCACAAACACCAAACCCATTCCATAACAGCTCAAACTTTTAGCATCTTAGCCACCATATCATCCATTCCAGTTGCTTTCCTTTTTTTCAGACTTCACATAGTACTAACAACCTTTAGCTTGCCTATCTCTTTCATACCCTGATACATTACCCGGTTTACACCCGCGAAATCATTCACATTTACTTTATCTCTCACACCTACATTTTGCAATTCGTCAAATTACTCTTACCCTCTACTTTTGACCTCATTACTTACAAGTATGCTGCCATTATTATCTTGGTGGTTAAACACCTATAATTCTCTTGCTTTCTCGCCTTTCTCCCTTCCATAACTTCCTTTCCCATACCGCTCTAGTTAATCACTCTCCTTTGCTTTTCGCCTTCTTGTAAGCATTTAACCGCATCTTTCTGGCATTCTCACATTCACTATTAGACGTTGCACAAGGTCTTTCTAACAGCATTTTATTTCCAGTTATACAATACCCACATTCAACCCTTTCACTACCTACTACCATTTCTTTACATTTTTCCACATTTTTTCTTTCTCCATGCTCGCAGTTCTTTCTTCTCCCCTACTCTCAAACATTGTCACATACTCTACCCTCTATCTCCGATTCAATTGCTTTTCACTTTGTTTTTTTTCTACCTTCACACCTTCCTCATGCCTTCTCATTCATACACCCACCAATTTAACATTTTACAGTACAGTCATGTGGTCAGTTATCACACTCCTGCCTTATACAACCTTCACATTCATACCCCTTCAAACGTTCACATCAAATGCGCACTGCAACAAATTTATCCTTACTAGACAATTCAATCATACTTTTAACTTCTCTCTTCTTTTCCCAACCCATGTGCTGAAAGAATGTTTTTGCTAAAGGTTTCTTTCAGCATGGAGCATCACTACACTTTCTCCATTTTCATTATCTCCAGGTGTATCAAAAGCTCTAGTTATCCCTCCTATTATTCCTTCACCTATTCATTCCTTCACAACTTCTACAACCATCAACCGATACCTATTCCCACTTTCACTCCCTCAAGTCATTCCAGAACTCTTTCTGTTTCACTTCCATCGTTACAAGGTGCATATACTACAACTACGTAGTTTCACCATTTCAAATTTCAACTTCACCTGCATACTTCTCAAGCTCATAAATTAATATCAACCATATCAAGCCATTATTACATCATGTCACTCCACGATCACTACAGATCACGCTCTTTTCACTTCATCCGAGAAAAAAGACTTCATTCTCTTTCATGTTTGTCTCACACAATGCAAGCGCCTACACTGCTTTTTTTTAAATTCCTTGCCTCCCACTTCCCTCTTTCCCTCAATACACATTTTACTCTAGTCCACACACGCACACACACTCGATTCACACATTGACGTAGATTAGCCAGAATGAGTGCACCCCCCCCTCCCTCCACCGATTGGCCCTACTGCGGATTGCGTTCACTGGAACAAAATTTCAGGGGGCGCACTTCCTAGGCTAGTTGTCCCCCTTTTATCCTGGTTTAGTGGTCTTTTACGACACCCTAGAAGACGGTATGCCCCCCCCCCCTCCATTGCCCCCGAGTAATATCTAGGAGGACCTCAAATATTATGGGGGATTTTGAGTAGATTAAAATCCCAAATATATTGGAAAAGTCAAGGGGTAGATTGTAGAGATGGGGATGGGGGATATGGTTTAGTTAGGGGCAATACCCCCTTATCTTCACACACTCTGCATTCCCTCCTGCTTCAACAGTGCAGGAAAGTATAATTACGAGATAGTTGATTAGTTGTCTCTCAACTCTCTCGAGTTGACTAGAAAGAGGCAGAAAAGAGGATGGAAGCCCCCAATCGCCCCAATAAAAACTCTTATTCACGAATCGAGAATTTAAGGAGTTTGCCAATAGAAATGGTATACATGTACACTTACCCAATTTAGTCATGTCAAATTTTTCAAAATGTTTCGGACAAAGGAAAATTAAGTATGATATAAATATTTATATGTTCTATAAACCGACGAATAATTTGGGATGACTGCCGCTAGATATGCTATGCCCTGTTGCAAAGAGTATTATTTTCCAAGTTAGGTTGGGAAATTAATTAAGGGGATAAAAATAGCCAAATGTTAAATCGAATATTTTCGTGATATCGATGATTAAGAATTGAATAAATTTTTAAAGATAATTAAGTTGGAAAAAGGAAAAAAAATGGGGGAAATTTGGCATCCCTGTTTTGAAACAAAACCGTTTCAAAATGTTTCCACGTTAATTTGAAATACGGCAGTAACGAAAAAAAATCACAATTTAATTTATTTTATTGTTAATATCCTATCTAGTTTATTTAAAACTAAATATCATCCAAACACTTCATCTCTCTTTACATATAAATACTCGTATATTAAATTTGCAATGACGAAATTCATCGTAAACAGTGACATGACTAATTGGAGCAGATAAACGTCTAAAAAAAAGACTGACGGTGAAAGCTTTTCCTCATTTATCCAGGGATTTTTTTTTTCACTTTGCCCACGTCGGGGAATTGGTGGCGGGGGAGGGGGCGGGTCTTCTTTCCCCTTTCCCGCCATCTCCCCCGAGTTAAAATATCAACTATCTCCTCTTATGGATCTCAAATGTTGGCGAGGTGTTAATAATCCTTGTGGTGCGCGCTCACACACACCCACACACTCTCTCTCTCATACTTTCACTTCTCCTAACTTTACGATTTTCTGAATAAAGTTCTTGAAAGATTTTCAGGTATGGGTTAATTTCTCCTTAATCTTAAAATAATAAACAATGACCAAATCGGTCATCCCAGGTTTCTCGTACCAGACTCCAGTCTGGGGGGGAGAGGAGGGGGGGGGATCTTCCCCTTTCCCTTTGCAAACCGCGCCTCCTTCCATACCTACGAAATGGCATAGAAGGCGCCCCGTGGCGGGAAGTTGCGCAATTAAGCGCCGTTGCTCGCGCGAAATCGGTCGACGAGCAGGAGCGAACGTGGGGGCTTGGGAGGTGGGGGGAGGGGTAGAGGGTATTAGTTGCGTCACCAGAGCGAGAGAAAGAGGGAGGAGGTGGGGGAAGGGGCAAAAATATTTCTTGATCCCAGGCGCTAACGACCTCCCTCCATCCCATCCGCCCCCCCTGGCGGTAGAGGCCGAGGGAGGGTCCCGATGACGTCATTGCCCCACGTTAAAAAAGTCGCGTTCTCCTTGAGCGGTGTTAGGCCACACGGGCTATGTTAATGGGGGTAATGTGGGTAGACATTGCAGATACCCCGATCCCCCAGAAGTGTCAGAGGCAGCATGGGGAGCTATGCTATATCTGGCAGAGGGAGGATTGCCTGCCCTACTCACCCCACCGTCCGTTGCTGCGTGTTCTCCTGGATATACTTTGCCCCCCACACTTCTTCACTTCCCCATCAATCCGCCATCTTTACTTCCCCAACATTTGACCCCCATTTTCACTTACCCCATCTTCATCCCGCCATCTTCATCCCCACATCTTCACTTACCCAATATTTGATCCACATTTTTAATTCCCCCATCTTCACTTCCCCAAATTTGACCCCCATTTTCACTTCCCCCATCTTTAGAGACCCATCTCCCCCCCCCCCCATCAATCCGCCATCTTCACTTCCCCAAATTTGACCCCTATTTTTACTTCCCCTATCTTCTTGGCCCCGCGACTCCGCAACCAGGATGCGACCAATCCGGGTCCTCGAGTCCGGAAACGCCCTCGGGGGGGGGGGCGCCCCTTTGCTGGGGCAGTTCCTAAAAGAAGCGTGTTGCCGGACAAAATACGGACACACACACACACACACACCAAGGACTCGGGCTTTGTGACTTCGAGTATTTTTTAATTCCCCCAATTTCACCACTTTTACCAGGGACTTCTTTTCCTAGGGCGCCGATGCCCTCGTTGGATTTCCCATTTTTAACAAATGGCTCAAAGGCGAACCGCCATGCCATGATGGGGGGGAGGCTTAGCATTGATCGACACCCCTGCCGGGACACAAGTAGAGGGGGCGATGTGCCCCTGGGTCCCCGAGTCGACCACCCGGAACAACTCCCCTCCTCTCTCCCTAGGGTACGGACGTCTTCCTCCTGGGTGCACGAGTCAAGCGCCACTCCGTGCCCATTGATAGGGGTCAGGGGGTTCCCCCTTTCTGTAGGAAGAGGGAGGGGTAGGGGCTGTGGTCCTAAGGGCAAAAGGCGCCCCGAGATCAGGAAAGGGTTAAAGGTCACTGACGGAAAGGGGAAACACAATATACTGGGGGCATGTGTGTATGTAAGTATATATATATATGTGTGTGTGTGTGTGTGTGTGTGTGTGTGTGGTGAGAAGGAAGAGACAGAGACTCAGAAAGGGGGGGACGGATCATTTGATTATTGCTGGGGGGAATGAAATTAGTGTAATTCAACGAGGGCATTCAGCGAGATGAGAGTGCAAAGGACGGCGAAGAAGGGCCTCTGTCACCACAGGGGCGGATTCTTCACTAATGACTTAAAAGGGGGCACTTATCCCCCTACTCTCCCTATTCTCCGACCATGCAAGTCTGGAAGATCCCCCTAACGGGTTCCATGGCCCGGTCGGTGGATATGCCTTGAATCTTTGTCTTTTTGCCCCCAGCCCATGATTACTCTCTGTTTTCGAGACCCAGATCAACAGAAGCAGGTGCCCCCCGCCCCCGGGGTCAGGTCAAATGAGGAAGACGTCCTACCAGATGACGTTATCAAGGGGTGGGAGGTCACTTACGTGATCTGCGTCGTTTCGTCAAGAGTTTCTCAGCTCAAGTCGCCATCCTCTTTTTCTGTCCGCTTCTCTACTTGGGCGTAGGACCGTTGCTTGTCCTTCTCCCGGAAGAAGCTCAAGTTTACAAAGCGCCCTCCTTCCGACGCTCGAGGCCAGTGTCCTCCTCTCGGGCCGGCGCCCTCGTGCCAAACTACACTCGATTCGCGCTCAGGCGTCACGCGAGACCACTCGTGTTGCTGTATATCGCGTCCCAACTCCACCGATCGACGCCTCTCGGCGAACTGATCGCATCAGGTGATGGCGCGGCGGTTTGGCTCGCTTGAGGAGTTCTCGGATCCACCCAATTCTCTCACGCCCGACCCCGGGATCTAGGACCCCTACGCCGAGCATCTCGTTCGCAGCTCAAGGGCCGCCAGATTTGAGTACAGCGACTATGGATTGAGAAGGGTGAGGGAATCCTGCAAAAAGGGGATCAATAAATTGTCCTGGGACAGGCAGGAATATACCCCATCCTTCGCGTTAACAGGCACTTTGAAAAAAAGCGGCGGCTGCTTTTGAATGGGTGGAATCTGAATGGAGAGTCGAACCTTGCTCATACTGCGTCAGTAAGATAAAAACGGGAGTTTAAACGGTCGTTTCGGTATAGGGAAGGTGGGAGGGGTCTGGTACACGATAAACTAGTGGCACTGTCGCCTGGTACTCTTGAGTTGAATTGTTCCCCTTGTTTGCAGCAAGCTAAGGGCATGACAAGATCGACTGCTTTCATCTCGTCCTTGGCACATCGTCATGAGACGCCGGACCACAGGGGAAGTTCCTATTATTTAGGATGTCTCTCCTCTCTTCCGTGTCTTCCCTATGAACTCATCATCAATGAGAGAACATCCAACAATAACCTTTTTATGGCGTCGTGGCGTCTTGATGGCAGTGGACAGGGAGTGCCAACGCCATAAAGAACCATACATTCTCCTCTTTCGAGTGTCTCGTTAATTAGCTCCCGTTGCACATCAGCCCGTGCAAAAATTGAGTTGAAAAGGGCAGAACCGCTTTCCCCAAGGGTGATGATGAAAGTGAAATATATTTGGGCACGAATCAACGTGTGGTTGTCCTCTAATGCCCTGAGGAGTCAAGATGCTACCCACTCATTCCTCAAACCCTTGTTGTTACGGTCGTCAGTGAGATTTATGACTGCCGATTGGCACTTGTGCGTTTTACCACCCCCCTTACCCCACCCTCTCCACAAGTAATTACTTCTTTTGGTTACTCGAGCTACGTACCTTCTCCTACACGTTCACTAAATACACAATTTCACCACATTCTTTATAGCTAAACGTTCTTTCAAACACACTTCCCTTACGCTCGCTACTCTAATAATGCACATCACCGCATTCCTAATAAATATACATACATACGCACACGCATTTTCCACACACATGTGAAGGCAAGCATTTTATTCCATTGGTTTACGCAAATCTTCTTTCTTTGTCCTGATCTCGCAATGGTGGCTCTTTCCTCTCGATAAACGTCCATTGATGCGGCAGCCGCTAGGCGCCACCCAAAGGCTAGGGCAGCCTGAGGAGCTTAAGGTTCTCGCTGTGAAGCGCCTCTCTCGTTTGCTCCCGACGGCGATCTTGATGAAGGGAGGGCTTAGAAGCTTCATCGAGCAGCGAAAATAGGGTGGATTTGAGTGAATATTCTCTCAACTTAAATCAGTCACCCGGAGGGTGGAGTCGGCAAGTATCAATACCAAATATGCTCTCCTTTTCATCCCTTTATACCTTATTAAACACAAAAATGATTTTTTTCCCCATTTCTACATTATTCACCTTTCATATTGATGGGTGTTATGAGATGTAGTTTCTAGTTAATTAAGGATTCATCACTAGGCATAAGGCCCCCAATATTCAAGATAATCTCCAGTGTAGTGAAAACACTACAGTTAAAAAAAACACTAACGGAATCATCATGGTTAGAAGTTAAGGAGGGAACGGATAAACTTGTCATAGGATTATTATATAAATCACCATCCCTTAGTAAGGAGGTTTCGTGTCCTTTGTGGCAGGACATAGAATGGGTATAGAGAGGTAAACATGAGTGTCTAATGGGTGATTTTAATTACAAATATATGTAGGTGATCAGGAGGCTGAGGAATTTTTTATTATGGTGTTGGATAATTTTCTTAGACCGGTTGTATTTAAAAGGTTAAACCAACACATTAGGGGTGATAATATATTGGATTTCGCTCTAACAATAGTGAAGATGGTATTTGCGATATAGAGATTCTGGGAATTGGGTTCTTAGTAGAATAAATAAGGTTAAAATACCAGACTCTAGAAAAGCAGATTATGGTCTGACAGAATTCGAGGGGGAAGATAACCCTCAGTTAGATAGGAATAGTGTAGATCAGGAAAATGAGACAATGATTAAGTAGTTAATTTCTGGATAGAATATGAACATTCCATATATGGAGAGAAGAGCGAAGGCTGTCAACCTTAAATGAATGTTAGATCAAATTAAGCATTATATTGACATTAAAAGGCGCATTTATAGGAAAATAAAAAACGGTGAGGTCAATTAAGTAAGCGATATAGTGAGCTAACTAGGGACACTAAAAAGTTAATTAGGGGCGCAAAGAGAAATTATGAAATTAAACTGGCAAATATGACAAAGGGAGATTCCAAAGGCTTCTTTCAATTATACAGAACTAGGCCTAGAGATAAAATAGGCACACTTAAAACTACAGATGGAGAGTTAGTGAGTGATACTGATGCAATGGCTGGGGTGTTAAATAAGTATTTTCTTTAACTATTTACTGTCGAGGATACTCTACTTGTACATACCTCTGGGAGCCTTAATCTTCAGAGGTAATGAGGAGGAGAAATTAGTGGATATTTTAATTAAAAAGGAAATAGTGACCAAAGAAATAGATAGATTCCGATTTAGTAGAGCACCGGGCCTTGATAAGTTCTTCTTAGGATTTTAAAGGAATGTAAAGATGTGTTAAGTGAGCCCCTAGCATGCCTATTTAAAAAATCGTTAGAGACTAGCATTGTACTAACGGCATGGATGAAAGCTAATGTAATACCTATATTTAAGAAGTGGTATAAAACAATTATTTCTAATTACCGACCAGTGAGTTTGACATCAGTGGTGGGGAAAATAATGGAATATACCGGGTGACAGCAAAAAATGTCCTTTTTTTTATAATACTGTAATTTGTTAACTATTAAAACCTGAAGCTAGAGATAATTATCATTCCAAAGAACAATATTTAAAACTTTATTAACAAGCTTTATAACATTCGAAACGACCACTTCCGGACTCTCTGCACTTATCGATACGATTAACAAAATTTATTATGGCATTCTGCAAAATATTGACGTTGAATGATGCAATGATTTCTCGAAACTCATTCTCCAGTTCTGCGATCTTAGATGGTACAGGTCGAAGTGTCTTTCTTTTAGAAAGCTCTATAGAAAGTAGTCTTGAGGTAACAAGTCGGGCGCCCTAGCCAGCCAGGGAAAATTTGCCCTATGCGACATTAGTCGTTGAGGAAATCGAGCCTTCAACCCTGTCATGGTGGCACACGCAGTAGGGGTTGTAAAGCCATCTTGCTGAACCTATTCGTTAGGATATGTGCTATTGGTGAAAATGCTTTTGATCATGTCAAGATATCTGTCAGCGTTAATTGACTGAGCGTGTCCTGTTTCATGGTCCTCAAAGAAATAGGCTCCATAAAAGTCATTTCCACTTAGTCAACACCATACTGACTGTCATCCTTTGGGAGTACAAAGGCTTTTGAAAGTGATTATTTGTAGTGACCACTTCCAATAATTCTGTTTACTTGACCTCCCTTTCAGTTAAACGTGACATTCATCACTCAAAATTATGTTATCCAATACTAATTGTTTATCATCGCGCGTTTCTTTAACCCTGAGGCAAAATAATGACCTTCGTCGCTTATCTTGAATCAAGATTTGATTACATTGACTTTCGCACAACTTCTCTCTTCAAATGTGTCTCAACAGCCAATTCACTCACTGACTTTGTTTCATTAGCACCAATTAAAGTCCTTACCTTGTCAATATTCTTTTCCGTCCTCACACTTTTCCTACGACCGGAATTTCCTTTATTTAAATTACGAATTGTGATGTTTACATTCCACTTGGCGTAATTTGTATGGAATTTTTTTTGTCTAATCGTATACCACATCTTGCTCGAAAATGACGAATTGATTTGATTATGAAGCCAGGTCGAATCATTAATTCCACGACAAACCTGTGCTATTCAAGAATTAATTGGGCCATTTCTGAGAGCCTAAAACAGAACTGTTTAATATCTGCTTAGATAGCTTCTATTCTAGGCTAGGATAGAATATCCGCCGCAAGCCTAGGCTACCTAAGCTAGCTAATAAAATTTCAAATATTGATTTTCGTAATGATACTTATTTCTAACTTCAAGCTTTAATGGCTAACAAATTACAGCATTATAAAAAAAGGGGACATTTTTGGCTGTCACCCAGTATAATCGCGAAATCTATGCGGGATCATTTAGATAAACGTAAGTTTTAAGATACTGGATAGATTTATGGATGATGAGGCTGGTTAAGACTATATTTATGGGTGAATGTGCTAAGTGTGGCTGAATTTGGCTGGTGGGAACAGGAGCTGCCTGTATCGGCTATTGATTAGCCTTTTCCCCCACTCCTATTCTTATGTTCTGACGTAACCAAGTCCTCCTCACAATCCCCATCCCTTAGTCATCACGTGCACCTCTGTCAGTCCCCTTTCTCTCACTCATTTATTCATTTCATCTTTTACGCATTTTCCAACCCTTCGGACACCAAGACTCTCAGTCTCACCTATCCTCTTCTCAACGCTATTCTCACTCAGTCATTTTTACAAACCTGTACCAACTCAGAATACTCTCAGCCACCAAACACATTTACACCTTTATTTACACCACATTTACCGCTTCCACACTCGTTACTCAACCTATCCTTCTTCTCATACCCAACATCCTTCTCAAATTGCCCATTTTTACTGGTTTGAACTTCGATGTTTATTTCTACTTCTATGCCATACATTTACTCTTATACACCAATGATCTTTCAGTACATTATCCACATTCCACAGTCACACCCTTTGTATTCACCCAACGCTTTAATCCGCCATGGAACTTTCCTACTTTCCAAACCTTTCTTGTTGCAATCTACTTCATCCATCTACAACCAATATTTACCACCAAATATCCTTCTCAAATTGTTCATTTGCACTGGTCCCTCCCTCCATCTTTACTTGTACTTCCATATCATACTTTCACTGACATATACCACTGATGGAAAGAGCTTCCCAAACCTTACGCATTTGTTCAAGGGAACGCCATAGACTCTTTTCACCCTATCCTCACCATATCTCTACTATTTTCTATATTTAATTTTACCCCCTCCCCCTCATAATCACACAAGCCCTAACAAACCTTTCAATCAAAATTTACCAATCTTTCCCACCCTCAGCTGCTAACATCAGATCATTAGCATAGATAACATTGAACAAACTTTAAGCTCAACCTGCCTCATCCATTTCATATCCTTATCCCTCATTCCTCCATTCGTACTCAATCCATAAATATTTTAAACAGCCAGAGTAAATCAAACACTCTTTCTTTAAGCCTCACTATATATGGAGTTGCAGGGGACTAGTGCTTACGAGAGGTAAGCTAAATTTGTGTTGCTTTGGTGATAATAACTCCATTTATCTCTTCTTTTGGCCCAAGTGCTTTACACCTTATCTGGTATAAATTAATCCAAGAGAAATTAAATCTTTACCACAACCCTTTAATAACAATAATAAAATATGACACTTTATAAAAAAAATCATCACTACTTTATAAATGGATTACAGTATCGACCATATGACCTAATTCAATTTATGAATATTGAATTCGAATCAAAGCAGAATAATGAATAAAGTCTGGATGAAGGTTGTGTAGCAGCCTGGATGGGAATCTAGTGGAAATCGGTCGATATTCTTATTACTAGACGAAAGTATAGTCGGACACTGTAGTGAGGAACAGGTGGCAATAAATGAATATCAAAGAGTATCTTCAAAAGATGTAACCGGTTTTTTTTAGTCAAAACCAGGAGGCATTGTTAAAATCTCTGATGAATTGATGGAGGGATGGCTTAGCGACGCCATGATACAAGATGCTGTTTGTGTAAACACTTTCGAAGAAAGTTTGTCTTGTTGTTTGCGTGCCCAAAAGTGGATTAAGAATTTCTTGCTGTGTCAATTTTTAGGAGCACTTCAAGGGAAATATTTATGGTCTTTCATTAGGCACGGTTTGTAGGGGTATCTTCCTCAGATGTTTCCTCCGGAAGCAAGAAGTTTCGGTGATTACGTAAGCATAGTGGTACCAGAAAGGTGAGTGACAGAGACTGACAGTCGTCATATTGGAAGAGGGGAAGGCAAGATTGCTAGAAACACCACTCCTTCTGATGACGGGAAAAGGCATGTGAAGAAGCGTGCGATGTTAGAATTGTAGCATTGTATGTGTGGAAATAATGAAAGCAAGAGAAACTCATATTCTTCAATCAATTACCTTGGAACTGAATGCACATTTAAAACCAATAAATAGTGATTGAAAAATAAAATTAATAGTCTATTTACAAATAATTACAAATAATATTCCCTATTATTGTTAGTTTTGATATAGCCTGAATCTAAATAAAATTTGTTAAGTTGAAAAAGAAAATAATTTAAATAAAAATCAATGCAGTGAAAAATAATAATTAAATGTTAGCTGTTTAATGCAATTGACAAATGGACAAAATATTAACCAACGAGGCTATAGAAAAATGATAACCAGCGAGGATATACAATAAAAATAATTACTACATACAAAATATGGTAATTACAATAATGATACATACAGTACATATAAATTAATTCCTTAAAATACGCCTAAGTTTCTTAAACACAACGTATTTTTTCTGTGCGACATAGTCCTGGAATTTAATATAAAATTGAGATTTGTAAGCGAGGATTGTCAGACTTATTATGATATAAAATTCAATGTGATCGTTGATGTGTACCTTATATTTACTCTTAAGTTCCATCGGAGTGTCTTTGTCGGTTTTACATGAGAAATTTGAATGTTGGATTGTATGTGAGTGATATCTGTGTTAGATTGTGTGTTGTTTTCCATGTGTGCTGGCTTAATAATAGATATGAGGGCGAGTTTAGGACAATCTCATTAAACTGAAGCGAGGTTGAAGCGTTCTCCTGTAGACTTCAATTCCAAATCGGTCATTAGAGATTTGGTTAAAGTTTCATAGTTGATAATAGTGAAAAAAGAAATTGTCTGGTTGATAGAATGACATAAGAGGATTAGATTGTCTTCTTGGTATGTAGATGGTGGTGCTGATGTAATTGATTACGTTTTGCAATCGTTGATGGGTGTCCGGAAGAGAACAACACTATGATTATCTCTACCGGCTATGTGATGAATATCATTAGTGTATTGTTAATGAATTGAAATGTGAGGGACTCTTTTGGTCAGTGCCTGATCGTGAGGGACTTGACGTCAATAATCGCCGCAACAAGGTTCACAACACTGTGACTGGCTACCTATTGTGGGTGTGGTGACAGCAGATGCTATCTTGAAGAGTGGGAGAATTGCCTGATCCACCGAGAGAGTTGCGCGATTCTGCGGGAGATTTGCCCGATCCAGTGTGAGAGTTGCGCGATTCTGCGGGAGATTTGCCCGATCCAGTGTGAGAGTTGCGCATACGGGGTGCTGAGTGTCCCGCGAAGTAGCGTTTCGACTGATCTAGAGTGACCACCTTACGAGAGAATTGCAAGCAATTCCATCATGAGGACCGATGCTTCCTACGTCTTCTCGTGGAAGTGTTTTGAGGGATCCTCTTCGATGGAAGCCACCCTTGTCTGAGAGCCGTGATTGATAGCTCGTGAGACAACCGTAGTGAGTTGCTCAAGTGGGGTCTCTGGGCCTAAGATTTCAAGTGCTGCTTGAATGTGAGAGGGAAGTCGTCGAACGAAAGATTCCCGAAGATATTCGGGGTTCACACTACCCCCCTAATGTATCCTTCAATTTCCTTAGGAGATCCTCAGGGGTCAGATGGGATAGCTGAGTGGAATGAATCAAAAGTTCGATTATTTGGGCCTTGGGTAGAGTGAACCTTTCCAAAATGGCATTTCGGAGGGTTTATTTAAACAAGTTTGTGTGGCGTCTTAGAAGGGACGAAATTAATTCATTTACTACGTGGGGCAGTGCCCCACCCCCACCAGCCACTTGAGTTTTGAGTGTCACTTGCTACTCCCTCCAAGGAGAAGCTTGATTTGGGTGAACCACGACTTGGGCAAAGCAGAATGAAACTCGGGCAAGGAAATAACACAGGTTATGCTTACCGTGGTAGCTGTTTTGTAGTGGTCAATAGTGGTTGCAATATAGTTCTGTAGAGTTGCCGTTGCAAGCAACCTTTTTCATGCGTGAGTATAGTCGATTGTCAGTGCGGGGAATGTTGCGTGGAAAATTTG
Organism: Ceratothoa steindachneri; assembly: GCA_963969495.1. Lineage (NCBI taxonomy): Eukaryota > Metazoa > Arthropoda > Malacostraca > Isopoda > Cymothoidae > Ceratothoa > Ceratothoa steindachneri. The sequence goes on from OZ018317.1 coordinate 209,730,235, forward strand.
ACGTCACTCCGGTTGAATACTGCTAGGAATATTCGAGTGTCACTCCAAGGTCACCACTTTGTAGTTGGAGGAGGGCATTGGTTGCAAGAAGTGAGCTGAATTTGTGTAGATTTTGTGTCAGTAACTCCCTTTCCACTTTCCTCTTTTAGCCCAAGTGCTTTACACCTTATCTGCTATAAATAAATCCAACTTCACCTTTTTCCACAGGTCGAGGGAAATCAAGTCTTTGCCGCAACACTTCAATAACAATAATAAAATATGACCACTTTATAAATGAATTACAATATCGACCAGAAGATCCAATCCACATTATGAATATTGAATTCCAATCAAAGCAGAATATAATTTCATGTTCCAATCCGAATTCTCATTCACTTTCACCGGAAGTTTGATTTTTAGCCTTCTTTCCGTAACTATTCGCCCCCCTCCTGCAATCATTTTCATTCGTCATGTTCATTTTCACTATAAAGTTTCTGCAAATATGTGATTCTCCCACTTCTTCACATATGCAATACATTTTGTTCGTTCCAGTTCCAGCATATCTACATACAGACTTTACTCAACCCACTTTAACTTCCTTCAGCTTGTTTCAGATTTGCTATAGCTCCATCTTCATACTTTTCTCTCTCTAGCATTCTTACTGTTGATGATTCAATAAAGCATTACTTGTAATTCTCTTTTAGCTGAAGATTTCATCACGTCATCTCAATCACACGCCAATTAATTTTACCAAACGTGCCGCTATCGGTCAGATAAACCATTATTCTCAGGACTTTAACATCAAAGTTTTTTACCAAAAGTACACCAATCCTATTCTCACATTCTCTCTTGTCCTGAAAGAACATCTTTGCAAATACAAATCTTCTCAACACGAATACCTATCACACCCTTTTCATTTTCATTCGCTCCAGTTGCACTCAAAACTCCAATTATCCTATCTCTCATCCGTTACTTTTTGTTTATTCATATCTCCTACAGTGGACCTACACCCATCACCCAATTTCATCCACAACTCGTCCAAAGGATTCTCAGAAGCTTTCCTCCTCAGACTTGCTTCCGTTATTGTAGGGGTTATCCACGACAACTACGCAGTTTCGCTCTTTTAAGTCTAAACTTCGCCCACATAATTCTCGATTCCACAGTCATTACTTATATACTTTGTTGCACCCGGCTACGGTCTCTCTCCTTGGCCAGCAGTCATAATGAAGAACACCGACTTGAAAATATTCTCCCGGAGATTCTGTACTCCGCATATCTGGAGATTTTTCTCAGCTGCGCTTGTGTTTGAGTGTATATGTGTGTGTGTGTGTGTGTAAATAAGGTTTAAATTGTGTCTGATTCCTCTCCATATATTAATTGTGCTTGTTTGGGTATGAGAAAATTGCCAAGGCAATGTTATCTTGGTATTGAGCCGGTCGATCGTTGCCATTACTGTACTGAGTGAGTGTGTGGATTGGTTGAAGCCTTCTTGTATGAGTTGTATTGGATGATGTTGGTAAGCATAAAGGTTGTTAAGTGCAATGGGTGGAAACCATGATTAGAGGCGTATAGTGGGATGTGCGGTTTTATTTTGTTTAGTACTAGACGTTCCATGATTTCCGGGATTGTGTAGAGTAGAAAGACATTTGGAATAGAGTTATGGAAGAAGAGAAGTTGAAGATTTCTGTGTGTTGAAGCCTCTTGGTCCAATGTGTTTTAGGTGGGAGAAGATTTTGACTGTACTATGTATTGCCTTGGATATCATTTATGTGGTGAATTGTCTGGCCATATCATGGTCATTTGCAAGTCTGTGTGTGTTTTTTGAAGTTCTGTGTGAGATGGCAAGAGTTCTGTTACTGATTTTTCCTTAGTGTTGCATGAAGGCGTTTGCCTATCTAGTGAGGCTGACCTTGTTTTCTTGATGTGCCTTGTTCACTACTGAGGCTGCAATTCTTGTAATAGCTTTCCAGAATGTTTTGCTTTCTGTTTTGGGGCTTAAAGTGTCCAAGAAGGTTGGTCTTAGTTGCTTATGTTGTAGTTGGGCACTGCTTTATGTTTTGTGTTATGTTTTTAATGTTACCAGTGGTATTTGGGGTTCGTTGTTTTCTTCGCAGGCTGTGTCTGTCTTTTTTCCAGCTCTCTGATAGCTTGGGAAAAGTTTCGATTATATTGTCTCATGTTTCCCTTCGGGATATGTTTGTTATTGACTGATAAGAGAATGTTTTGAAACACGTGTGGGCCTCGCTTAAGTGACTGTAGTGGGCGACGGGATAGCCTTGGAGTTTTTGAATATAATTGGTGAAATGGTCTCAATTAGTGCGTGGTGTGATGGAGGTATGGAGTTCTATTTGTATAATTATATATAGTTGCCACGTTGTTTTAGTGGCTAGGTCATGTGAGCAATAGGTTTTGTCGAGGGAGGTGCCTCAAGAGTAAGATCTGAATGGCTTACATGTGATGGTACAGGGGTTGTTTAGGATGGATAGGTGGTTTTAAGGGCTTTGAGTCTCTGTCTTATAATTCCACCCAGGTGGTGATGGATGTATAGAAGTAACCCGTAACTAAGGTGTTATCTTGTTGTGTTGGAAGGTGGCCGATCGCAGGCTCCTAGTTTAGTAGATATGATGCAGGGGGGCGTATGTACAAATTGCTGAAAGTGTAGTGTGTTCTCTTGATGCGTGCTCAGAGGGTTTGGATTTCTATTGGATCGTGGTGTAGGAGTGAGGTTAAAGAGACTCAAGTGCTGTTAGCGAAGGGAGTATTGTCTGTGACGGAGGCAATTGGGCTTCCACCTCCTTCGTATATTTGTATTTTGCCTAATGGGCGTGTAGCGTAGTACGTTTGTGATGTGAGCGTAAGCTGTGTTTTATTCCTGGATGAAGGCTAGATGTATGTTGTGGTTGATGAGGAATTCCTTGAGTTCCATTGGTTTGTTGCCTATACCGTTAATGCTTATTTTTTGGTGTTGTGTTTTGGGTCCCGTGTGATTTAGGTGAGGAATATGGGTGTGGGAGAGGGGGATAGAATGGATTGTGTGACTGTGCTGCGGGGTGGAGTGAGAAAAAGGGATAGATTTTGCAGTGTTGTGTCGTAGGATGTATTCGTTTGGGGGTGGTTAGATAGTGGGCTGGTAGGTTTGGTGTGTCGACATGTATGGGTTGTACATTTGGTGCAGCAGAACGGGATGTTATGTGAGTGGTATCGCCTACCGGAATCCAGCACAGCGTGTGGTGTAGTGTGACCAAAATCAACAGAATGCGCCTATGATAGCAGTTTGGCCTCGTTTATAGGGCAGTCTGCTGAAGTGGAGTATGTAGCGTTGACTCGGGTTTTGTTAAAAGTCCTTGGATTTAAGTGTTTATCTGTCTGTGGGCTAGTTTTTAGAGATGTAGGCTATAGGGTGTAAGCTATGAACTGTTTGAGTAGTAGAATGTAGGAAGACTCATCTAGACCGTTGGCTCTGAGGCCACAAGCCCCTGAAGGGTTGCTCAGAAGCGGGAGAAAGGGACACAGTTTGAGTGGGGACAACATTTGTCTGGCTCTCCTAACGACGTGGAACTATCCTAAATATTATCTCAAAGTGGTGCCAATCTCTTTCCTCACATCAGCCCCTCTCTTCGACACCGCTAAGAGGTGCTTAGTCGTCGGTGCGTCGCGCTGAGACCGCTCGCTAGTAGGTGCGTCAGTGTTGGTGTCTTGCCGATACTACTAGGAGATGTGATGTCGTTGGTGCGTCCAGCCGAGACCACTAGGGAGTGCGTCTACGTTGGCGATGCTGGACCTTTACCCCTACTATGCCCTTTCCCCCACTTACAGTAAGGGGGTACCTCGCGCACGCTGTTAAATTTTGGAGGAGCAGCACCCCCATCCCGTCCCTATTGCCTCTGCAAGTCTAAGACTAAAGCGAGACTACCTGGCTTTTAATTCTTCTAGACATTTCTATTTTATTCACCGGCGGATATTTCCGCAGGCTAGTCGCCGAACAGCTTTCGGCTATTTGTCCGCGGTGGGAGCCGAGAGGTTGGGAGGCTTGGTTACCCTTACACTTTTATCGAGTGGTGGGGGGAAGGATAGGAACATACCTGAATTCAAGCCCCCTTTTCTCTTCTACTGAACCCCTCCCCCCCTCTTTCCTTTCAACTAATTTCCTTTTACACCCCCATATTGGGATGTCAGGTGAAACATGGGGTACCTTGCTGCGTCTGACATCTGGGGGATTCTTAGCCCATCGGTCCAATGTTTTTCTCTAGTTTCTTTATTTCTTTCTCCTTAAAACATTCTGACTGAGACTCTAGCATTGGTACTTCGCTTTAAATTTCAGGAAAACAAACTAAACCTCCCCCCTTCCTCAGGCTTTCCTCCAACTCTACCCTATAAAACTTCATGTTCGTCTCACATAATGCTAGCATGTGCAACCCCCTCTCTTCTAAACGCATTCATTACCTCTCCCCTCTTTTTCTCATCATAAATCCCTCACACATTCCGTACTCCTATACGATTTACACAATTACTAGGCGTTGTCCGTGGTACCCGTGCCCATTGGTCCCCTCTCGTATTGCAGGGCTATCCACTGGTCCAAATTCTGGGCCTGCCGAAACCTGTGGATTCCCAAATTGAAGCTTTGCCTCCTTTCATTGAAATCATCAGTGATGGCTGCTTGACCTTTGACATTTTCGCTTTTGTCCCTACCATGTACTTTTTCTATGCCCCTGCCCCCACCCCTTTTCTCACGCTCTATTTAAGCGGTAATTTAAATCTCTTAATCGAATTCATATTTGTAATTTACTCTTCGCCAATCACTTATCTGTGCTCTGCGCCGAGTTCAAAAGAAGGGGGTCATGTAGCGTACCTCAATTCAAGGCATACTTTGCGGACGACATTTTAAAATGATGGATTAAGGGGCTTTGTTGGCGTAGTTCTCAAAAAAAGTGGCATAAATTCCTCCTCCTCTTTCCTCTGCGACCGAGAGGCACGAAACCCGCTGTTTTTGCTTACTCTCGAGACTGAATGACGTGAAGATCCTTCCTTCCACACGCTTCTTCTCGGAGGCTCATCGTAGCTCCTTGTAGCTCCTGTGTACATACGCCCTTTCAGATCCGACGCCCAAGATGACAGTCAATTCAGTGGTTATTTTGAGCTACAACCTTCAGACCTCTCCTCTGCTCGTCTCGTCTCTCGATCGGTCCCTTTATACGGTCTAACCTCGCCATTTAGAGGGGACTCGACGAAACGCGAGCCGCGGGTTGATGGTAGGGAGAGAGGGGGTAAGGGCCGATGTCAGGACGGGAGGACAATTGAACGCTGTTCTGTGTATATGTTTGGGCTGTTTGTGGCATTCGGCGCTTATCAGGCTATGTCATAATTGGCACTTCCGGTGCATGGGACCGAGGCAGAGGGAGCAGCTGTTGTGGTTCTACAGAGCGCTAAGATCAGCGGAAGTATGTGTGTGTGTTTTTGTTGATGTTTGCCTGTGTGTGTGATTCTGCATCTATGAGTAGGAGCTTTCTCATTAATCGTAGTTACTTAGTGACTGAGACTACCATTTATTTTTGGTTGGTGGGGCAAAGTACAAAGGAACAAGAGTTGAGGGAAGAGAGACAATGACTCCTCTCATCACGGACGCACCACAAGTTCTAGTTTTCGCAAGGAACGCTCTTTCTCTCTCTCTCTCTCTCTCTCTCTCTCTCTATATATATATATATATATATATATATATATATATATATATATATATATATATATATATATGCACAATGACCAATGATACACAAGCAAACATATATTAAGAAATGAGGACGAGAGAAAGAGAGAGACAACAAACTGAATAAAAACTCTATTACCCGTTATATAAAGTGAAAAAATATGTAGGATTCGAACCTCTGACATCGAGTGATCTTCGCTTTTCAGGCGTCACCGCTAACCACTCAGCTTCCATTGAGAAGACATCATATGAGTATCTTATTTCCTATTACAGGAGCTGCCAAGAGTAGGCAATGAATGGTCTTTTGCAGTCTCCTTCTTTTCTTATGTTCTTATTAGTTATTTGGCATTTTATATATATATATATATATATATATATATATATATATATATATATATATATATATATATATTTATATATATATATATATATATATATATATATATATATATATATATATATATCTATATCCTAATTTTTTCGAATATTGTGAGCATGTATTCCCTTCTTTGTTAGTTAGTTAGTTAGTCAACGCCAACCCTTCTATGATACTGGGAGGATCCCTGACCTGATAATGAAATCTATATAAGGTCAGTATGACAATCGCTGGTCGGCCCGAGGGCCCCAAGGGCCGGTCTTCTTTTGGGGAGAGGTGCCAGGAAGTATTATGTTTAGGGGGTGATCTCAAAGTCTCTCTATAGTAAGAACATTTAATACAATGTCATACAATTAGCTACAGTAATTGTTGAACATGTCCTTGAGGTCGAACACTGAGTGATCCTTCTTATTTTATTAGCAAAGACGTTAGAACGACCTCTGTTCTTCATTTCTACTTGGTTTCACTCCGGGGATTTATATCTTCCACTTTCTTATTGCGAAGAGACTTTTAGATCACTCTATACTCGTATATTTGTCAATAATTTCAACTCTCCATCTTCGTCTAGGTTTTCTTTTATAAATTGAGTCCAATCTTCCTAGTCCATTTAATGTTTCAATCCCTCGCTCCCGGCCCAGCCCAACCCTACATAAGCTCCTTTATCGCTTCGACAAAATCTTAAGATTGGTTCCGGTCACGTATTTTTAGCTCTCTCGGCCGCACCGGCTCTCCCGGGGACGGTTTGGGATCAAATCTTAAGTTGCTACTATATAGACTGGGTGACACATGGACACTTTATGAGGTGGGTATTGCGTCATTCTTCTGGACTTTTGTCCATTTACTTAATAAGTTAATTGCGCTCCCCTTTCATTTTCAATCGTGGTTGAGGTCTCCCGATGGGACAATGTAACTTAAATAAAGATCAGAATGGCAATCGCAGGTAGGCCCGATGACTTCTGGGCTTGGAGAAACGTTGCAGAAAAGGTGGGGGTGTTTTCAGCCAACTAACAAACATGAAACACCTTGTGGCCTAAGCGAGTGCCACCCAGTATGAGTGTGGGGAGCATGGGTATGATGACCCACCTGGAGGTTCCAGAATGGAAGTGTTGTGTTGTTTGCCTGAATGAAAAATTGGGTCGGGGAGCGGTTTTGTAATTGGTTCTTAGCCCCATGGATGCGTTAGATTAGACCTCCGACCTGAGTTACGGCAGCTCTCTACGAGCACCGAAGTCCTTATCATCCCCTCTCGCAAAGAATCCAACCCTTTGGGGGATCTAGTGTCCATTCCTGGTGATTTGTGACTTTTCCTTTGGGCAGGCTGGAGGACAGCTGTCCGTGACGGCACAACGGCCTTTGAGAAGAACAGAAGCCAACACTAGGAGGACAAACGTAGGAGGAGGAAGGAGCGACTGGAACAACCTCGTCTTCCTTCTCCCCTCCCATGTGACTTCTGCCCGTGGCTCTTCCACAACAGACTGGGCATCCTAAGTCATACCGGGCACAAACATCAGCCGAAGAGACCGGATAACTGAGGACGAAACTGATGATCGGACACGAGCTGGAGAGCCGATGACTCTGTGGATAAGAAAGAGCCTAGTTTTGAGGGTAGCTTTGAAGAACTTAATAAGTAGTAAATGGTGAAGATTAAGTGCGTCTTGGGCGGGATCGTTGCCTAGATACAGAACTTATTCCTATGTTTTATTTAACTAGGTAAATAATAGTTTTATAATTAAATACAATAGAAATTCAGAATGTTTTTTAAATGTGAGAGTATCAAAAGCTGGATTAAAAGGAAGTACGAGAGTATTCTTGTTATTAAAAGGAGGGTCAGGTTTGACACGGTGAAAAGACATTTCACTAACTCAATAATTATCAAGGAAATAGAGGGGATAGCAAAGTTTGTGTCCTATGTTAACAAGGTCAACAGACCTAAATCGCATGCTCTCGATTATTTTGACTTATGACCTTACGACGTTTAAAACTTGTAATAATTCTAGGACAAACCTTGGGAATTATATCATTCGAAAGGGAATGTATCACAACAGGAGGATTTCAAATTTCTTTAGAATCGGCCAAATAGTTATGATGTTATTGACAAATAATTCGCGGACTAACCTTGAGAGGACCTTGGTAATTATACCATTCGCAAGAGAATGTAAAACAACATAAGGGTTTCAAATTTCGTTAGAATCGGCATAATAGTTCTGACGTTATTGACAAATGATTCCCCGGTATCATTGAGAGGACTTTGACAACTATATCATTCGAAAGATAATGTTAAACAACATAAGGGTTTCGAATTTCGTTAGAATCGGCCGAATAGTTACGAGGTTATTACTCCCCCAAAAAACATTGGAAAGTGAAACGGTTACCATCTAACCGACGGTTTCTGTGTTGTGTACCTGTGTGAAATGTTTTTTTTTTAATTTCTGTGTCTAAGAATTCAGGACTAACACCGCGAATCGCTCGAAGAAACATTGAGATTAAAACTTACTTTTTAACTTTAATGTGATGACCGGAGTCAAAATGAATATAGGAAAAAGAATTAGTCGGTTTACGATAAAAATAGAATTTGAAACCAGGATTGCGGTCTATTAATAAATCTAGAAAAGAGTGTTTCGTTTTGTTCTAGCTCAAGAGTGAATTTAATTTAAGGTGCAAGCGAGTAGATTTTATTAAAATGTTACAATGTCCGAATTGAGCAATAAGCATACGATATCATCGATGTATCGAAACCAAATAATAGGGAATTCAACAATAGATGTGAAGTAAACTGTTTCAAAAAATTCCCTATATAAGTTAAATAAAACGGAAGATAAGGAGTTACCCATAGCTAGACCAAATTTATGACCAAAGAATTTACTATCGAAAGAAAAAAATAGAGTGAAACAAGTTCTAAAAATATAATAGATGGCAGAAGTAATTGAACATTACACAATTTATTTTTAAGAAATTGAAAGCGATCATCGATCGGAGCTTTAGTAAAAAGGTAGCAAACATCGAAGTTAATATGGGTAAAGTTTGAAGTATCTATCGGATGTAATGAGAAGGTAAAGAAGCATCTATAGATTTAAATTTAGAAATTAAATCAGGATAGAACGGTCCTTTTTTTCTGAAAGTTCTTGTGAATTTGTTCTAAAGGAACTTATTATGTAAATGTAGTCATCGTTAGTTAGTTCGCTTATTTTTTTTTTTATAATATGTTTGTTTATCTAAAATGGGATTGCACCAGATGTGTCGGCTTTGGTGATAGGATGTACGATTAATGAGGTCATTTAACGAACGACGGAAACGTAACGTATAATTTGAATATGAGGAAGTAGCCATAGAATGGTACACGAAACCTTTATCAATAAGAATATATTCCCTAGGAATATTGCTGATTTTTTCTAAATTACTTAAACTCTTAGCAATAAAAACACTGCACCGTCGAGAAGGGATCGAAAACTTTAAGCCAAACTTAAGCAGAAGCCAAAGGAAATTAATTAAGGCAAAATACACAATAGTCTTCAACAAAATTTGCATTCAGGAAAGACTGCTACCCAACTACACTAATATATATATATATATATATATATATATATATATATATATATATATATATATATATATATATATATATATGCAGGAAAAAAATATCAGATTGCGAGTGTTTTCGTCATTATTGCCAAAGATCTCTTGTGATTATGAATACAGTGGTATCGAGAAGGGTTTCTAAGTGGAGAGGGCATAGGTATTATCAGACTTGAATCCGAGTGGTTGGAAGAGACGGACATAGGTAAATATCTGCTTGTTTTGGACATAAATTCTATACATCGCAATTTGATCTAAAGGGTTGATAGTAAGGTTGTCGAGGAAATGTATGCCATCGTATTCTAAAATATTTCCTGAAACTGTATGGCTACAATTTGAAATAGAGCTGGCACTATCCCAATGAATTACATGATCAAATGTGAACATGTATACAAACAGGGAGCTTTGTTCGTTATAATTGCCTACATGTAAATATTTACCTGACTGAGCTACTTATAATTTGGGACTTTTAATTTTATGGGATAAACAATCCAAAGTTTAGGAGTTTTTCTTAAACAACAGAATGCTAATTAAGGGTGTATATGAAAACATTATTGATATCAAAGTGCGGAAGTCGTCGTGGGAGATGTAATATGCAAATGGTCTTGTTGAGAGGGAGGCAAAAGTTATTTATAGGTTTTAAATAAATTTGCTTTTCAATCGGATGGCAAAACATATTTATAACGCCGATTTAATCAGTAAACTCGATAAGTTACCCTATTTCAATTATTTCACTTTGGTTAATTTTGACGTGTTCCTTTTTACAAAAATCCCCATCCAAGATTTGTTAAAATTCTTCAAAAAATCGTGTAAAATCTCGTCTCCAATTCGATTCCGATATTCTCATTCATCTCATTTCCCTTTATATTAATTATTGCAAGTTTACTTTCGATGAAAATTTTAATCGTCAGAAGTTTGTCATGACCATGGCAAATTGTCTCTCTCCTATCCTTGTACATGTAAGTTATCTGTAAATTTCTTAACTTTAACCAAACAGGAATTTGGTTTAAGTCTGTTGATGATATGGTTTCTTTGTGGCCTAACCGTCTGAATGTGAATTCATTTTTAACAATCCCCAATTCCTCGTCCTTTCTATAAAATTCAGCGTTGACGAAGAAAGGACGGTTGGCACACGTCCCTTTATAGATATGTTAATTCACACAGAACATTCATGGTTTTAAATACAAAGTGTATCGTAATGCTACCCACAAAATGGGTGGGTGCATTGCCACAATTAGTCGTTATTCTTTACGTTGAATTTCGTTTAGAGTAACAATTTTTAAATATATAGTTATTTAATGACAGATGGAGGAGTGTTTGGGGTATATTTAGTTATAAATAAATTAGATAGGACACTTACCAATAAAATAAATTAGATTTAGTGATTTTTTTACGTTAGTGCGATATTTCAAGCACTACTGTGGAAACATTTGGAAACTGTTTTGGTTCAAAATAAGTGTCAAATTTCCTTTTTTTCTAGCTTAATTAACTTTATATATTTATTTAATTTGTAATCCTAGATATCACAACAATATTTGCATTAGCATTTGGCAATTTAAAAAAAAAAATTTAGCCATATAATTTATTTTCCAACCCAACGTGTTATGGAAAATAGTATTACTTGGCAATACCACAGGAAAGCCTAGTGATCGTTGCTTACCTATGAAAAGATAGTGGGGAATTAAGAAGTTTCTTCTTGTGGTGATTCCCACCTCTATGACCTGTCAGCCACATGCCCTAGTCCTATGTGTCTGTCATACCTTGACTTGAATGTGGTTATTGTGCATTCCAGGGCTCAATAACCCTAAGGGCAAACCATTTCCCTTTCATTGTGTTGCGCCAGTGGTTAGGTTTACGCAGTTTAATCGAGTGGCCCCGCGGCTGGTTAGCGTTAAGCTGAATGAAAGTAGTATAGGGAACATCTTCATAACCGTGCAAGAGCTTAAATGTATCAATCATATCCTCCCTAACTATTCTCTCTTGCAACGTCTGCAGACCAAGGTGTTGGCAGCGTGACTCATAGGGCATCTGGGCGAGGCCTGGTACCAGCTTTGCTGCTCTCTTCTGCACCCTCTCTAGGGTCTGGATGCCCTTTACCAGGTACGGGGACCATAACTGTGCTCCATAGTCCCAAATGGGGCGGACTAAAGAGAGGTAGAGTGGCAGAGAGATGTCCTTAGTAAGCACACTAAAATTCCTCCTGATAATGCCCAGTCTGCTGTTCGCTTTGGCAGCCACAGTTGCAGCATGGGTTGAGGTCGTCAGCCACAATTATACGGAGGTCCTTTTCCTGGTCAGATTTTCCCAGCTTACTGCCGTTAAGCTGGTAGTCTGCTTGCTGGTTGCTGCGGCCTATATGTATGGTCTTGCACTTGGTGGTATTGAATACGAGCAGCCACTTACCGCTCCATTCCTCCAGCCGTTTAATCTCTCGTTGGAAGGCATCTACATCGTCCTTGGTCTTCAAGAAGGTATACCTTTGCATCATCAGCAAACAGAGTCACAGATGATTCAAGGTTGAAGGCAATGTCGTTTATGTACACCAGGAAAAGGACCAGCCGCAGGACTGACCCCTGTGGAACTCCGCTTAGCACCTGTAGCCAACCCGAACACTCCTTCCTAATGCAAACCCGATGTCTCTTGTCTGTGAGAAAGCTTCTAATCCAGTTCAGGACATTTACAGTTACTCCTATTGCTTTCAGCTTCATCATTAACCTTTCGTGAGGGACTCTGTCAAAAGCTTTCTCACAGTCTAGGTAATTCACATCCACACAGTGTCCGCAGTTCAACGTATTGATCAGGTCGTCTAGGTAGTACAACATATTGGTTAGGCAACTCCTGTTTTTCCTGAAACCATGTTGTGCATCCGTTATCAATGCATTATCTGTGAGGTGCTGCACAATATCTTCCTTTATGTTCTTTTCCATGATTTTGGACACTATACTGGTCAATGACACTGGGTGATAGTTGAGTAGGTTTGTCTTTGGTTCTTTTTTGTGTATGGGTGAGATGCTGGCCTTTTTCAAGGCAAGTGGAACATCGCCAGAACACTGTCTCAGTACATATGGCGATATTTAGTCTGGGACTGGTGCCTTGCTGTCATTTAGCTCTGAGAGTTTTTCTGGACGTCTTTCATCGTTATGATGATGTCTTGTAGCTGGTTTCTGTTGAGCACTTGGCTTGGCGTTGAAGTGCCTAGGCTTGTGTCCTCCCTCACAAACACTGTGTTGAAGGCTTTGTTAATTTCCTGTGTAATGTCTCTGTCGTCCTCTATGTCTTCTCCATTGGTGGTCTTCAATTTTGTGATGCGGTCCTTTACTGTAGTTTTGGAGCGTACATATGCCCAAAAGTGCTTATGTTACTGGTTGCATCCTTTGCTATCTTCTTCTCGCACTCATATTTTGCCGTTCTTGTTGCTAAAGTTGCAGTGTTCCTTGCTATTTTATACTGTTATTCTAAACTATTCGAGGATTTATTAAACATATGAATAATTATATCATAGTTAACTTACCTTTGTCCGAAACATTTTGAAAATGTGACCTGCCTAATTTGGACAACTGTGCATTTTTGTTTAAGCCTTCATATCAATTTCAAACGTAGTATTTTTCTTTAATGTTTTATGTTCTTTTCGATTTATTTCTCCCAAATTAATGGATGAAGAAATTTTGAACATTTATAATAAACAGGGTGTCTCGTAAACGTAAGTCATGAACTATAGGGAAAATGAATAAAATTAAAAAATAGTTCAAAATGTATTACATAATCTGTTCAAAGTATCCGCCTTTGTGTCACACATATAATTGAAGACACAATCTCCACTACGACAACGCTTTCTGAATCACAGTCACAGAATTTTTTTAAGCCACCTCCACAATGCGTGCTTAAAAGTGACAAATGCTCTGCCTTTCTCTCCCAACTCTCCTCATCTCCCTAGACTCAGGAGGCATAGTATGTAGCTTGTTACATTTGATACCTGGAGGAATCGCATGTCCTCCCTGTCTGAGTACAAATTAAGGAAGACACGTTATTAGGTTGACTTTAACTCTTTAACGGGGCTGTGTCAAGTTGTTATGCTTCCACCTCGTTCCCTCTCAGCAATATTTTTTTCACAAATATTCCCTCTGAGACGTCATGTCGTGTCAGAAAAGAGACTTTGGAAGCTTTATAACAACGCCCATTAACGCCAGTAGGTCCAAAGAGACCTAAACTTGAGCGGTGGGGAGAAGGGATTAAAGGGAACATCAGTTTTGCCACAATAACCACGTTCATGCGTGTAATGGACTGACCATCTTCCTGCTGCCGTTCTCAGGTGCATAAGGCTGTAATGCTTTTTGGGGACAGGTTTTAATGTCTCATTGGCTGTCAGGCCAACTAAGAGATTCGGGTCTCATCTCGAGATCTGCTACAACAGATCTTCAGATCTTGACCGTCGTGTCGGGGATTTGTAGATCTTATTAAGGAAACCCGTCTTGTCTCCTTGCCTCACTGGCTGCTCAGTTGGGAGCTGCGGCTTTTAGAAAGAGGAAGCTTCTGGTCGATTAGTGTCGCTGCACAGGTCCTGAACATCAACTTTAACGCACCTAAGGTGGATCCCTAAAAAGTCCAAAAAACTCGCGACGAGATAGTAGGGAGCGGCTGGATGCTGGATATATTACACTAGCCCCCCTTTTTCTTTTCATTAGTCACCGGGCGACTCGAAGACTCTGGACCCGCCAAAACAGGGACACCCACCAAAGGTTTCAAGGCAGAGCGAAGAAAATACTCGCATAGTGAGCCCAACCTCTTGAAGGCGACAGTGACTTTAGTGCCTTATATGGCCCACACCCCCAGGGAGTTTTGCCCCTGGAAAGCGTCCAGCTATTCCTGCGAGACTTTTCACTGAGGGCTCTGTATTTCCTCCAAACTAGGCCTGGATAGCATATTCCTTCGATAAATTGTCCAAGACTACCGGCCAACTGGTAGGAAATGCTGAAGTTCGTATTCTCTGAGATTAGATGTCCTCTCTGCAACGGTGCGGGCTTACCTCGCCCTTTGGCGGCCGTCTTTTGGCAGATGTCACCAAAAAAAATATTTGAAGATCTTCTGGGTGGTCTTCGTGTGGCTAAAGTGGCATGAAAATAGGCTGTCATGGGCAGTGGTTAAAATGTGACCAACGTTTGAACGCGTAACACACAATACTCACGTCTGGGGTTTACCGTTTACTGTGCACGTACGGTAAAATAAGCCGTCCGTAACTTGGTAGGAGATCACCTTGTCTCCTCGGTTGGCTTCTTGCTCTTTTGACTTGGCCTTAGCCTACAGGGGTCGGAGGGAATCGCAGTTCTTTTGGTTCCTTGCAAAGTCTTCAGTAATGACCTCCTTGAATTCTGAAGAACGTAAGGCTTCTAGGGGCGAGGGCATCTTCGAATCTTTTACCACTTGCGAACGGGTAACCACTAGGTTGGGGAAGTTCCATGGGCACTGTCCAATGAGGACGGAGTAGAATTTAATAGGGGTTGCTACTACCTCTGCCCGGCCAGTAAAGCACGTACGATCGATGTAGCACTTAACAATGGGGAATCGATTGGCGCGCCCCAAGCAATCGTGCACGAGGGCGAATTTATTATAATCCGGGGCTACCTGGGAAGCAGCTTGTCCGACACCACTATGCAGGTGCACCCGATATCTCTCACAAGAGGGGAGACACGGCAGCCATTAATCGTTCCTGATTCGAACTTAAGGCCTCCAGGGGTATTCTTATGAAACAAAAAGTTTACTTGGTGGCCGCCGGGACTTGAGATGCTTGGGAGAGAAGAAGATTCTGATGGTGTTGACGGAGGCGCAGACGTGGCACAGATCTGGTGTACCTGGTGCGAAGAGTTTTTCCTGAACTGAGAGTTCTGGGGGGCAGCTCGTTTTCATGTGGCCCTCCACACCGCAGGAAAAACAAAGGATAGGTCTCTTGGGAAAAGATGACGTAGGGGGGGGGCTAAAGGAAACGGTTATACATCCCGGTGTTCGGACGAAAAGAGTGGTTTCGGCTTCGACGACCCAGTTACCTTGGCCAATTTGCTTCCATTTTCCATGACGAATTTACCTTTGTTTGTCTTAGGTTTTGGGGAAATAGGGCCGTTTTCTTTCCTTCTTTCGGATAAAGGTTGTGGCTTGCTGAATAAATGTCGGCCTCTTCTGTGCACTCCTCGAATGTAAGGCACCGCTGGTCTTTTGCGAAAGATCTGATTTCAGACGGAAGTGCGGCCAACAAATTGTCTCTTAGAAAAAAGTCAACGAGAGCATCGTATTCATTCGGGATTTTAGAAGCATCAAGCTAAAAGTTGAGGTGACGCTAGAGGGTGTGCCCAAACTCACGGTATATTTGGCCTGGCTGAATGCAGGCATGTTTGAATTTGGATTGGTAAAAGTCTATGGTCATGATATATGCCGCCAGTAACTCCGTTTTTAAGGTCGCATAATCAATTGTTGCCTCTGAGAGAAGTGATATGAATAAATCTCGGAGGGGAGATTTAGCAAGGGCAACATTTGAGCCACTCCATTAGCTTCGATGACCCAATGGTTGATTTCGAAGATTTTCCCGAAGTGGATTAAGAATGCTCCGAAATCCTCGCCTTCCTTGACAGACGCGGTAAGGGGAGGTTTGGACATCAAGCTGATGAACAGCATCTCGTTCCTGGTCCTAATCATTTCAAGTTCATGAAGATGGATTCTTTTCCTTTCTTCCCGTTCTTCTCTTTCTCTTCTTTCTTCTCGTTCCTTCTCTTCTCTTTCTCTTTGTCTTCTCTCTTCTCTTTCCTCATCTTGAATATAAGCTAGCAGGTCCTTGCCACTGAGCCCAAGCGACTCTCCTTGCAACTTAAACGTATTAAATGATGAGGACATTTTATCGCGCTCGACCAACTTTCAGGAAAAGCACCACAAATATGGGGGAATTATTTAGACGCACAGCGGGAGTGCTGGTAGGCTTTGGCGGACCTACGATTCTTCACTTTAAAAAAACATACACGGTGATAATTATTTCGCACTGCGCGAATTCTTAATTATACTCTAAATATTCACTCCGAAATTTAGCGAGAGCCTGTGTTGCCCGATACGCAATGAAGAAAACGACAAACACAATACGAAAAAAGAAATAAGATTAACTCCTTTACAATGTGGCAGACGTTTTTTGAGGATTGAAAAGGGTTAAAGTTTCACATGGTCACAAAATTCAATATAAAATGCGCACACAAAAGGGAAAATGTGAAATGGGTAGTCTTTTCTACATTTTCTAAAACCATAACCTTTAGAATCTGTCATAGGTATAAAAGGAATGAGATCAGATACTGCAGATGACCCTTAAAGTCTGACACCAGAATTATATAATGATGCGGGAGGAGAGCACCCAGCAATTGCCTAAATAATCAATACTTAAAGGTTCTGGGTTATGAAAAACTGATTGTAGGAAAATAGCTTTACTATATGCAAAGAAAATATTAATAGCAAAAGTAAATGAATTACAATAAATAAGATGAGACCCGGGGTACCAGACGGGGGGATGGATATAAATGACACAAGTGGGACGAGAGTCCGAGAGAAGATGTACGATGATTGCTTCCAGGAAAAGTGGGAGACTGAAAATAACGGGGAGACTCACGTAAAGCCTAATTGACTGCAGGCTTTGGAGACGACGAGGAATCGGGGTGCTGCAAAGTTCAGCTTGCAAGATTCCTACTCCAGACGAGAACGAAGCCGATACCCAAGTGATAGATGCCTGTCCGTGTTTATCGTCTGTCGGGCGGTAACTCTGGCCTTTGGGTACGAATGAGGGCGGGTAGAGAGGTGATGCGTCACGTTCGTAGCTGAAAGCCGTTAGGAGGTGGAGCAGGGCGTACGAGACTGTACGTGGCTGCTAACCAAGACAGGGCTGTATGGTATTAATTTCTCAAATACTTTTCCGAAGTATTTATACTGCCTCGGCGAAAGCGTATCGCCCGAGGCCCCCCAAAGGGGGAACATAGATCTCATTAGATCTAGCGCGCCAGGGAAGATCGGGATATTCTCGGCGAACATCACAGGTTCGCGCGAAAGTCCTAGACGCCGTAGGTCTTGCGCCGATCAGGTGGTGCAACTGGGAGAAGGGGAACCCAACACGGATCACACGGCCGTGCTACATTCTTGAGGCGTCCCTTTGGGTTTGACTGACCCGACCATTCTTGATAATAGCGCCGGGGTCATCCGACCACCCGAACTTCTCGCTGCTCCCTTGGGGCTGTCTGAGCGTGCAGGTGCATCTTCTCTCAGGGGGTGAGGGGTGTAACCTCCCTTCTCTGACAGTATTGATTCAGCAATTTTCCTCACAATATAATCGTTTGATTTATAAATCTTCTTTAAATGGTTGAAGTGAATCTTATGGTCGTAATTTTGCATGTGAGTAAAGAGACTTGAAGAAATTGCATATCTCCTTATATCAGCTTGATGTTCTTTTATTTTCTTGTTAGAGTGACCAGACTCACCGATATATGATAAGTTGCAATTCTGGCAGGCTATAAAATATACGTCGGCATCTTGGTTGGTAGGATGCAGTTTGGACAACGATTTTTGAATGGTATTTGGATATTTAAAGGTAATATTTATGTCGTTTTGGCTCGCATACGATTTTAAGGGAGTAAAGGCTGGTGCACTTGGAAAACTAATACATTTTTTTTAATTCATCCTTTTGGTGTGTATAAATGGCATATCAAATTTTCACGCTTTAGAATGGCATTTGTTTATGAAGTAAAGTGGGTATTTTTGTTCGATAAATTGCGGATGAGGTGGTTAATTTCATCTTGAAGGAAAATTGAGTTGCATATTCTGTAGGTTCGGAGAAAAAGGAAAGAAAGGACGGATGTCTTAATAGATTTATCATGCAATGAAAATAAATGGATGTAGCTATTTGAATTTGTAGGTTTTCTCTTGACCGAGCATTGTATCTGATTATTTGAGCGGGGGATTTTTACGTCCAGAAACGGTAAGTAATTGTTCTCTTCCCATTCTACTTTGAATTTTATCGAGGGGTATAACAAATTAAGATTGTTGAAAAATTCATTAAAATTATTATCATCTAATGGCCATGCCGATAGGATGTCATCTACATATCGGAACCAGATAAGAGGTTGGCAATGGATTCTGGGGAGGAGGACTGTTTAGTAATTTTTCATAGATAGATTGCATAGGATGGGGGAAAGAGGGTTACCCATGCTTAGGTCATATTTTTGTCGGAGAAACTTGGTTTCAGCTGGAAAATACATTATCCGTTACACATAAGCGCACCAATTTAATATTTTTTGAGAGCGGTAAAGCTAGGTTAATATTTAGATTGGGAAGGAATCTCGATAAAACATCAAGCGCTTCATCGACGGGACTTTAGTGAACAAACTATTGACGTCAAAGCTTAACAGTTTCTTACCACTGAGGTCAAGTTTTTTAATTTTGGAGATAAGGTCAGATGAGTGGATAATATGTGAGTAAGAGATTCTACCCATCGCCTTTGATAAAATTCTGGCAAACCATTTGGATAGCTTATAACTATAGGAGCCTATGTATGAGATAATCGGACGTAAAGGAATAGCTTCTTTGTGGGTCTTGGGTAACCCATACATATAGGGGAGGGAGGGATTGATAGTTTTAAATTTCTTGGTTAATTCAGACTTGGAACCTAGAATTTTTTGGATGATTTCATTAAAGTATTTCGTTTTGAGGTTTATAGGGTTAGAATTTAACATTTCATAGGTAGTGTTATCACTTAAAATTTCACTTAATTTTTGCTAATATTGAACTTTTAAGTGAGTGATCTGATAGATGAAACAGTTGGCACTTGTTTGTGGACAGTACGTGGAGGTTCTGAGATATCAAGTGTACGCTCACGGAGTTCCCTCAGCTCGTAGATAATTACTATCAATTATTGAATATTATTATTAATAATTCATATTTATTTATTATAATTATTCATTAATTTTATTCTCTTTCATTTGATACCTAATTTGTTGTTCTATTTTGTTATGATACAAAGTTATAAGGCAAAACATGATAACATGATTCAATGGACTCTGGTATTGATGTGTTTGGCCGATTTAAGGCAAAAATTTAAAGCCCGATGGGGCAATTCTTCCCAATAGCAAGGGGAAATGTACAAATACTTATGGACAATGCTACCGTCCCCTTGAATGGGGAGTATATGGGGCACCGGTGCACCGGCTCCCAAGAAAGTGTCACCTCTCCGGTGGTTACGACCTTCCTTCGGAAGCGGACAGACTTACTCTTACATTTGCTATTCTTCAGGGGTGAATCACTGGGGTACCATAGGTGTGCCCAAATCTGCTAAGGTAAGAGGGGCTTGGGACTAGCCCCCAGAGAAGGAGAAATCCTTTCACCATTGCCCCTTTTGACCATAGTTGTAGGAATTATATCTGTTCATCTTTTTGGTCCATATGTTTTTTTACATTGGTCATAGTGACCCACGTTAAAGCCGGGGGTCAAACGATAAAAAAATCACTCCTCGTTTCCCCCTCCCCTGGATCGAGTTGCCGGGAAGGACTCATAGGGTGCCGGTTGACCCGGCTGCCGCCACTCGTTGCAGTCTTCATCGGTCTTGTGACCAAACTTTCCATTCCATTGCACCTTACCAGGTCCTGGGAGTTAAAGAAGAGACAAAAAAAATAAAGATGGGACAAGAAAAAGGCAAAGGGTTGGAAGATAGCAGACATGGTTATAACCACCATCCTCAGTCGGAACCAAGAAAGAGGAAGAACCCCCCTCCCCCACTTCCCTCTCGGTGCCAACCAGGGATGAGTGGATGAAATCTGATTAGTGACTAGCTTGCAGATTTAAACGCCGACCAAGAAAGTTGAGAATGACCTTATAAATAACAGGAGGAAAATGGAATATCTAAAAGAAATAGTCAAGGTAGATTCAATCTACTCTCAGAGTATCCGGAGCACTGGGGCCGTTATGACTTGAACCTCCTCAAGGTACCTCGCGTAACACTCTAAAGGGTCGTGTAACCCTTGCTTCCAAAACCGCGGCGACGGATCGAGTGAAAAGGAAGCGACCAAAAGAAGGAAATAAATGAAAATAAAGGACAGGAGACTTTTCGCTTGACATCGGCTGCTATGAGCTATCGTAAATTCTGCATCCGAAGACCTCAGGATTTCAGTCTTCAAGAGTTCTTTCAAAGTAGCACCGAAACTCAAACTCAGGCACGTCACAAAACGAGAGCAGGGATTATTCTCAGCATTTTATTCTCAAAACGTCGCTAGATAAATTTCGCTCTTCTTAATACACATTCTGTATAAAATGCTCGGGGCACAGATCAAAGTATCAATTGCTAGTCTCCACTGCTAATCATTGGGTTATAGCTTGGGAAACACGAGCCTGTGTGACGAAACAAAAGCTACGATAATTTGACTTCAACCGTCATCAAAACAAATTTTCCCTTCATTTTACAGATAATTATCAGGCAGAAAATTACCCACTATAGCTCATATGATGGTGATGAAGCACAAACGTGGCCCTAATTATGTAAAAAAGCTTTATGCGAATCAATCTAGACGTTGAATGAAAGTGTTTATGAAGATGATTCCTTTTCACCTTGTTAGTGTTCTCTTCTTGTGTCTGTGCGAGTAAACGTATTCAATGCGAATGGTAATATTCATGCAATCAAGCATCCAATTTAGAATGAAATTACATTTAATTCTTCCGGGCTTTCCTTCTATACAGATGTTTTGCAAACGAGGTATTTTATGGTCCGAAATCGTTTCTTCATTGTATTATTATTTACGGTTGGAAAGAATACTTCTACTATCTTTCGACTTGTGTAATATAATGCTACTGAGATCACACAAGGAGCATTGATCTGTGAAGATGTCAAGCTTACCAGAAATTGCCCTGCGAACATGCGCGGATCCAGGGGAGGTGGAAGGCTAGGGGGCTAGGGGGTTGACCCCCCTAAATTTCAAACCCGTTTATGTTTATATTTCTTTTTGAGCCATACTTGTATTCTGATATTCAGAAAGAGTTATGTAATAATATAGAATATATATAATCAGTTTTAAACCGTTGCGATCGAATGTATCTTATATGATACAAGTCTAAAATGCAAGTAAATCTCAAAAATAATGATTAAATTCATTATTATATCTTAGATTTGTGACACTCGCGCAGGGGAGCAGAGATCTCGATTGTTTTGACTTTCACCCTGACACACCTACACACAATGGAAAATACGCTTTAATGACAATTGCAGGAAATGTAGAACTTTAAGTTTTTTTGGCTGAACTTTTCTATCACACACCTAAAACTCTCGAAAGATAAAAAAGACGAGTGTAACAGAACCTTTTCAAAACCCGGTATTTGTTGGGCAAGAAAGAGATAGGAATTGATTAAGTAATATAGATTCACGTATGGTGGGAAAGAATACGTTGAAAGAGTGATGTGAAATCGTCGAAGAGTATAAGTCTGTATAACCACTTGATTTTTATGTATAAGATTAAATTAGTTGGTGTGTGGATTGGAAGACATGAGGGAAGCGGCTAGGAACGGAAATCAGAATTGAAAGACTTGTACCGGTGAGAAAGGCGAGATTGTGAGACGGATTGAGGGCAGGAAATAGGAAGTGTGAGCATAAAGCGATAAAGCAGATGTAGACCAAGTTTAAGGAAGTGAGTGTGTAGCGCAAAGCTGTATTGGTGGCTCGCTTTCTCGAGGGAGTCTTCAGTTTTGGGCTCAAAGAGTTCTTTGTTCCACGAATAATCGTAAAATAAATATGGTCCAATAAAGAGGAACTTTGTTGGACCATGACAATCCTGTCAAGAAACGAAAAAAAAGGCTTTGATGCCATTTGCAGCTACAGATATTGGCTCACGGTCATTCCATTTCGTTTCCCACTCCATTAAGCCCCTGCGCCCTCCGCCCCAATTAACCTCTATTATACAGACTGTGTGTGGAGAGCTGGGCCACCCATCGTCACCATCACTAAGATTACGAAGCCATTAAGCTGTAAATTGTGCGAAAGGTACCAACCATTGATGAGCGGGAAAGAGGAGGCGGAAGACATAACGATAACAGATAATTTGCCCCATCATCTTTGGAATAAAAAGCAGACGAAAATGGAGACACTCGCGTTCACTTCAAAGGGAAATGAAAGAATGGTGTACTGCAAAAATCTTTTTGACTGCTGTACATATTATTGGAAGCCTCTAGATTCTAGAGGCTTCCAACTTTTTAGGATATTTGGGGATTTTTGTTAGTTTTTTTTATATTTAGGTTTTTCAGCTCTCTTCCAACGTTTGACTGAGGTCGTTGGGGAAGAACTACCTGCAGAGGAGCTGCAACAAGAGATCAAGGAACACTTGTCAAGCCTCCAAGAAGAGTTCGGACACTATTTTCATGAGATTGATGCAGATGAGAATGTACAGCTGAAACTTGCCCGCAATCCTTTTCGATGCACTGTGGACGATCTTCCTGATGACATACAAGAGTAATTCTTAGAGCTCATCAACAACACCGCAGCCAAAGTTCCAGGAACAACAATAGTTCAGTAGCGATAATTGCTGGGCCAAAATGCTTTTCGCTTTCCCCCAAACCAGCGAATTCGCCCTGAAGGTTCTCATTCCTTTCTCATCGACTTACCTCTGTGAAAGTTGTTTCTCGACTCTCCTGGTAATCAAATCAAAGGTCAGAAACAGATTGGATGCTGAAGCAGACATCGATGTGCCCTGAGCCACACAGACCCGCGTATTGATTTGCTTGTGTCAAAAAAGCAAGTACATCCTTTAATTAAAATGCATAATTAAATCAATCCTTGTTAATAAACATTTTTTGTTTGTTGTTATTGCTCTCTCTATGCTTTGATTAATCTTTAAAATGTATCTAAACTATTGGAAATTAGTACACTTTCAGAAGGCTTATGGTAGGTTTTGTACTACTAAAAAGGGTCACGTACTGGAAAAGTTTGGGAACCGCTGCTCTAGAAGCTTCTTTGCGCCGTCACAGCTAATAGTATGTCTCTCTTGTGCTTTTAAAAATGAATTTCGTTAGGTTTATGTTTCTGTACGAAAACTTATTTCACCCGTTTTCATTAATTTCAATTTTACTGAATATTAATTCTGTTTCATGCCTTTTTGTTCACCGAATTTTTAACTTTACATTAATATTCACCTATTGGATAAATTTCATGAAGTTTGATGAGCTGGAAGTGTATTAAAATTGAATTGTGAAGGTGTAGGAATACTTATTTTCTCCCCCCTGTAAAATAAGTAACAAATTATGATAACCATTATAGTTAATATAAATCTGAGACCATCGAGGGCAGATGACGCAATTCCGGGACGTTAAACGGCCCGACGTTCCCCTAGTTTGATTTTGCTAGAGCTGAAAACAGATGAAGGGTGTTTTATAATTATTATAAACACATCCACGCTGTCACATAAACATGATAGGAACACAATTGTTTAGCAAGCTTCGATGCCTCTCACACTCACTACACACCCTTTCTACTTCTACCCACATCCCTAGAACCCCACAAATACCCTGCCCTTAGCTAATCCCCCAACTCCACCCAACCAGAACAGTATGAAAAAACAGTTTACCCGCGTAATATTTCAAAACCAGGGGCAAATACCCTACTTTGGAGCCACCCCCTCCAGGTATTCATCAATCCGAAGCAACTCTAGTACACTAAACCAGCTTCAATAAACCGACTGTCATCAGTGTACCACCTCTCCCTACATAACTACAAAAAATAGATTACCGACCCGCACAACTGCTCCCTCTGCAGCTACCAGCAACCTAAAAACATCGCCCATTTTATCCTAGATTGTTCCTTTTTTGACCATCTCAGAACCACTTTCAATATAAATTCTCTAAGAGGCTTCCAGAGAGGATCACCTGCTGTGGCATATTTCCTCAGCGCTGCTAGATTCGACCGAAGAGAGCTCGGTGAGCAAAGTAAATTCTTACTTTCTCTTATTGCCACAAGAGCAATTTTATTCTGTGGAAAAAGTATAAGGAGAGTTACATAGAGTTACATAGATACACATATCACACGGGCCTTACGGCCCAGACTAAGGTGATCTGGCCTTAAATCTACTGCCACTTACACATAGAATAGTAGAAGTAAAGGATAGAAAAGTTTTAGGCTCTTCCCACCCTCCACTCCCTCCGGCAAAAGCCGTACAGGAAATAATTTTGGAAAAGTACCTTGCAGATGTAAGAAGACAGTACCTGAAGGAAATTTGCATTGAATAGTAATTAAATGAAATGAATATGAAAACCACTTACATACACCTGAAAGAGTTATATTTTTTGTAATATTATTTTATATTGTATCTTATGCTAAACAATTCCAATATTTGCTAAGTGTTTATCTAATCTTATTTTAAATGAGTCTATAGTTCTGCTGTCCACTACCTCGTTTGGCAAATTATTCCACTCATTAATAATCGAGTAAGTGAAGAAGCCTTTTATTACATCCATAGTGGCTCTTTTACCCTGAAACTTTGAATCATGTCCACGGGTGGGACACTCCCCTGTCAGTGTGAACAAGTTATTGGCATTAACGTTGTTAAATCCTTTAAGTACTTTGAAGCACTCGATAAGCTGCCCCCTTAGTCTTCGTTTTCTGACGGAAATAGATTGAGTTTTTTTAACCTCTCGTGGTAAGGTTTGAACGTACTGACGGGATAAGTTTTGTCGCTCTGTGTTGTACAGCTTCTAATTCATCTATGTCTTTTATTAAGTAAGGGGCCCAGAACTGCACAGCGTATTCGAGGTGGGGCCTGACAATACTTTAATATAGTGGCATAATTATCTCCTCGCTTTTATATATAAAGTTTCTTTTTATAAATCCTAGTGCTGTGTTAGCTTTGTTTGCAGCAGCTGCGCATTGGTTTGATGTTTTTAAGTTTTCTGTAATTATTACTCCTAAATCTTTAACCTGCGGGGTTGTGTTTATTAAACCACCTTGCATTGTATAGTTGTATTTTTTGTTTTTTGTTCCGTGCTGAAAAATTTGACATTTGTCGATATTAAATGGCATTTGCCATTTTTCTGACCATTCGGTAATTTTATTTATATCAGCTTGCAGGCTAGCCCTGTCCTCTTCGCATAATACTGAGTTACCTATTTTCGTGTGATCTGCAAATTTAGATATGATATTATTTATTCCAACGTCTATGTCATTGATGTATATAGTAAATAAAAAAGGCCCCAGGACTGATCCCTGAGGAACACCGCTGGTAACAGATACCCAATCCGATTCCACGCCATTTATTATCATTCTCTGCTTCCTGTTTTTTAACCAGCTACTAATCCATCCGTATATATTACCGTTAATTCCTAGCGTACGCACTTTGTTTATGAGTTTCTGATGGGGAATTTTTGTCCAATGCCTTTTTGAAATCCAGGTAAATTATATCTAATGATTTAGTATCGTTATATAAGTTGAAAAGGTTATGGTAAAAGTCAATTAGGTTTGTTAAGCACGATCTCTTAGACCTAAAACCATGCTGGCTATCTCGTATAAGGTTATTGCTTTCGAGGAACTCTACTAGTTTGTCTCTAATGATCGTTTCGAGCAACTTCCAACTATTGAGGTTAAGCTAATGGGTCTGTAATTACTGGCCTCGTTTTTACATCCCTTCTTAAAGATAGGTGTGACTTTAGCTTCCCTCCAATTATCAGGGACGACCCCATGCTCGAGAGATTTGTTAAAAATGAGTGCAAGTGACTCTGATACCTCTCAGGGCCAGGAGTCTTGTAAAAGTTCATTTTCTTTAATTTATCCATTACTAGTTGCGAATTTACTTCCAGGCTCCTTAGTGATGGGTGTCTGACCTGTATATCCTCGTTGTTATCGTTATTAGTATATCCTAAGGTGAAGACTGAACTAAAAAACTCGTTTAGGATATTAGCCATACCCATATCATCTGAAATAATTACACCCACCTGGTTTTTAAAGTAGAGAGGGAGAGAGCTACAAGGACAAGAAGTACCCTAGGAGACCTCACGGTCCATTCAAAGAGGGGACCTTTGGGCTAACAGTTAAGCAGGCACAGTTCTGCACAACGACTTAAGTGCTCAAATGGCTACTTTTCAAGACTTAGTCCAGTCTTGACTTGAACTGATCAACAGAATTGCTGTTGACAATTTCCACTGGAAGTGCGTTCCAGCTACCGCAGATGCTGTATGTGAAAAATTTACCACACAGATCACGGTTGTAACGCTTCAATTCAAGTTGGTAGCCGTGATTTCTCGTTCTGCCCTCACTAAGTTGGAAAATATCCACGTAGTCTACATTATCGAAGCCTCGACGTATTTTAAACACTTCGATAAGCTGACCACGCAGTCTCCAGGTTTCCAACGAGAACAGATCTAATTTCCTTAATCTATCATCTTAACTTTTGTGTCTGATAGAGGGAATCAGTCTTGTTGCCCTGGCTTGCACACGTTCCAATCTCGCAATATCCTTTCGAAACGAAAGACTCCAAAATTGTACGGCATACTCCAGGTGCGGTCGGACAAGTGAGTTGTACAAACACAGTACTATTTCCTTTTTCAGATATCTAAACTGGCGCTTTATGTAGCCTAACATCCTTTGGGCCTTTTGCTCCGCCTCAATGCACTGCTTCGAGAACTTGAGGTCACTCGTGATTGCTACACCCAAGTCCCTCTCAGTGTCGGTGGATTCAATAGCAGTACTTTTAAGGATATACTGAGATTGGGGTTTTCGGTGGTCGATATGCATCACTTTGCATTTGTTCACGTTAAATGGCATTTTTCACGTGTTCGACCACTCCCCAATCTTCCCAAGATCATCTTGAAGGCAGGCAATATTTCTTACTTTTGCGACGTTCATACCAAGCTTGTTATCATCGGCAAATTTAGAAATCTTCGCAACCATGTCACTGTCCATGTGTTGACGTATATGATGAATAGTAATGGTCCCAGGACAGAACCTTGAGGAACACCACTAGTAACGGGCACCCACTCAGAAGCCTATCCATTCAACAATACCCGTTGCCGTCTGCCGTTTAGCCAGTTCTCTATCCAACTTGCTACCTTTCCGTCTAAACCCAGCGCACGCACTTTCTGAAGGAGGCGGTGGTGTGGTACATTATCGAAGGCTTTTTTAAAGTCTAAGTAGATAACATCCACCGCCTTATCCCGGTCGTGCTCAGTAAAAACAAAGTGGCAGAATTCCACAATATTCGTTAGGTATGACCGGTGCCTTCAGGACCCATGCTGGGAACTCCTCAATCGCAAGTTGGACTTTAAATATGACGTGATTTTGTCCACCAAGATGTTTTCCATGATTTTACCGACTATTGAAGTTAAGCTAATAGATCGATAGTTCCACGGCTGCCTAGGGCCTCTCTTTTTGAGGATAGGAGTTACCTCCGCTTTACGCCAGTCTCTAGGAACGCATCCGGTCCGGATTGACATGCTGAAGATTGTGCTCAAATGTCGTGGCACTTCATCACGCACTTCTGTCAACACTTTAGGTAGAAACCCGTCCGGGCTAGGGGACCTATTCGTCTTTAGATCAGTGATATTTTTTTCTATTTCTCCTTGAGTGAAGTCCATTTCCTCCAGCTTTTCACCCAAGTAGGAATCTGTGGGCTGGGGGATGGAACCATATTCTTCAGTAAACACTGAAGAGAAGTAGTCGTTCAGAAGGTTAGCATTTTCTGCATCTGAGTGCTTTAATGCCAACTCCTCATTCACTAAAGGGCTAATCGTGCGATGGATTAGTTTACGGCTGTTTACATAACCAATAACTCCTTGGGATTCTCCTTGCAGAGTCTCGACACTCGGAGCTCCTCGGCACGCTTTGACGCCCTTATGCTGGAATTCACTCTCCTAGCTAGCCTACTGTACTCGTGAAAGTCTCCAGAAATCTTTGACTGCCGGTACACCCTTATTTTCTCCCTCAGTAGTTGACCAATGTCTCGATTAAACCACTTTAGTTGAACAGAAGACCGACATAGGCTTTTCAAAGGGATGAATCGTGATTGAAGACACATGAACGTAGTTTTTAATCTATTCCACGAATCTTCAACACCTTCCCACACTTCTAGCCTCGCATCAGTCAATCCAGCACGAAGACCTGCAAAGTCTGCTCTTCTTAAATCAAATTTCTTTGATTCACTATTCGCAGACTCTACCCTGGGGACCTTGACTATAAATATGACTAGTCGGTGATCACTGCCACCGAGCTCTTCGCCTACAAAGAGATCCTCAACGATGTCATCCTCATAGGTGAAAACCAAGTTGAGGGTATTATTGCCTCTCGTCGGCTCTCTCGCCCATTGATTCAGGAACTCTTTGTTTGCGAACTCCAGGAGTAGTGCGTTCTCGCTACAGGTTTCTCTGGTTTCCCAGTCAACTTGGGTGTTGAAATCACCCTTGGCTATACACACTCTGTCTTGTACAAGTTTACTCAGCAGCCGGTACAAATCCTTGTCCTTTTTAACGAGTTGGGTAGGGGGTCTGTAAAGCAGCAGGGTCCTGTATTTAGCTGGACCTATGTCAATGTCAACACCTAGTAGCTCGTGGTCGGATACAATGTTGCAGTTCGTTGATTTGAGCCTATCCTTGACATACAACATCACACCGTCACCCTCTTTGCCTGGCCTATGTTTTTGGAAGAGTTGGTAACGGGGAATCGTAAATTCACCTTCAAAATCTCGGTTTGAGGTTTTTAACCACGACTCCGTTATGGCTACCATTTCAGGTTCTTCCGTCGCTACGAGGCCACGAAGTTCAAGAAACTTGTCCCTGATCGACCTCGCATTAAACAGAAGAACTTTCAGGTAGTCCCCGAATGTAGGACTCCCTACTCTCTTCCGTTTCACGGCTTATTTATTGCTTTGATGGCTCCCCTCTTTGCGACCTCCGAGAAGATCGTTCCAAGAGTGACACGGGCGTACTGGCGTACGTCCGCCTTCACTCTGGTCGTGCAACTCCTTAGGGTCCATTCCATGACATCCTCTATCATGTTACAGAGTACATCCTTTCCTTTAGAGGAAATATGTACTCCATCCCTTTGGTAGAGATCATTTCTACCATAGAAGGTGCGGTAAGGGTCCACAAAAAAGATCCCCCTCTGCCGTACACAAATCTCCCAGGCGTCGATAAGGGAGACGTTCCTCGAGTGAGCGGTTCGGGTTGGACCTCTTCTCGGAAACATCCCGACCTATACACGTCTGTGTGTTTTCAGTCCACAGTCGTCCACATCACTCATGACTGTGTCGAGAATCCTTTCTGTGGGGCCTATCCTTCCTCCTCTGAGGTAGAGGTCGTTGCCACTTACCATTATGGCAACGACTGAGTTCTCAGAAATCTGAGATTTCTCCCCCTCTACTCTGATCTGCTGGTTTTCCCTTCCTGGTAGGCAACTTACCTTCACACTCGTGCGAAGGCGTGCTGCTAGCAGTGGTTACAAGGCCCGTGCTTGAGAGTCCCCAATAAGGTTGACCCTCGCACATTTGTCTGCACTCTTTTCTTTCGCGAGAGACTTATCTCCTTTCTCTTTCGTCTCCGCATTTCCCTTGTGTTCTTCTTTTTTCTTCTTCTTCCCTTTTTTTATCTTAATTTGTCTTTTCTTTTGTTTCTACTCTTCTCTTTCCACTTTTCTTTGCCCACCAGTAACTCTGGAATCCTCTACACTGGGGTGAGCTGCATTTAGGTTGTTGTTTTTCTTCTTTTTTTTCTTTTTCTTCCTCTTCTTAATTTCTCCGCTTGGCTGAAATGGCACTGTTAATGCAGTTTCAGTTCCTCGAGTTAGAGTCTCATCGGCGGAACCACCCAAGTCAGTGAGAGTTTCGTCTCGAGCTTGAGCTGACTGGGCCTCTAGTTTAGAAGCTAGCTCTTGGATTCTCTCCTCGAGACGCCGAATCTGAAGCGCGTGCTTCGTTTCTACGGTCTGTAGTTTAGTTTCCAGTGCCCTAGATTTTTCCTCAGAGGTTCTGAAGAGAACCTCTCAGACCTCTCCTTTAAGGATGCAGTCGGTGCATATACTTCCCGGGTGGCATTTCGAAAATCAGCCCTCCGGAAGTCCACACACCACTTGTCCTTCTGGCATATCGCACATGTGTATTTGAGTGCAGCTGGTCCTTTTTTCCCTGTCATTTTGAACACTTTCTCTCTCTCAAAACTTTGCGACCAATCAATAGTAAAAAAGGTGGTTGGTGAGTTCGCCCCGCGTGAGTCGTTCCCGCCTATCGATCGGAGACGTTTCGGATCTTTTAGAAGGCACGCTCCATGTGCTGCTGTTCTTCCGACCGAATCGTCAAACCTCGGCATGCCGTGGCTCCCAACCAAGCAGCACTGACGGTCCCCGAAGGGGCCATCGATTTTTCACCAGGTGAACAACGGAGCACGCCCCGTACTAAACTCCTACTAGTTCCTTTCACGACGGCCAAGATCTCGGAGCAGCGTTCAGTGGATATCCCGCCACACCAAGAGACTCAACCCAAGGCTTTTTATTGGACTGGCAACCAACTTGGGAACAAAGGGCCGTCACCTCGGACCGATGCTACCAGAGGTACCTGTCAACGGTCACTGGGAATGGTCAATAATTACGCGCCAGGGAAGGGGTTAACGGGGCACTACCCTCATCCCATTCATCGTGCCCCAACGCCTAGGACACCTCTAGTCCTAGTCTCTCGCAACAAGTGAGCGTCGATTGGCTTTGTTTATAGAGGTTTTAAAGCCTCTCTTCTGACGTATGAGTTAGCTTCCAGGTTCTTATATGTAGATAGAGGGAACAAAGGGTAAGAGTGACATGATAGGAGTAGGTTTTGTTTTGTTTTTTCTTTTTGTATAATGAGTGGAAGAGATAGGATAAAAGTGAAAAAGGAGAAGGATAAAGTAGAAAAAAAGGACGCACTTAGTCTAGAACTTTGTTTCCGACCAAATCGACAAGGAAAGCCCTACCAGGGGTACCCAGAAGAGAGGTACGCCCGCCCACATAGCTTGAAAAGTCAAAGGTACACACAAGCTCTTTTCCCGCGACAAGGGGGCGTCACCTCTCCCTCTATTTTCTAGAGAGAAAGAGAGAGAGAGAGAGAGAGAGAGAGAGAGGAGACAAATTGGGAAATAGAAAAAGGGTCGATAAAAGGTAGTGATGACAAAGAGTATTCAGGGCGGGGGACTTTGGCGTCGACACAATCACTCCAAGAACTCAGACACGCTAAAATACGCCCTTTAAGCTTCTCGAGGGATTGGAAGGCTATAAATAGGCCCCTTTCCCCCAGGATTGTTGTTGCTATTCGTGGGAAGGGAGAGGGGGGAGGGGATGTGCAATCAATGCATTGAATGAATGATACATTGGGAGGGAGAGAGGGATCAAAAACTAAACTCGCAGTGAAGGGTTTTATGGAATTGGAACAGAAGTCTATCGAGCCCATCTCTCATATATGCAAACGAGCGCAAACGAAAGGATCCATTTGCAAACATTGCCTTGTTTATGTTGGCCTCAAAAGAGCTGGGGTTAGGCAGGGAGGGTGGTGGGTCGAATAAGACGGAAGTGAGGCTCATAATAATAATAGTAATAATTATTGTTATTGTTATTATACTATTTGGAAGACATTCGACGAGAGGACTGAAGAAAGGAATCCGAAATTATTAGAGCAAATTAGATTGAGAAAAAAAAATCGTGAGGATTGTTTTTTTCCTGTATTTAAAACGAATTCCGATAGAACTTTTTTGGGGGGCCTTTAGCGAAGAAGAGTCCGAGGCCACAGTTTCCCCAAATCCCCAAACTTGGTCATCATCCAAGACACGTTTCGACCAAGACTGTTCTTCAAGAGCCTCACGGAACCGAGTATAACTGCCCGACTTTTGTTTACACAAATGAACATGGAGCTTCGTGAAAATGGTCGAGAGACTATCAGAATTGTGAAATGGATGAATGTCATATTCGGACAAACCTTCCCATACAGTATTTTCATGTGAGCTTAAAGTGACACCGACTCTAGCTCTGCCAATTCTCTTCTTTCTTACTCTAAGCTTTTGATCATCATCATCATCATCACTAACGCTATAATTTAAAAAGGGGATTTTTTTTAGTATTTGAATAATAATTCCATCTTAGTTTGGCTATGACTTATGTTTTTTTAGCAGTTATTACTAATTATTCTTTTATAATATCAAGAAACAAAATGGTGAAGTTCAGAAATAAATATAAGTATAGAAATTTTGTGAATTTTTTAAAACCCAAAGAATTACAAATGGTGAAGTTCAGAAAATTTATTTTTTATATATCTTCTTCTATAACTATTTTAGCAACGTGATATTTTGAAAGGGGGGAAATTTAGTTTAGAGTTCCTTTTAAAATTATTATAATTGGCGAAGTTCAGAAAATTTATAAAAAATTAACCATGGCTGCTTTTTTTTAGATTTTAAATTTTAATCTTAGTAGCGAAGCGCAAGCTTTTCACGTATGAGGGGGGGGGGGGAGGGAAGTGGCGAAGCCATTACCTGGTGTATTTATGTATTTGGACATTTTCCTAGCCACTGGGGGCGCAAGCCAGCCCAACTCAGTGCCGGTCCCAAGCCCGGATAAATAGGGAGGGTTAGAGTCAGGAAGGTCATCTGCCCATAAAGTCTCTGCCAAAACCTCAATGGATGAGTCTTTTACCGAGCGAAACGACTCATCAAGGATGTCGACTCCGAGGAAGGAAAAGCCGAGAAGAAGGAGTAAATTATCAGGAGATATGTACTGAAAACCTTTTGAAAATGTTTAGACCAATAGGCCAAAGCAGGATAGGAAGTTGGCCGCAGACTGAAGGTCTTCCTGCGAAGCGCAAGCTCCTCCTGTAACGAGGGGTGGCGAAGCGGCTCCTCTTGTAGTTCTTATATTAAAAACTGTTATACCTTTATTTCTAAATTTAATGGGAAACGTCTGGTTTATCCTCTAACTTAAAAAATTAAGGATGTAATTCTTTGAGACAATATTTATCAGCCTCATTTTAGATGTTTTCATTGTTTGAGTGATATACATTGATGATATTTGTTTTTGGCCTAAATCTCAAGATGAATGACTCGATTCCTAACTAAATTCTCTCGTTCGATCTTTTAAATTTATTAACGAACTTGAGCATAATGGGTTCCCCAGGTAACTGGAGTATTTTTTTTATTTACAGAACTTCAACTGGCGTTATGACGAGATTACTGATTACACACAATATATTCACTTTTATGCTTAGAAATAGCCACCAAGTGTCTTTGAGGTTTACGTGTTTTTAGTTCTGATTATTTTGAAAGTGAATTTTCCCCCAAAAAATTTAAATTAACCGCAAACTGTCTTCCTCACTATTCCTTGTCAGTTCACTACATTCTGGTAAAAATTGTCCCCCCGAATTTCATTCACTTAATTATAACAATATTCGTGTCTTGATTTTTTCTGATACAATTTCTTCTCTTATTTACTCTCAAAAAATATATGAATACAGTTCTGTATTTACATAAGTCAACTATGTACAAAATGCTTACTCATTATATCAGTAAATATAAAGATGGCGTTTATTCTGTTTATCCTGAAAGCTATTATGGGTAAACCGGAAAATTACTATGTCTGTTTAAATCAACATAAATATAATGTAAGTAAAAGCGGATACAGCAAATGCTTGCTTTATTCTTTGTCAGAAAAGAATCATAACATCATTTAAAAAATTGACTGTCTTTTTACCTCTACCAAGACTTTGTCGCGAGAAATAGTGTTGAATGTTTTTTATTAACTGCTTTCCGTCTGTCTGTCTGTATGAATGTATGTATGTATGCACGTATGTATGTGTGTATGTATATGTATGCATGTATGTATGTATATTTTAGTCCAAGACTTAAAATTTGACTACACTATACAAGGTGAATATAAATGAAATGTTTGCCTTAATATTTTACCTTCCTTGTTTATGTACATATGTTTTTCATATTTCTTTCTTCCCACCTTTTTACTGCGTTGTTTTTGTACAGATCTTATTTTGGTTGACATATTTATTCTTCGCCCCCTGCAGCCCCACATCCTTTTTCCTCCACCCCTTTCCGTCTCTGCTGGCTTCTTAAAACGCCGCTTCTTGTCTATAAATAAAAGCTCATAATATACGTGGCTGAATCATGGCTCTATGATCATTCGGAGGGAATTTCTTCTGCCGCCTGTCTACATGGTTACTTGTTCCTCCACCTGTCGAAAGCTAGAGGGTGAAGAGTTGGTGTTCTCTGCTATTCCGTTTATTCCCATCACTTTCGAATTTCTTCATTGCCACTGAAGATTACTTTCGCTCAATCACCTCTCTGACACCCAGTCTCTACCTTGCTTATCCTTGCGGATTTCAACATCCAGCACCATACTCTAATATTTCCGACTTCTCGATGTTTTTTGACTTATATTTCCCATCTCACTTTGTCTCCTCTCACATCCACATACATGGAAATATACTTGATCTTGTTGCATTCTTCCCAATTCATAGCCTCTACATAACGAACTCCTACTAGTGCAATATCCTCTTTCACCCAGCTTACCTGCTTCCATGTCTCGAATTCGTCCCCTCCATTGACCAGGAACTGATGACTATGGATTTTGCCTCACTCCCTCACTCACTGGACTCACTCAATCAATGCTAAAAATGACATAAACGAACCATTTGCTCTTTTCCTTGGATCCTCTCCTCCTGCTTCAGAGTTCATGTGTCCGTTCTTCCAACTCTTTTTGTTCCCTTTGTTTCTCTGATACTATTCTGAGTGTAATGCAACTCAAGCAAACCTTTGAAAGAGTCCTTAAAGCCACTCGCACTAACAGCAATGGGATGGCAGCAGCTTCCCTCGTTTCTTCCTTTGCTACTCACTCATACGCCGTATTTCCTAAATCTAGCAGTGAAGCTCCCCCCATCCCGCGGTATCCACAGCAAATAACAAAACCAATCCCCACACACTGTTCAAGGTCCTTGCTTGTCTTTCTTCTCGTCTGGCGCGCCAGTCTTTTCGCGTCATCATCTTTTTCTAATTCTCTCCCTCTTTTATCTCAGCGGAGTACCCTATATAGACTTTGGACCTAGTACTTAAAGGAGTCGCACGTCCTTCCGGCCAGAATGCCGGTAGTTAAGTACCAGGTGTAGCTAACCACACTCTTTGCACGACCTGCACCTTCCTATCTTCCACTAATTTCGATTTTGTATAGACGCACCACGTCCGGACACTATGTTCTTGCTAGTATCCATTAACAGACTATTATTATTATTAATATTTGAGATAATGAACACAGAATTCTTGTGGGAAAAGCCTAGCGGCAATGAACTTGAAAACAAGCTCCCACAGAACAGTGTCCATATGTCAAGTAAGAAAGAATGAATGCTAGAGGAAAGAAATTGAAATGTGTAAATAAATAAATAAATAAGTTTAAAATTATTAAAATCAAATCAATATTAAAATTATGAGGCAGTAGCACCCACCCTTAATCTAGTATTGCAACCTCGTTTGAAGATATTAAGATCTTCCTGCATAACTTCTGCAGGAAGATCATTCCACTGCTTTACCGTACTTGGGAAAACGCAACGCTGAAACTGAGAAGTGCGGCAGCGGGGAATGCATAGTGCATGTGGATGTTGTCCATCCGCAAACCTTGTTGCTCTAGCAAGAGGCAGGGGCTCAAGAATTAAAAATGATAGTGGCAATTTCCTACTGAAGTATTTATGGAATATCGACAAACATGAAATCATCCGTCGATGATCCAAGTCATAGCTAGCCCCACCAGGAAAAAGGAACCTGCCTCCATGAGCAACCCTATCTAAGAGAGACAGATCTCTGGCAGATGCGGATATCCAAACTGGAGAACAATACTCAAGAAGAGGGAGAACAAAGGACCTGAAACAAGTGGCATTAATATCTTCATTATTATAGACATATGAGGCCTTACGTACAATACCAAGTTTTCGGGCAGCATTAGCAGATACATTTAAAAGATGCTTCTCAAAAGTCAGGTGAGAATAATAGGTAATGCCAAGGATCGTTAGGGATTCCGACTCAGCAAGAAGTGTATCTCCAACACAGAGTGGATAATGAGGCGGCTCATTAGTATGAGATCTACTAACCAAGAGGGTCTTAGTTTTACTTGAATTAAGCTTCATACCCCAACGATCACACCATTTCCTATTTTTTTCTAAATCACGATTTAGACTCATGGCAACGTGGTTTCTCATTGCTGGAGACCTGACTACTCCAACAAGTGTAGTATCATCTGCATACTGAATAACCTTGTTTTCAAGACCTTGTACCAAATCACTAGTGTATACTAAAAACAACAAAGGCCCAAGAACACTGCCTTGTTGAACTCCAGACACAACACGTCTTGGTTCACTAAAAACTCCATATACGACAACACGTTGCTACCGATCTATTAAAAAGTCGATAAGTAGTCTTAGGATGTAGCCACCTATTCCAAGGTTTTGTAGTTTAAAAACAAGTGCTTTATGGTTAAAACGATCAAAAGCAGCACTAAAATCAATCTGAACTAATCTAGATTCAAAACCCTGACTTCTAGCCAGTAAGCCATTCGACTCCAGGTATCATCTATACAAGGGCCTAGATATCAGCTTCTCAGCAACCTTAGAGAGCACAGGAAGTATTGAAACAGGCCTGTATTGACTACAATCGGCAGATAACATGCCCTTAGGAATAGGCACAACATTGTCAATTTACGATTATCAGGAAAGGTGCTTCGTCGAAATAAAATCTATATAATCTACTTAACTTAGATGCTAAATCAGTAGACATCTTTTTAAATAATAAAAGGAAAAAGTTGTCGGGATTGACTCCGCCCCAGCTGTCAAGGCTGTCAAGTATCTTTTTAACATCCGCTGCACAAAAAGCAAACCCAGTCAAACGAGGCACAAGGTGGCAAGTGCCAGGGAGAGGAACTTTTTCAACTGAATGCTTGGCTTCAAATGTTCGATGGAGTAACTCTGCCTTTGCTTTTGCACTAGTTGCTAGCTTTCCATGGAATGGTAGAAGAGGTAAGATCAAAAATAGCAGATTTTAATTTAGTCCACCACAAATGAGGCTGTCTGATCTCTGCCAACTTACTCTTCAGATTATCATTATATAATCTCTCAGCCTGATGATAAACTCTGTTGGCAGTACGCCGAGACTGAAAAAGATCTCGAAGTTTTCTCCCGTCCGATTACGCCTCCATATATTAAATTTTGTCTGCTTATCATGGCAGGCTCTTCTACAAGATTCATCAAACCATGGCTGGTCTTTTGTAGGAATCCTGATAATTCTATTGGGAACATGCCTGGCCAAAACAGTAGATAACATATCATTCACCTTAGCCATTGGATGTGGGTCAGATATTGCATCCGAAATATTCAAAACTCGACAACTCTCTTCACAACCAACCCAATCAGCTCGAGATTTAAGCCAAACTCTTTTTTTGATCGTGGCATTTGGGATATGCTGATTAACAGCTATGTCCATTCTAATAGAACAATGATCTGATGTCCCCAAATTTTCACAGACCTTTGCATCTACAGCAGTTGGAGCATTTGTGAACACAAGATCTAGTCTATTACCTGAAATATGGGTGTGTTCCTATATCATCTGGAGACAATCAGCAGCAGTGCAAAATTCATAAGCTGACCTACCATGCTGATCAGTTACATTAGAATTGAGCCATTCTTCCTGCTTTACATTACAGTTCCCACTAATTACAAAACAAGCTTTCCTATCTGTTGATTGAGCCAAGGCAATACTTTTTCAACTGAATGCTTGGCTTTAAATGTTCGATGGAGTAACTCTGCCTTTGCTTTTGCACTAGTTGCTAGCTTTCCATTTGGCAAAAGTAGTGATGGAATGGTAGAAGAGGTAAGATCAAAAATAGCAGATTTTAATTTAGTCCACCACAAATGAGGCTGTCTGATCTCTGCCAACTTACTCTTCAGATTATCATTATATAATCTCTCAGCCTGATGATAAACTCTGTTGGCAGTACGCCGAGACTGAAAAAGATCTCGAAGTTTTCTCCCGTCCGATTACGCCTCCATATATTAAATTTTGTCTGCTTATCATGGCAGGCTCTTCTACAAGATTCATCAAACCATGGCTGGTCTTTTGTAGGAATCCTGATAATTCTATTGGGAACATGCCTGGCCAAAACAGTAGATAACATATCATTCACCTTAGCCATTGGATGTGGGTCAGATATTGCATCCGAAATATTCAAAACTCGACAACTCTCTTCACAACCAACCCAATCAGCTCGAGATTTAAGCCAAACTCTTTTTTTGATCGTGGCATTTGGGATATGCTGATTAACAGCTATGTCCATTCTAATAGAACAATGATCTGATGTCTCCAAATTTTCACAGACCTTTGCATCTACAGCAGTTGGAGCATTTGTGAACACAAGATCTAGTCTATTACCTGAAATATGGGTGTGTTCCTATATCATCTGGAGACAATCAGCAGCAGTGCAAAATTCATAAGCTGACCTACCATGCTGATCAGTTACATTAGAATTGAGCCATTCTTCCTGCTTTACATTACAGTTCCCACTAATTACAAAACAAGCTTTCCTATCTGTTGATTGAGCCAAGGCAATACTTTTTCAACTGAATGCTTGGCTTTAAATGTTCGATGGAGTAACTCTGCCTTTGCTTTTGCACTAGTTGCTAGCTTTCCATTTGGCAAAAGTAGTGATGGAATGGTAGAAGAGGTAAGATCAAAAATAGCAGATTTTAATTTAGTCCACCACAAATGAGGCTGTCTGATCTCTGCCAACTTACTCTTCAGATTATCATTATATAATCTCTCAGCCTGATGATAAACTCTGTTGGCAGTACGCCGAGACTGAAAAAGATCTCGAAGTTTTCTCCCGTCCGATTACGCCTCCATATATTAAATTTTGTCTGCTTATCATGGTAGGCTCTTCTACAAGATTCATCAAACCATGGCTGGTCTTTTGTAGGAATCCTGATAATTCTATTGGGAACATGCCTGGCCAAAACAGTAGATAACATATCATTCACTTTAGCCATTGGATGTGGGTCAGATATTGCATCCGAAATATTCAAAACTCGACAACTCTCTTCACAACCAACCCAATCAGCTCGAGATTTAAGCCAAACTCTTTTTTTGATCGTGGCATTTGGGATATGCTGATTAACAGCTATGTCCATTCTAATAGAACAATGATCTGATGTCCCCAAATTTTCACAGACCTTTGCATCTACAGCAGTTGGAGCATCTGTGAACACAAGATCTAGTCTATTACCTGAAATATGAGTGTGTTCCTATATCATCTGGAGACAATCAGCAGCAGGGCAAAATTCATAAGCTGACCTACCATGCTGATCAGTTACATTAGAATTGAGCCATTCTTCCTGCTTTACATTACAGTTCCCACTAATTACAAAACAAGCTTTCCTATCTGTTGATTGAGCCAAGGCAATAC
Source organism: Ceratothoa steindachneri (assembly GCA_963969495.1). Classification (NCBI taxonomy): domain Eukaryota; kingdom Metazoa; phylum Arthropoda; class Malacostraca; order Isopoda; family Cymothoidae; genus Ceratothoa; species Ceratothoa steindachneri. Next base: position 209,770,324 of record OZ018317.1, read on the forward strand.
TATCTAAAAGACAGTCATAAATAGAGTCATCATGTCCTGGGTTACGGTACAACGCAAATATATATATATATATATATATATATATATATATATATATATATATATATATATATATATATATATATATATATATATATATATATATATATATGTATATATATATATATATATATATATATATATATATATATATATATATATATATATATATATATATATATATATATAATATTTACTATAAATCTTAAAACATAAAACTTCATGACACTTGCTTTCATTCTAAATTCTTTTGGCGATAAATTGGTAGGCCAGACCTCGAAAATACTGCCATACCCTGAGCTCCTGGCGTATTTCGACGATAAATAAAATCAGGGCCAGAAAACCCTGGCATAAGGATTTCGGAAATAGATTTATTACTTGTCAATAAGGTTTCTGCAAGGAAAAGGATGTCATACTTCTTTGCATGAGCCTGAAGATCTAGAAAATTAGATCTTAAACCCCGAATATTAGAATAGAGGACACTGCATTTCTTCTTATGAAAATGAGTAGCAGGTCCAGGGTTCAACTCAACATCTCCAGAAAGAATCAGAAACAAAAGCACCAGTAAAAGGTTTACAAAAAAAAAATTAATAAAGCAACAAAGGTAAAACCAACAACAAAGTAAATATAGTCAACAACAACAATATGACAAAGGATTGAGAAGCAAAAAAGTCCATAAGCAACTCTAAAAGAACCGGAAAAACTGGTCAACATGGCGGAGCCGGGACACCATGCAAGGCAAAATATCCCCAGAATCGCCACAAGACTGGGGGAGGACAGGTGGAATGGATTTTGAAAATAAATAAATGAAAGAAAAGTTGAATAGAGAAAGATTAAGAATAGAACAAAGGCATCCACCTAAAAACCCCACCGAGCAACCTTGCTCATCTAATCAGCCTGCCCTACGCACCTTTTGAAAAAATCTGGTAAACGATAAGAAAGGAAAGTCAGACACTTGACTGTACCATCAAGTAGGGAACCCAAACCTAGGACTGTGGAAGGACTTGGTACAAAGACTATGGCACCGTCCAACAGTGAGGGAACAATGGTTTGATTTTGGAGTGTCCTTCTCCTAGAAGAGTTGCCTACCCAGAACATTAAAATTGAAAAAAGCTCTCCTTCTCTGAAAGATAACTCATATACGATATGGTACTCCGTTCACCCCCAGTCCTCGCCCCCTGATAATTCCCCTAAAAACACGTACGTTAAAATTAAAAGTTTAAAATCATGATCAACAATGGTTTTACAATGGCTAAAATTTTTCAAAGCGGCAAATCATATGAATCGGTAATGTTAAAAACACAAAAATCCACTTAAAGAGCTGCGATACCCACATTCAAAAAACCTCCTCACAAACTTCCGTGAAGAAATTTAACTAAGCTGTTCCTTCCAATCGATGCCCAGTCCCTCACGCTGAAGTTGTATATCCGCGCTCGCTGGGCATGAACGAGGCACATCAACGCCAAAAATTTAATAACGTATCCACGTGGCTAGGAAGACCTCTGGATTTAATCAGGCGATTTTCCTTTTGTTTGAGACCTTTTCCACTTCTAAGAGGTATTCCTCTTTGTAATGAGCACGGAAATGCCTTGAACATATAAGGAGTGTGTGTCAGAAGATACACCCTCACGCCCAGACAGACCCAAGGGATCAGCGAGAATTTCACGCGGTTGTGCGATCCCTGTTGGGTTCTCTTTCTCGTCATCGCACCGTCAGATCGGCGCCAAACCTACGGCGCCAAAGACCTTTACACAAGGCTGTGATGCTCGCCGAGACTATCCTCCTCCCCACTCACGCGCCAAGTCTAATGAGATCACCGTCACCCTTTGGGGGGCCTCGGGACTCGCTTCTGCCGAAGGCAGTATAAATACTTGGAGAAAAGCTTTGAGAAATTAGTAATATACAGGCCCGTCTTGGTTAGTAGACACGTACAGTCTCGTACGCCCTGCTTCGCATCCAAACGGCTTCCAATTACGAACGCGACGTTTCACCTCTACCAAGCCTTGCTCGCACCTAAGGCCAGAATTCCAGCCCGACAGACGATAGACACGGACAAGCATCTATCACTCGGGTATCAACTTCGTCTCATCGGGAGTACTCCCTCGCTCATTTCTCAGCGAGGTTAAAGAAGAAGGAATTTTGAAAGTGGAACTTTGCAGCGCCCCACTTACTCGTCGTATCCAAGCCTCCAGGCAATTAGAGCTTTACGTGAGTCTCCCCATCATTTGCACTCCCCTCCCCCTTTCCCTGGAAGCGATCACCGTACATCCTCTCTCGGACTCTCGTACCTGTCGAGTCATTTGTATCCCCACTCCCGTTTCGTACCCGAAGTCAAATTTTATTTAATTGTCATTTATGTACTTGTGCTATTAATATTTTCTTTGTATATAGTAAAATTATTTTTCTACCATCGGTTTCTCTAATCCCAGAACCTCTAAAAATTGATTATTTAGGCCGACCGCACTCGATTTTGTTTATTTAACCCTTGCACTGGGATCTGTATCCCAATTTTCTGACGTGCCCTCTTCACAGTCACCCTACGACATCTATATCATATTCTAGTGTAAGGTTTTTAGGGTCACCCGCAGTATCTGATCTAATTTCTTGTAGACCTGTGATAGATTGTAAAGGGTGTGATTCTTGTATATTAAAGGTTCTGGTTTTAAAAACTGTAGAAAAGACTTTACCCATTAACCATTTTCCCTTTTGTGTGCGTATTTTGTATTGAATTTTGTAACCGCGTGAAACTTTAACCCTTTCTCAGGCCTCATAAAACGTCTACCGTATTGTAAAGGAGTTAATCTTATTTCTTTTTGTTTTGTGTTTGTCGTTCGTCGTTGCGTACTGGGCAATACAGGCTCTCGCAAAATTCCTGAGTAAATATTCCAAGAATAATTAAGAATTCGTGCCAGGCGAAATAATTATCGCAGTTTGTTTTGTTTTTAAGTGCAATAATCCCCCCTCCTTTTTTTGTCGTGCTTTTCCTGAAAGATGGTCGAAGGCCACAAAATTT